>CM021770.1:4366357-5057814 GCA_011076525.1 Nettapus auritus | reverse complement strand
TTTCCCTTCTCTCTCTCTCTTTCCCTTCTCTCTCTCTCTTTCCCTTCCTTCCATCATGCAACCAATAAGCTAGCTACCATTGTGTTGTATTAAGGTAGGTTTTGGTCTTCTGCATTCCTTTCTAGCCTGAATGGGATTCCTGCTCTTTCTGATACTCGTGAACATGAACTCAGAAAAGCCCAGCCTGATTACCGGCCTGCCTCCAAAGGGGATGCCACTCAGTTTCATGTGAACAGTGGAGTTAACTGGAGTTCAGACATTTACAGTGTATATTCTGGGTGCAGGCGGTGAACTTGTATCTCATTAAAGATAGATACATAGAGAATTAACCCCCCAGCTAGTTGAATCCATATCTGTTACCTGCATCAGGCTAACTTAAGGTCAACAGTTTTCTGAGGTAGGAAAAGCAGTTACGTTTTACTTACATACATTAAAATTTGAGCCATCAGTACAAAGAAGGAAAAACCTGAGAGCCTTAGAAATACAAAAAATGATGCAACTCTAAGGACATAGTATTGGAAAATAATAGATAATTGAGTTAGTTAATAATGAGCTATAACTGAGTTAGCTTGTATGAACTGCGGGACCAGTTAAGCATCTACTTGTATCTAGCAAAGCACTGTTAAGAGTGTGGCTGAGTGCTGTATGGGTCCGGACAGGGCTTATCTTGCATAACGGATAGGCATTCCTCTGGAAAACACTGGAGAACAGAATTTTTGGCCCTGTAGCAGAAATGATATTGTGGCCCCAGGCATTTTTCTGTGTGAAAACATTTATTTACTGAAGCAATATTAGCATGAATGAGAGTGCTATAGATAAACTCTCTACGCTGGGATGGTTAGGATGCTGTACTGGGGTATAGAGTATGGTCCTGTGATTGTCATTTCCTTGAGATCACCTTGCCCTCGTGCATCTGCACATCTAGCCCATGCCCTGAGGCAGGGAACGTGCATGTCTCAACACCTCCGGGCAGCGGAGGACATGTAAACTCTGTCACACACATTTTGGGAGAAAGCCGCCAATAGAAGCTTCTGCCAGTGCTACCTCCAGCCAAGGTTAGCCCTTTAATTTCAGTCTCTTAACGGTGAATATATGACTTTGTAGGAGTCAAATAGCTTTTTTTTTTTTTTTTTTTTTTTTTTTCTTTGTCAATATAGCATATAACAAGGCTTTTTACTTTATTACAAACGTTTTCATTTTACGACTTCCTGTTTGGGCAGAAAAATAAAGCATTTATTACTTGTATGGATGTGTTATTTGCATAGTGTGTTCACTGTTGACTTTGTTTCCTGACACTGGATTACTTAGTTTCATAATACCAGCAATTTACTGATACAGTTTTGGGGAGTTTAATAAATAGATCTGTGCCAAGTGATGTACAAAGCAGAAGAGATATTCCATTCTTTACTCCAATAACAGTCGTAATATACTTACATCCATGTTTTAAAATGAATTCTTTATGTAATACATGTATATATTCTCTACAAAATAGTTGTTACTGTTTCTTCTTCGGATTTTCTCACCTTTTTTTTTTTTATAATTCAATGCAATTATTTCCTAACGTGCTGTGTGAAGTAACAGTTACTTTTATGAAATGCCAACATTTACACCTGTAATTTCATGGCTTATAAAAAGTAAAGCATAGCTGTTTGTGTTTGAAGAGGACTAAAGCTTTGCACAATGAGTCTGGGATAATTTCTTAGGTACTGCATTTTAAAATCTGCACTTAGCATCTTTGGGAGAAATAATGACAGTGATATATTCTCTATATTGGAAGACTGATTTTCCTCTGTTGTAAATGTGTCCCCGAACTGATGTAGTAAAGCACCCTATTCCATCATGCAAGGACATTGTTTCTGAGCCACGCCAGGAGCAAGAAAGGAAGTTTTGATGCATAAAATTTTGAAGTGAATTATGAGCTGCATGATTACAAAAGTTAAGAGAGTTAAATTATTAAAGTTACTCAAAGATCAGCCAGTTACGGAAGCAGTCAATTCATTTGTGAACCTGTCTTGCTAAAGTCAATCCCATGAACATAATGAACATCACTGAGGGAATAACCATAAAGCCTAAAATACCATAAAGGTATCTAAACGTAACAGGAGCATTGTGAAGTAGCATTACTTTGTGTGGGGATTTTAATGTGTGGAATTCTTTGTTCTGCATTTGTTTCTCACTTGAAACTATTTTTTCTCAGAGTTTAAAACAAAACAACAACAACAAAATGACCACTCTCTGTCCCTATTGTTTTTAGAGTATGCGTTGTGTGATGTTTAACTTTGAATGATTGGGTGTGTGTGTATGTGTACAATGTTAGAAGAAAGTCATGCATGCTGATAGAAAATAAAAGTAACCTATCCTGTCTGCACATTTAATTTTTCATAACCATACGTAATTTCAAATAAAACCGTACAGCATTAAGTTAATTCAGTTGATGAGAAACAGAAAATGTATTCTGCATTACAAGAATTCAGGATAAATGAGTAAACTAAAGAAATGATACATACCTTGCTAAATTCAGAGTATGCCAACAGCATAAAATATAGATTCTGCTGTATTCATTCTATAGCTTTTTTTTTTTTTTTTTTTTAGCCTCTGGTAATGTTCAACATAGAAATACCAATAATTAAAATGAGTTTGTGGGTCTTGGAGAATTAGCTATAGGTTATTGAGGTTGCGTGTGGAGGAGGAGAAATCCACGAGGAGACAATTAGGAGAAGTGTTTTAGCTGAGCTGAAATCCACCATATTGGTGAGAAGCAATTCTGAATCCCAACCAGCTGAACGCAACGTTGTTCTGAACAGCAGAGATCAGCCAGGCAAAACTGGGATTACTCATTTTTTAAGATGTTCAAACATCCTGTAATACAGCAATTTCCACATTAAAATAGTTTTATTCACAGTTTTATGTGAAGTTTTATACAAAGTGTAATGCTCATGACTGCTCTACCTTCTAGAAGGACGTGAAACTTCCTGGTTCTGTTCTGTGACCTTTCAGTGATGAATGAGGTATTTTGTGAATATCTTAGGTTTGCAAAGCTCACAGTTGCTGAAACACTATGATAAAATAGATGCGAGAGACATTATGTACCTCTCAGGGATACCAGCCATATTCTTGTTCTTTTTCTGTTTCTCATTTCATTTTCCCTAATGGAAATTTTTGTCACGCTAATTTCATACAGAAATGCTAATTTCATACCAAGTAAAACTATATTTGCTGGGAACCTGTTAGACTTAACTGCAGTTGTTTTCTTTAGGTATTGATGAGCACTGCATGGCCCCAGATGTGTGTACTGTAGCATGCGAGACTAGAAATGGCAGAAAAGAAACAGTAAAGCTTAGCATGAAACACAATTACTGGGGACAAAAAGCTGAAGAAAGATTAAGGTGCATTGCAGGCCTATAAACAGAAGACTTCTATATTCAATGTAGAGCCACAAAGCATTTAAAAAAAAAAAAAAAATCTTTGTACACCAAATTTAGAATGTTAATGAAAGGAGAATATATTCATTTTTTCCCCCTTTAAATCAGTTACCTCTAAGTCAGTGAAGTATGTGACTGTGTATGTATTTCTCAAGCATGTTTAAGTTAATGAAAGCCACTTGGAGGTGCTTAGAGTTGTGCACATGCTTTATTGCCTTTCTGAGACAGGCTCAAATGTTTTTAAAATGATCATGCAATTACACTTGGTTAGATAGGCATATAGATTTGAAAGCCTTTTGCTTTCCCCAGATATTCTTGTGAATAAAATGCTTACTAAACCCATAAAAGTTGATAAATATTCAACAAAAAATAACTACCTGAATTGGCTTTTTTTAGTTAATGTTGTTTTATAGCTCTTAGTTGTTCTTTCACAGCCTGATTTATTACTATGGTAACGAGTATCTGCAAGAACTAATGCACATGGTAGGAATGAAAGAATTTTGAAAAGAAACTGGTTAGCTTAAACATAGCAGATCAGCTGGGATGGATTGGTCTGAGGAAGCCTTAGCACTATCATTGCATATCTGTTCTCTGTGTTTAGAGTGGTTGTAATGTATTTTGCATATGTCTTAAGACAGAGTAAGAAAGGTGCTATATCCAGACCCTTCCCCCATACTTTGCAAAGAATGGAATTCCTTGGTCATCTTTTCCCCCAAATTCTCCATCTTTGTCATTTTTCTTTCTTCAAAAGAACAGCTACGTCAGATTTCTACTCTTCTGCACCTTTATGCAGTGCTTTTGTCTGACGCTTGATGTAGTTGATAAAATACATAGAATTTATGGTATCGGACTTTGTAAAACATTCTGTAATAGCTAAAGGAAAGTTCCCACAACCTTTATTTGGTATGCTTCAGAGTGAAGATTAAGACAAATAGAAACTTTCAGCTTGGTAACACTCTTCCTTCTTTGATGAGATCAGTTAGGGATTTCAGACACCTGCCACTGCAGGGTATGACAGTTTGGAGTCACAGGCAAGTGACAAGCTGTTCCTCCGCTGGCTTTCCCACCTCAGAAGGGCTCTTCTTTATATCCAGGAACCAACTCATCTGGAGCCCTGGCGTGTGCCAGTCCTCCTGTCGCTTCAGAGTGGTGGAAAAAACACCCGGACTCTCAAGGCCTGTGAGCCTCGCTGAAATGGCACGTATCTGAAGTGCACATGCACGTCGTTTGTTGTTGCTTTATTTACATGTGTGCTTTATAGCTTCTCAAAGTCACTTGAGAGCACTCTCAAATTTAAAAACAGATGGGATCCACCAAAACGAAGTGTTAGTAGGTTCTGAGTACCAAGTTGAAAATATATTAGGAAATAGAAGCATAAAGCAAGTTCAGTTTAGCAAGAAATGACTCTTTAATTACCTTCTCTGTTTTTCGGTGCACATGGGAAACTGATGATTGTAGTCTTACATTTGCTCAGTTGCTCTGCTTGATAAATCTGATGGATAATAAATTATTAATACAGACAGCAGACTTGGTATTTATAGCATTTTTGCAAGTCACCCTCTTTTGACTCGAGCATCTATTTGAAATGGTCATGTTGTCTTACAGGATGCTGTAATGGATGGGCATACCCCAAGGATTTGAAACCTGTCACCTTTGTGTGGTCTTTGTTCCTTCTGCCAAATGGCAAGACCTTCAGCAGGTATTAAACGAAAACAAAGAAGTAACGTGCTGTGGTTCAGTTGAAATCGGTGGAATTGCAGGCCTCATTAGTTGTAGCTTTGGCCCCAAACACAGGCAGAGTGTGTGCTTGCTTGTCTCTCTGCTTCAAAGATGCTGAAGCCTGAAGCTGTTACTGTAAAAGATTTTTTTGGATCTAAAGTTTTTTTTTTCTGTTTCTATAGTTTTTTTTTTTTTTTTTTTTTTTTTTTATCAATGTGAATGCTGACTTCTTTTATCATGTTCTGAATTCTCAGAGCAACATCTTTTTGATGGCCCCAAGTAGTTTCAGTCATGAGACTAAGATTTTACTTGTAAGATACTCTGCCAGCCAATCAGGAAGATGGGAAAAGCCCCAGGGACCTTGCAAAATTAGATGGCTACTCTGCAACTCACTTGGTGCCAAATGTTGTTTTTTATGGCACTGCTTTATTTGTGGATTTAATATTTTTCTAATCATGAGAATCTTCCTTTTCTTTTTGCTTCCCCTAAGCATTTTTTTGCCACTTTTGTGCCACCAGGTTCTGTGTGAGAAACTGGCATTGGCAGGGATTTGTGATCCAGGACTTTAATTAGAGTCATGAACATCAGCTGCCATGTGCCATGGAGCTTTCTGAGCCTTTGTCACAGATTGTGCTGAGAAGGAAGATACTTGGCGAATTTGTCTCTGGCACATAACCTCCTGTCCCCATTTGTAAATGGCAACTCTCTGTAATGCGTATTTTTTCAATCTCTCTCCTTTTATGTATGCAAAACAAGTAAACAAGAATGAAGTGCAGGAAGTAAACACCAGCATTCATGAAAAACACAACTGGTAACCTTGGAGACAGAAAACCAAGGGTGCAGAGCAGTTAATTTATTTTTGAGCTGAAGTGCTATAACAGTCTATTCATGCTTTCTGTATAATGCAGATTATGAATTTCAAGAACAGTAGAAACAGTAAGAGCACATCTTGCCTGAATATTTTTAAATACATCTCCTGGAGAGGAGGAGAAGCTACATGGAATTGTGAAAGATCCACTAGGTTTCCATGCTCATTGCATCCATCAGGCAGTGATTCAGGCTGTTGTTTTTTCTTTCCCTTTATATGTGGATTTAAATTGAGGATGCAGACCGGTACCCCGTAGTCAAAGGCATGTTTTAAATTTTGGATACAGAAGAGGCTGTGTTGCTGTAGGGAGAAGAAATATGTGTAATATGGCTGTTATCTATAATCATGAAACTAATGCCAGTTTTTGCACAGCACTGCAGATCTGTATTCCTGATAGTATTTGGAAGAGAATAATTATGGGTTTTTTATGCTTATTTCATCATTAAATGATAATTGCTTTTAGGTGCTTCTTAAAGTGCCTGGGCTGTTTAGAGGTAGAAGTGATATTTCTGATGTTTCCATGATAAGGAAGAAGGTTTGGACTCTAATTCTCTACGAAATGTAGCCAGTTGTGAGTTACTAATGCAAGTAGTATGATAGCTGATCTGTAATAAGATGAATTAAAATTTCTGAAATCTGCAACAGCACATATACTGTGCACCTGTGCAACTTAAATGAAAGAATGTCTCAAATGTGTTAGTTATGAAATGGAAGTGTCTCTGTGCTACTTCAGTCCCAGATTACTTTTTTTTTTTTTTTTTAAATGACATTCAGTATGTTTACATTTGCTCCCACACTTCCAGTTTTTGCTGTGGAACAGATCTTAGTATGTACAATGCGTGACCATTGCCAGGGCAAAGATAGAGATTTGATAGCTGGATTGGCAGATGATAAATTGTTTCTCAGCTCTGCTTGCACATCTACTGTCATGACTACTGGGGATATCTAGGAAGTGTGAAGAACTGTGCCAAAACTGGCAATCATTCTTCAGTCTCACTGGGCAAACTGTCAGTGAAGCTAATGGAAGTTTCACCAGATTATCAAGCCTCAGATAAGTTCATAACTGTTAACATCACTCAGCAAGGCTGAAAATGTCTCATATATTAAGTATCTATACCTATAAGCTCATCTGGTTACACCTGAATAACTCTATGAGTTACTATAAATTTATTTGACCTGAGATAAGAATCTGACCTGAAGTTCCTATAAATCTTCCCCGTTCTGAACAAAGTACATATTTCTTCATTTCACGATGCTGTATGATGCTCACTGTTATGTTAGAAAGTTATTGAGTGATAAAGCTGGACCTTGAGGTAGTTTTACTCTGAAGATCAGCTCTCTTCTCATGGTAATTTTAATAGTAAGACTAAATTCTAGTGTTGCCATAGCTAGTTGCATAACTTTCTAACTTCGTTTTGAGATTATAGAAAGTGTCTTACAGACACTTTATAAGATGGTGTCTTATAGAGGGAAGAGGGTCTTCCTCCATTCTTTCTCATTATGACA
Source organism: Nettapus auritus (assembly GCA_011076525.1). Lineage (NCBI taxonomy): Eukaryota > Metazoa > Chordata > Aves > Anseriformes > Anatidae > Nettapus > Nettapus auritus. Next base: position 5,050,299 of record CM021770.1, on the reverse strand, counting down.
TTTCAATTAATCATTTATTCTTTCAGGAAATCTAGATTCCTTGCTCACTTGATTCAGACAAGCTCTTTGTCTCCTGTGGTTATATATGTATATATAAGGTTTTCTCATGTCTCACTCAATATGTATGAAAACTGTTCTACTAATTCTCATTCTTGTGCCATTAGGGATTGTAGCATTTCTGCTGTTTCTCCATCCTTCTAGACATACTCTTTTTCAGATGTTCAGGCCATAACCTAATTTGCAAACACTTCAGTGATTTGTTGTCCATGTATATTTCTGAGGATTACAGGGAAGAGTGGAGTTAGTTTTTGAAGGAACTACTATGCAGAGAAACACAACCTGGCAGTCAAATTAAAGGACAAATGGACTGGAAAGTGAACTACCCAAAAACCTAATGGAGGCAATGTTTTCCTCTATGAAACCTAACACAAGAATGAATCTGAACTTATTATAAGGAACCAGGGTTGTTTACAGCAGAAATATACACTTATAAAACAAACAAGCTTATTTTTTCTGTGCTTTCGTGTTAGTGCTCTTAGGTGGAGAATGCAGAAATACGCTCAGTTTGATGGAGAAAATGACTCACATGCTGGCAGATCTTTTACATGCCATCTTCTCTTCAGCATCTGTCTGATCAGCAACATTTCTGATTGTCTAAGGACAATGCACTTACCTCCAAGGGCTATTCTATGGCATTCCTCAAAACTGCACTTCCTTCTGTCAGCATGGCACTTCAGAATAAGTCATAAAATGAAATGTTTCATCTCTGCACATTCCTTTTTTTTAAAATAAAATCACTGAATGGTTTGGCTTGCAGGGACTTTAACGCTCATTCAGCTCCAACCCCCTGCTGTGGGCAGGAAGACTTCCCACCAGCCCAGGCTGCCCAAAGCCCCATCCAGCCTGGCCTTGAACACCTCCAGGGATGGGGCAGCCACAGCTTCTCTGGGCAACCCATGCCAGTGCCTCACCACCCTCAAAAGTGAGGAATTTCTTCCTAATATTTCATCTAAACCTACCATCTTTTAGATTAAAACTGTTACTCTTTGTCCAATCGCTACACTCCTTGATAAAGAGACCCTCCCCACTTCTCCTGTATGTCCCTCCTCACCTTTCCTGTATTCTGATTGTACTCAGCATTCAGATGTTTCGAGGTTATTCCAACTTGATATGCATTTACACCATGACTCAGTGTCAGGCATATGGTAAAAATGTAGGCACTGGGATAATTTTTTTCCCCAGGAGGCAGCTCTGGAATGAGGGTCATTATGCTATCTTGAGGCATTGATTCACAGAGATAGTTGGTTGATCCCTGAATGAGCGCTGCATTGCAATTCTTCCAGAAATTAAAGTGTAAATCATCACAAAAGAGGTGGTGCAACAATGAGGATAAATAGTTCCTGATGGTGTAATCTCTATGGGAACTTTCCACCAACATATAACCTCTGGGAAAAGACTTGGGGAAATGCTGTAGAGAGATTTAGACAAACAACTGTGGCCAGAATCAGAATATGATGGAATCTGGGATAGAAAGAGAAAATGGAATTCAGTTCAGATGTGTTCAGTCATAATTATTGAAAGGCTGAGATAAAATGGGCATAGTGGCTTGTTGGCAAGGCATGGATAGTGCAATGAATAGCGAAATAGCCTAGTGTACTAGGGATGTTTGTGAGTTGTCCAAGGGAAGAACAGGAAAATATGGGATGAAATTTATATTTCAGTGTATTTTTAGTGTTTGATATGCTTTCATGGTTGTGAAATTGTTTTGGGGGGAGATTGGCCACAAAGAATAAAAATAAATAAAACCAGCAACCCATTTTCAGTTGATTGTGCTAACATAACTAGCCACTATTTTTCAGTTTTTGGATACTCAAGTGGTAGTAAAAAGTTTTAACTGGAAACCTGTATATGTCAATGAAAATGGGTGATAGAAGATTTTAATGCATATTAAAAAGGAAAAACAACCCCCCCACGCTACAGGCAGTAATTGTTACCATGGACATGGAATATGATCAGCTATTACGCTCCTGTACTGAAAAGCAGAACAGTGCAGAGTGACGCTTACATGGTGCTCCTGAGCAGAAACATTTCTTCCTGAAGCCTCCCATTTTGTTCAGGGAAGGAACAGCAATGTTCCAGCTAATTTACAAATGCAATTACCAAAATTTATACAGCATTTAACTGCTTATTTTAGGGATTTAAGACTTTTAAATCATAACCAAAAGACTTAGAAATCATAAAATATTGTATACAAACACTCAGCACCGTATATTCCTTCCAAGTCATGACTGTTAGAGAACCATATTGATAAACATGGAGAATAAACTATGAAATCTCTTCTCAGTATTACAAAAGTATCTGTAGCATCAAGATCTCTTTCTACTGTATGTAAATTGCCCCGTCTTCATTTTAGTGGTGGGTTTATAAGAAAGAACAACAAAAGAAGAGTTGCAGTAGGTGTAAAGGTAAGTGTTAAAAGAACCAAGTATTGCAGTGTGAGCAGGATTTATTAATAAGTAAATACTAATCACATTAAAAAAATAGATACAATAAAAAACATTCTGTATGAATTTTAAGATGTACTAGTTTCCTAGTATTGTGAATTGCTTTCAGAGATAATGTAATCAATTAAGATAGACTGATGTAAACACTAATCATTAAATAACTAATGAGAGAGAAAGTAGTGAAATGAAATTTCATAACAAAAATAATAATAATAATAAAAAAAAAGATCATGAAGGATATAAGACTCTGGATCCATGATGGAGCTGAAAAAAGGCTGCACCAGCTGAATTTGCAGCATTCTATTAAGCCATAGTAAACAAACAAACAAAAAATAACAAAAAATAGGAGTAGAATATCAGAAGGGGACCATGAGAGGTGACCGGGTGTAAAACAGTATTGCATACAGGTGAATGTTAAGTGAAATATATTGAAAGGGAATCCTTGTTTGATAATAAAAAACAGAGAATCAGAAACAAACTTCGGTGGAGGTTCAGTAAAAAAACAAACAAACAAACAAAAAAAACCCCACAGGAAGTCTAAGGTATTAATGTGCTATTAAGTAGCTTATAAACTTTGGAGAAATACTCTCTTAAATATTCTCCTGGTGTAAAAATTGTGCTGAGCTATGTGCATAAGCTCAGATAAAATTATCACAGACCAAGTGCAAAACCTGCAGACCTGTCCAGCTTATCACATACAATTCAGGCTCCTGTGGCTCCATATTAAAAAACAAACTGGACAGTGCTGGGGGGAGGAGGGGAGCAGGGAAGGAAATTATTAAAAAATTAACAAATCTTCAGATACCTGTGTGTAAAACAGTTCTAAAACTTTTTTTTTTTTTTTTTTTTTTTTTTTTTTTTTTTAAGAAAAATATGCCCATTAATTATAAGGCTCTTAGATTGACCTGAGTATTTCTAGTATTCCAGACCAACTGCACAGAATTCACAATTCACAAAGGAGCATACTTTAGTTTTTGACGCACAATTAGGAAGAGAGATTTACTTAAATAACCAGATGTATGTATTTTTGAATAGCTGAAACAATAGAAAAAGAAGAAATGTCTTTCCAATGGCACTCTTCTTGCAGTTATTTGGCACTCCAAATGTCAATAGCATCAGATTTATTTTAAAATGCCTTTACATAGAAATTACTCTAATAGCCTACTTATTTTGTCAGTTTTTGATTATGGATCTACCCCTTATGTGCATTTGCAAAGAGGTGTCAATGTATAATCCTATTTGTTACAATTACATTCTGAGCTCTTATTGCAAGCCGTTTCAAAGCGCTTTATTTGCACGAGCAGATTCTGAATTGTTTGTTGCAGAGCTTTGGGTCTCTTCTGTATGTATGTGTTTCCACAACGAGATGCAGAAGGGGCTGTGTAGGTAAAGGCAGTCTCCTGACAGCACAGGTTAGCTGTTAGGAGTGTAAATGGTTTCCGTCAGCAACATACAGATTCTAAGGAGTCTAAACCTATCCTGGTCTGTAAAACAGTGCGTCGTCTGCTAATTACACTTCATCATGCTGTTTCCAGCCCTCTCCATCTGTAGATTACCTTTTGTAGAAATAAAAAGGTAATGGGAAGTTTGATGTGAAATTAAAATTTAAGGGAATCAAAGGCAAACTCGGGCCTCACGTTCTTGACACATAAAAGAAGTGGCTTTCTTCCATCATCACCATTATCCCATCTTCGAGCTGATAGCTTTTTTCATGAACATCTACCATCTCTAGCATTATAAAAGAACGCTCATTCCTGAGCGTGCTATGAATGTTTTATGCAGGTCATGCCAGTCTCTTCGCTCTGTCAAAGGTGGAGAAACAGAATTTGCAAAATCAGGGTGAGTGCTATATGACGTGTTTCAAAGAGCCATTTAAAATAGGCTAGAAATGGATCGGGTGTGCCTAAACCATTCAGTTAATGTGGGAGTATCTACTTTCTGAAGAGTGTAAACCCTGTATGTATTTTCTTCCTCCTCGTCCACTTGGATAAGCCTGTGCTTCAGGGCACGTGTTCTCAGAGCTGCTGGGTGCATCCTCTGCAGGGAGGCTGGCTGCTTGCAGGGGACTCTGGAAGCGGACAGGACCATGCATCTAAGTTCCTGTGTTTTCAGAGATGATTTGAGGAAATCTTAAGAGATAAAGTGATGTGGCTTTACGATAGAAAATAGACGGGGCCATCTGCTCTCCCCAGCTTAAAAAAGAAGCAAACAAAAATGTTAATGACAACAAACAAGCAGTTCTTTCCATTGCCTCCTTGTGCTGAACCATAGCAGTTTGTTGTTGGTTAGCAGTAGTAGATAGCCTTCTTACAAAGATAACAGTAAAAATAGAAGTAAAAATAGGAGAGAGCTATTAATATAGAAGAGAGCGCTATGGATGGTGGAATTCAACATTTTTGTCCACTGTAAAGCTTTCTTTGATTTTTTTTTTAAATATCTATAGAAAAAGGCAATAGTATTTTTTAAGAACTTCAGATTTCTCAGGTGTTTGTTCAAAAAAATCCAAACCAAAACAAATGCAGGTTCCTGAGTGGCTATTGTTTAAACAAAGCTAAGTAATATTTTTACAGTGCTGATCTGAACAGCGAAGATCTCTATTTCTATTTGTGATTGGCACTTTCTTCTAGATAAAATTACAGTAGTAATGGATTACTTTAAAAGCTTTTTTTAAAAAAGTATTGAAGATGCTTAGAGTGTAACACCGATACCAGCATTCCCTACAAAAGAAATTTGAAGTTGTCTTACTTCCCCAGATGAACAACACCCAAAAAGAAAAGGTATTATATTTCTAGATGCTTCTACAAATTACCTTGAAACTTCCTTTACTGGTTTAGTAATAATACAACTTTGTAATACCTTTTTCATAAACTGTTTTTTCTCCCTTGGATTTTCTGATATGTATGCTATGCAGTATATCCCTGCCTTTTTTTTTAGATGAATCACAGATTTCTTCATGGTGGTTTTACCAGTAAGTTCAGCCATCAGGCTTTTTTATACTGCTTGTGTGTGCTTGGTAGTGCATGCTCTACCTCACGTTAGGCAACAGGCATTATTATTTTAATGTTTATTGTATAATTGCAAGGTATTTAAATATATTTTAATGATGTAGAAGGTTATCTAGCACATAAAGTAAGAGGTTTTGAGGTTGTGTACCATAATAATAAAATTGAGAGGAACGTTGCAAGGATAGAAGTAGAAAATGACAGTGCTCCATATCAAGGGAAAACATAACAGAAAAGAGTAGAGACTGAAATTAGTGTTTTCTGTTCCCTAGCCCATTACAGCAGGGATCTTTATTAATGCAACATCAGGAATAAAAACTGCTATTCTTCGTAACAACTTATTCTATTTCATTCTTTTCCCCAGTGAAACTTTAGTTTATGCTTTCACTGACCTGCTTAAACAATTGATGTCTATCTTGGAAGCTGATACATAAGAAAAATGTAACTGCTGGACAAACGGCAACTGTTACTGTGTTCTGTTCAGTTTTCACTAAATGAGGAGATCCCTAAATAGACTGTCTCCTGCACCCTCTTTGATCTTAGTATTACGAAGGGCCTGAAATCCAGACAGCTTTATTCTCTGTTGAGGATCAAATGAAAATAAAAACACATTGCAGAATCTAGTCTTCTAGGCAGCGTTCACGTATTCGATACCAGAAAATGGATGATGATACTGTCATTATATTACTGTGTAGGTGACTGATGAGGTTGCTGTTGCAGATGCTGTACAGCTCTGGAACAAAAATGAGGTTTCAAACCCAAAGACTATAAAAACTCTATACAAAATACAAGACAGTGGTTTGATACAGAGGTGCAGCATGTCTAATAGTCTAAGCATAATGCAAACCAAATTGCAGCCAGGTAATCACTATAGTTTATGAATATGTATTCCGCAGAGGCATCAGTGCTCTGCTGTATTGAGTAGATACTGCATAGAGAGCACTTTTGTCTGGTCCCATCATTAGTTCCTTAGCAACAGAGCAAGAACTGCAAGACATGGAGGACTCTTAAAAAGCTGATACAAAGTCAGATCAACTAAGAAACATTGTTTTCCTTCTTCGCAAGTGCTATGCTGGATGCAGCACGTTTATTGTGTGAGAGTTGAGTTGCGGCTTGTAGGGACCTTGGGGGAAATTCCCACTGGACCTACCCATGCACTCTTTCTGATGTTGAGAAATCACAAGGCTTCTGCAGGAGCCTTGAATGCACAAATGTTTGACCGTTGCTGTCAGCATCCCAGCACCCTTCATTTCTTCACTGGACTCATGAAGCATAAAGGAAGAACATTTATAGGACTTCTCAAATTGTTGAACGTACTGCCAGTGAGTAGATTGTCTCTAAACTGATAGGAAATCTTCAGTACAAACAGATAGCTGATATTTATTCAGCTCTACACTGAACAACATTTTTTTCTCTTTTCTTTTTACAGCATTCTCATTTTAATCTTATTAGTGATGGAGATATTCATGGCAGTCTGACTGCATGGGCACTGAGTGGCCATTTTCTGCCAGAAGTACCTGGCATGTTACTTTGGATACAAAGATTAACTCATCTCCTCCTTTGCTGGACTGCACAAGACAGAAAAAGTATTTCTGACAATGTTGGGATTCAGCTTGTGAGGCCAATTCTGAGGAATGCAAGATGCAGAACGAACTATTTGCACATAGCTATTGTCATCTTTATTCCTGAGGACTGTGGCCAGGATGGCTTCTGTAATAGTTTGCCTTCCTGGTTACCTTGCAAGAGCTTATGTGTATATGTTCAATGAAATACGTGGCACGAATGTGCAAGTTTAACCGCTGGTACACATTCATGAGAAAGTCTTAAAAACAGCAGTTCGTTGTCAATGCAGCTTTAATATACTGCTAATATTTCTCTTTTTTTCCATCACAAAAGTACACTAAAACGTTTCATTTTCCCTTCCTCCAGGAATACCAGGTTGATTATCTTCATTACCAGCACGATAGCAAGCTCTTTGGAGATAAAAAGGGATGCAGTGTTAGTAAGGGAGTGCAATGCCATAATGTTTGCAGAAATGAAGTGGGACTTAAATACTATTTAATACATATGTGTATTTCTCTCTTCGCAGGGACAGGACAGTGATTGCATGCAACTTTGAGGAAAGGGCCTGTTTGTCCTCTGCCTTCTGATAACTGTCTGGAACTAAAGCAGCAGGTACTAAATAATAGGTAATTGTGTATAATTAACTATTGGTGTACTATTTTTTTCATTTTTTTTTTTTTTTCTTTCTGGGCATTAGTCAGAGTCAACATGTAACCATCTCTACTCATTGTTCAGAATTAATTTATAAAAAACTTTTCCAAAAACTGACTGATACTCCATGTCAGCTGATAGGCATCCTTCTCTTTCTGGTACTAGCAGTGTGGCATAATTAGATTCAGGTTTTAGAAGTTTTCCCTACTATATCATACAGTATTATCTTAATTTTGTAGGGTAGACAAAGTCTATCTAGATGCAGTTTAAAGCATATACCTGCTGGTTCACCTTAGAGCCTGCAGAATTCTGGGGAAAGGAGAGGCATTTCTGATAAGCCATTCTTTTGATATTCAGCCTTAGTGTCCTAGTCATCAGACCCTACCAGCTGGTTCTATGAGCTACATCTTTTTCAAAACAATTTTCAATAGTTCCATTCCAGAAAAAAAAAAATAAAATCCTTGAAATCATGTTTTACCAAGCTAGCCAAAGGAAGGAAGGAAATTCCAGCTGGATGTAGCCTTTTGTTGGTTGTAAATGAATTAGATGTTGGCTACATGAACATTCTGTTTCATTTATATTATTTACAGTCCAGGATGACAGCTAACCTTTTAAAAACTTTCAATTAAAACCCAGCTGCAGAAGCTTATGCTTACACCAGGCTCTGTAAACGTCCATTTTTTGGACATGATGTATTCTATGCTTCCCTGTGGTCTTTAAGTTACCCAGCCATCAAAAAGGAATTTAAATTCCTGTCAAAATAAGTGCACTCAGATGTGCCAACAGAAAGTTTTGCATAAGAATATAGTTCATGTATGCTGGTTGCAATCTAATAAAAAAATTAGTCACTTCATGTTCCTAGGTTTGTGATATTTATCATCGTAACCAAGTAGTAGATAGAGGCTGGGGTGAGGATGTGAGCGGGTAGGAGGGAATATCATTATAACCTGTAGAAGACAAATCTCCTAAATGAAAACTGATTCTTGAAAATCCCGAGTAAAAGCTGTTGACAGTTTCCTTTGTGTCTCTAAGTGGCACTGACCTAAAACACCCCCATGAATTAAGCTGCTCAAGAACAGTGCATAATAGAACAGACATTCTGCCAGCTCCTCACTAGTGCCTAGCAGGATCCCATCATTTTCTATAAAAGCAGCTGGGTGAGCTAATTGCGTGGCTAAGGAAGCATCAGCAAGTTGCAAGAAATCATTAGTCACCTCTGCAATATACCTGGTAAAATGTTAGCACATTTAGCAAAGCTGTACCTGTCTGTACCGTGGTGTAGTCTACAGCCAGTTTTAAGGCTCTGTACGTAATCAGCAAATGTGTCTGCAGCGACGTGTCCACAAAAAAGCAACTGTCTCTTCCAAGTACCAAGTCTGTGCAGAAGAGCTGCAAGAGGGGCTGAAAAGCAGGCTGTGCTTGCGTTACTGCCATGCTGTATCAGTGCAACACCTCACAGAGGGAACACCTCAATCTGATCTGGCATGCTGCGTGTGATCCACTTCTTCCATATCATCCGCGATGCTCTAATCAAAGCCTAAACAGGCTTTAAATTTGCCTGCCAATTGTAGGAGAGCAAATGATATCAAATCAAACATAACGATATGGTGGGAAGGTTAGATGAGGCACTTACTATGTTTAAGAAATTCCATGGTACAAAGCTAATTCTTCAAGCAAACAAAAACACATAACACATAAAACAAACAGTATGTGAACCACAGTGTCAATTCATGGTGGATGGTGGTTGACTTCTGCAATATGCTGCATGTATTTTTAGCGGTTAGGAGCTCTAAGGCTGGTTCATTTGTAGTTTTGAGTTACTTTTCTTGGGTAAAGAATGAAAAAGGTGCTGCTATGTCAAGTGGAAAATCTTGTGAGTTAGTTTTGATTATTCTGTGATAAACCTGTATCATTAATCTTTTCAGCCCCATAAACAATCAGATGAACACCTAATCAGAATCCCTAAACAGAAATAACACTTTGGTCACATTTGCTCATGCTGATTCCACTTGGATGTCCCTGGAAATCTGAAACTGCCTGAAGGCTAAGACAGTGGTTTCTGGCAGACTCAATACAGAACGAAGGCATCTACTGTGATTAGCCATGCACAGGCAGTGGAGGGATATCTGCACTGTTCTAATACTGATGTTCAAGCTGTGTCACTGAACGACAGCCTCAGTGCATCTCACTGACATGCTTCCTGCTAAAGAAGTAGTTTTTTTGTTTTGTTTTGCTTTGTTTTGTTTTAATCTGCAAGCAGTACTTCTTTCTCTGTTGTGAGTTACAAAGATTTCACTGAAGACTGACATCAGAGTTTTAGTTTTGTCCTGCAGTAATTTGAAGGAAAAGAGAACGTGAAATGAGTCATGAGAAGGGAGCAGACTGGATAACATTGGTTCTGCTTCCCCACTCCTGTCCTGTATGAAGTGTGGTAGGAAAGGACACTTCACCAATGGTAACGCAGAGAGTAGTAGCTCTCAGCAATGGTCAGAAAAAGCATTTTGCTGTTCTCAGAGATTCTTGTATCTCTTGGTGCTCTCAGAGACTCTTGTAGCGCTGGTAATGTTGTCTTATGTACGCGTTCATGTTGTCAGACAGCCACCAAGGAATAGTTGTCTGTTTTCAGGGCAAATTTCAAGGTTTGTTACCAGTTCCTGTGGGATCTGTCTGGTGCATTAGTCAGGCTGTGGGCAAGAGCATAGCATTATGGAAAACCAGCATATCAGTTGTTGTCTGCCTCAGTCCTCTGATGGAGCATCAAGTCCATAGGAGCATTTGTTACAAGTAGAGTAGTTAGGGGAACGTGCAGCCAAAATTTAGGAAGTCCAGGAGGTGAATGTGTACTCGTTTGACTGCCTGATGAGAACAATATTATTTTTCTGTGACCACAGGACTGCATGCATCCTGTTCTGGTCTAACTTCCAACGTGCCTCTCCATAACCTCCAGCTGTGGCAGCTACTACTTGTCACCAGCCAGTAATAGCGATCAGTAACTAGTGGCTGACAGTCCTCTCTAGAAGGGTGGTGTCATTTATACTGTTTTATATCACTTTGATAACTGCCAATTTTGGCAAAACAAGCCTTGTAATTTGTAGTCAGGAATTGGGATTTTCAGAGCTAATCGGTTCTCCAGTGTTAAGATGTTCTTATGTGGGAGCGGACTGCTTTTTTCTTATTAAATACAAATACTAGATGTGTAATAAGCATTTAACTCTCATAAATTGTACTGATTGCCTTAGCAACAAGGTTATCAGCATTTCTAGTTTATTATATCGAATCAACATAACAGGAATGCTGCTGAGTCTTTTCGTTTATAGTGCAGGTATTATGAGAAAGAGGTTTTAAATAGTATTAAGCATTTTCTTCCAGAATTTGTAGAATCCAAACTTAATCATTGGAATAATACTCTTAACAGTCAAATTGCACTCTAATTACCCAGTAGTTGTTCTGTACTCACGCAGTTACGGTGTCACAGCCAAACAAATCATTGAAAGAAATGCACTGAATGTTTTTTACACACACTAAGTTGACAAGCAGAAAAATCTGACAATGTAAAAAGCTTGCTGCTTGTCAATGACATGCTGTGGGGAATTGTTTACAGAGAGCAGTTAGTTGGTAGAGTGCAGAGGGCCCGAATCCTATCTGTAATACACGTCCTCCATATAAAGGAACACACACTCTTATTTTGGGACCTTTTGTAGAAGTGATTTGGAAAGCACATTTGCTCCCAGTCTTCCTGAAATACCCATTTCTGTGCAACCAGCATGGCTCTGAATGTAGCCTGTCAATTGCATTTGCTGCCTCTGCTTGCTGCTTAACAAATTATGTCTAGAGCACGATGTCAGTTGGCAATTACTCTATTACCCTTCTCCCAGGGCCTTCATTAGAAAGCGCAGGCCCTAGCTGCAGTTGCATCCGTGTGAGTCTCAAGTATACAAAAACAGAATTAACATTTTCTCATCCTTTACAGAGAAAGGAGGTTATATATAGAAAAATCAGCTTGATTTAGCTCACTGGTTTTCATACACTTGTTTATTTGCATGGTAGGAAGATTTTTTCTGCGAATGGGAGGAATGTTTTAACATCCCAGCGATTTTACTGAACTGAAAAGATTTCCCTTCTGTATAATTAACCGTATTTATATGATTAGAGTTTATCTACTAATTGCTTAGTTCTTTTTAGTTTGCTTTCCTAGAATATTCATAATACATCTCATGTCGAAAAGTCAGATTAAACAAGATGGTTTTTTTTGATATTTTTCATGCCTACACAAGAAACACATTTGCCACTGAAGCACTGAATCGTTGAATAGTATCTAAACACTGCTTTAATGTCAGCATATTTTTCCTGTTTGACGTGATGATGAATTCAGGATAAAAAAAAAAAAAAAAAGTGACCAAATTTCATCAGATAAGTAGCCTAATTGTGCCAAGAAATCCTACAGTGACCTCAAGATATACCAGATGCCAAGCACACCACTTAGCATTCAGCCACTCTTCTTCAGGTGTCCAAGCAGTATGGAAGGAGCGCTGCAGAAATTGCTTTCTCTAGCACTTAGACACATCTTTTCTAAACCTAATTCCACATGTGCAAATGACAGTGCCTTTTAAAACCATAACATGTATTTGTGGACAGCATGGATCTAGTGCATGTCTCTAGCATGATAAAGGCTGTTGCATATCCCTTGTCTCAGCTGCATCAGGGCAGTCTCAGGCTGGACATTAGGGCACATTTCTTTACTGGGAGGGAGGTCAAACACTGCACAAGCTTCCTAGCAAGGTGGTTGGTGCCCCTTGCTTCTCAGTGCTCAAGGGGCTCTTGGACAATGCCCTTATTAATGCTTTAACTTTCGCTTAGCCCTGAAGTGGCTGGACAGTTGGACTCAGTGATCTTTGAAGGTCCCTTCCGACTTCCCTATTCTATTCTACAATTTAATCTTTCAATTATCCAGTAAAAATAAACATGATGCTGGTGAGTGAGGGCAATCAGAATTGGTTACCAAAAAGACTTGAATGTCACGTAGATAATTTACTAGGATCAAAATGGGACATACTTAATGATGAACTGTGTCTACGTTAAATAGATTTTAAAGATTGTGTAGATGATCTGAGAACAGCCATGGGATTAGGAATATTTGGAATAGTAGAGAAGGGTAATTTACTGAATCCATAAGCTGCCCCATCAAACAAACTTTCGCAAGGTTAGCAGAGTGAAAACTACCCAGCAGGTGGTTGTGTTGCTTTCTTTCTCTCAGAGAAAACAGTTTTCTAAGGCTTCACCATGTGCTAACTTCTGTCCCTCATAATGTTTTTTTATGTACACCTGCATTGGAGAGGACTAAATAATTCTGGAAAAAGCAGAAAAACTGGAAAGCATGCTGAAACTGCAGTGCAACACTGTGGTGGTGTCTGTGTGTCTGATCCTCTGCTTGTCTGCATGTGGACGCATGCTCATTTTCCAAGCACAGCCTGCCAGTACAATAGAAGGAAATGCATAATCTACTTTCTATTAAGAAATGGCACTTTCAAGTTCAGCTCAGCGCCATCCCTACCCTACAGGGCTGTTAGCTCAGATGGTAGCGTGTTACACAGTGTTAGGAGAGTGACTTCAGTGTAGCTCATAACGAGAAACAAATCATTTCTCTATTCCTTCTATATGTAAAACAGAAATTAGAGGTGAATGTTATGAATTTTGGATGAAGTTCTTAATCTGTAGAAACTGCTTATTGGTTTTATTTGTGATGTTGCAATACAGTGGTGAATACAGGAGTGATAGTCAGGTATGCCAAAGGTTGAATTTTCCTAACCAGGATGTGATGGAGGAAGCTGAGAAGCAGAAAGGAAAAGACAGTCACTGATACAGCTGTAGAGTATGGCAATATAAATCCGTTTTAGAATGCGTGTCATACTGTTTGTATAGTAGTTCATTTCACATATGGAGATAAATTCTATTCTTTAATGCCTAAATAAAAACACACTTACTTCGTCCACAAGCTCCTCTTTTTGTTTATGATGCTCTAAGAGTTTATTTATTAATGTGAACTCATTTTCTACTTAGATGTGTTTTTTTTACATCACAGAACATGAACATGTTTATATTTTAAAATCAGCTAGTATCTCCAAATTTCCTGTTTTTCATTCGTAACCTTCTATAGGATTGTAACTCATCTCTTCTTTAAATGCATCCCAGGTTTACAGAAAGGAGATCAGTTACCTTGTGTACTTCCTTGAGCTTTGGGACAAGCTGCGTGCACTGATGCTGTGCTTGTTATTGCTATTCTTTAAGCTGGAGGAATGAAATTGATACTGCATTTGCAGAATAGCAAACCTCCACACTAGTTGAATATGTAAGTGGGTGCAGCAAGGAAATAACTATGGGAAGGTATCATTCTCTGTTCTTCATAAAATCTCTTTGTGTATGTTGTAGTGATTACTACCAGCTATTATCAGTTTTTAAATGACTAGATTTGGGTTTTCTACTACTACTTCTAGTCTGATGTGACAGTAATATTTCCTCTTACTCGGTGTTTTCATTTTGGAAAAGCCCAGGCTGCAGTTGTCCCAGTTGTCATTATTTCTTGCTAATACTTCAGAGAAATTCTTAAGCTTTAGTAAATTCATCCGATAGGTTATGGTTGGCAACAGATAAATATTTGAGGAAAATTCTGGTATTTCAGGCAATCTCATCAAACCTGTCAGAACTGTTATTAAGCCATAACTCCCTCTGGAGTGTATCTCTATTTCTTTTAGTGCCTGTGAGATCAGCATTTCTGTTTTACTAGACTGAAACTTTTCTTTTACACAAGATAGCTCCCAAGTGACATTTCTAGCTGCAGCGATACATTTTTCTTTGTTAATGCCAGTAGTGTTGAACAGCATTGGATAGTTCTGTGAATTAAGCTTTACGAAGACTGTAGTGGTTAGGGAGGATCTTCGAATGACTGCAAAGCACAAAGTACTGTCTCCTCATAAGAATATAATTTGAAAAAAAAATTTAAAGAAAAAAAAAGCCTCAAGCGTAAAGGGAACGTGAAGAGCCTCATTGCTCTCAGTGAGTTATTTATTTGCATGTATCATGTGGAACTACAAAATAAGGCTATTTCTTCTCCAGACTCTTTGAAAACACAGGTGACTTGCATAGGTGCTCCAGATTTGAACAAGATTTAAAGATGGATTGAAGGTCCCAGTATAGGGGCTCAGATTCAAGTTCTATATGAATAGCTTAATTGTAATTATCCTCTCCAGTCAGACTGGATTGTCATATTAAAACCTTTGGATCAAATGAAATATAGTATTTTAATGAGAAGAGATTTTCCTTATGGCTGTTATCACTGTCAGTATAAGTAATGCTGTGGATAGTATATTGCAAGAAAAGACGTTTCTCTATGAAAAAACAGACTTGCAGAGGATTGTAGCAGCCAGGCTTCTGAAGAGCTGATGCGTAGTTAGAGATGTGTTATTTCAGATACCTATTATAAAAATGTGTTGAAGAAGATGTATTGTGTGGCAGATGCAGATGGAGCAGAATTAACTGTTTCCATGGGTGTAGGGCCTAGCTGAATGGTAGTGCTGTCATCCTGTCCTGCTGTAACTACAGGAGCGTTCTGGGTAGGTTTGTCCGATTGGAGAATTCAATGTTTGTAAAGGTTGGATTTAATTAAAACTGTGGCCAGCTGTGATTTATGCAGACCTTTACCAGATTGTTGAAATCCCACAGCAGAGCTAACTACATTCCAACTTGTTCTGCTTCCAAAGGGGAAGTCGCAGAAGTAGTCCTCATTTCCGTATTCAAAAAGTGAAACAATTCTAAAATCAGTGCTGACCTGCACACAAATGATTCTGAGTGCAAGCTTTTAAAAAGGCAGTGACAGAAGTACAGCTTCTAAATATATGACACATACCAAATGTCTGTAGAGCTGAAATACACCATTCTTAATGCTACCACTTTCAATTTCAGATAGCCAGCTGTTCCAGTCTGTTAAGTGAAAGTCCTGGTAGGGTCCTTGCTTCATCTCCTTTGCAGGACAGCATCAGCTGTCCCTGCTGTTTCTCATTGCCATTTGCCAAAACTAGAGGATTCTTGTTTTTTTTTCCCAGCAGATGTATACTAAAGTGTTTCATCTCCCCCGTGCCCATCAATACTTTCTGTGAATGCTGTAAGTATATTGCTTAGGGTGCTAGTATAGCACGTGAAAGCAAAGCAACTTTCTTCTCCTATACAGTTGTGCTCAGGATGCATCGAATCTGCTGGTTTATGGCCAACATACTGCTAGCTTTCTAGGAGTGAGAAGTATTGATTTACATTCTCAGTAAATATCTTGAAGGTATTTTGCTGTGTTTGTTATTCAAATAACACAACTGGACACAAATTGACATTATAGTTAATGCCTATTAACAGCTCCAGTGAAATTATTTAGAGCCTTTCTATAGCCTCTAAGATTTTTATAAAGATTTTTTTCCCCTAAAAACAATTACATGATAATCTAATTATTTTGTTGTAATTACTCCCATAACGTTTGCAACTGACAGAGATGATATGGGACATACTGCTATATTAAACTGAGTGATTCTTCATTTTTAGTGATTTTTTTCTCTTATTAATCCCATCGGTAGGATCAGTAAGCATCTTTTCAGCCACTGTCAAATTAAAATAATATTTTAATACGTATCTATAATACTGCACAACAATACAAACACAGATGATAGATGAATAGCAAGAAGGAAAAAAAGATTTCCTTTTTATTATTATTATTATTATTTTTAATTTCATGGTTGTTCCTGGGGGATATAGAACTGTTTAGGACTGGCAGAACTGAATGAGAATCTCTTTCAAAGAGATACAGTCTGATTTATTATTCATCAGTATTATCTGGGAAGTCTTAGAAAGCAAATTCCTGCATTGGAAGTTTATAAGCACTTCTGCTTGGTGTTTTGCTGCTGTGCTGGACAGGCGGGATACCTGCTTGAGCTGCTGTATTACTGGTCTGCAGAAGAACATAGAAGCAGTTGTTGTATTTATGGATGTATAGCTAGGACACACCACTCTTCTTTTAGGGTCCTCTGCATTAGACCGAATGTTAGACAAAAATTTTCTCAGAAGATGCTGCTTGAGACTTTACAGCAACACGGGTTAAATTGAATTTTGCCTTTTCAAGGTCAGATGTAATGTCCTCATTCATTCCCAGTGTTGTCAGCTCCAAGGCTCATTTTTTTTTTGGCAGAGAAGAGTCTGTGGACTGACACCAACCATTCCCCTGCTGTCTGGCCCAGCCTGACCGCAAGACATGGGCAGCAGAGGCCATCAAAGCAGGCAGCCTCCGCGTTCTCAACCCTCTCCAGCACCTACTCAGCTTTTGCTCTGAGCACTGTCAGGGGACTGAAGAAAAATCTCTCTTGATGCAGCAGTTGTCACTGTATCTAAAGTCTGGAGATAAACAAAGAACAGGTTTGATAATGAAGGAAAGGCTAATTGAAGCGGAGAGGGTTTGTGCAGAGTGAGTAAGAAGAATCAAAAAGCGGTTTTCTCCCCTTAATCTATTTTTCTTTCAAATCTGGTGTGAATGTTAGATGTGAAAGAGCTGAAAGGTCACTCAGGCTTAAATACAGAGTAGTAGCTCTCCTTGTAGTTGGGAGAGCCAGTAGTCTTTAATTAAAATGCATATAATTAAATTAAGAACCTGGTTGAACTGAAATATGAAACCACTTTCTTTAGTATTTCAGTTTCCTCACACCAAATCTTTCAAATAGAATATTCCAGACTGATCTTGATGGCTGTAAAATTTATTTCCAAAGGGTTTATCTGCCATTGGTCATCAGGTATTTAAATCTTTCTGAAATGTTTTTTTTTTTTGACAGAAGGTAAATTCAAGCTCTGTATACACGGATTGCTTTTGGAGATGAAAGGGAGCTAGCTGTCTATATGGATATATTTCTTTCCTCCTGAGTGCATGCCCTACTGCACTGGGCACTGGACAGCTAAGTACAGAGGTCAGGCTGTGTGACCCTGAGGATGATAAAAGCAAACTGTGTCACTTCTCTGTCTCTTTTCCCCTGCTAATCTGTTTTGCTTGTTAAATCTTACCTGCCATTTCCTTCATCATCTACCTCTGCTATAAAAACCTATTTCTCTTCACTGCATTTTAACCATTTTAAAAAATCAATTTGAAGAAGTACATCTCGCTTGTACTGTCAGCTGTTTCTTTAAGATCTTTTGGCAAAGGACTTGTTGAATGTCTTGTATACATAAATCTCACCAGGACTGATACCAGCAGAAAATGTATTTGTCCATATCACCACTCACTCGGTTTTTGTTTGTTTGTTTTAATAGTTTCCACCAGTTTTCCTGGCTCATCTGTCTGAAATTGCCCAGATCTCCTTTGGTACCAAAGCAAATTTAAGCCAGAGGATGAATAGCCCAGTTGGTATTGAAGTCTTGAGTTCCTTTATGCTGTTGACAGTTACGATGTTGTTCTGGTGGTTATGTCACTGCTCATTTGCTCATTGGAAAGCTTTTTTCAGTGTTGTCTGTACTTAATACTGATTTTCTCGTACACTGTTGTAGAGATGGATTCTAGCATATGAATCTCTCTAATCTCCTCCACCCAAAACACGTGCAATAAATGTTTTTTTCTTTGTTTGTTGCTTTGATTTTATCTTATCTAAGCACTTACTTCCTTTATATTTTGGTCATTTATTGACCGTACAGATGCTCAGTAGGCTTATATCTCTTGTGGTTTTTTATCCATTTTAAAACTTGTTCTTCCAGTGCTTTTGTTTAGGTGTGCTACATGCACATTATACCTGATAGTGTTTACTGCCCTCTCTGGTTCCTGCAACTTCTCTCACTCTGCTTTTCTGCAGCATCAAGTTCTTTTGGTTTCTCTTTAAATTTTTAGTAGACACAGTTGATTTGTTTTGAACAAAGTTGTCCTTGAATACTTCATACTGCCTTTACAGATTTTACTTCTGTTAAAAAAAAAAAAAGAAAAGAAAAAAAAAACCAAAAAACAAAAAACACCCTAGTCCTGTGCACTGCTTTCAGCTGAGCCAAGAGCTGCTCCGTCCTTTGAGTTTCCTGACTGCCTGTGAGTAGTTCTTTGTGGTGGCTTGCCCAAGCACATTTACCACTGTCCACTGGACATAATTGGAGTTTTCCATTCTTCCTGTGTCTTCTGTCTCCTTCCTCTTGTTGCAGTTACAGTCACCACCTTTGTTGCATATTTGGAAACATAATGCTGACAGTATATTTCTCCTCTTTGCCCAGAATATCAATTCCCATGGATCAAATCTTACTGACCTGGCTAGGGTGCTCAGCTGATGAGTTTAAAACTCTTCTTTCACATGTGATGCTCCTTAGTACTTGGCACAGCTTCATCAGTCTTTCATATACGCTTTGACCTTCATGTTGTACAGTGGCTCTCTGACTGTTTTCTTTCCACCAAATTTCCTCGATGCTCATTACAAAGTAAGAAGATCTATCAGAATATAGTTGATCAGCATGTAATTCAGTTTGGGGTTACTGGTCATGTTTACCACCTGCATGCCTAAGTGGACTGTTCACTGAAATATATAGGGAAACAGAGTTTACAGGTGCACCTGTTTCAATATTTGAGCTTGAGGATCTGCCTCTCCTAATGTGTCACTCTTTCATTAAAAAAAAAAAAAAGACAACAGACATTTCTGATACACAGTCAACCAAAAATATCTTGAGAACAGCCTGGTGGTTAATTCAGGAGGAGCTTGTGAGTGGAAAGAAAACAGCATGATTTGCACTGCGTACCATTCAGTGCTAATGCCTCACTTTTGCTGGTGGCTAAAAAGGGGAATTTTAGGTTGGATCTTAGGAAGAACTTATTTACCGAAAGGGTTGTTAGACATTGGAACGCGCTGCCCAGGGAAGTGGTGGAGTCACCATCCCTGGAGGTCTTTAAAAGACGTTTAGATGTAGAGCTTAGGGATATGGTTTAGTGGGGACTGTTAGTGTTAGGTCAGAGGATGGACTCGATGATCTTGAGGTCTCTTCCAACCTAGAAAATTCTGTGAGAAATTCTGTGAGTTATTACAAACATGGGATCTGTGGTTTTATAGTTGTCTTTTCTCATTTCTAATGGTCTATTAAATATTACGATTTTAATTTTATTGTTTCTAGCATTGAGCCGTTAGTGCTCATACAGTTGTATGCGCATTTCTAAAATAGTATCTGGTCGTTGAACATCTGAAAGTCATACTTCTATTGGCCTCAGATATTTCAAGTCTCACAGTTTGGCTATACAAACCAGTCTGATGTTCTTTTTCCCCCCTTCTGACTTATTTAGGCTTTCTTTATGATAAAAATGTCTGTGCTCTAACAGACATTATAATTTACAAACCAAATTGTGAATGTAGAATTCTTATCTTACCAGAAATAATGAAAAGTTACCTTCATGTAAAAAAAAAAAACATCTCGAGCAAAACCCCGGAACCCTCAGAGGTTCAGGACCCTCAGAGTCCTGGCTTTTAGCTTTGCCGTTGACTACATTATTTACACAGCTATAAGCTGCAATACTCTGTTTTAAACTGATGTCAAAAATAGTTACATTTCTCACTATTGCAGAAATAGGTTTAGAATTTCAGTGGCTGGATTTCCTTGTGTCTGTTTTGTGAATCTTGAAACCTTATAGATGCAGATTTTGGGAATACTTTTGCCAGGTAACGATGCCATATGTTGTATATAGACAGATTCGGGAGAGAATTTGAGAAACATACTGCCTGAGAATGGGTTTGTTTTCTTACCGGTTGATTTTTTTTTCATAGTTCACAACCTTTCTATTCTGTCATGGGTTGAGCACAGCACAAACCATAACAGAAAAAAAAAAAAAAATCTGAGGTCTGATGATTTATCTAGTGCTACTTAATTACACAGCTTAATTTATGGTATTTCATTAGCAAGGAATTCTCACTGTAGTCAGGGGCTGCATGTGGGGTAAAATGATCATGTTCTTGCAGTAGAAGACCACCAGGTATCCTCCCATGATGCAGAGGCTAAGGTAGGATATTTCTACCCCGTGGGTTGGGGTGTTTCAGAGGGCGGCTGAAGGCAAATAAACTTTCACTGCTACTGAAACTCTAGTTAGAGTGGGCAGGCAGTTCAGCATGTGTAAATGAGCTGGGATTGCAATTTAAATGATGCTAGTGATTATCAGAAATGAGCGCTGGCTCAAATGTATCAGGAAGGTTGAACCTAGCCTTCTGTCCTTTCAAAATGAAATATTTGTAATACACCTGTTTAATGAGCACGATTCCCTCAAAATGAAACTAAAATGCAGCAATTAGGATAAAACCAGCAAACAGCATTAAAAATAAAAAGAAGTCCAACTGTATTAGTAGATGTTCATGCTTTATTTATTTTAATAGGTTTGTGGAGCTAAATCCCACACAAGTGTTTGAAAATTTATGGAATTCATTTCTAAAATAAACCTCTTGGATGATAGACGTGGCTGTGATTCTGTTTTGTCTGTGCCAGGAAAGCCTTTGTTTTTGTATTGCAAACTCTCTTTAATAACAGATCTTGTGTTTAGCCTTTTGGCTTCTGGAAGCAAATTGCTCCTGTTTTGATACACAGTTACATGTGGTTCAGCCACATGATTTAGCTTTAAGTTCATATCTGTTACTTGATATCAATTCCTGTCCCAGTGATGCAGGGAGGTCTGGCAATGGGATTGTACAGCTGAACCATATATTGTAAATACCACATAATGCTCACCAACTGCACCTCTGCTGCATTATCCAATGAGCCTGTGTGATAATACTGTTGATTTTGATTGCTTCTTGTACACAGATGTCCTTTTAAAATGTGCTTGATCTCCTGATAGATTTCTAAATATTTCCAATTGACAGCCTCCTTACAAATACCCGTTTCAGGAAATGTGAGCCAGCATTTCCATAATCATATTCAGTCATTCGCATAGCCATCACATTTGAATATAATGAGGAGAACTGGTCATACTAAAGCAGAAACACTAATTGGAAGCAAATGCCAAAAAGATGTTTTCATAATGAATGCATCGATATTTAAGTAGCTTCCCAGCATTTTAATATCAAAAATGTGCTGGGATCTGCCAACTCACTTGGTAATCTTGGCTAACGCTAGGGAAGTTGCATGTATAGCATTGCTCTAAGTAGAGCCATTACCCATCAGGCTTCTTGGGATTCTCTGTATTTTAGAAGCAATTACTTGTTGCCTTTCACAATTTTGGCAACAAGTATCAGAGAGACTACAGGTGGGGTTTATTTGCTTAGTTGTTTGGTGTATTTTTCCCAAGAGAAAACACTGAACACCTGATGATACCACTCACAGTGACAGAACAAGGACCTACAACATTTTATGGAGCCCTGGATATGGACCCATTTACAGCCCAGCTCCAGAGAATCTGCCCTGTAGCATTTCTGTGGCAAGTAAGATGTGTATTCAGCCTGTTTTCAGCATTTACACAATTAAAAGCCAAATGTGGGCTTTATTGCATGAGGCTTTCACTGATTTGTTTGTAATACTCTGCATTGTGCCTTAGCATCCCAGTGTCTGAAACACAAAATACAGTAAAGCAGGGCTGTAAAACCCACTTCCATCTCCACACTGTGGTTGTAAAGTGGTGAAAAATAAAACACT
Source organism: Nettapus auritus (assembly GCA_011076525.1). Lineage (NCBI taxonomy): Eukaryota > Metazoa > Chordata > Aves > Anseriformes > Anatidae > Nettapus > Nettapus auritus. The sequence continues at coordinate 5,027,936 of CM021770.1, read as the reverse complement.
AGCTAGTTACAAAGCCAAGCTACTGAGAATCCATTTAAGTTTCTTAAGTAATACAGTTGATATCTCATGGCAAGTCATGTGCAGTTCAATCAATCATTGTTTCATTTTTCATTATTCTGTTGGCACGGCAAGCAGAGATGTGTTGCCAGAGTGAATACCCCAGCTGTCTTCTATATGTCTGGAAACTGGTTCATATTGGCCATGAGAGCCTTTTAGGTATTTCCGTCTTGTATTATTGTCTATTCCTGATTCTTTGGCACACTGCCGTGTCTTATATATTTTGCTCCTGCAGTTTTCTTTATTGCTCCCAAGGCTGTGCACAGTTTGTCTTCCTTGCTTTTTAAGTGGAAAACACTTTGTTTTTTTCTAGTGAGCTTGAGGATATTTTTCTCATATTTTTCTACATTATCGTGTAATTTTCATTCCTTGTGAAAAGAGGTATTACTTGTAGAGTTCCCAGAAGCTATGGCTACCATTTAAATTGTGTATTGTTGTGTCTCCTGTTACGAGCAGGTTTAAACGGTGTATTTGTTGGGAGCAAGGGGAAAGAATGAAGGAAAGCTGTTCTGGGGGGAGAATTTGTCCATTGACTTTCAAGGAAATAAATTATTCTCTGTACAAGTATCCCACCAGATCTCAGTAGACATTGCAGGTAAATATGCATTGTTGGAAGGAAGCTTAATCACACTCTTTTTGGAAAAAAAGTTTGTAACCCCTAACATCGTTAAGGTGGACTCCGATTATTTTTATTGTGATAGTTTTATTTTCTGTAATGTGACCAAAGTAGCTTTTTTCTGTTTCTGTCTAGCTTGTGTAAATGTATTAAGACATTATAATGTTGTTGGTGATGAAAATTAGATACAGTAAAATGAATTTCCTCCTTCCTTAAAACATATAGCATTAGGTGATGCCATAAGGTGTAGAATTGTATTTGGATTTCCAAAAGGTTCACATGAAAGCACTAACTGGAAGCTTTTAAATGAACTAAAAAGTCAAGGAATAAAAAGAAATTAAAACTTTCAGATTAATAGAAGACGTGAAGTCAAAGAAAGGAGTAAATACCTAGTTTTCATTGAGAAGGTGGACTGTGAGCATGTCCCAGAGAAATCTCACTGTCTTGGTAGTCTTGGGAAAGACGAAGAGTAGGGAGATGGCATTTGCTGAATACGACGTTATCTGTGGTAGTGAAAATTAAAGTGGCTGTGAAGAGGTCTATTGGGTTCTCATAACAAGTGATTGGATGATCAAATAATAAATGAAACGTGCTGTTGATAAATGTAAAGCATTGTACAAGGGAGGAACCAGTCCCGCTCTGTACGTGTGATGTAAAGGGCGCTGAACGAGTTGTTACTACTTGTAAGGTATTTCAGATAATTCTGTGAATGTGTCAGTTTGTGTAGTTTCTACACCTTGATGGTTAGATGCAATTTTGCTGCCACCACCACCCCTTCAGAAAAATTAGAGCAGTACATTGAAAGATGCGTGAGGAGACCAACAAGGCTTACCACATTTTTGAATCTGTTCACTACAAGGAATGCTACAGTAAACAAGAAGTCTTCATGCTGGAGAAGAGAGAACTGAAAGGGTATGAAGTAGGGAGTCTCTGAAATAAGTGAGTAGGAACACACACAGTGGGTAGGAAAGGATTAGTAAACATTTCTCCCAGTAGGTGAGAATATTTGGAAACTGATTTTAAACCAAAAACAAACAGTGTTTCTTTTTTCTCTAGTGCTGTAATTAAACTGCAGAACTCACTGCTCCAAATTGTTGTTGATACCAAAAATTTAACCGGATTAAAACTACTATGACTACTGTAAAGGTAGATTCATCAGTGAAAATCCTGGAAGAGGCTGTGAAACACAGATATACAATATATGGTTCAGGTAGTTCAGAAGGTTTGCTAAGGGAAACGTGGAAAAGGCTTGCTGTGTTTTTATACAGTGACACAGCCGTTATGAGAGAGTGTGCTGTACTGAATAGACCTTTGGTCTGACCGAGGGCAGCAGAGTCATGTCATCAGTAATACATTAATATGTTAGAGCAATGGCTGAAAAATCAAACTCTGCTACTGTGTACAGCATGAAATAGGAATTGCACGTGTGCTTTAGCCTTTCACGTAGCTGGAGTATTTTGGTGGAGTAGCGGGCAAGAGAAATGGTGCTGCACTGAATTGCCCTGCCTCTTTCATTGCCATATATATATTAATTTTAAGGTGAGGTGTAAGATTATTGCAGTCCCTTTTTTTTTTTTCTTTTTTTTTTTTTAAAGTTCAGTGGCCTGTAAGCCTAGTTACAATTCAGGTTCTGGAGAGCTGGATTTTGAAGATCATCTGTGATCTGCACTCCTTTCTGTCTTGCATCTAGTGAGAATTGTATCAGTGGAAAGCTGGATGACCTGTACTTGGCAGTTTGTGCAGTATGGCTAAGCAGCTGACATCTCCATTGGAGTTCTTCCATCTGTGTTTGGAACTGGTCTGTTCTAGCAAACAAAACTTGTCGGTAATGGGAACGGAAGGAAGGAAGGAATGCCCTTCTCTAGAACACCTTTTAGCTTTGTGGAAATACTGCAGTGAGCATGCTGCCATTGCGTGCACACTTTTCTTTCACAAATATGCCAGCAGATTGCAGTGCTCTGACTGTTAGGACGGAGGTACTGAGTTCAATGCAAGGCAGTGAGGTATGCAGAAGTGACGTGTTTCCATGGCCACTGTTAGGTAGCAGATGGGCTGCTGCTTCTCATGCTAATTGGACTACTTCAGTCAACTGTGGCTTCATTCCTAAGTATTAATCCATTGCTGTTGGGGCTGGAACTCAGATAAGGTTTAGCATGGCCAGGTGGTCCATAGTGCAGCTATTTAGGTTTTGAGTGGATTTTTTGTTCAGACCTATCTTCCCTTTTGGACATTCGGAGCCAGAAATTATCAGAGACTTAAAAAAAAAAAAAAAAAAAAAAAAAAAAGAAAAGAAAAGAAAAAGTCTATGCTACAGGACAGGAAAAAAGCTCTAGTAATTGATCTAGGTCTCACATGTTAAGTAGCACCTATACTGAATTCCAATAGAGATATCAAGTCACGACCGTGTGTTTAAAATTCTGGTTGGGACTTGGATTTGAGTGTGGTTATTAGAATATTCTTTTCTTCCGTCTCTGACATGGCAGAGGCTTGTTCCAGCCTGTTTCATCACAGCATCCTGGAGAAAGCTGACCTCCTGACCTTACTTAAACTATGTTGTGCAGTAAGTAATGCTTTGTGCATTTCTCTGTTAGACGAAGTGAGCAGCAAGCTGCATGCACAGCCCACATCCGTATGGAAAAATTAGGATTGTGCCAGTACTGCTAACTTGAGTTGATAAATGGGCAATGACAGAGGCACATTAGGAATCTTTATTTCACACATTTCAAAGAGATACCACAGCCATTAGAATCTGGTGAGGAGTCCTATTAGAATTGCCCATGATGTGAATTACTTCAGACAGCATCCTACCTGTCAGACCCCTGCTGATGTGCTACCAAAGGAAGTTGTGCAAAGTAGCAGCTAGCATCATTGCTGAAACATCTACAACAGGTCATTCGACAAGAAATGCATTTAATTCATTAGTCATTAAGTTCATTAATATTGATGTCAGCTCACTTCTCATTACAAATAGATGAATGAAATACAGAATATTGAATAAAACATTTATCACAGAGAAATGGGTTGGTGGTCTTATATCTTGCAGGAATACAGTGAACTTTGCTTGTACTGAAATAATTTCTTTTTTGGGGTCACAGCAGGAGCGCTGGATGTTCCAGGGAACAGTATGATCTTGGTTTAAATATGCAGGTAGTGATCAACACAAGTGTGGATGTTAGCTCATGGTTACAACAGCATCTGATTTTCCTGTGCTTATAACTTGTCTAGGAAGTATTTTATTTTTAATTTTTCTTTGTACTCAAGAAAAAGTCAAATCTGCTACTCCTCTTTGCCTTATTGCTTTTTCCCCTCTTCCCCATTTTGTAGTCTTCATTAACACTTGAAACTTTTCAGTCCAGACAGAAAGAAAGAAAAAAAAACAAAAAACAAAAAACAAAACACAAAAAAACACCAGGGTTTTTGTCTAGACAGGTGATCTTTACTCTTCATGAAGACAGTTATTTAAAGCAGAGTGTTAGAACAACATTTATCAATGTTATTTGCACTATACACCCAGAGAGTCTCTCACCCTTCACTTAGGACTGGAGTAAAATACGGCCCCATCCGTGAGTGTTTATAGTCTGATTTAAAATGTTGTTCGCAGTAATGTTGTAAAATGCATCTTTCTCTATACGGCCTCGGGCTACTGTCACCGTGTCGCCATGCCTTCAGAGGCTTCTGATTTAAATTCTCCCCTGTGTATGCGAGCTGAGAACTGCTGCCTGGATGCATGGAAAAGCAAACAGAGAGCGTGAATGCCATTCTGACTCTGAGCACTACCTCATGGTGAACTCATGTCAATACTTAACCATTGCAAGGCGGTACTTGGGGACTGGTGTGTAAAGCAGGCCAGCCTGCCTTACTGGAACGTGCACCATCTATTGATGGTTTTATTTGAAGGAACCTAAGCGAGATGGATGGGTATAGTCTAATGACTCTTTCAGCTGACATTTGTAGTGGAGAGTTTTTCTGCATTTACTTGAAAAACAAACTACTCTTAATTATTGTTTTTTTAATGGAGTAATGCAAATTAAGTGGTTTAGATGTACAGGAACTAAAGCAGCTGTTGAGATAGCTTTGATGTTGGACAGCATTAGAAGGCAGGATGGCAAATAAAGCTGTTAGTCTTTCAGTAGCATTAACATTGTGATGAGGGGAGCAAAGTTGAAAAGGTGTTGGGGAACAAATAGAAAATTGCAGTATCACTGCGAACGAGAGAAAGGTATATTTTCAGAGGTTGAAAAAAGAGGAGGTAGGAGAACTGTACATCTGAGGAATATTCTTTAAGAAAAGATGGTTACTATCAGATAGAGGAGAAGGGTGTGAAGGGGGAAAACCAGTAATATGGGTGTATAATGAGAAAGTTACTTGAGAGCTACATTGTGGGCTGATGCGCATCGTATGCAACTTACTGAAGTCTAGGATTTCATTAGTCTAAACCAGAGCAAATACTGTCTCCTGGTATTATTGAGACAACTGTATTTGGCTTAGAGACTTGAAGGCTTCTTTTGTACTTGATGAGAAAAGCCGTAGGAGAAGGGGGCCTGGTAGCCTCCTGTGGGGAGATGATTTAACTGTGTGAGGGGATGCTGACTCAGTAGGACAGAAATGTTGTAGGACAAAAAGTTTGGTGATGAGGGCCTTTACAAGTGGCCAGATGAAGGCAAATGAGTAATTCCTAAAGCTGCTAGAAAAGAAGAAGGAAAAAAAAAGTCATTAGAGCAGTAGCCAGCAACATAAGAGGAGATTTCAATTTTCTGCTGGCTATTTGGGATAATAAAGTGCCTGCTGAGGAACGGGAAAAGACTTCACCTTTTTTAATGAACTGTTTGCTAACGACAAGTAGAAGGGTTAACACTTTTAGGTCAAATCACCACCTGCTGTGGATTTAACTGAGATTGGCAGAGCGCCACTGCTTCCAAGGAAGTTCTGCAGATTTACACCAGTGCAGGTTTTGGACTCAGCTGTTTTGGTATATGTTTTTTCTCAAACAAATAGTATGTAGTCAGACAGCTGACTTGAAAGTCAGGAAAATGAGCACCAGAATACTGATGTCCTCAATATAATAATCTGTATTTTGTCTTTCAGAGAAATTTTGGAAAAAAAAGGTAACAAATGAAAAAAAAAAAAGAAAAAAAGAAAATACTTCCCACCCACCTGCAAAAAAATAAACTAGCAAAAATCCAACAACTGAAAATAGAGTTAGAGATCTGCTTAAAGTTGAAATGAGTTCTGGAGCTGGTTCTGCAACCCTGAAAACCATTACGTAAATACAAGTGTAAATCTTAAGACCAGCATTGGGTGACAGTCCAGTCAGCAGCAGGTGAAAAATCAAAATGAAAGTTATGTGAACATCAAAGTGAGGCAAAATAATAGCATACATTTATCTGGCACTTAACATTTTGAAATTGTATGACCATTAAATAATACAGAAAGCTGCATTGCTCTCAGATGCATGGAAAGTAATAAAGGAAATGTTGCATTTCTACAGACCCCATGGCTATAAGCAAAATATTATTTAGACTGGAGGACTACATTAAAGAAATACTGTGACTAAGGAACTATGGGTAATTTAAAATGAGAGGGCATGAGTGCTTTATCTCTGGATTTAATAAAAAAAAAAAAAAGACACATACATAGAGGTTAGATGGAGCAGCCCTTTGAGAACAAAGTAATTGGTATTTGAAACTGAAATTGAGTTAACTGAAGTTTTTAAGAGAAGATTATCAAACAAGAAAATATCATAGACTCATAGAATCACAGAATGGTTTGTGTTGGAAGGGACACTAAAGCTCATTCAGTTCTAACCCCCGGCCATGGGCAGGGCCCCCTCGCAGCAGCCCAGGCTGCCCCCAGCCCCATCCAGCCTGGCCTTGAACACCCCCAGGGATGGGGCAGCCACAGCTTCTCTGGGCAGCCTGTGCCAGTGCCTCACCACCCTCTGAGTGAAGAATTTCTTCCTAATATCTCATCTAAATCTCCTGTTTTTCTTTAAAGCCATTCCCCCTTGTCTTATCTGCCCAAACAAAAAGTTGCACTCCATGTTTTTTAAAAGTCCCCTTTAAATATTGCGAAGCTGCGATGAGGTCTCCCCAGAGCCTCCTCTTCTCCAGGCTGAGCAGCCCCAGCTCTCTCAGTCTTCCTTCACAGGAGAAGAATATGTCTTTGTGAAGGAAAAATTAAATACTAAGAATTGTTCTGCAGACATTTAAGGAAATACAGTGGTCAAGAACAAATACTCGGTGTGTGTTTTCCCCTTCCTGGTGGCCCCCTTGTAGCCCACAGGCTGTGCTCTGCAGGGATCGGAGGCGGCCTGCCAGCAGGCGTAGGGCGTGCTGGGCTGGGCCAGGGCTCAGGTTTGGCCTCACGGCTTGGGGAAAGAGACAGAAAGCTGGGATTCAAAAAGGCCACCTGCTGCAGAGACTGTATTATGCCTCATATGGAGTCAATGTTAAAAAAAATAAATAAAATCCAAACAAAATGGTGATAATCCATCTAAATGGTTAGAGGTCATTTCTCTCCCTGGGGCTAATCCTTTATGTAAAGTTAAGTGTATGTCCAGAGGGTTTCTTGGGTACAGTCAAACTTCATATGCTCTCAAAAAAGGCAAATGGAGGAAGAGTCATCGTGATCCACCGTGCTTGGTTCTGATGCGGGATCTGACGTTATTTCTTGACTTCATTGCAGGGGCAGGGAAGAAGGCAGGGCTCAGATTCTCAGAACAGAGACTGCGATAGAGCACTGTGTTTTGTGGTGCATTCGTACGTTCATAGCCTTAGACAAATTTATTTTTGTAGATGCCATATGTGAGGGCTTTTCATAATTGCCATCTGTGGAATGGAAGGCAATTCAGGCAAAAATATGCACAGTTGCAAATATTAGAAAATACGCTTATTATAAAAAGTCACAAGAACTTGATGCAAATGTTCCAGCTACAGTAGAAGGGCCAGATTCTAATAGCACGCATGATGCACAGTAACAGATTTCTCTTAGGTATGTTGGGATGCTCATGCTGCGCCTGAGATTAGAATCTGTCCCAAAAATGGATTATTAGGATACGAAAGAACCAACGATGAGGAAAATGAAATTTTACCAAATTTTTCCTCAGCCTTAAATGTGAAATTTGGCTTTTGACATGGTTCTTAATCCTGGCAGTTTATTAGGAAAATTAGCAATAAAAAGAATGAGAATATAAATAATCGTTTCCCTCCATAAGAATTATGTCATGAAGTTGAGATAAAGATGTGATCTCTCCACAACCAGTTGCCCCAAATGGCTCGCCTTTTTTAATATTACATGAAGCTGACAGTGATGGCATTACCAGAGGGATTTCCCTGAGCACGGGGGGTTACCTCAGGTGTTGGTAGTGGTAGAGTTCTGTTGCGTGGAGGCTGCGTGCAGGCTAATCTACTCTGCAAGTCCTATAATCACAGGCAGTAACTTCATTTATTTAAATCCCAAGCTGTATCCTCTTCATTGCCCCCCATATTCAGATACCATTTTTTACTCTTGTCAATTTGGGGAGGAGAAAAGTGGGAGCTGGATAGAAGCCATAATTATGCTGGGGCAGTCACCCTGCAGCATTCATTTATATGCAAAATCTTGCCCTGCAGCAGTTTGACAGCTCCACAAGGCTGCGAAGCAAAAGGCTACAGAGCTTCTCTACTTCTTAAATGATATATTTATGGCTCTTGTCTCTTCAGTTCACAGTGGCCCAGATTGAGCAAGGGAAGCTGGTATGGAAGTCCCATTCTCCTCTCCAGATTAACCTGTCACCAGCCAGGTAAGAAGCTCCCCATAGAGATGGGAGATTTGATTTTCAGATGTCATGGGATGATGAGGGGTGCAGTGAACCCAGCTCCTGTGCACACTGCCCTGGGCGAGAACTGAAGTCCCCACAGCACTCCGGTTAGAAAGCCCCTTCTTCAGACTTCTTTGTGGTTGAAAAGCAATTGCACGAGGGTTTCCATGATTTTGGGTTATGAGATTTTTTTTTGGAATGCTGGTTAGAGTGTGAATGATTTGAAGTGCAGTGTTCCTAATGACCTCCGTGAAAATCACAGTATTGATTGATTCTGAAAATGAGTCCCCTTTAACTAAATGGCCAGATACACAGTAAAGGACCAAACCCTTTGAAGAATGAGTGTTTTGTAGGGTTATTATAAACCCCTTTTGTTGTGTCTGAGCTGCACAGTTTTTCATTCAACACGACAGGATCTTTAATATATTGCAACCAAAGGACTACTAATGCAGACAAATTCTAATAATAGATTCAGGATTTTAACAAAGGCTAAAATCACAGAAATGGTCAATGTGAATGTTTTTCTAATCTACAACTTCTCAGTGATTTCTGAGAGCAATACCCTTGTGCTAGTCATGCTTCTGAGGCCAGCTATAAATCTTTACAGCTCACAAGTGAAGCAGTAAAATTTCAATGGCAAAATGTTTGTCGTGTTAAAAATGTGAAAAATATGCCACTGTTCAGGGACAGGAAAGTGTCATGGGAAATACTTGTAAGACTAACTGCGAATATACAGTAAACATGTGAAAGTGCACATAGTTTTAAGGTGTTATATTTTATCAAGATTTTGCTTCTCAAGCGTTATTTTAACTAGTCATCTCTCTTCAAACGCTTGGAAAATAGAAGGATTTCATTCTTCATCCAGAAACTATATCAATCTAAATATGAGCCAAGTGGTGTTGAATAAGCTACTTTTTCGGCTTAAGGTATGCTTTTGCATGAAAAGGTTTGAGCCAAAGAATTATGTATTTTTACTTCTATATATGTTAATCTAAATCCCCAAACCTCATTTTTTGTTTAAAAGCATAGTGGTTTGCATTAGAACTATTGTGGAATATATCTTTAGGTATAGGTTTCAAGCTACATCTTCAGCAAACAAGTAAAGCTATACAGGATACCGTGTCAAGTGAGACTTGAATGCTTTGTATTACCAAGAAGTATGTTCCACATCTCACCATTTCCTTTCCAGTTCTAGTTTTCCACAAAGACAAGAATGTAAGAAGTGATAGCCACTGCTATCATTACAATCAACTGTATTTACTGGTATGAGCACTTGTAGCAGAGCTTACCTCACTCTGACACTAAGAGATGTAGGTCTAGATTGAATTGGTATGCCTTGACAGCCTGTCTCTCTGAAATGAAAAGGTGGGGGTGTTTCTGAGGGAATGTCTTCCAAAACAAGAGATGTTTGCCATAGAAACCTTCTAGAGACAGGAAAAGTGTAAGTGAACCCAAGTCACAAATCTCTGCAAGTTGCATGGTATATTATAGTGTGGTTTAAATTATAAATTATGAAGACCAAGTCACACCTACTAGTTGAGGTTGTGTGTTATTATGGGCCTGGATTATCTAGATTCTTAGTCATTTGCATATCTTATGCTGCTCAGTTAAGCAGACTTACTCTTTCCAGGAAAACGCTCAGCTAAGCCAAAGCCTTTGTAATTGCAATTCCCAGGAAGGCCAGGCCTTACCTGTGTAGTGCAGTTCTACGTGAGCTGTCTGTGGCAGGTTGCCCCATGTGAAGTCATTGAGGGTTGGTAGGTCACATCGTTTTGACTCGGAGTACAATGGGAAGCTACTCAGGCGAGTGAGTCATGCAGGATGTGCTCCAGCAAGGTGTGTTCAAATCATTTATCATGCTTGGCTCCTTCCACACGAGTGGATTCTGCTGGCAAGATACCTGTTTTGTTTCTTTGTTTCTGGTCTGGCATCTTGATTTAGTCAGTCACTGGGATGAATTGTGTGAAGAAATACTGTAATGTAAATTTTTGCAAAATGCAGTTGGCAGTCTCAATTTTGGGCCTCCAAGCTGCTTTCTTTAAAAAAAAAAATAAAATGAAGTTTCCATTTCCTTTTTCCCCCTTATTTATTTATTTTACTGTTGAGTTAATCTAGTTTATATTCACTTATATATCATTTTCCTGTGTATATATTTGTTTAAAATAAATATATAAATTAAGGAAAAAAAAAATTTAAGAAGTTTTGAAGAAAAATTTTTGTTCAAGAAAAAAAAAAGAGTGTATTTAGTCAAAGTTCCTATAGAAAACAGTTTTCTACATAGATTTAACACAGGACATGTTTTCTCAATTTTTCATTAAGTTAAACAGCAACTATGGTTTCACATTGCTATTGATTTCTCTTATGTAGCAGATGTGCGAGTGTTTTGTAAAAATAAATACAGTACATAAAAGGAAGTCAAAGATGCAATGGCCTCTTTGGAACTCTCGGCAGTTTTAAAAGACAGTTGTGTGGGTTTCTTCCTCTTTTCTAGTTTTCTGCATTTCTTCATGTGCTTTGTTGGTGTCAACATGCACAGGGCATAGCCTAACTTTGTATAGAAGGCAGCAGAGAAGAGCTGGAATTGATGTGCAGAGCAGTAGAGATGGTTGAAGTCTTCATGTGGGACTGAAGGACACAATGCTAACCCCAAAAGATCTGCCCATTGCAGTGCTTCACCACAAACATGGTCTGTTGTCCGCTGCTGCATTGGTCTCAAAGTGTACACCTGGTTACCCCCTGTGGAAAATGGACTTGAATGTGAGGGCAGATTAAATCTATTTTCTTTCCTTTCTCTAGAATAGGTGCGAAGTCGTGCAAATGTCACTCCTCTGTGTTATTTCCTGAAAATGTCACCAGTGCCTCTAGAAGTCATTGTACCTTGGTGCTGCAGAAGCTGTTCTTGGGCCCTATTTCAACGTGCATGTACAGGGCACCAATTTCTGCTTTCATATTGGAACCACTTCAGAGAAACTTAAATGAAACTAAATTATGGGCTCTCCTTCCAAGCTGAGAACAAAATAATTTTTCTTTTAACGCTGTTTTGGTGCCAAATGCTGCATACCAGATTTGTGGTATAAAGTCCAGGGCAAACTGGGAGGAAAAAGAAGAGAAGCTGATGTGAGGTGGCATTTTTCTAGTTCACGAATGACAGAAAACATTAGTATGGGAAAATATTTTCCCATTGGAATTTTTGTCTGACAGGCAAGGAAGCACCCAGGCCTTTTCTCTCCTGACATGCTTCTTGTTGCAGAATGAGTTGTGTGGTAGTGGACTACAGCTGGAGTTGTGTTGTGTTTTACTCATTCCAGTGACTTTGGCTGAGTCAGAAGATCACCTTCATTTTCACCTCAGTGATCCCACCTTTGTACCTGACCATCTGATTTCATGTCAGGGCCACAGTGCAAGAGTAAAGAATGTTCCCCTTCAGCTGGACTCTCTGTGTCCAGAGGGAGAACTTCAAGCAGTTTCCTGTGGCAGTGTGGAGAAACAGGGTTATTACTGAAGCGCCCTAAAGGTAAGGCCTTGCAGCCACTACTAAAAATAGAAGCTGCTTTTTTGTGGGGGTGCTACGTGACTCTCCTGTCAATTTGCAAATGCTTTGCCTTTGGCATTTCTCTAATTTACCACGCAATTCTACACTGGTATATTGTGACAAATAACTGATACCTAGTTTTTACCTATTCGAGGCTGGAGCCAGCTTCCTCTGGGGGCTGACTAGCTGAAAACAAGCAACCTCCTCTGGCAGTAGACTCTTAGAAGCAGCAATTAGGTAAACCTCCTGATGATGGCTTCATTAGTGCCAAAATTTTTAAGCCAGGATGGCAACTTGTGTAGTTGAGGGAGGAAGTAGGACTGCAGTGAGGGAGATGGCTCTTGCTTGCAGCAGTCACTACTTAAATTGTCCCATCCCACCACCACCAGCAGGGTCTTTTCTAGGGCTGCTATCCTCTCCTGCTCCTTCGCTCCCCTGTTGTGTTTTGCTTCTCATCTTCAGGGTAGGAGACCGAGTTTTCTCTGTGCTGCCAGGAAGCATCCGGCTGGCTCTGCCAGCTGCCTTCTCTCTACACCTAAGCCCCTTCAGCAGCAACTCAGACAGCCTCAGCCTCTCAGGGTGTGTGTATGTGGTGCTGGAGCTTTGGAGTCTCCTGAAGGGAGGAAACATTCCCCATCAGGTCTTGTGGCTTGCTGCTGAGGCATGTTCATGGCAGATGGAATCTGTAGGGAGTTGAGATAACAAATTTCTACTTAAAAAAAGCTTGCTGCTTTGTTAAAAGCATCTATCTGGTATGAGTAACCAAGTGCCTGGACTGCCATGTTTCAGATTTTTCCTCTATATCACAGTGATTTTGAGTGTCACACAATTGCTGGAATTAGATTATTTTAACAGGAAAAAACGTTTTGTCTTTATTTTTTACTTCAAACTGGCTAAGACTTTTTTTTTTTTTTTTTTTTTAACATTCCCCTTAAATTCAGATGGGGCATGTGCTTGTGTTTATAAACAGCTAGACATTAGTTTATAACAAGAAGCATTAGACCAGCATAGTTTTATCTTGGGAAAGAACTATTGTTTTCCATTTAAAAGAGAAAATAGTGGAAAGTGAATCCTGGGGACATTAAGTCATTAGTAAGGAAAAACTCTATTGAAATCAAACTCATAGGGACTGGCCAGACAGCAAAGTGCATATCCATTACTGTAGATTTTTTTTTTCAGGCTAACACAAATTTATTGAAAACATCTGGTCCTATAATTAACGTACGGAGTACTTACCATCTTTGCTTGTTCAGAATGCCAGACTTCCAGTACAACACGAACAGAAGGTATTGTGATGTACAAACGGTCAACCAGGACTAAAGAGAGAACTAAAGAGGCTTAACTAACATTTGTGGCAGTATGATGAGAACATAGCTGGTTCAGTTCCTCTTACTTTTGCTTGCGTCTTCGTATTATTCTTTCTACCTCAAACATTTGACTCCTTTTACAGCATTTCAACTGTTTTCCACTATTAGATGTTTTCTAATATCGGATGTTTGTGACTAAAGTTCAAAGCAACTTTAAAAACACACAAGTGACATTCTGCCATTTGGGGTTGTACACCACTTTCTCACTTAGAGCAATAAGGAATGAAACAATGGCTGCAGAGACAAGAAAATTAACTGCAAAGATAGAGGGCTTTGCTGAATAACAAACCTCTGCCAGCATGCTTGCAAAAAGCTCACGGTGGACAAAGTGGGCTGAGCCAGGGAGCTGTCAAGATTTGTATCACCTCCACTGATGACTAATTTTTTATCTGCAGGCAAGTCATTTAACTGTCTCTGGATTGAGTTTTCCTTTGCTGTAAATCCACGAAGCCTCATGCATTTCACTGCATATGTGTCAGCTGAGGAATTTACCCAATTTCTTTCTCTGGAATATGGCAAGCTGATGAAGGGATTCAGCATTACCCCTCTAATATTAAAAGTTCATAGTACATTTTGGGCTTTAAAAATGAAAAGCATTTACCAGGGCGATACAAATTAGTTCTTGACTCTCACATTATTGTTTTTAAGAACAACACCTATTTCATTTTGAGTAGGGATATTATCAGTCTGACCCTAGAAGAATTCAAGTGAAAAAATTCTGTACCTATCAAGCATGAAGATAAGTTTTGTCGTTCAGCAGAAAGACAAGATTGTCTTATGTTTATGACTGTTTCCTTTCACAACTCCGTCAGTCAGGGATGTCATTGCAGAAACTTTCCTTAAATTAGATGTTCAGATGTATTTTTCTCTAGGCTTGCATGGATTTTAGACTACTCCCCTAAAAATGAAAAATCCCATTAGATTCAGTCGCATGTCTCTTTTAGTGAGGAAATCTTTATTTAATACCTCGTCTTCTTATTAGTTCTTTCAGCACAATGTGATTTTTTTCTTGACCTTCTTCAGTGCCTGTATTTACCGTGAATTATATTACTTTAAATCTTTCTGTCAGTCAGGGGGAAGAGCTAAGAGGAAGTGTTGGTGAAAGTAAGGTAAACTGTGATTGTCAGACTAAATATTGGTGTTGCAAATGCAAAATCACCTTTGCAAGGGGTATCGGTGACACTGTACAACTCTTAATGTTCTTTAACTATTGCTGTTGTGGTACGTAGTAAAGCAGATAGGAGGCCCTTCTGGGTTGAGGGAAATTTATTTCATCGCCTTCCTTAAAAACGACTGCTTTTGGAAGTGAAGGTTGGGATATGGTGGAGCCAGAAAGTTGCTTTTATCTTTTATTATGATATCACATTAAAAAAGTGCACATCAAAAAAAAAAAAAAAAAGTCTTGTGATAAGTATATTACCTTAGTTCCTTGGCATTGTGATTGGTAGTGGGAACACATTGCTAGGGCTTCTTCTCTAAAACATATCCTCTGTGATTTTGCAGAGGTATTCACAATACAGCATGCAAAGCAGCAAACTGAATGCATTTATTATAATTTTTTTCCCTGTGCAGTTCATGTGATCTAATGGAACGATTGACTGCCCCAGCATCCCTTTCCAACTGCAAATTTCATACTCCCAGAGGTGTCTCTGGAACATGAGGGAGCAATGCAACAGAAGTTGCTAAAGCCACTAATTAGAATTGTAATTAACAGATAAGGATATGTGTGAGGATTCTTTTCCTCATAGGGGATTCAGATGCGGTATTTTAGCTATAGTTTCTGTCAGTGTTAGGTCTAGCGTTAGCCTCCTTAGATTTTGCCTGAAGGAGAAGCCACATTCGCTACAGAATTAACAGTACCTCATTTTACATGCGGCTAGAGGGCTACATGGAAGCTTTAAGGGAATTGGCTGATCAAACTCACCTCTGTCTACTTCAGCCGTTCCTGCTGTTGGAGGAAGTGAAAGTTCAGGGGTTATTCAGTAGGGCTGTGGGATGGAGAAGAAGAGCTGCTGAAAGAAGGGAATCATAGGACCACAGAATGGTGTGTGTTGGAAGGGGCCTTAAAAACCATCTAGCTCCAAGCCCCCTGCCTTGGGCAGGAAAGTTTGCCCTTCGGGGGGTAAGATTAGCAACAGAAGGAGGACCTAAATAGAAGTTCAGACAAAGAAATTCTAGTTAGTTTGACATACTCTAGTAGGTAGTCTGTTTATTCAGAAACTCACGTACACTTGAATAAAGTTTTAAGGGAATGAAAGCATGAATTTCAGCCCAAAAGAAGTGGCAGCAGGAGGGCTGGACACTTCAGCAACATGAGCAATAACTTCAAGATGTGGGACTCCTAGGAAGATGCAACACCTGGATCTGGGTGCAGTTCTGGAAGGAGGAGTTGCTGGTCCTTAACACAATGACAGACAGCTCAGTGATAAACTCAAGTAGGCAGTAATGATGTGCTGCTTAAAAAAAGTAAAATAAATGGGGCAGTATGCTGCAGAAGTCTTGGCTAAAGGGCTTGCTGTAGGAAGAAAAGATTAAACCAGTGGCTAATGTAGGTCACTATAAAATATATTGTTCAAAGATTTATAATTGCTTTCTTCTTTTCAACATTTCTCCAAATGCCAGTGTTGGCAAGTTTAAAAAGATAATGAAATGTTCATGCAAAATCTTTGTATCCCTAATATTTGAAACATTCACCTGAATGATAAAAATGTGAATTCAGTCATGATTAAAGTTTAATGAATGCAGCATTTGTATTATGTTCAGGACAGTTTGGCTAAATGATTCCTCAGGAAAAAGACAGGACTTGTACCAAATATGCTTGTGATTCTTAAACCAAGATCACAGCCTAATAGGGTTGGAGAAAAACACTAGTGGAATAAAAAAAGGTTCCTTCCTGCTTCTGTGGCAAAAGATTGTGGTGATTGTCCTGGTGCTGTGGATTTGCCTTAGCCAGAGTTTTAACAGCGTGGATTATTGCTTTGCTGGTCATGTAACAGCATAAAAAAGATTGTCCTATTTCATATATACATATATATTTGATGAAGAAGAAAACTGTATCTTCTGTGGAAGCATGGTGCTGCCCATGCTTTGGAGAACTTAAGAATACCAGAGAATTGATACATTAGCTATTTCAGTAATAAGTGCTCATCACTGTTACAGTTTAAGGTACTGATGTAACTTTTATTAAGAGACAAAACTAAAAATTCTGCAATCTGATACTGGCAGAATTGGAGTGCTTGAGACTAAAGTCAAGCTCTGCTGCTTCAGTAACTAAGCAGAAGTATTTCTTAGACTAAAAATACTATGTTGAACATCAGGAAGTCACATTATATCAGCTTAATAATAAATTAAAGTTCTTTCATATACATCATTATCTCCTACCATAAGATGTGCAGCTGTTCATGCAATCTGCACCCAGTCAATAGTTTGTGACATATCTTGAGCAAGTATTTTATCAAAAAACCACCACGTCTAACTTTGTAGCCATCAATTTGGAATTTCTTTTGTGTATTTGTTAATAGATGTATTTCTTTTTATGCTGTATTCCAGCAGTGTCATATTTATGTTCCAGCAATTACCCACACTAAATGCTCCTTTGTGACCTTTATGCATGTAAGGAGCAATGAAAATGCACTCAGGACTTGTAAATGTCATGGTCAAGTTTAATCTTTCATGATTGTAAGAAGCTAAGCATGCATAATGGAAAATAGTGAAATAATTGCTTCTTAACCTGGAAAATACTGTTCAGGTTATTCGCACTCTATTTTATCTGTGTTAAAAAACCTTCACGTAGTCCCCGTTAGAGGGCTGCCTTCAGTCACTTCATTTGAGATACTGGGGTTCTTCCTTCACAGGAAGATGACTGCAGTGCTAGAATTAGTAGCAATCCTCCTTTGCTTCCCATATGCCTCCCATTTCCAAACTGGTATGTACATCATTAACTGTATTTTTGAAAGCTTAAATGAAGGTAAGTTGTATTCAGGTGGAAATCTGAATAGGAGAGCAGTATTTTTTTTCCCTAGGATGCCAAATAGAAAAGGCTTTGAAAATCACATTAGACTTTGCCTGAGCAGTGTTTACTGTGCAAAGCAAACATCACAGCTATATTTGGTATTCTTCATCACTGGCAGTTACTCATAGCATATTCTGTAAGTAGTCTTATGTTTTCATCTGTCATAAGGGCTAGAGGTCTAGGCAAAAAGAAGAGTAAAGTGGAGAAATATTGTCGTGACCCCCCTTCTCCCCACCCCTTAAATTCAGTGTTTAGAAATAAGTTAGGAGTATGTTAGTATCTGAAGTTCCTCACTATTCAGAAGGCTTGTTTCTGTTTGCTTTTGACTTTGTTCACAGTAGAAGAATAGCTAAATGAAAAGTAGGTTTTATTTTTAGGGATGATGCTTCCTTGTTCTTTCTAACTAGTCATAATTGCATAAGTGTTGAGACAGATTTTCTTCTTTCTGTTCCTTGAATGGGATCAGCAGCAATATGAGTGATAACGAAATGGCACCGACTCTGTCTCCTGAATTAGAAGGACCGTTCTTAGGAGAAGAAGCAGTCAGTTATTCAGGGGATGAAGCAGTATCAAATGCAGTGATGTTTTTTTTTTTTTTTTTTTTTCTCCATAGACATATGAACTAAAGGTTCATTAAGCAAAGAATATCAAGTATGCAGGAAACTGGAAAAGCTAACCAAATATAATGCAGAAGAGCAGGAAATGAAAGGAGCTTAGAAAAGTGATGGCATCATAGAACTAATAGCTTTTCAGAAACAAATATTTGTCAAATATTAATTTTAAAGTATTTTTCTTGCTTTTGTTAACATCCAAGTATTTCTTAGTTATCTCTTACCTCGTACAATTGCTTAGTTAGTTGTACTGAAATTTCTATGAAGTAGGCAAGTTTTAGTTGTAGCACCTTTATAGTGTAGCGACTCGGGCATTTCAATGGGACCAGCAGGAAAGGGTAATAACTAGTGGGAATATGCATCGTGAAAGTTGGTCTTAAATTAATGTCTATTGTAGCCTTGAGGGTTTGTTTATATTACCAGCCTAAGCTATTGCTTCTAAGGGACTCTTTTGTATATTGATTGCAAAGATTTATTTTAAATCTCCTCTGATAGTTATTGCAAATCACAGCTTTAACTTTTAATTATTGTCTAGGCAACTGTTTTTCTGAATTATATTCAATGTCACAAGTATTTATTTTCTTCTGAATTCCAAAAGGACATTATAAATTTAGGGGGTCTGAGGTTCACTTGATCTGAGAAATAAGAAACCTGATTTATAGTTGATATTTTAGTGAGAGGGATTTAGAGAGTTCTCTCAGTAAAACGACTCCATGCATATGGAGTTACATAACTCCATGTTACATATGGATGGATACGCTGACTCCAGACCATGGACCACAGTCTTTTCTTAATGTAATTTTGAAGTCATTCTACCTGTTCTATTCTCAAGGGAGACATTTTTGCAGGAAAAAAAATAATAATAAAAGTAGTGCTTTTACTGTAGAATATTATTTGGTCTAATTTGTACTAATTTTGAGAATATAAATTTGCGTATTAAAAAATTAAAAGTTTGTGTTTCATATGTTTTTTTCCTTAGTAGGTCATGTTAAATTTTCTTCTAGTTATTACAAACTAGTCTTGCAGTTAAAATGTAGAGCTTACCTAAGGTCTGTTTTTTCTTTTTTTTTTTTTTTTAGAAGATGGTGAGTGTTTCAGATCTGTCATGGATTTTAATACATAGAGATATTAATAACACAGACAAATTTTTAAATGTGTATTTTTACTGATCCAATATACAATTACTTATTCTTTCTCAACTTTTTTAAAATCAAGCTAGGTTCAGCTAATAACCTTTAAAGTACAAAATACAGTATGAAAGAAATATTCCTTTCTGCAATATAAATGAAGATTATGATCTGTAGCTTTTAGCATAATACAGTGGTATCATGAAACAACCTGTATTGAGAGAATTATGCGAGACATAATGGGCATTCTGGACTAGCACTCAGATAGTCCAGTGAATACAGACGGTCATTGCAGGCAAAATTGCAGGCTGAATGTAATGATTGAATTTTGTGTATTTGTTATACTTCATATTCAAAAGCACTCTATATGTTTTTTCACACAGAACCTCTGCATGTTCACTACTGAAGGTCATGTGCTTTCTCTTTGTTGGTTTCTGATTTCACCATATACAATTATTTATATATGTATATCTGCTCTTCGTTCTCCTTACTATCCATAAGCCAGATCCTTGGTCACATTCCTGTAGTGACAGTAATTAACTATCAGTAATTGTATCCCTGGGGTTTCCAGTATCATCCTCTGTTTTTATTTGAAGGCCTTTGCCATCATCTCATGGCTGTCAGTAATTCTGAGAGCAGTTTTGAGTGTTTTATAGGTGACCTGGGGATACTTAATCACAGCTTGATAAGTTAAATTTAGAGCATGGCCATAGCATTTCACGTATAGCATATGGTACTTTCCTTTACAGTTTGGTACTATTCTTACCTTCCAGAGGCTATTTAATGCTTAACTCTCTTTTCTCATCTGAGATAAAATAAGTAATCATCTTATCTCCAAAACTAGCCAGGACAATAAATCTGAAACTAATGATGTAATACTTGAATCAAATAGTACAGAACAGCTGCAAAACTCCCTTAAAGGACAACCGGGGATTCTCTTGCCTGGAGAACATCTGCTTCATAGGTACCACATGCATACACATAGCTCCACTGCTTCCACGGGTTCTTGGCAAGTCTGTTTTTGAGTATCAGTAGTCTTAGATTTCTTTCATAAGTTACAACAGTAATTCCCTCTTATCTGTAATTTCCATTCCCAATAATTTATTCATATTCAAAATTTTGGGTATAACAGAAGGAAAATACTGAGCAGGTCTTGTTACCTTCAGTTGAATTCTCTATGCATAATAGAAGAAAATACAGAAATTTAGAGTAGGAGGCAGTAATCAAAGTTTTCTACAGCACACTAAGAAAATGCTTTAATAAAATGGAATCTTTCCTTAATTCAAAATAGCAAGTCAGTGCCTAGTGTTTTTTCATTCTGAAGCTAATGTCGGATTGTGGTGGGCAGCTTTTAACTGGTAACTTAGATCATGGGGAAAAAAAATACCAAGGAAACAACATAGCTGAGAAAATAATCATAAACTTTCATACGGAGCTGTCATGTAAAAACGTCTTTTTTAAAAAATGAAATGTCTGCTTCAAAATGCAAGAATTTAAGAGACAAAATGAAGTACTAAAAAAAGTTCTTCTGTAACCTGAAGAACGGTTTTAGTAAACAGCTCTGTGCAGACACAGTCAGAAAGCTGTACTCAAGATTCTCTGAATTGCTGAAACAGAGAATCTTAATCATTTTAAATACGGCTTCAGAAAAGCTTACTTTAATAAGATACTGAATTGAGTAAGTAGCTGATGAAACTGTAAAGGACATGTTTTGGAACAGTATGATCTAGTCTAATCTGAAATCTTCCTGTTACTGTTATTTCTTGCCTCTGTATGCTGGGGAGAGAATGATTAGTGGAATGGATCCACTTTGCCCCTACCTCGGTAATGTATTTATTTTAAACAATGATTTTATGAAATTATCATACTCATTCTAGTTTTGATACAATCAGAGATGCATTTTTTCCAGATGAAACTAAAAATCTGTAGTTTTGCATGGCTCTAAAATGTGATATCTATTGACGTAAATGGTGTCTTGCATAAAAGTTCTCCTTATGAGAAGCAATAGACAACTGTAGTGGTTTTAATAGAAGATAAGTAGATATAAGAGGTATAACAACACTTAGAAAATGGATGAGTTGTACATAAATAAGAACATGCATTCCTCCTCCCAGTAGTGCTTTCCATTAAGAAACAAATCAAGCAGTGGGATTCCCCTTTCCAACTACTGGTTAGCTTTGAATTTCTTTTAGTTTGGACTCTCTAACTATACAGTTTATACAGTAACAGCAGAGCCACTGGAATGGTTGGTCATCTTTTTCAGCTCTTGGTAATCTTGGTCATCCTTGTTCTAGAAGGACATTTTAAAGT
Organism: Nettapus auritus; assembly: GCA_011076525.1. Taxonomy (NCBI): domain Eukaryota; kingdom Metazoa; phylum Chordata; class Aves; order Anseriformes; family Anatidae; genus Nettapus; species Nettapus auritus. Next base: position 5,006,506 of record CM021770.1, on the reverse strand, counting down.
CCCTTCCTATTATTTAACCTTAAGTCCTTAAATCTCTCTCTCTGTCCTGCTGTGTGGCATCCACAGCTAGTAACTCCCTTCAGCATACCGTACCTCCTGCTCTAACTTTGCCTTTGGAACAAATAGTCAATTACAAATTGTGTTGAATGTCAGTCTCACGTTGGATTGTACAGTGCTCACCTAATGTGAAAGAGATGACTTCGCAGCAGTCTTTACGAAGTACACCACAATCACTGATCTTGCGTTAATGTTAGTACGCATTCTGGGTATATGTATTCTATAATTCACTTTATCTTTTACAGTCTCTGTACATTTCAAAATACATCTGAGTAGAAACCGAAAGGTGCAAAAGTCATTTACTCTTGAAAAAAAAACCAATAATATTTATTACTTCAGCCACTTGGCACTGCCCTTTCCTTTCCATCATTCATTGTTGACTCTGCCATTCTCCTTGGTTTCTTCTTTCAACTTCCAATTTGTGTGTGCCATTATTGAAGAGAACAGTCTGGTTCAGATGCTTTCTGTAGGACAAACTATACTCTGGGTGAAATTTTAAAGGTGTACTGGAGGAAATGTGCATATTGCAGAGCATATTAAGTTCCAAATATTAAGAAATTGTTCAGATTTTTCTCATGCAGTCAGGGTCACCATAGTTACTTCATCTGTACTGCTGCTGAACTTTGCCATCTTTATTTCTGTACAATTTCTTGTCTTTTGTAAATCATGTTTTATATGTTATCATCTAGCTGCAATTTGATTTCTTTTGTGTTTTTCATTTTCATACTTCAAGCATCTAACTTCCTTGGAAGAATGCCTATGTGTTTATTGACTGTGTCTGCATTATAGCCTGAAACTAACAATTATTTTGTCATTTGTATTTCTAGTTCGATTTATCTTCCATATATCCTGCTCGTAGAGATTTGGTACTTTGTTTTCATTACGTAGTATCAGAGGGAAAGATACTTTACTTGAGAAGTTACAATACTGCTAATAACATGCAAAGGATTTCTAGAAAGAGTAACGTGGTGCTGTGAGTATTGTTCATTATCTAGATTTTGGTCACACAGTCAGTACCGTTGGCAGGTCATACTTTGTGTGCCATCTGTCTTACATTACAACAGTCTCGTGCGATTCTTGACTTCATGCAAACTCATACAGTTCCCAGTTTGCACTGTATTTCAGTACACGGCCTGAACATTTGTGTCCTGTAAGATTTCATCTCTGCTTCAGCTCAAACGGACGTCTACCAGCTGCTTCTGGCTGGCCTTTTCAGCGGCTCAAGCAGAGTTGCTCAAATGAAGCTTGGATGTTGCTGGTGACAAGTTTATGCAAGGTGAGCTGTGTGCTTGGTGAAGGCTCTGACACCGAAATGCTGCAGTTGCAGCTGGTTTAAGAGGACAATACCTGTTGTGGCTTTGTGGGTATTATGGAGAATTTATCAAGGTGTTTCTAGATATTTTTATATATGTTGAGACTTCATGCTATGTATTTGGAGAATATGGTGCTGTAAATAGTAGCATTCATGTCGTGTGGGCTTCCAGTGCTGTACCTGAATTTGTCTTAACTGTTCCAAATTTTTTAGCAACGGTTGGTCCTCTCAAAGTCTGATCAGCATCAGCTGGAGATGAAGCAAGCCTTTTTCTCAATAATTTTCTCTTACAGCCATGAATGAGAGTCACTAATAAGTGAGAAGAACTGAAACAGATGCCAGAAAAATGAAAATCAATTGATTTTATGCATAACATCAACAAGGCATTTTATCTTGGTGACAAACAGTGCTGTCTTAAGTAAGCATTCATTTGACCTAGTGGCTTTGTTATCAGTTGCTATTAATATCCTTGTAGCACTCATTAACAAGACTACCGCTTTCAGGGATTTAGCTGAATACTAAGTAAAACTAGATTAAACTGACCTATAAGCAACATTTTTTCGAGGAAAATAAAACACACAAAAGGAAAATATATTAAAGCTAGTCCAATATTATAAATCAATAAATGGACAGCCAGCATAGATGCATAATTATTGCTGTGTACTAAAATAAACTATACCAAAGCAGCTTACATGTTACCAGAAAATTGAAGGAAGCTCTAAAAGCATCCAATTTGCCATCCAGAGCTTATGAACTAATGCTTGCAAATGTTTTTACTGTGTTGGAAAGCTGAAAGGATACTCACCAGTTTCCCTGGATTACAAGAGTCAAAATCATTTCAATTCTTTCCCCTGTTTCTCCAGCTGATATATCCCCATAAGCTGTCTTTGAACTTCTTCTGGTAACCCTTGGTGCAGAACTCCTGCTCAGTACATCTAGCAGCTTCACAGCTGCATCAGGAGCCTGAGTCGGTATTTATTTGCATAACCAGGGCAATTACTTCTTGTCATCAGAACTATATTATGCAGTATCACTGGTTTAGCTTATATATATGTGTGTCTGTATATATATATATATATATATATAAAACTGCTGTAAACTTCAGTAAGTAGATCAACCCCAGCTTATGTCAGGTAAACCTACAGTTCCACAGATTTCTTCATTTTCATTCTTTACTTTATTGTACTGATACTAGTTGCACAAGAGAAGTTTTAGTTACTGATGCTGTGATCAAATCTGATTGCACCAGGAAAAGCTAGAGCTTGTTTTCTATCCTGTGTTGCATTCTATATGCAAGCATCTCAGCTGTCAGACAAGGAATCTGCATTAGAGCTTATTGGAGATCTCCACAAGTAAACAGAAATATTGATTTTGTTTGTTTGCTTGCTTATTTATTTTCTTCTTTTTTTGAGGGAATAGCATTAGGGAAGTAAGATCTAACTATTGATTCAAAGCCTAATCTTTTTAATGTACTAACGGTCTGTGGAGAACTTGAAATTAAACACGGATGCTCAAGCTTCTATTTAATGAATGGTAAAACAATACTGCATTAAAAAAAAAAAAAAAAAAAGCCTAACTTGATTAACCTGACAGCTATTATGTTGATGGCATGATCCCATCAAAGCAAGTCGACTCCCTTTGGTCGGACCAGGCAAGATTTTTCTGTGAGTTACAGAAATAAGATGCAATGTTTTCATAACCAGTTTTGACCCAGCACTATCAGAAGTAGGTGTTTTTCAAATTGCATTCAATAAAATTACTATTCTGTAGCCACTATTACACTTTAAATGGCCATTCTAGTGCTCCTTTGGAACGTAACATGAGTGGTCGTTGACATCAGTGGACTAAGATTTTTCCTCTGAGGTTTCTCACCAGATAGTAGCTCTCTGAACAAACTGTATATTATGATATGAAATATTTAATAACAGAGCAGCAAGATTGCTGACAGCGCTGGAACACTGAAGACATCTGTCTGATTCATAAATATGTTATATTTGGTTTCACAAAAGCCAGGGAATGTCAGATCATACAAGAATCAATTTAGTTTGGGTAAGTTCGGCACAGTTTTAACTCTGGGGCATAATTATTTGCATCACTCGGTGACATAAACATGATCTCTGATCACATCTTTGCTTTGAAGAAGCTGCCTATGTTGTTTCTTCTTTGCAGAGTATCCCTCCAGAGACATACAAACTGAACCCAGCAGAATTTGCTCATATTATCAGTTCCTTTTCATATTTAGATTATAGTAATGCTCAGAGTATTTGTGGTCTCTGCTTACGTTTCTGTGGCATTCATGTCTCTTATAGCAGAGGTTTGCCAGTTTCAGATAGTTGAGACATATCAGCATCTCTTTTCATCCCTCAGTCTGACAGATGTTCATGCCTTACTTACTTGAAGGAAACAACAAAAACATAAGAAAAATTAGTGTCTGTTTAACTCACCACTGAGAGTGCTGGGTCTCTGTGCAAAAACAACTGTGTAATCCTTTTTGGACCTCATTTTAAGAACAACACTATTTTCTTCTTCAGTGACTTTCATCATCATCCTCTCATTGCGTTGCCTCTCATCGTGCAATCATCTCAAGAGTGAAAAAGATTATTTCTGTAGGTCCACTGTCTGAGGTACTTGTGTGATATTGTATAGGGAGGGCTATGTACTTGGAGACGGATTGATCTTAGACAAAGATATGTTTCTTTTTACAGAGCATAGTAAACAATCATACAGCTCACACTAAATAGGTGACCAAAATGGTGGTGAGAGTGCAGAGTGTAGATACTTACTTATTTTTTTAAAAGAGATGGGTAAGTACAGGCCAGAATATTTCTAAAATAAACTTAGTGCTGACATTGGAATTGGTCATTTTCCCGTTTTTCTCTGAATGGTGTGGAAAATGAAGAGGAGGAAGGGAAAGAAGTAAGCAAAATGGCTGTATTCTAGCCTGAAGCTTTGGGCCCTTACCAGTGCCTTTACGTCAAGCCAACACTTCTGCAACCAGAAAGAATTCACAGAAGCTGTCTTTAATGAATAAATGGAATCTTTTGTCAGGGCTTTAGTAATGATCTTGGAGAAAGCTTTCTTAAAAGCTTTTTCTAGTCAGGATGAAAGAATTTTAATATTACCATAAAATGGATCTGTCGTCTGTCAGGCTCCTTAAGGAGTCATCGTGATTCTACTGTGGGAGATCAGTTACCTGACTTTCTAATAAATACCCTGAGAAAATCCATCCAATAAGAGGAGTTGAAGGAAAGATTGTACATCAAATTTGTAGCTGATGTAAACACCCCTGGACTAAACAATGATCTGATTTAGAAAAGAGGACTTATTGACAGTCTCTTTTGAGTAATAATTCACTAACTGCATCCACGTTTCTTTCAGTGGCTATCTGGATCTGGAAGTAGCTTTTCTTCCTGAGCAGTTTGTTGTTTAATGAGATATAAACACCCCTCTGAAATGCTTTCATTATGGTAGCATTCTTTTAAATTGCTTGATTGTACGTGGTGTTTCACATTAGGTTTGTGTGTCCTGTAGAGCATGGGGCATGAATCATTGTCACATACTGAGAAAGGCTGGGGTTATCAGGGCTCCTGAGTGGACTTCTGCAGAATTTGCACAGTGAGCAGAAGAGGAATTTCAGGAAGACAGAAAGTATGGTTTCATAGTTAAAGTAGTAGAAAGCTGCCCCAGAGAAATGGACTCTTTTCCCTTGGTAGTATTATCAGCTTATGCATAGCATTTGTGTGTGATCTAAACAAGTAATTTTAGCTCTAACTTTCAGTTCTTCTATGACTGCATGCTACTGACTTCCCAGGTGGCTGCCTTTAAAATCCCGTTTGTATTTGTGTGAAGCACCCAGCAGAGGATGCATCAAATGGACAGTGCACTCCAGGTGATGGGGTCGGTACTGCGAAACATCTTCATAAATGACCCGGATTATGTGATATAGGGCCCCTTGGCTAGCTTGCAGATGGTACAGAACTGGGAGGACTGGTTGTGCAGCCAGTCTGGGGGAGAAATGAGCTAACAGGGCTGTCAAACAGTTCAAAAGAGGAGAAAATACTTGCACAAACACATGAAGTCTTGCAAAGTTGAGGAAACAAATCGAAAGACCGTGTGAAAAATGCTGTCAAGAGTGGGCAAGATGCTGCTATTGCCTTTGGAAGAGAAATTCATAGCAACAGTGATGATTCCTTGAGACCTATCTGAACATTGCACTATGCATCCTTTCTTTGAATTTCCCATGTTTGAGATCACACCTCAGTATTTAATATCTGTAGACTCTTCATCTTACCTCTTCAGCTGCTTGTATGAGTAGTGATCTTTGTATTATTTCTTTTTAACATTTCATTAGTTATTATTTTGTCAAGAGGGACTGGAAATATTCCCTTTTCAGAGTTCCATGGCAATAATCACAACCAAAACACATGGAAATGGGGTTGCAGTGATAACAAAAGACCATTGGAATTCCCCTGTCTGATAAAACTCTGGAAATCTATAGTAGTGACCTTCAGAAGCAGCACACAGCACGAGGGCTGCAAGGACTTCTTCTGTTGAGTAGTTTAAGAAACTAATCAAAAAGAACTCCTTGGATATGAGCTCCTTCTAGATTCTTTTCATCTAGAAATAAAATTGTAGTGAGTCAGCAAGAAAAAAATCTTCTACAGAATCTAAACTCTACAGTATTTTTCAAATCTGCTTCTGGGCAAACAGCTCCACTATGCAGGAGGGAAATTAATAGAAAATGGCCTATTACTGTCTTTATTTATAGTTCAAGACTCAACAACTCAGTGATTTATATTTTCAATTTAATCACACCAACTGATGTAAGAAATAACTGGAAATGCAGGTATGACCTTGCTCAAGCAGACTATATAAAATTCAATGTAGCAAAGCTTGTATATTGAAAACTGTGCAGTAATAAAATGTTTTTTGCATTGTACAGCTTGCCAACTATGTCAATACAAGATAATGGTTTAGGCAAATTACATGACTAAAGAATTAGAAATGTAACTGGAAAAGGAAACATAATGTTGAGTTTGTGGCAAGAACTCATTTTATATGATAAAACTAATTTGTAATTTGATCTTTAAAGCAGAACATGAGTACTGAAGCACTTGAAATGAGAGATCCATTATAGAAGAAAGGAAGTGTGAAGACGAAGAAATAGTCTGACAGCAGCATAGACAAGGGCAAAAGAACTCTTATTGCAAATAGCTAAATATAGTATTCTTCAAAAAAATTTTAAAAAAGCTGAAGTTCATGGGAGGGAGAACAAATAATTGAACAATTCTAAGTTCAGGTTTAGAAATTTCCTTTAATTTACTGTATTTTTGTCTTCACTTAAATGTTTCTTAATATGTTCAGGCAAGAGAGAAAAGTTACTGAACTTGTGGAAGGACAAAAATTCAGCTTAAAAAGTACAGCTCCTTATTAAAGACTTGCTGGGATCCATGTGTTTATGCTGAAAAGAGGCGTGCGAGTGACTTCATGAAGTAACACAGGTCAGGAGTCTGGACACACAATAGTGACACACTTGCTGTCTCATGTGGAGCACGTGCATGGTCTTTTGTAGGAAAACGAGACCTTGTTCTCCCTGTGCCTTTGTCTCTTCAACTGTTGGTAAAAGAACTTCTGTTGGGATAGGGCTAGGCGCATTTTCCATTAAGTAGAACCAAGTGAAACCTGCCCATTCCTTGGAACACGAGGCATATAGCCACATCCAAACAACCAACTCTAAAGGAAGTTCTCTGAGTGACCAGATGTTTCCGCTGGTGGTGGGTACTCTAATGAGAAAATGGCCTCAGGGATGAAAGAAAAGTTAATTCCAATGGTTCAAAATACTTCTTACTAGCAACAGTGATTTTTTTATTTATTTTTTTTTACATTTCCATCTGATTTACACCTCCATGTTGGGAAGAAGAGAGTCAAAGCCATTCACTGCAAAGGGTTGAACAACAAACATGTTTTGTACAAGTTAGATGTATTCATTTTTCAAAGGATAATTTCTCTCCTGGTACAGCTCCTTGTAAAAATATAAATCCATTAAATTGTGAAAATACCCTAATCGCCTGGCACAAGTGCAGAGGGCATGATTATTCCAGAGTTATTAAGGGAAGGATCGTTTAGATGGAAAAGTTCACATTGCTTCATTGGAAGACTGTAAAATGATTGTTGAAATAGGTTTTTGGTCTATTAGGCTCTTCACTAATCTTTTGGGGGAACTCATTAATATGCTTCAATGAAAAAAGGCATAAGGATAGTTTTCATCAAGTGAAATTGTTAGTGGTGTGTATCATGCATGAGATGCATTATAAGTTGTGCTTATGATGTGAGAAACCTTGTAATAGCATCGGATGCCCTGCATAAATTGCGTTCTTGGGAAAAGAAAAATGCAGAGAAATTTAATTCTGGGATAGAATGTGTAGAATTAAATTATATGCAACAAATCATAGCATTATATACGAATTCTCCCTTGTACTATTTTTTGGCCTTTTGCTTCTACAGTATAAATGATGTACTTCCTTTTCCCCTAGTACAGATCTTTAAGAACAGGGCTGGAGTGAAGAGCAGCAATGCTGAAATGCTTTGCCCTGTGTCCTTTGAGTCAGGTAGAAATAGTTAATCACATGTCAGAAGCAAGCTTTGGGCTATGATTAATCCCTCATGTTGAGAATTATTTTTCAAGAAATTGTTTATGAGAAGGCATGAGTCTTTTGGAAAGAGAGACAGCTTGCCAGAAAAGATTATTTTCAACATCCTGTTTGTTGAATAGATACCTGGTGAGAGAGCTCAGCTGAATACATTTGAAAGAATTATTATTCAGGAAATGAAACCTTTTCAGATGACTGTTATCCCAGTTTGAAATCTGATAATGCGTCTTGGAAAGGTAGCACTTGGGAGTGTTATAAGTGATAGGGAATACAGGACATTACAAATCTCTGTTCAAGCATATTTTTCTACATTTACCATATTTCATTGGTGCTTTTTTAATGGGCTGACAATTCTACCGTGTTCGTTTGTCTGTATTTATTTGGGATTAAATTACTGGGGAGAAACCTCTAATAGCAGAGTTCTCAGATGATACTTCTTCATACAGGCAAGGAGGCATACAACCCCAGGACCTCCTCTTACAGCCTTCATTTATAGTTTTAAGCTTTAGTAATCAGCAGTGAAATGGCTGTGTCGGTAGAAGACAGGTAGGAAGAGATCTACTTAAGCTGCAGAAAAGTATTCTAAAAGATTCAATGCAATGCCTGAGTTTCATAGAAAACAGTGCAAAGTGCTGGTCTTATCTGCTTGTTAAGAAGTCTTTCATGTTTATTCAAGGACTTGCAATTGCTTACACATCTTCCATCTCAAAGCTAAAACTGCTAAAAAGCTTGACAGCGGGTTAAGCCCCTAAGATTGTACGTTCAACACATAATTCTCGTCTGGTTTTGTATGCGCATTGATAGAGAGATTACATTACATTGTGAATTTACATTGCCCAGATATAGAAAGCAAAAGACAAAATAGAAATTTTGCTGAAATAAGTAGGGAAGACATACTGCCTAATTTTGAGTTTAAAGAGAAATTTCACCTTAAATACAAAATTCCTGTGGGTTGGAATGATCCCTTTTTCATATGATGAATAATTTCAATGACTATCAATAGGACTGTTTTGAAGAATGATCAAATGACAGTATAAAATCTGGAAGCTACGTTGTATCATCTATTTGGGAGTGATGCTTCAAGCAGGCACAAAGGTCTTCTATTCCTAATAAAGAGGCCATAGAGCAAGTAGGCTAAGATACAGAAGAAAAGGATTTGGGGCTGAGTTTCCAGTAGTTTCAGTAGCTCTGATGTTCTTTCTCATGGGCAAAGCTTACTGAGTACTTAAATGGAAAGTATTTGTTGTGCTTATAGATGGTCCTGTTCAGGTTAGCATACTTGAGTTCCACTTCTTCTGCAAGGCTGGGATAGCGTTGTTTCTTGTCCCATTCATTGAAAGGAACAAGATGTTTTTTAATTGCTTGTGATGCAGTTGACAGGCATCTTTTGCTTATATCCTGGGTAAAACTACAGAAATTTCTCACTGTGGCAATTAATGAAATTTTTGAGAGATTCTTTTAGAAATGTTGCTGGTTTGATTTTTAAAATGACTTCGCAATATTTTTTTCTGTTCGCTATTTCTGGTCCACCAGGGTCTATTTGAAACCAGCGAGTAAGTAAGGTACAGTAGTTAATAATGAAACTTAAACAACTTTTACTACTAATAGTATAAAGCTTGCACAGGGGAAACATGAAGCAGATGTTGCTTTCCTCATCTAGTAACAACAAGGTCAAAATTACACTATAGCCTTTGAACTTCTTAAGTCCATCCAACTGTTTATGGTTTTGTATTCCCAAAACAGAAGAGAGGTGAACAGCAGAGAGGTGCAAAGTCACCTCCGTGATAATTTCTGCACAAATATAGTTTACAGTCTCCTTTAGCAACTACTTCAAAAATAGCGAGTCACTTATTTATGACAATAGAAGGCCTAGGTTTAGCATTTCAGTTTGTAGATTGATGATATGAGATGGATTGAGATCCTTAAGACTCTGTCTATTTACAATACTTTCTTTTGACAACTCCCACCACTTTTACCCTTGTTTATTGTACCTTTGCTATAGCAGCTCACAGCTCGTTGCTGATTTTCCCTTTATAATGTTCTAAAAGCTCCTAGCTTTGTATCTCACAATAGTTGGAAACAGGAGAAACACGCTAAATTGAGCAACAATAACAGATAAAGTATTGCAGTTCAGAAATACGAGAGTATTGCCCTAATTTCAGGCTCTGCAGTCTCTTTTCTATTATTAACATTAACTCTCAGAAATATTTTAATAGCCAAGGGGACTAAATCTTTTGATTTCAAATTCATAAAGCTCCATTTATTTCAGGAATGGCAAATAGAACAAGGAAGAGAGTAAGTGGTCACGTGACTGTTACAAAAGGTGAAATACATGTTTAAATCCATCAATAAAAGAGAAAATTTATATGAAAATTAGATACAAATTATAGATACACCACTAACAAGAGCTGTACTATTAAAATTAATTTACAAACCTGAAGATTGGTCCCTATTGATTACTGGATACATTCCATTACAATTTATGAAACTAGTAAGATTTATACTCATAGTGTAATAAGGTAAAGTCTTAACATCTGAATGCAGTGAATTAATGCTTTAATTAAAACGAATAAGCCAGTCTTTGTTTGGTATGTTGCATATTTTATATCAGAGTTCTAGATGTACTTAAGCTACTCAGGTATTTGCCCTAAGAACATACTTGGCTGGGTAGAAAAACCATACTGTCTGTGTATAATGTCACTGGTGAGAAGTATGTCGTATTTCTGGTAGAGTAGGATGTTTCAGAGTCCTGGAGCATTAGATGCTTCTTCAAATTTAAAATTTACTCTGTGATGACAGTAGAATGAAAATACTTGGAAACAATGCAAATGATTAAAAGAAAGCAAAATCTGTATTTGTTGACAAAAGTTGTCTTTTATTAGTACTGAATTATGTATGATTATACTACCCTGCCTGCCTGGGAAGTGTTACTTCAGAAGAGTCTGAGAGCTGGAAGCAAAGCAAGAACAAACAGTGGCTTGGGAAGTGATGGGCACAGTGCAGGAAATCACAAATCCTAGCAAAAACAATGGGGAGGCTGTTAGACAGCCCTCTTAGACAGCAGTCTTTTTAGGGCAAGGTTAATATTCCCAGGTGAGATACAAAGATTTGTAGGTAATAATTAAGTCCAAGTTTAAAAAGACCACAAGAAAAAAAGACAAGGAAGCAGTTGGTGGTGGTTGCTGAAGAGTTTTTGACAGAGAAGTTGGAGCGACATAGTTTTTCTGTTTCACTGTCCTAAAGGCTGATCTAAATAGCTTGAATGTACTGAAACTGGCAGGAAAAAATTGAGAGTCCATTTTTTTTCTTTTTTATTTAATCCCTTTTCTGTGTGCTTTCTGCGTCTCTTTTGAAGGAATAAATAATGTTTTGCTGTTGGCTGGTTTTGGGCTGCAGTAATCCAACATTGTGACAGGATCCTGGGGAAAAGGTCTGGTGAAATCATATGCCTCAGAGTTAACTGGTAAAGATTTAGGGATGATGACTTGAAAATCCCTATTGGAGAACTGTAGTGGTGAATAGTTGGAGTTAGAGAGAGGACAGACCTGTTTCCGAAAGGATGGGTCTAAGAGATAAAATGCATCCAGCCAGAGGAACATCAAAACATGTAGCTGTAGATGTGGTATTCTCTATTGTAACCTGTGCCATCAGTGTCATTATTGCCTGGCTCGAAGGTGTATAGTCAAAAAGAGGAAGCTTGTGGTTTACTGCAGATCAGGAAAATGCAGACTACAAAACGTATCATTTAGTGTAAATGATAAAAAAAAGTATTCAGATACTCAATGGAACAGATGAAGAGGAAACATGATGCTTGTGAGTGATTGCTCTGCGAAGGGCATCTTTCTTGGTTTTAGGTTCCTGGGAGACAACAGCCGTTTTGTTTTCTTCATTTCTAGGATGCAGGACATAAATATTTTGTACTGATACTGCCTTTGTTGTGTTTTCTTTAAGCTAAAGAAATCACTGTAGACTAAGGTTTCCATTGCTTATGGCCATCTCAGCTTGAAGAAAAAAGTCTTAGCATTCCTGTTATTTAACATTTCTATTCACAGTACTGAGTGAGGAAAGGAAATACATACATAAAAATAACTATAAATAACATTGGAAGCTCTTTCAATGAGTTAAGTTATTCTTGAATATTCAAGCCTGCATTAGGAGGTTAAGACTGCCAAGTCTCACTGGAGTCATGGAGTTCAATAATCTGGCTGCTGGCGAAGTTCAGGAGGGTGGTCTTCCCTTGGTCTGAATTCCAGGTGCTGTGCTACGTTGGCTGGAGCAAGGTGCTTACATGCTTAGATTAGTTTTCTTTAATCTGTCACATTAGAAGAATCAAGCCTTGACACTTAGAGCCAGACACTTGTACTTGATGCTTTTCACCTGAGCTCTGAAAAGCATTTGGAAAAATTCAGGTTCAATCTGAAAAAGCAGCAGCTTCCAACCTTTGTGTACGTCGCCATCTGACAAGCAGTGGCACTGTACATTTCTTACCTTCAGAAATCTGTTGGGAACACTATCATTTTGATTTTATATCTGTCTTGACATTGGTATCTCCCAGTTTTGCCAGGGGAAATATATTTATTTCATGATTGATAACAAAGATTCCTCATGTGTTATCTGCCTGAGGCTGACACTGTATTATTCTTGTGCAGAGGCCTTCATACTAGGGCTTGTAGGACTACCCTCTGGAGTTTCTGGACTTAGAGCCTGAAAATTGATTTCTGAGGTGATATTAGCTGCCTCTCATATCATGTCAGCTTTGGCTTAAAATATCAGAAAAGACCAGACCCCGACACAATAGCAGTAGTCAAAACACTGCCTGTTCTGCTGTCAAGGGGCAACGGAGGGTCAAGAAAGGGTGCTGTAGCTTTCTTGTTGTAAGGAATGGCTAAAAGCAGCTGCTTGTTAAAGCTTGATTAACTCTGCAAATTAACAAACTAGTCCAAGCCTTCAGCGATTCCAGGTAGGTCCTTCTTAGTTGGAGGCACTGAAGATCTTGATATATACCCAATATATGCTGAAAGTGCAAACAGAAAGGCCTGTGAGGTGTGGCCAGTCACCTAGCAAAGGGCATGATGCATTTCAGGGTCAGGTTTTAGTCAGTATTTGTCCCCCTACTTGCAGTGCATAAGAGTTAACCCTTCTCTGGCAGACTGGAGCTGGCAATCCCTGGTCCGTGGCATCCATCTCAGACCTTAGGTGGGTTCTAGTCAGATAATTTTCTGTATGCAGTTCTCTCGATTTTACAGAGCTGGTCCAGTGTCCTAAATACTTCTGTAACTTGTCTCTGAGTACTCTGTTACTGTCACGTTACCCTGCATCAGTCAAGCAGATTTAATTTTTGATGTTTATGCATTTTGACTATTAAAAACAGTCAGTTTTCACGGTTCCCTTCAGTTGTTACTTAGTTGTTGATGTCCCTCTTCTCCTGAAAGAGCAATTAAGCCAAAGCTAACTGCTTTGGTTTTGATGTGGGATACGAGCAGGCACATGGACAGTTATTCCAGCTCACTTGACATGGAGTAACTTTCTGCAGTACAGTAAACTGACCATTTTTGGGAGCTCTCTGTGCCAGTGTACATCTTACTACTCCCTGAACAACAAACAGCTTGGAAGAAGGAAAATGCCCATGTGTGTTAAGCAGTGGCCAGCTGCTTCCTCAATCTGAAGATCACATGGGTTTTATAAATGTGAGTGCAAGCACTGAAATGTATAATTCATTTTTAGTCGAATTCATCCCTTCTCCTACAATGAATTGTTCTGTATAATTTTATATTGTTTTAAAATACCCAGTTAATCAGTTTTTAATGTACTTAAATGTAGCCTTGTGATTTCATTAACTTTGTCGTCTTCTTGTATTATGAGAGAGCACTTCATCTACCCTGCCTGTGCTCTTCATTGTCTGGGGTTCTTCTGGCATATCCTAAATTAGTCAATCGCTCATGTGAACTGTGTCAGTCTATTTAATTTTTGTTCATGTGGAACTCTCCATTTCCTTAACAATGCTCATTGTCTTCCTCTTAGACCCCTGATGTTTCTGCTGTTAGGTTTCTGAAAGAATACTTCTGGTTTATGTAAGGTCATTGTAATTATCTCTCTATTTTCTGTTCTGTTCTCTAGCATTTGTCTGCATGCTGAATAGCTTTGCACATTTGTCATTGGTTTTGTAAGATTCTGTTGTATTCATATAATGCTGCAAGAAAATGATTTTTCTTCAGTTTTGCAGGGCTGTGGGTGTAGATCTGAATGCTGTCACAACATAGGTGATTGACTTCTATATTTAGTCTCTGGTTTAGTCTCAAGTTTCCATAGTCACTTCATACATTATTTCACTGACTGTAATGGAAGCCGAATCAAGCTTTTTAATAGCATTATTAGTAAGGAAAAAATGGTGCATACAAACTACCTTGTTGAATTCATGTTGTCTTGATTTATGATACACGATCCAGTTTCAGTCATTTAGATGGATATTTTAAAATATTTCGAGGTATTGACAATGTTCTGAAAAAGTTCTTCACACTGATAGAAATGTATGAAAATAATGAAATAGTAATTGATTTAAAAATTATATTTGTTTTTAAACTATTGAGTAAATAATGATGAGTAAAAGGATCAGTAGAAATTGCAGCAAAACAGTCTGTTTCTTTTGTAGTCTGTAAGAGTGTGTGGCAGTTCAGGCCAGAATACTATTATTATTTAAAGATTCATGGACTTAAAAAATCATTGACCATATGACATTCTGTGATAAATTCAGTCTCAATGATCTAAATTCTGAATATGCCAGAATTATGACAGTCCTGTGCCAATCTAATAGAAGGAATGGAACAAGTGCAGTGCAAAAGGTTAAAAAATTATAATATATAAAGTTCTCCTCTACCTGGGGAGACTTGGAGAAGGCAGTATTTTGTTTTAAAAGGTAAATAAGTATACAGTGTACAAAATTATTTTAATACTGGATATTGCTATTTTGATTGTTAGCTAAGTTCAAAGCTTTTTGTTACAAGTCAGTAAATGAATACTTAGAATCAGTTCTTCTCAACTTACAGAGTGAGTGGCATGGTCATGCACAAAAGAGTTCATGCTGTGTACATCGAGGTCATATAACACTATTACAGCTTTTGGTTGAACTTGACAGCTAAGAGAGAAACTTTCTGCTCTTCAGACTGGTTGCATAGTGTGTTATGTAGAGCTAGGGTATTTCAGAGCATCGCTTGTGAGCTACCAGATATGGATTTGCAGTCTTTTGGAGGAGGATATTCTCAGAGGAATAACAGCTGTGAAGCATCTGTGTCACAGCCCAAACTGCAGCACTGTGGTTGTGTTTGTGTCTCTGCAGCCAGAAACCATGCTGCAAATTTTCAGCCTTCTTTCATAGTATTTATGGCAGCTAACAGTAGCGGTGAGAAATGGGAAGTTTTCAGTATGAACCCCAGAAGCAGACTGGTGGGATTTAGGTCCCAAACTCGTCTGGATGCCCACTCAGCTTTGGGATCCTGGTTTTATTTTACCTCAGTGTTTTTGTCTGGATTTGGAAATGCTATCAGAGGTTATCTTCCAGTGATTTTGGAGAGAATGGGCTGTACTTGAAGCTTACTTTTTCCAAAACTCTGTTTTCCTTTTCTTGTTACTTATTTCTGTCTTTCCCCTACAGCACATAGCAGTGTTTTTTTCAGACAGTTTTTCTTCGTTTTCTTCAGCTGCTAATGGTAGCTCATTTTTTTCGCTTGCAGCTTTTTTGTACCATGTCCTGCAACATTCCCTCAGCTGAATCTCTTGGGCAGAGAAAGAATATGTACCTGTGCCCCTATAACATGGCCTTGGGCAGCAGAAGGGTTTATACATCCCATATGGAGCTTTATGACTTCAGGTGAGAAAGAAGTAATTGAAGCAGATGAATTTTAAGAGAATTGTTTATATGCAAATGTATTAGTGGAAGTCTGTGATTCAAATGTCTGTGGGCTAAATTATGGAAAAAATATTTCTCATTTAAAAATTCATTATGAAGAGCATAAAATGAACTTCACAATATGTTACGAAATAAGAACTGGTGAAATACCAGACTACTGTACAGCAGTCTGATAACTCTGTATTTTCTTCTTTCTATTATTGTTTCTAATTTTAATTATTGATTTATATAATTAATTATTTTGTTTGTTTGTTTTCAGGTCAGTTGCTTTTAGTATCTTTTAGTATCTTCAGCTTTTAAACTACCCCTTTTAGGATTTTTTTAAACTATGCTAGAATTCGTAAGGTATTACCAAGTTTAATTACCAGGAATCCCTGCTGGATTGGTAATGTATGCAGTGTTTGACTGCTCTAGCGGAGAGGTTACCTGTCCAATTCCCTCTTTTGTTCATACAATTCAGACTGGACATTATTAATCCAGTAAAATTAAAACATTGCTAGAAGGAAGTATGCGGGCTCACTGTTAAATAAACCCAACTTGTGCTTATTTTGCACAATGGAGATAATAATCATAAAATATATTTCCCCTCCTAAAAAGAAAGTATTTCAGCTAAAGTAATACAGACCAGCCAATGTGCTTCTCTGCTCTTCTTACAGTTTTGTCTCTAAACAAAAAGGTACTTAGCAAGTGAGTTCCACTAATGATTCTTGACACACACCTCACCCCACTCCCCATTTTTTAATCATGTTCTTTTGTTTTGTTCTTGTTTTTTGACCATGGAGGTACATACCCTGAGTGTTGGACCGGTGTTTTCCTCAGTGGTTTTCAAAATTAGGTTAGATCTTCAGCTGTTTAAGTTACATATTTTTTTATGTGTTTTTCTACCTTAGTGCAGCTGGAGAATGATCACTGAAAATTTTGAGAGAGCTTATAATCTATTTTTTTCTCTTAATATACTGTAACACTTAGAAGTGATATTGCAGGTGGGAAGAAATTAGAATAAGAACCTATAGTTTAGAATATAGCCTAAAAAATCTTGATGGGTAACACTTGAAGTTTTTCTTGAATCGGTATTGAACATATAAATATCAAATTGAACATATAAACATATCAAATGAACATATCAAATGAACATATAAATATCATTATCAAATCAATTCTTGTTTTGAGCAGTCCGTGTTACCCTTGCCCAGTAGTCTTTTTATTGTTTTCAAAATGGGAATGTGCATCTTCTCCATATACATATATCTCTGTAGATACATGTGTATGTATGTGTACATAAATGTCTGTACGTGTATCTCTTTTAATTAAACCTCCCCCATTTTGTTCTCACTGCACTCAGATCTGCTTCCTAGCTTTGCCTGAAGCCATCTCTGTAGCAGAGGTGTTTCAATAGCTGTAGAGTTGTTTACTCCATGTGTGTCAGTCGGAAAACTCTCCAGTACTGAGGAGCACCCAGCTGAGTTGTGATGAACAGATACTTTGCACAATACACGTATTTCTTCAGTTGTTTTCTTTAAGTCTTCCTTTGTACTAACATCATGAAACCATATGTTTTTGGGGGCAAAAACTGCACAAGGGGTGGTACTTGACTAAGATTTTAGAAGATGCTGTGATACAATTAAATGCTAAAAAACTGAATCTTAACTAGTGTAAAATACATGGATCACGTTTATAGAAACTAGATTAATAGTGCAGATTGGTTTTGTTCCGTACTGCATTCTGTTTCATTTAAAACAGAATGTGCAAAACTGGTAGAGGCATCATGTGGAAATGCTTACTAGAAAGCTGGAAAGGGATAGAAGTAGAGAGTAGAGGCTTCAAAGGATGATACTTAAGAATTCTTACTGTTAATGCAGAACATCTTTGAACTCTCATTTATAAAGCAGACAGCATTCAGACTTACCTGGTTACATACCAGTGTAAGTCCAATGGGAGTGATAACTTACCTTGTTCAGTATTTACTGCTGACATTTGACTTCAGAAGTATCTAAAGCCTTAATGTAGAACTCACTGAAATCAAGGAGAACACACCAGTCACCTTTGACATTACAGATCAGTCTCTGAAACAATTCTTACATGATTTGGTGCATCAGCTCTATTCGTTATTCAAGAGTTACAAACTTTATCAAGATTTTGTTGGGTGACAACTACCTCTGCTGTTCCAGATTCACCCTGTCAGTGAAGGAGTCTATGGTGACAACTGTCACAATATTTCAGGATCCTTTTTAGAAAATGATGGATGTAGTTTGTTAGAGGAGATAATATACCCTCTTAAGCAGCCACCAGTGTTTCAAAAGTTATGAAAGCCTTTTCCCTACACTTGTCAGGAAAGCACAACATGTAAGAGTAAGTTTATCAGTTAAATCTAAAGAATGAGGCTTGCACAATCTCAACAGGTAAAAGACAGGCCTCTGTTGTCTTTGTCATTCTCCAAAAAAGTTATAATTGTTAAACAGCTTTTAAATTGTCCTGACTAGTCTTCAGTAAACTAGAGACAATATTTTTCTAGTACTGATGTGTAACAACTTTGATAAAAATGTTTTCAGATGTATGAGAACTGATGATCATGCGTGCTGAGTATGGTGGCTGAAATGCCTTGTTCTATGCATTGCAGCTGCATTTAACCCTGTAGCCTGACGAGAATTAAGTAGCTTCTTTGCTATAAGGTGTCTTGTGCTTAGAGCACGTGCTATGACAGTAAAACCAATCTCAGAGAAGTCATTCTGTTTCATGGAGGAGCTGGAAGTTTTAAAATGTCAAAATTCAGTTTTGTAGCAGTTTGCAAAAACAGCTTTGAAATCATTTGGTAAAAGAAAGACTTCAGCACAGTCTTAGCTTTTGCAAATTAAACAAAAAATATGAAAAAGGGGATGAGAGTGTTGGGGAGAAGTCCTAGCAAGGTGGGTGGTAGCTGGGAAGTTGCTTCTTTTATAATTAGGTTGTTAACCCTGCTGAGGTGGGGAGCCACAGTCCTGAGAGACTCCTAAGAAGGGGCAGTCCTGGGGCAGCACTGTGGTTTTAAAGATCAAGATGCAAGTGTATGGTTAATACATGAAGGAGAACAGCTGAAGACTATTACAGCACCTCTGTTCCATGTTTTAAAATAATGACCTTTTGGGTAGTTCATTACTGCTGTTCATAAAACAGAGGTGCATCATAAAATTGTTAGCAACCCCCTACTTACTTGGGAATGAAAAAAAGTAGTTTTCAGAATCAGTATGATATGTAAGTGGTCAAATTCTATTAGAAATATAGCACATGAATTTCCAGGATGTGTTCATGCTGATCCTGCATAAGCAGGATACAAGTAGCAAACCTTAGTGTCCTCTAGCTGTTACAGTGTTCTTTTTGTAACAAAACTGACTAGCTTGCCTTGTTTTCTGGCAAGAAAGTTTGAAGTAATGTTCTGTAATGTACTGTAATAGACTGGAATACAACAGGCATCAAAGCAAAATGAGTATTTTTAAGTTTTACAGTGGGATGATATTTAAATATATTACTACTACATTATATTGTTAATATAGTAATATATTACTATAGAAGCCATGGAAAATGGACAAAAAGGGCTGATTATTGATTATAGACCAGTGTTTCATGAGAAGTTCCAGCCATGCAGTATGTGCTACTAAGTTATGAACTTATGATTTCATAATCCCCTTATTTCTGCATGAGAAGTGGGGCTTAAGTTAGGAAATACTTAATGAGCCAGCATTACGGAAGATACTTCTATCCTTGTTTATGATTTGTTTACACTTCTGGGGATTAAAGGAAATGAACTGGGAAGACTAAGTTTAAAAACAACAAATAAACAATAAGTGCTGATGGAATAGGAGGATAACGCTGAACTGTTGGATTGATCATTGAGAGCTGGCTAGGGCTGGATTATGAACACGATGGCTAAACATGTTCGAAACACGTGGATGAAGTGAATGATACCTTTCCTCAAACCTAATCACTTGCCTTTTTGCATTCTTTCATTATCTACATACTTGCACAAATACTGCTTCTGTTTGGCCATTTATAAGTTTATCTTAGTAAATGGTAACACCGTATTGCTGCCTTCTTGCACAAGCTCAAAGCTGCCTTTCCATTGGCACTGCTGAACTAGGAACCTAGATGTTCCCCCGTGCGTTACAAGCAGAGAGTTTCCTGAGGAAGCTAAAATCTTTCAGCTTATTCCCTTGCAATCACACACTGGAAAGCTCAGGTCTAAATCCAAATGTGTGGTGAGAATTTTGCTGACAAACGTTATGAGCTGAAAGACATGTCTCTTGCAGATCCCTTGTGTTTAGGTTTCTTGCTATTAAGAAAAGGAACAGGTGTGCTGAACTTGAAGAACAGTCAGACAGCTTCCAGGGAGCCTGAGTGCTGACCTTGTGATACACAGTGAAGCAAACACCAAGGACTCAGAGTCCTTGGAATTACTGGCTTGGGCATTGCTAACACCAAAACTGCTGTTCCCGAGGCTGACTAACTGCTAATCCAAACTACTAGCAGTGCCTGCCAGATGAATGGTTGGACCTATAGATGTTTGCAGCTAAAAAACCCTGAGAAAATTAAAGCTCTGTGTGCACACGCTTGCATCCTGGTATGCCTGTGTCTGTAGCGTCTGTTTAAATCTGATGGCTCTCAAGTAAAAGTGTTATAGAAATTTTACACAGCTGCCCTTTCTGATAGGTGCTACCTGGGGGCTCATTCCAGTGTTCATTTAAAGTCAGCGACAAAGATCCTGTTACCTTTAATCATGTGGGATAACGGCCTTAAATGAAATGGTCAATCCTACTGAGCACTTACCATGAATATTCACTTGGATTGCACCATGACGATGCTTTTGAATTTTGTAAATACTCTGGATAAGGAATGTCAGTAGCAAGGGAAGTCCATGGAAACAGATGCTGAACAAGCATTCAAAGAGTTTTAAGCACAGAATTCTAATTTGTAAGCACAACTATTCATAGAATCTGAGATGTTATCTAGCAAATAAAAACCAAGACACAAATCATGCAATTCTTGGGTTCAGTAATATCCGGAAAAGTCTGACAAGTGAACACCAAATGCTTCTAAGCAATGAGATGCTGACATGCAGGCCACAGATAGGGAATTATTTACTAATATTGGTTGGAACAGAAGGAATTTTAGGCTTTTTGTTTACTTGTACTTTCCTACCCTTTGCAGCAAACAGGAAAATAGTACCTAATTGTCTAAAAGATAACATCTTTACTTTCTAATTGTGAACATGTGTTTTTGGGGTACAATCCCTGTCTTTGGAGGTGGCAGAGTTACACTTAGTAGAGCCTGCTACTTTTCATTGGGTTTGATGTTACCCTTCTTAGGAGAGCTAAAGTTCTTCTAACTAAAATGCCTCTACAAGAATTCTACATATGTCACACACATTATGTTATTTCAGGAGGGAATAGGAAAGGAAAGAAAATCCTCTGCAGAATTGCTGCAGAAAACAATTTTTGTTCTTTGCACTATTGTTTTATCTCTTCTACCTTATTGTGGCAGTAGAACTGAATGCAAATGAGAAAAAAAGACCAATCCCAGATTCCAATTTTGTGGGACTTAACTTAGAAATTGAATATCCAGCTTGAATTTTTGTAGGCAATTTGCAAGTCAGATTATTTGAAAAATCCAGACAGGGTATTTTTTTTTTTTTTCTTAGAGGAGCATTTCAGCTTTATCTCATCTTTGTTTTTTTGCAGAAGTTGGTGATAAAAGGCCTCTCACTTTGGGACTGTGGATGTGACATTGTATCTCTCCTTCTGTCTCCTTCATGCCTCTGTCTCCCTCAGTTCTGGCAAAGTGCTTTAGAGGTCCAGGGTTATCTCTGTTCTTTTGATAACACTGGTTTTATCTTGTTTTCCATCTCTTCCTTCGTTTTAAATATGTTCAGTCACAGATGAAGGGCTTGTTTTCCATACCGATATTTGTACCTTTTGTAATTAATGTAAGAAAATAATGCTTTCTTTTAGGAAAACGTTTGCTTTTCCCTCCACATCACTAACATTTTACTCTTCTGTACAAAACAACAAAACATTTTATGAGGAATTATTTTATACAGTGACCAGTTTTTGATCATTTCTTCACAATGAGTGCCTGCAAGAGTGTGCATATGCAGCTCTTTCATCTGAAGGGCCCATTAAAATCTTTCCTCATTTTTCAGCTCTGGGGCTGGATGGATTTTTATTTGGGTCTGCTGAGCTGGGAGAACTGTGAGGAAAGCGTTTGCATTTTAACTAACTTTCACCAGTAAGGTTGATGGAGCAATGAGTTCTGAAAGTGTAGAAAGGAGATTATCTTCATTTTTTCTTAACTATTCTCCATCAGGCAAGTTGATATTCACCTTTCTTGTTTCTCTGTACTTCTAACCCTTTTGGGAACTGGTTTCTGAGATGTAAAAAGCCAGCCTTGCTCAGCTGCTATTTCACAGTAGGCGTGTTCCAAATACCCACAGCCCTGCACCTTATTCCCCATACACTCAATTTTTTCTCGGTTTTAATGCAAGATCATAAGTTTTTCTTGCAGCTATAGTACTTGATCAGCACCCACCAATTTTGTGAACTTTGATACAGCACCCTCCAGCTCATAATTCTTGGAAACTTAAAATGTGCAAATTGGTTTGGTTGTCATAGATTTTAAAAAGAATTCAACTCTCCATTAAGTGTGAGATTAGGATTATTGTAATATTACATGCAAGATCACATTCTAAGAAGAGGTGTTAGTATTTCAGCAGGCCTGAACGAGCACCCAGATAATCTTCCTCAAGGTGAGTGGCTCCCATGGAAGCCTTTAAGAACAGACAAGAGCATCTCCTCTCGGGTGCAGCTGTCACCACCTTCCTGCAGAGGATGGACAGAATGACCCAAAGGTCCCTGACAGCACTGGGCTCTGTTTATTCCATGATGACTGTGATTGCATTCATTCTACCTGTGGGTTTGTTTTTATGTGAAAGCAAAACAAGCGGAGGTAACATAAGCTCAGACTTCAGAGCCTCCCCGTTTGAAACAGAGCTAAGAGAAGGGATACGCCTCCTTCCCTTGTTACCCTCTTGGGATGGCCTTGCTTTCCCCCCCTCCACACTTGAGATGTACTCACCTGAGCTGTGCTCAGGACAGGACACTCTGTATCCCTGCTTCCTACACCCATTCTTCACGGGCCACCCCCAGATGTGACTTTGTCCCTACAAGCTAACTTCTGCACCTGCTCTGCTCCTTCCAGCCTCCTTTGTGGCCTCAGCTGCTGAGGCTTTAAACCTGCAGGAGAAGGAGTGTCTTTCCTCTAGAATCACACTTCACATGGCTTGTGTGCTTCCCTCAGCTGGCTTGGATGTAAATCCAGTCTGAAAGTTCAGGGAGTCATAGAATATCCCAAGTTGATGGCTTCTTCCAGCCAGAGCACCTTCAAGTCAGTCATCTTAGTATAAAGGAGACACAAAAAGGTTGGCAAGTATCCTAAAAATGCAGGTACATTTTTCAAACATTGTCTTAGTCACCAAATGGTGAAATGTGTCCCCTCCCCCCCCCCCCCCTTTATTTTAGAGTGAAGCTCTTTGTAATCAACAGTCACACTTCCCAGATACAGTGGATTGGTGTCTTACAGTGTTACTGCTGTAAGCCGTGGTTCACACAAAGCCCAGAAGTTACCAGACTAAAAACTGTCATAGCTATTTTAGTGGTAGTTCATTATCTTATTATAGTTCTGAGCAAAATAAAACGTTAGTGTGCTTATCTAAATTAGGCAGCGTGCTTTCGATATAGGCCTAATTGATAGGAATCTGTGCTTATGAAAAAGTCCTGCTAAATGGTCCAGAGAAAACAAGTCTACTAAGTTGTATTCGTTCTATTTCTATTTTAGGTTCTTCCTGGCATAGTACCCTTACATCTTAAAGCAATTTAGTGGTAGTACCTTCAATTTGCTTTTAATCCATTGACGAAAGGCAGAGCCAAATTGTTAATATAATAAATACTGAAAGCAGATTATTTTACTCTTTGAGTCTGTTCATTCAAAGCTACAGAAAGACTCTTTCTTTGGTTAGTTAAGAATTTAGGGCACCAGTAAATGTTAGCAGGAGTCAGTGGAAGTGATTCCATTGACTTCAATTGGATTAATATCGGTTTCATATGAAATAATTGTAGGAGATCACTCTGTATATACTGCTTCTGAAATGCATAACTCATAAGAACAGACTGAAAGAAATACCAAGCTTAGTTACTTTTGGTCAGAGACAGACAAGTTAGGTACCTTCCACAAAGTAATTGAGAAATGCATCTTTTTTAATACATTCATAAAATGTTTCACATCTGCAAAGTTAATGAAATTAATGTTACTTTGAAGCTTAGCTATGCTAAACCAGGCCGTGATAAATGTCTTTGGATTATGCAGATCTGCTGTCACACAGAAAACAAGTCCATTACTGCATTTTAGGTAGGAATTCACATAACAATTTGCAGAAATTTTATAACATTATGAGAAATAGGATTTAGCAGTAGAATAGCTGCCCACAGAGGAAAATGTATTTTTCAGTCAACTCTTTTTCTTGACGTAAAAAGGAACTGCTAGATTGTTAGCTTAATTTCAGACTGCAAAGTGGCTGGGAGGGAGGAAGTCATCAGAAGTACTGTTGGACAAGCCAAATTTTTTTCCCTTCAGCAATAATGTAGTGATTCCAAAGCTGTTACCAAATCTTGCAGGGCCTTCCCCTATTTGAATTTTAAGTACTAGAATTCCAGCATGAGCAGACACCTTGAGCAGTACAGTTTGTGACAAGGAGAACATCAGGCTGTATCAGTGATTATTTCATTTTTGCAACTCAGTAAAACAGAAATTTTGTATTGTTTGGGGGTTTATGGCAAAACTTCATTAAGAGGTCAAGCTTCTTCAGGCTGAGTTCTGTACCTAAAGCAAGCTTTAATCGGTAGTGCAGCTCTGCATAGGTTTGATTAATTCAGCCTTTCTTGTGCTCATGAGATGGATGAACAAAATAAATGCTCCCTGGAATAGGTGATGGATGGTCCTCCCATTTAAATGTCTGCTTTCTCTCCTGGGGGTTAAGCCCCAGGATGCTTACGCATATTATGGTTTATTATCCGACTGTACGTTATATAGCCTCCAAGACAGGCTCTTGGTTCCCCACCTCATTCACTGCATCCATAGTCCTAAGGATGTCCTATATGCAGCAAAGCTCTTGAAACTTGTGCAGGTGAAGTATCAACCCAGCCCTGGAGGTTGCTGCCTGTACCAGATACAAGTTTACCAAGATTAACTTTTGCATGAAACTGAATTTAGTTATGCATATTGCCCAGTTTATGCTGAAACACATAGGTGAACACAGTACAAGGGAAAAGACGCTTTTAAAGGGCTTTTGAAGACATAAATTGGTAAGAGTACCCTGAAGATAATACACATACTACTAAATGCAAACTATTAGTCTGCTAAGCTCAGTGTTCTGATTTAGGCACTAGTCATATTGTCAAGATTCACAGAAAAATATTTATGAAAAAGTTACACTTACCTAACTGGCCAAGGTATGCTTGATTTGTAGTGAAGACCTCACACTGACTTCTGTGTAAGAGCAGCTTGAGCCCCATGCTTACAAAAGCAATGTAAAAAAAATGCTCTCAATAAAAGAAATGCTAATGGCTATACAATAATTTATTTGTGTTATATTACGTAACGCACTGAATTTTAGTGACAAAGTCCCACTTAGGCTCTTGGACACAACTTCAGTTTGCTTCTTTTAATACTTGCTGGGATTTCAATTGGACCATCGTTTTTGTTACGTTACTTGAAGTATGATCTCCTCTACCAATAGTTAATTGAACTCCTTTGTAATACTCGGCTAACAAGAAAATAATGGGGGCTTAGTGGATAAATGTTTTTCTTGCACAAAAAGTAGTGATATTTTTACTCCTAATGTTCCAATCCCACCCCCTTTTTTTTACCCCTCTGTGTAATATTGATATGTTTTTATTTCTGTCAGTCTTAAACTTTATGAATTGAATCTGATTTAAGAACATTTCCAGAATAAAAACAAACGATGTGGAAAAAAAAAAAGAAAAGCAGCTTGCGTGCTGAAGTTAAGACTGGCAAATACATTTTTATTTTACCATTCTGGATATTTCTGCTCTTTCTACTTTCTTTTGAATGACCTCTTTTTTTAGTTTAATGTCATGATATATTAGGTACACCCAACAATGCATGAAGTATTTGAGAGGTTTCTGAACATACTTTGGATTTTAATGAACTATTTAGCGTTTTTGACAATGTCAGAATGCTTCTCTGTTCTTGCAGCTAGGTAACCATCTCTGGGGACTAATGCACTACAAAGATTTTGGTTTTAGCTTTAAAATATGTGTATTTATTAGAAAACGGTATTGCATTAGGAGTAGGTGTTGATGAAGTTAAATTCTTTTTAGCCTAGTCTACATTAAAAATGTCAACTCTATGAATCATCATATCTGCTTAAGTGGGTTTTATTTCAAATTAGAGAGTGATGTTTAAACAGAAAATTTTTCACTAGAGCAGAGCACTGATGAAACAGAAGCCATGTTAAAAAGAGAATATTCTCAGAAACTGCCCAAATCAAAATAAGTTAAGAAGGAAAGTGGTGCATTCCACAAAGCAAAACTGGGACTAATTTGACTCCTGGATTTCACTCTGGATGTATAGAGTTCTTCATCTTAGGAGGAGGGGATACAGCCTTTACATTTATCCATCTTAACTGGAGAAATACCTGATGTCTTTTTTCCTAAAATGTCTTGATTATGCCTGTGCTTGGCCTTGTTGGCACAGCAGGTAAGTGCTCTGATTAGCCAACACTTACTGACAGTGGATAAAATTCAAGCCAATTCCCAAGTGCAAACAGACATTTATTTTCACTGCTTGCACTTAAGCAAATCACTGCTGGTTGTGGCAGGTTGGCAAGGAGCTTTGGGCAGGCACAGACTGCTCCTGAATAGATCACTAGTACCATTCAAGTTACACACTTATTTTAATGCCTTGTTTTGGGGTTGTGGGGTTAGAAGATAGCAGTTTCTCTTGGGAAAGTCAGTTTTTCTAAACGTTTTCTGAGATACCACCTCATACAAAATACTTACTGTTAATTGATAAGTCTGCATTTGGTATGTGTTAGAGAGACTTAATTTCCCTTCTTAAGGTTCACAGTTCTGATCAAAGATGAAAGTTACTTGGCCAGTATTATAAGCCCAGTGAAGTTTTCTGTCATCTCGTTCCTGGCAGTTCATATCACCTGTACGCACTTTCTCATATTCCAAAGTTATTCTTTAATAATTTTGTCTTGTATGATCCTTCTTTGCAATTTCAAATGTCAGTTACAGATCATCAGTTAGATTCCTTTCTAAATAGAATTTTAATGTCTAACTCTTCCTTCTTCTTCTATTTATAGTCTGCTTTCTCCAGCACAAAGAATGCAGATACAATATACCATAGTTTTGCTTTTTAATCTGTTTTTCTTCTTAGTGTCTGATAACATTAAGAAACTTCACATAGGTTTAAAAATACACTTCACGTCGTTACTAAATATACAAACTTGTTTCTGGGACACTGTTAAACTGTTCTATTTTAGAAGCAAATACCATATCCAAACAAGGTAGACTTGTGATGTTGATTATTTCAAATTTAGGTATAGACCAGACCATACGTACATAAACACACTTCTTGTATATTCACAACCCTTTGAATCTCTCCTAACATGGCGCAGATTTGTAACAACCCTTGTTGGTTGTTACATACTACTTCTGTTTTTATAAATATTTTGAACAATTTCAGTTACTTCTAATGAAGCAGAATTTGAATGTGAATGTGAATGCTTGTGTGTCAGGGCAGATTGAAAGCTCTGAAGCCCCTGGCTTTGCAGATCAGGCTCTGCCCCTCTGGTGCTCGCGGTGCTGGCCAGCTTATGTGCACTTAACCACCGAGCTGCTTAGCAAGTGCCGTCTTCTCGTAACTCCAGGGCCCAACTAGATGGTACATATGCCATCCCCACGGAGAAAATCAAACTTGTCTTGTAATTGCTGTCCCCAGCTGCTCTCGAGTATGTCTTATATGCTTTCAGCAACACTCATGCTGGTAATCAAGCAGAGTGGATCTGAACACGGCATGTCTGATTTGAGTGTAGAATGGCCTGGAGCCAGACCAAGGACAAAGAAGTAGTATGTTGGGACAACACTGGTGACAGCAGTATGGAGGGACAAGCAGGATGGAGAAGAAACAGCAACTAGTTTGGCAAGTATGAGACTTGGAGGTTAGAGGAGTGGTAGGCAAGGAAGCAGGGCTTTTTGTGCATTAGAGGACCTTGGGCTGTGGTAAGCACTGGGACCATGGCTAGTGTCAAAAACTGGGAGCCAGTGACATGTAGTGGGAACACACCGAACAAGACTGAGAGAGAGCATGACTTGGTAAAAAGTGTGTAAAAGCTAAACATGAAAGTAAACACAGTAATGCAGACATGAGTTAGACTGTGATAGGGAATTATTAAAGAAGCCAAAACAAACAACCTGGGAGGAGTACCCAGAGAAGAAGGAATGAGGCTGAGGTTTTACAGGAGGGAGAAGGCATGGGGACGGGGCCATCCTCTGCCTCTGTCTTCAATGTCTGCAGCTACCAGTACGGCAGCTGCCCTGGAATCTCCCTAGGAAGAGGCCAGAGAAGTTGATCACTGTTTAGCCAGCCAGTCTTGGTGTTGTGTGATACTGGCTTTGAAGCAGTTGTTTTCCTTTCTTTTTCCTTTTTTTATTTTTTATTTTTTCCCCCACTCCAGCTTGGAGTGCTTCAGTTTCATGTTTTAATGTCACATTCTGAAGAATAGAAAGTCAAAATCAGTGAAAAAAGAGGTGAATGTGTTGAGTGGAAAACAATGTTGGATATTTAACATAATACCTTTGATGTGTTCGGGTAGCAGCAAAAGATATCCAGGCAATGTGTAATAATTATTTTCCAGTTTGTGTTAGCAATCTTGTACTCTCACAGTTGTAATTAATGTCACCATTAAGGTGGAACTGTGAGAAGGCTATGCCAGCCAATTAAAATGATAATACAACTTCAGGATCTGTTTGTGACCATATTGATTTGCTTAATGGAAAGCTTCTCTGACCTTTTAGAAGCACATAGTGTACTTTTCACACTTTTATAGATTAATCTTACAAAATGTTATTTTAAATTGTCACACAGTAGGCTTGTAGAATTTTATAAATTGCCCCAAAGATTATAAAAACTACTGTGATTTTGTGATAAAGAGCTTTAGAGCACTGACAGCAGATCATGAAAAGTACCTCTAACAGTCTCCTGGAAATCCCCCATGGCAGAATGAAAATTGAAGTGGAGCAATTAGGAAAAGGAAGATGTGTTTTATTAACACATGGGTATTTGTTGTGGTGGCATACATGGTTTAGAAGTGTAATACAGCTATAGCTATCAAAGAAAATTTGGAATATGAAAAATGGGTAGTTGATGAAGTATAAAAATTGGACTAGAGAGATCTGATACCTTGAGTCTGTTCAAACAGAAAACATGAGGAATGAACTTTTCCTCAGGTACATTTAGTCAGATATTAGATAGGATCCTAAAGCAGAATTCCAAACTGGAGCCCACGTCCTCTCAAGCTTTATAAATCTGAATCTTCAGATTGAAAAACCTGTGAGGAAAATGTAATGGGATTGGAAATTTCTGGAGGGAGCACAATATTTGGAGAATAGATTGTGAGAGTCGATTTTAATGGTGATGAAAAAAGGCTATTAAATTTCATAATGGCAGGAAATAAATGCGCTGTCAACTTCACTGTATTGTAAGAGATTCCTTAGTGCTTAAAAATAATGGGAAGTTGTTGAATCATACTAGGCAATTGTTGATGATTTAGAAATTGTTTGATTCAGCCCATTTCAATAGGTAGCTTCTAAACTTGTTTGTGTAAGCCTCCAAGTGACATGATAAAATACTTGTTAGGGTTAGTGTAACGCTGAACTTCTGAGCTTATTAAAACGAGCAAGCAAAAATGGATGGTGTTCTCACCATTCACTATTAAGCACAAGCACTGGATCTCATAGAATTCCTCAAAGCACATACTCAGTATATTTACAACAGTGAAGACTTCTTGCTTATATAGCTTTTTACCTTCTACTGATCCATTCCAACTGATTAAACATGTACATAATACATAATGATGAAAGGTATTTCTAAGCCCTTGCTTTGCATCCACAAGGAAAACCTGGATAGATAGCTTCACATCATTCTCTAGTAGCTCTCCACCTGTGCATATGCCCTCCTTGTAGTTCTTTCTCCCTCAGTGGTCATTAATGATGGACAGTTCACAGCAGGAATGAAATACTCCAGAGTACACTGTGGGGAGAGTGGGTGCTTTTCCTCTGGGAGATGCAGTATTGGGGTCTTCGACTTAGTGACTCATTATTTCCAGAGGCATGCGCCAGATGTGTTTGAGGCTTTCTGATAGAATCTCTATTTTAGGTCTGTACTGCAGGCTTTTTCTTTTTGGTATATGTGACCTCTCACTGAAATTTGCGGTACCTTTGTGTAAGAGCTGAAGCATGAGATGGCCAGTGACCAGGCTGGCATGCCATGCTGTCACTCGAATAGAACTCTATTAAACTATCAGCTTCTGTTTTGAGTATTCATGTATGAAGACAGATTTTCTCTCCAATATTCACAGGTTTGACAGACAGCAAAATATTTCCATTTGCCCCCAGCAAACAGCTTGCCCTCATGTAATGACAGTTTTCCATCTGCAAGAACTGCCTTTTTGATTCTACAAACCACCTGAGGTGAAAATGTAACTGACTTGCTTTTCTGTAAACCTGCCAAAAGTAAAATCATTTTGCCTGTAGCAAGAAAGGTTTTCATGCAGCTATAGGCACCAACTTCTCTAAAAGTTATATACTTTGGATTTTATCAGAAAAAAAGATATATCTGTTGCGTATCTTTTAGCAAATCAACCTATTCTATTTTGAATCAAGAAAACAGTTTATTTGTAAGTCCAGGTTTCATATTCACTGGAGAAAGCTGTTGTCAGTCAAATTAGGCCTTGTCTGTGCGAAATATGAGTTTCTAAGTCACGGGTATGTGCCTAAGAAGAAAACCCATTTTTTGGAAAGAGAGAAAACTACAGATACTCAGGAGGGAAAACTCAGATATTTTTTCAGCTCAAATTGAAGTGAAGATAGTTTTATTTGGATATATAAGCACATATTTAAGTGCCTTACTTTATGCAATCATATTTGAAAATATTTTGACCTGAGGAATCATACATTAACTGTAGATGTTCCAGCTGGAGAGAAGAGGATTCACAGAGGAGGGAAAGGTGACATGGGGAGAAAAAAAAGTAGTTCTTAAAAAATGAATCTGGATTGTGATATTTGAGCTAACATCATCTTCTGACAGACTTTGAGGCCAACCTTGAAGTATGATCACCACAGCGGTGTGGTTTAGTTTTTCTTTAGACTGTGATTGTCCCTGTATTGGAAGATACTTAATAAAACACTACTTGCCTTCACCCTACCTGCATCCCAAAGGATTTGACAAGTTTTATCACTGTCTTTAATGTAGTGCAGCAGAATTCTGGACCCTAAAGAACTTTACCATTGTGTGTCTACACTACCTTGGGTAGCAGGGCAAATCACAGGCTCTCTTTAGAGTACAAGCCCCAGAAGCCTTCAAGCTCTCTTCTGCTCTGTGACCTAGTGACACTGCTAGAGAGTTGTCCTTCTCAAAAAAAATCAGTTTTTGGATTACGTTGATGTTTGCCATAGCTTATTCCTTACTGTGCATTGTATTTATGCAAAAATCCTTCTGTTGTAATTCCTTCACAACCAACAGCTGGCCTGTTCCTCCACTTTCTACCATGACATCATATCAGATGCTTTTGCTTAGTTACGTTATTCCCAAGGAAGATTATTGCCCTTCAGAAGGCAAAGAGCAATGGCTTTATCCTTTTTGCTGCTGCAGTCCTGTCTGTGCACATCTTGGACTAGTGAATCCAGTTGTGTTGAGGATGGGGAAGGTGGGAAGCACATTCTGTAGTTGTGCCTTTCTGGGTAGTTTCTGCCCTTCTTCATGATGGTAGAAGTATTGATAGGAGGGATGAACTTCAAAGAATATTGCACCTTGTTCTTTATTACTAGAAAGATGGACATCTTTATTACTAGAAAGATGGACATTTCTTTAATGAAATTCATGCAGTGTGAAATGTAAAGTGAGAAAAAGATGAATATGAAATACCCAAGTATTCATTACGGTTGCTTCCCAGGAGAAAAATCTTTGTCCCAGTGAAATCAATAGCAATAAGAGTACCTCTGATGATTTTTGCAGGACTGTTAAAAAAATCAACATGAAATAATAAGCCTTGGCTGCCTATTTTGTTGTTTCTATTTGCATTTCATCAAGTAATGGAGTATAAGCTACAGCACATTAGAAAAGCAATCTATATTTTGACCAGCTGTGGACTCGGTAATTTCCTTGTGACAGCTCTTTAAGTCAACATTATTTTAAGATACTTTTAATCACAACAACAAGAAAAATAGTGTGGAAATAACATTACTCCACTAGCAAATGAATGTAAGAATGTATAAAAGTTAAAAATAAAAATAGTTGCTGGAGGAGATTCCCCTTAACAATATGCAATAAAGCTTAACATTTTGACAGTCCACAAATTGATAGTTGAGTCATCTTAAAATAATACAGTAAGAACTGTTCAAATACAGCCCATCAACAACTGTTTGATACCAACAGTGCTAGAAAAAGTGTTGCAATAACCCAACTCGTAACAGGCATTCAGAATTTCAAGATAAATCAATGCAGTAGTGTCTAAAAGAAAAACATGAAGACCACTGTTAAATCATGTCTTTACTTCTATTGAACCAACTAAAATGTTCCCAAAATTAAAATATTTAGAAGAGGTTATTGTTTCACAAGAAATTAATTTAAAGGGGTGTATTCTACATATTGATGTGTATTATGGACATAAATCATCTTGAAAGTATTTCAAGTGCCACACTGGAGATGAGCAAAGGACATTACGTTTTCTATGTGAAAGAATTATTAGACTGCAGCTCCAGATTGGGGCAGTGAATTTTTTGATTTTGCTAGTAAATCATTTCAGTAGAGCTGGAATACAAAGTGTTTCAAGCCAAACCTTTAGCTGTACAGGCACTATTGACATATCCTTAAATATTCTATGTAAAGCACAATAAAGAAATAAATTAAAAGGTTCACAATTAAAAGAAAGACAATATCAATCTAGATTTTTTGTTGGAAATAAAGTTTGTAAGGGACTACTACCAAATCACTAAGTTCACCCGATCTCTTCATGGGACCCGTAGGTCTAAAGAGTAGAATTACAGTAATGCAGCATTTGCCATGAAATGAACAACACCTAGAAGTTAGATGAAATAAAAGTAGTATGAGGGGTCTTAAAAATTCTGTTGTTTTTTGACCTATTAAAACAAATGAATTTATGCAGTGGTTAAATGGCCCACAGTAGTTGATTCTCTGCTTGCACACTTTTCTTACCAAGGCTATGCTTGTTCCAGGGTCAGAATATGGAGGAAAACCTGTGTAGCTGTCTGTGAGTGAGGAGAGGGAGGAGTATTTTTATAGTTGCCAATGAAAGCAACACAATGAGCCTCTGCTGTTAAATACATTTTAGTTTGTAGTAAGTGCAGCATCAAAGCAGTACCTGTTTACCATCACAAAATCTTACTCTGACTTTTAATACTTAAGTAGCAACAGAATTTTTGTGCGTTTATCACAATTTCATTGCAAGTCTTAATAATAATTCCTCCCAAGTTGTTATTACCTGGTTCCAAATGCAGGTAGGCGAGTTATGGAGTAGCTTTACTGTGATACTCGGTTAGTTTTGGAAGTGCCTTCTGAAGAAACTCCAATTTGTAAATCTTCCTGCAAGTATCAGCACTGCAGTTGTGCAGTGAAAGTCCACTCACTCAATTATCTTAAGTTCTTGTGGTACCTGTTTTTGTGTCAGGCAAAATGACTCATCCTTTATCTCCTAACCTCTAGAAGCAGAAAAAAACGTGTTTTAACTCTTCCTCAATGTCCATCCTTCTGGGAACAATCCCTGGCCTCTAAAGAGAGCTGTGTACAAAATTGGTGAAGAGCCATGGACTAAGGTCACAGATCGATGGCGTCTTTTGAAATTCCTTAAACTTCTGAAATCATGTTGCTTTCTCCTTTACCATTCTTGGTGTACACGTGCTGCTGCAAATCCTTAATTTCTTCAGCAATAGATTGTACCGATACAGACTTTGTAACTCTCAGGTTTACTTACACTTAATATCTCAAAATCACACAGCATTTTTACCTTATTAGTACTGTTCTGCAGTTTGTGGGATAAAGTATCAAGGATTGGAATTGTTGTTCTGTCACATTTCAGTCGTTTTTTAATTGCAAGTTGTACATCAGCAATAATGAGAGCTTAGGCGTTACTTCATCTAAAGCAGACTTCCCTGCAGGCAGCCTGGGCTCCCCTGTCTCTAAGCTCTCCACGTGCAATGTCTGTTGTATCATGCCTAGCAAAAATGAATTTGGTCTTCATTTATTCAGCAGGAGTACCATGTCTGTGGCCTAAGAATCGAAGTCTGTTACGGATATATAATCTTCTTACCGTCATATTAAGTGAATGAATGCCATGTTAGCTCCAGGGTATCTATTTTTTTGAGCATCATCATATGATCATTTGCTTCACATGACTTCACTTTTCTGGTATGTTCCACAAACCTGAATAAATTTCTAGTATTGTCTCCAGCATAATTCAATCCAAAAATGGTATTCATTTTTTCGTCTTGCTCTCTCCTTTTTTCTGCCTATAACATCTTAGTGGCTTTTTTTTTTTTTTCCCCTATCACTAAATAAAAACCAAAGTGGAACTGAATGCTCAGTTCCAAACTGTTGAAACAGAACTTTAAAATTGCTATTAGAAATACCTTCTTAGTGTTTTACAGATCTTACCTGGCATGATGTTCTGGCAGTTTCACAGTTTCATTTGCAACAGGAGCATTAGCATCCATGTAAACCATTCCTGCCGTCGCCAACCATAGCACTAGAAGCTTATGTATCCTTGAAACGGTCCTTTCACAGATAGCTTATTTTGTGCTTGCTTTTCGATTCAGTTCTTTATTTCTCAGAACTTCTTGTTGAAATATATTTGCAGTATATCTTCATATTGCAAAGATTTTGGACTTCATATTTGTAAAGTTCTCCTGGGTCTGTTTTCCTGAAAGTCGATTCATTTTCCCTCTGTAAATAGCAGTCATATTCGTCTATTAAGTCTTGGGGAATATGTTAATTTTTTTCCAACTTCTTAATTTCCAGATTTTACATTCCAGCTCCTCAAAAGCTTATCTTCTCTGGTGACAGATTCTCTTTATGCCAAGACTACCTGACCCTGTAGATCTGGTGCTTTTGAGTCTCTTCTGGTACCTTCCCTGCATAGCTTCGTCATTCTTGGCTTCTTGTGTCTTGCTCTGATGCTTCCTCTTGCTGTCTTTGAATGACTTCAGAGTTTTCATCCCTTCTTGCTGCCTCATCTTCTCCTCTTTCCCCTTACTTGCTCATACTATGTTGTAATGAACATTCCTCAGTTAATTTCTCCTGCATGAGCTTGACTTGTTTTCTGTTTTGTCCTTGTGGGTACATGGATATTCTTCTATGGATAGCATGCTTTTCTCATCTCATTTCTGTTCTGTATTTGAGGTTGATGAATCTGGAACCTGAGGTAAAATCAGGATGCACTCAGAGTCAATGTGTCTTGTGGTGTGGCCTGTATGATCTACAGTAGGAGTCACTGAAATAAAACCTAATCACTTTATGGTTAGGCTGGAGAGATTTAAAACTGCTACATTTTTTTGATCAATATTTCTCCATTACCTTATTCTCTGATTTAGGTGTAAAAATACAGACCCTGAAAACAATTTCTAAGTGTTAAAAGCAGGTTCTCTTCTTCCGGTTTACTTTGCTCATGCAGTACAAACTGATCTTGATTTGTCCCTTTACAGTAGCTGTTTTTGGAATTCATGAGAAGAAAAAAAAAAAAACACATGACAGAGTCAGAGATGAAGCCTGCTGCTTTCACATCTTTGTCTAGCACCGAGCTTGCTGCCTGGGCTCAATGAGGAGAAGCTTCCACTGACTTCCCTGAGTCAGGATGGCATTTAATGTGAATAAAGTCAGGAGAGTCTTCCATGAGGAAAAGTTGTGATACGTCATGGATACCATAAGTATAGCTATGGTAAAATAGCTATAGCCTGAGCTATTTTACGTTTCTTGTGGTAATTACTGCATTTGGATAGCAGTTAGCTTTTAGGCATGACATGCTGCCTTACTGACCAATAATAAGATTGGGATGGTTGTGTTGCTAATCACTGAAGGAAATGGTTGCAATCAAATTAATGGATCAGTGCTAATGAGTGTCTGCTTGGAAGAGCGTTCAGTTTTGCTTGCTTATTTATTTTCTGTGATAGAATTACTGTGGACAAATGTTCATTTTAGCAGTATTAATAAGTTCATTAACATATAATCAGTCTAACAAATTGTGTTTTTAAAAGTTTAATCTTAAAGAGCTGCAAATAGAAGATAATTAGCTATGTAGGGCTACGGCAATCACTGTTTAGTGGTAATTGATTGATTGAAAAAGTGGTAGGAGTTTTCAGAAATAGTTTCAAAATGTGTAAGTGGTTATTAGTGTGAAAGCCTATCAGTGGCCTGAGATATGTATTAAAGGTTATCAGATGGCTTTTACTGTCTCATTCTCTTGTCAGTTATAACAGGGGATTTTTGCAGATATTAGAAAAACATTTCAGTCTTGCTCTTTTTCTTGTAATTAGCAGATTGGTATGGGAAAATGTCACTAGGGTATGGTGATGTTTCCTGATGTGCAGGAGATAATGCTTCTGAGTGTAATCAGCAGCCTTTTAAAATTGATTTTGCAGCCATGATGTAACAAGATATCAAAGTAAAGCACTTCAGTAATTTCATGTAGTTTACTTTGTTTAGCTTTTGCAAATTATGTGAGGATTATCTATTAACTGGATCATCTTTACAAGGGTTTGAAAAATAAGAGAAAACTGTAAATACTCAATGAAATATGTATTCTTTTGACTTGGCAATTACGAGTGGGTAAAGATTTTCCTACATTAAAGACAACTTTATATCCCAATGCATGAATTTCACTGAGTATGTACCTTAGAGTTTCTCTATTTGATAAACTGCAATAATGTAGGACTGGATACTCAACTGATAAAAAAAAGAAAAATTGCATGACATTCACATCTATGAAATCAGTATGTCCTAACTGACTGTTTGCCCATTCTCCCAGAAATGTGAGGATTCAGATACCAATAGTCTTCAATTGGTGTTAGTTCATGTACGTAACAGGAGGCTGTTAAGAGCAGAGTAATCATCTGCAAAAAGGATATATGAATGTTTCAGAACCGGGATGAGCAATAGTCGTAGGGATTGTAAATTCACAGTGTGACGCCAAATGTGAGGGTATATTTTCACCCTAATATAACTCAAGAGCCAGAAGAGGCAATTGGAGAAATCTCATTATTGAATTATGATTTAATAAAACTTCAGAGAAGGAATTCTACCAGTGATGGAGTGGGATTGCATGAGATGTTGTAACCATAAGTCTCCAGACATTCTAAAAGAACCCAACTCTCTCCTCTTTGTTATTTTTCGACATCTCGATCAGTAGGTGGACACTCAACCATTATAAAGTAGTGTATCTGTCACTGTAATGCTCAGGCATCTCCCAAATAATATTTATCGTATTTATGGGTCAATTAATTTATCTGATATCCAAAACTGAACTGGAAATGCAGAGCATACTGGCACGCAAAGACAAAAGATGAGAAAGGATGGGGAGACCCAGAGTCTGGGGCCCGTACCATCATTTACAACCTTCTCATCCCATACCCATGAGAAGATGTCTGGAGGATTCAAGAATGTACAGTGAGGCAGTTGAGAAGGACAGAGAGGATGCTTTATGAGTCTACTACTGTGAGAAATTGAGCAAGAAATGAATTAATAATAGTCCCAAGATAGAAAACTATACCACAGACAAGAAGACTGGGACAGTAGCTGTCTCAGGCAAGAGTAAAATAAGGTATAGGAGCAATGTGACAGTGTGAGCAAGAGAGGTTCGCACTCCAAAAACTAATGAGAACCAGGGAGTGTGGACTTGAAGTAGAGCCAAAGCACTGTACCAAAGGAATTAAATAGAAGCAGAAGTAGCAGCTGTCATCAGGAAGCAAGGAGAGCTTGATTTGTAGGCTAATGAAAAGTTCAGGGAACGTGTTACTTGACTAAAAAACTTCAGAAATGCTGACTGAATCGGAACCAGCCCTATGGTTCTGAAGGACATTAAGGTGTATTGTGGAGACAAGAGTCTTAAAACTTGGGCAGATGGCTTGCTTGGAGTTTAAGCTTAAATTGGTTTAAGTGAAACATCCTTGTGCCACAGGGTGGCCCTTTGAGGGCCATTGTTTTCCCATTGCATGTGCTGACTTCTGGGTTGAAGACAAAGAGGCTGTATAGTTGAGATGTGTGTAGGTGGGAAGCAGACAGAGATGGGTTATTCTCCCAGAACAGTCAGAATGCTACAAACGGGATCACCTACTGGAACAGACGAAGCCAAGGGATCATGTTGAGAGGAGTTGGGACCCAGCATTGTGTCATCAAGAGAGGATACTGCTGCTAGGCCTTGGTAGCAAAGAAATACGGGAAGCTTTAGGAGAGCTGCCATGCAAACAGCAGTAGAGGAGTAATTAAAAATGACTTCATGAACTAGAGACAGACAAAACCAGTAGGCATGGCTAGAACTTCATATCCTTACTAACCTCCAAGAAAAATGTCCTAAGAAAGGCTGTATGGTGCTACCCTAAGCAGAGAGATGCTGCCAAAAAGCCATTTACTGAGCTGGGTTCAGTAACCAAAACAGCAGACAGGACCTAGAAGGCAGCTGTCAGATGTTCCCTATGAATGTCAGGATGCATATTAATTTACATATGATCTGAAGGTAATTTTTTCCTCAATTTCACACCTGTATACCTTTAATGAACAGTAATACAGTAATGGGCCTGTCTTTATGGAAGGTAATGAGCCCCAAAAACAAGAATTGTGTTTGAGCCATACTTGTATCAGCTTAGAATCTGAGGTATTGAGGTTCTTTGTATGTCC
The DNA here is from genome assembly GCA_011076525.1 of Nettapus auritus. Taxonomy (NCBI): domain Eukaryota; kingdom Metazoa; phylum Chordata; class Aves; order Anseriformes; family Anatidae; genus Nettapus; species Nettapus auritus. The sequence goes on along the minus strand of CM021770.1, from coordinate 4,967,358 downwards.
TCCATCTTACAGGAATATCTCCTGAATTCTGGCAGTTCACAAAAACAATCAACCTTTTCAGCATTTTAACATGCAGCTGTGTGTGTGCACTGCAGAGAAATTGAGGCAATAGAGAAAACAGGTGTGCTGCAATTCACGCTGGGTTTGCAGTGTGCTTTCACCCGCCTCTTAGCACAGGACGCATTGGGACCACAGGAACATGATCAGCATACAATCCTCAGTATACAATCTGCATTGTTCTGAGATCATTAACTTTTTTTATTTTTTATTTTTTAAATTTTTTCTTTCTTAAGTGAAGAATTTTGTCTATAGTTGTAGGAATCGTATTTTTATGACTGTAACAGTTCACGTTTCATGGGGAACATTTTTGGGGTGATGGCAAGTTCTATTAAGTACAGATTTCCTGTAAGAAGGTTGACCCTTGACTCTAGTCTGTTAAAGAAATGCGTTAGAGGAACAGATGGTGTAGCTTTTTACCACTGAGTACTGTTGTCACTTGAGTGGAAGGTTCAGAAACTATTTACGTTTTTTTTATTTTTAATTTTTTTAAAAACTGTGCTGTTAGATGGCAGTGCTAGGTAATCTGTGTACTCTGTGATCCGTTTTTAATACATCACATGGTATTTTAAAAATAGACCTATAAGGTAAAATACCAAGTTCTTCAACATTGTCTTTTTATCTTTTTATTCTTTTTCTAAACAAAAACAACCCCCCCCCCAAAAAAAAAACAAAAAACACCACAAAACTAGGCAACAACTACTACATAGGATTGTTCTGCAAAATATTTTACTGTTCTCTCAAGTATATGTGATATGATTTAATTTGAAAATAAACATGCTGGTCTTTTTTTTTTTTTTAGCATAGGAAGAATTGTTAGCTATGTACTTACTCTGTAAGGTACAATGTCACATTGTTGATTAAATCAATAATAGATACCGTTTATAGGAATTGCAGGAATCTACATTAAGTATTCAAAATCCATATTAGCTGGAGAAATGGCAGTGTCTTCATACAGAAAAAAAAAAAATGTGCTTTTAAGAAACAGATATGAAACCTCTTTGTGGACCTCTATGAAACCTCTATGTGGAAGACACTAGGTGCATGCTTCCCTGCAGGAGTAAACTTCAGAGAAACTGTGTGAATAGTGGGGCCCCTGTTGGGCTGAAGGATGCAGTGAGTACTGACATGTTCCTAAATTAGCAGAGCTGAATTAATATTTGAACACTGTGGCTGATTTGGCAAGTCTGACATTAAGCTGTGTTCTTGAGCTATTAAGCCTGCTTTGTGAACTGAGCATACAGGAAGCATACAGTATGAAATGAGGTATGCTTCAGTTCAGGAATGTCTTTATATGCATGTCTTAAATCAGTCCTGGTTTAGGAAAATGTTGAAGCTTATGTTTAAGTATCATTCACTTCAGTGAGAAGAATGTGTGTGCTTTAGTTTTCTTGAAGTCTAAAGTTGTAATTACTGGAAATCATTATTAAAGAATGCTGTATTCCTTTTGTTAATATTATCTTGCGATAAAATATAGTTGATAATTATTAGGATAAATCATTACCCTTCTGTACTATAAGTGAAAGACAGTTATGTGGGAATGGGGGGTTGTACTAGCTGAAATTGTGAGAAAAATGATAAATGGAAACAGCAAAGTATTTACATTTTGAAAAAGAGTTATTCATAATAAAGTGTTTATTATACGTGCCGCCTGCTTTCAGGGGCTGGGAGATACGTATATATAGATACACACACACATGCACATTTATTTATGTTTCCATAGAGCCAGGTAAAGCAAAGCGTGTTTTTTTTTCCTTCAGGTTTAGCTAGGTAGTATTTTTATATTATTATATTATTTATATTATTATTATATTATTTATATTAGTATTTTATAATTTCTTTACCTTAGTTTTTAAAGTTTTCTGTTGAAATGCAGCAACTTCAGAATAAGGTATTATTCTAGACTAAGGAACAAAGTGGTTTTCTTTTATTAGTATTAATACCAGATAAAGAGTAAAATAAAACAGATAAAATGTGATAATTTACAAAATACAGTGTTCTATGATTATTTTGTTTACTGGAAAAGCATTTGAATCTAAGAAGTTTTCCATGGGAGAGAGACAGGAGGACTATTACACTATTTCCTATGCCTAACTGAACGAGATGCATTTAAAATTACAAAGAGTGCTGTTACTTTGTGTGTCTAGATACTAAATCCAAATGAAAACGTCTCTTAAAAAGTAATGCATGCAGTAGAGAAGTTTTCTTCTATGCACATGTCCACCTTTAGGCTCCTCTTCTTCAGTGATTCTAATGAGTGCTATTCCATGGAAGGAATTTCAGTTGTTATAATTCCTCCATACATTTTTGGTTTGATTTCACAGCTCAAATGTTTCCATTCACAGAATGATAGAAAACCTGTGTTCTTCTGCCCTAGCTGCATACGTTCTGTGACAGCAACAAAGTCCTCAACTTATGGTCTTAGATTGCTATTCTAGTGGAAGAGGTACTTTATGGCAAACTGCATATGATATGGTAGCTTGGGGTGACCTTTAAGTTACACGGTAAATACAGGATGTTTCATTCTGTTCTTAACCACTTAAAGCACAATTCTGAATCAAAGTTTTTCTGCTATAAATGAGGTAAGTCCATCATGGACTGATATTTTCAAATGGAAAAAAAAAGTTAATTAACATTTCTATGGACATTTGACCTATTGTCTTGAAATTTTGCACAAAAGGTTTCCTTATTCTTCAAAGAGAATGTTAGAGCCTTAGAAATACAAAGATGAGTTTAAAGGTAATGCAGGGAGAAAAATTGGAAATTAAAATGTCAGATGCATTTAGCCCTCTCTCCACAGTATGTCCATTCACTGATTAAATTATGAGCAGACCCAGCTTTCTGTGTTCAGCATGCTTTTAGGCCAGATTTATGACACTTTGAGAGGACCTGCTTAAGAGCCAAACCTATAGTTTTGTTAGCTGTATTTTAGTTAGTATTTCTTTCTTCAAAGTCCTAGACACTGCTGAGTGCTTACATATTCTCAAGCCACTCTGTAAGACTGAGACACCAAAGGAAAAAAATAGGAACTAGTCTTAATGATATTTAAAATCTCACCTAAATCACCAAGCTCTTAGCTGAGTGAAATATGTTTAAGGTGCTTGAAGTCGGAAGCTGGTATTTTATTAACAAAAATGTGTGGAAATAATTTCAAAAGAGTGCTGGAGCGCTGAGCAATCTGCACTGCGCTGGTGTGTAGGGTTGACTGACATACAGTGAAGTTAGGAAGTTCTCACGTTCTGCTCAGTTTTAATATCCTGTTTTTTGTTTTGTTTTGTTGTTTGTTTGTTTGTTTGTTTTTCCCAGTGATCTTTAACATTCAGTCAACAAGAAATGAGGATTGTAATGTTAAACTGGCTACCTCTGAATGAAGTCCTCTTTCATGAATGCCAGGTAACTTCTGGTACTGTGGTGGTTCAACCCCATTTATTTCACTGGAGTAAGCGATGGATATTGCAACATTGGGAGTTTTCTGAATTTAAGTAACAAAAACATTGTCAAAAACAAGACTGAAAGTTATCAGAGACATAATTAAAAGGATAATCCCAGATGTGAGCTTATGGCAGGTACATCAGCCATTTAAACACTTTTTTCTTTTAGTGCAAGCAGCCACTGAGTGGTGTCACCCAGTGCCTTTGATACCTGGGAGAGCACCATTGTGTCAGGACTGTGAGAGCTAGCGGCTGCCAGTCTCTAATTTTTCTGTTTTTGATTCTTTCAGTTGCCTCAGTTTTCCCTTAATTTCAGTTGTTGCCCCAAGAGTCACAAGTTTCCCTTGTTTTCTTTTCTCCGTTTTCCCTTCCAAGGTTGTATTAGGGTTTGGCTGCTCCAGTTTCAAGAGGAAAATCAATACAAATTATTTTTTTTCAGTTTGATTTGTGACAGGAAAGGTGACTACATTGTATTACTACATACCGTTGGGTTGTAGTTTGCTTTTGCTTGGTTTTTGTTGTGGATGCATTATAGCTGTCAGAAGAAAAAACAGGCTTTATAATGGCATTTTTTCTACCTGTTCTGTAAAATACTAGTTTTTGCATGTATACTTTCACTATTTCCACATTGCTGTGCTTGTAAATAAGTTACGATCACCAAAAGAATATTTCCATTGCTAATGAGAAGTACCTTGCTGTCAGATATAAATTATTCATTGCTTTTCATGTCATCTGCTCTTGATCAAAGAAACTTTTTTTAATTCTTATAATAGCTAACAAATCTCCCTACATGTGAATTTTTTTTCTTCAGAATGTTTTTATGCACTGTTTAATTTTTAACTTTTCTAAATTTTGAACTCCACTTTTTTTTTAAAAAAGCAGCTGAGCTCAGTATACAATATTATATAAGTGAAACTCCATAAACATGCATAGTAAATACTATATTTGTTATATCATTCTGCTGCCTAGTTTAATAAAGCCTCGAGATCCAGAGCTCACAGGCATGATGGCAATAAAACATGGTATTAATAATCTCTTATAAGAGAAAAGTGACATTAGATCTAACATAAAACTGATGTAAAATCCTGAGTCTGAAACAAGAATGCTTGTTGCTCTAAAATGTAATTCAGATCTTTTCTAAATACCCATTTATTGCATTTACTAAACATACAGGAATACAAACCCATTAATACACTGAAAACCAGAGATGGAGTTGACAAAGGCAAATGGTAAAGGCTTAGGTTTCCCTAGCTGGTGATGAAATCATGCTACTTCGGGAGATGGGAAGTGTGGTCAGTAATGTAAGCATGTGATGTAACACACTATTAAAAAAGCCACAGAGAGAGGGGATCTGCTTTCAGCATCTGATATTTGCCCCAGTTCCTTGTCTTTTTTTTTTTTTTTTTAAACCTTCCCCAAAATGCTCTTCCCATTTAATCCTTTTTCACAGAGTTAATTTTCAGCATTTTCCTGATGACTTTCACATTCTTCTGAATTTTTTCTCAGACCTGGAAGACTTGAGTTGCAGTTAGTTCTCTTTTCTTACATTAAATACCTCTGCATGCTGTAAGGTAGCTCGGTACTGTTTTCTCTATAGTTTCTGTTGCTTGGTCGTCATATAACTATCATGTTTTTAGCAGCCCACTGGCATGCGATTATGTGAGCATAGACACCATCTAGTCTCTAATGGCTATATAGGTGAAATTGTTGGACGTGTATTTATTAGAATGGTTTGGATTTTGGCTTTTCATTTCTTGAAAAAAATGCTAATGACTGCACAGTCAAGGACTAACCTTACACTTCTTGTTAGTTTTGATAAACTAATATCCTTTAGGGTTTGATTTCAAAGCATTTATTTTTGGTTGTACTAAAACAGAAATGGAACAGAGACTTACTGGCTTGATTTGTATCTCTTAGAATAGAACGTAAATACATTGTTTAGCATTCTCTTGTGAATCAGGGTAGAACAAATCTTCTGTGGATTATAATCTAATGCCAGTACTTTATTTCTAGAACACAGCTAGTAGGCTGAATTATGTTCACTTCCCTGTGTTGAAGCTTTTGATTTACTTCAGTTTCAAGACTGTGGAATAATAGAACTTCGTACTTGTGCTGCTTGTGCATAAATCTTTACCATATAAACTAAAAGTAATGGATATAGCTAGTGTTCCTTATTCATATTAATTTCTGCCAAGAAAAGGGATTGTATCAGACAGCATGTGCTAAACTTGTACAGAGGAGGGAATTAACTAATTACTTGGCTTTGGAAAATAGTACATGTATGGTTTAAAGGATCATTAGTATTTAGAGGAATGTGTTTGCACTGCAGAATAATTTGCCTCCATCTCTGTCTGCTGAGCCTTCCTTAAAATTCAAATACAGGAGCAATGAAGTGTATTGCCATAAAAACCCTTCATACTTTCCCCTTTCTGTATAGTGGACATGGCTCACACTGGCTGGACAATTGATTGCAGTGGGAAACGCTGATCTCTAAAGACCAAATGAACAGTTTGAAACAGTTACTTGTGCTGTCTTGAAGTTCCAAACCCAATTTCAGTAATATTTACTATATGCAGCTGCAAATTAATATTCTGAGGAGATGAAATAAGACGGTAGCATGAAGACACCACAAAGAGCCCTTTACATCAGTTGATTAGAATTTTCACAGAAATGAATGTATCACATTTTGGTGTGAAATAGCTGCCATTGTAGGAGATGAGATCATTGGTGTTTCACTGCTTCATAGTGTTTCTATCTAATGTGTCCATTTCTGACGCTTCTTAAAAAACTGTTGCAACTCTGCACGTACTCACTAGGTCTGCCCAGAGTACTCTTGTCTCCAACCATAGTGCTTTTCCTGTTAGAAAGTTGTTTGTGAGCAGATTCTGAATGTGCAAAGTGTCAGCTAGTAACAAGTCTTTATCAAATAGTTTGCACAAACAAATCTAAGGTTGAGGTGGACTGTAAAATATATATCTTATGCCTTATTTGTGAGAAGTCATTTAAATCATGGAAGATACTTAAAAAAAAAAAAAAACAAACCTTTGCTATGACTTACCTGGCTTCTATACATGAAGCAAACAGTTTTTGCTTTCGTTCATAACTGATTAGACTGGCAAACACTGCCAAACAAAATGCTATGTTTGCTTATTACTTCACACATAAATACAAAAACACAATGTTTTTTAGACTGTAAGTCAAACATTCAGAAGCTAGAAACTTCCCTAATTACAGTAACAATTGAGCCCCTTCTCCATTTGCAGTGTGATGCTGGACCTCATAAGCATGCCTCACGCAGTGTGTGCATCTTTTCCACTTGGCATATGCCTGGCTGGCTTCTCAGAGAGAGCAGTGCACTTCCCTCCTCACCCAGCGGATGCTGTGCTGCCACCTTCGGTGCCATCCTCAATCCCTGCTCTGAACACGAACCCTGCATTTCCTCATGGACTTCTCAGGTACCCGTAACTGCATTTTCCACATGCTTCTTTCTCACTATACTCCTGCAAAATGAATGGCTGTTGGCCATTGTTTGTGATAGAACATACTGCAGAGATTTAATGACATGGTATCTCCAATAAGGGTTTAATCTTATATTGACTATGCTTTGCAGTACATAAGATGTATATTTTAAAGGCAGCCTTAGTCTTAGCAGTTGCCACTGCTAAGAGTTTTTAGAGTTTTATGTTGTAACTTTAATGACATTTTTTACGTATCTGATGTGTTTCTGACAACTTTCTCAAAAAAAAAAAAAAAAAAAAAAAACCTAAAAAAATAACCAGACCTGAGTCAAACTTCCTAACTGTCAGGGTTCTGGCAGCATGCACAGTGAGACCCCTGGGCTATCCCCTACAGGCCCTGCGATATTGGGGATTACTCAGTAAATGCAGCAGCTCCAGAAGGCAGAGTACACTCTCCTTATAAGTTTCACAGATAATTGCTGGCAGAGGGTGGAAGTTGGGTTCAGTTACAAGCTGTGATGGGAATTGGTCCAATGAACAGAGAATGCTCTGCCTGTGTCCTTCAAGCTTTAGATTCCTTCTGCACCATCTTTATATCCTGCCCCACAATGAATCCTTTCTGGCAGACTTCTCATACTAGTCCCTTTTTCCTTACGAGAAGTATTCAAGCCCTGCTAAGGATTTTTAATGACATTTCTATTTTTCCTGCCTTCTAAACTGTAGACCTCAGACAGTCTTCAGAGCTTTTTGTCCAGTCTGTGTATTTGCTCTTTCTTCTGTCCTAACAGAGATCTGTTGACACTGTCCTATTCAAGCAAATGGAAAAACTGATGGATGTGACAGAAGGGACAAGCTTCTTTCAAGTCTTTTTTTTTTCAACAAGGTAAGAATGAGAAATCATTTCAAATAAAGTCAACATTTTTTTTTTTTTTTGTCTTTGAGATGTGTGGGTGGAGGCAACCATGATTATCCTCAGTTGTGTTTAAAATGCATGAGTAATTTTGGCTGATTTTTTTGAGTCAGTCTAGGACAGAATTATGACTTAGGAAGGCTTTATGCAAAATCCTTGCATTTTTGAGAAATGTTAAATAATTACATAAATATAGTATAAGTAATACGAAATCTGAAGAGCATTAACATTAGAGGGTGTTGTTACCTGTGCTTAATACCAATGCTTTTGTAGGAGCCAGAATTCAGTCTCATGGAATACTCTCATTCGCATGTTCTTCACCTTTTATAATATGTCATTTAATATGTCTAATATTTGTTATGCTAAAATAACATTAATTATACAATAATGTTGATGTAAAACTTGTTTCTGTGATGTTACAAAATTTCCTGTGTCATGTGGTTTTGTTGATAGCCATTGTCCAGACAAAATGTACTGCACTACTGCAGTCCTCAGGTCTATCTTCATTCCAGTGTGTGACGTGCAGTCATGGTCTGTCGCGTGCCAGGAGGTGTGTGTGATGTATCAAGGAACATGATGGGAAAGAGCCACAGCGCTGTGCCAGAGCTGGGACCCATGCTGCCCTGCATAGTCTGTTAGGAAGAGAACTTGCTAGTATGTTATCTTGGCTCCTGTCCAGCCACATCCAGAGGGAACTAGTTTGTCAGTCACTGTTGTTAAGTCATGAAGCCAAGTAAGAGATAATTAGAAGTTGAAAGAATAACAAAAGAAGTCTTGCTTGCCAAAAAGACAGAGCTCTGAGCATTTACAGAAAATTAAGCTTTATAGGTAAATTATAATTAATGGTATTTCATTTATTTGAAGAGACATCATCAATATCATTGTCATTGCATTATAGCACAGTAATTTTGAAAAGAATGTCTTACAAGTTTCTTTAGGTATGCTTTCAGTTCTTGCATAGACTTTAATTTACTAATAACATCTTTGGCATTAACTTGATGTTATTTTACTTAAATACATAAATTCGTATATAGTGCAATTAAAAATGTTTTTCCTTAGTGCTTAAGCATAATTTTAAAATTTGAAACTATACATTATCATGTTAAAATCTGCAATACAGAAAAAATCTAATATTGACAATAACAGAATAAAAAGTCATGACAAAGAGGGAAATGCACCAGAGAAAAGATGGGAGAAATGATCTATGATATAATTTCATATAATTCAATCTTTTATTTTTTGACCGTGATTAACTGGGTTACAAGCAATGGGCTTGGAATCTCAGAAAATAAAAGCAAAAACATTTGAAGTTATTCATTAGAAACTATTTGTGTCAGAAAGCATGAATATATGTTGCTGGAAAAGCTGTAGAATCTCTAGTATAGGAGTTATTTAAGAACATGGTGGACACAGATGTGTCAGAATGAAATAAATATAGGCAGCTGGCAAGGGGATAGAATAAATAACCCCTATTTTTTGTCACTGGAAGCTATGAAGGCATTGAAGAAATAAAATGTAAGTACATGCAATATTTTTAGTTTCATATGGGGAAATAGAGGCAAAGACTTTACATGACACATGATGGGAAATTTCTGTGCAGCTCCAAGGAGATTTTTGCTGAGATGATTCCTCAGTACTACACATTTAGAGATGAATTTGAGGGGCTCAGTAATGAACAAGAATTGGGATAAATGGAAAAATGTTAATAAAATGTGTGTTTTTCCTTTTCTAATGCATAATCCACTTTCAACTCATTTAACTCTGTTTAACTCCCTTGAAAATCTCATTCCCCAGCACTGTTTTATAAGTGGCTCATGTAACCTGACTACAGGGAAAGAAAAAGCAGCATTACACTATGGGATTTCTTTTCTGCTATTTTCCACTTCAAAGGATAATTATTTTATTGAGAAGGAATTATGGTGGCTGGTGGGCTTCCACTGTGGTTAGGTACCATCGATGTGTTTTCGGTCCTATAAATGCCTGTCATGTGCTGGAATCAGAGTTCTTGACCTAAGAAGTTTGAAAACTGTGGAAAGATATAAATGAGCTGAATGGTTAAAGACGTACCTTTTTACACCTGAGAATTTCAGAAGAGCCTTAAGGGACACAGGCATTAATTTCCTATTCAAATAATGTATAGATTTGAGCGCCTAACATCTTTTGGCAGATAAACCCCAGAGGTTTAGGACTGCTCCAAAGTGGAGTGGAAAAGGAGCTTGTCCTATTCTCGTACAGTTGGTGTAAGTTTAAATATTTCAAAAGCAAGTTAAACTGTAATTTCCTTTGCTTGGCAAAGTCACAGGGCCATTCATACGCGCAGCCCTCAGTCAAACCTCCTTCTCACCACCTAGTGTCTGACAATGCTTCATAATGCCTTAAAATTTAAAAGCTCCATTCCAACAGTACTGAGATTTAAGTTTATTAAAAACTCATGTTCATAACTCTACACAAGAATTCATTTCTCTCTTAGGGACAGAAATGAAAAGACTCTGAACCGACTATAAATGTGACTTACTAGCATCATGATAACAATCCTTTTTTTTTTTTTTGTCCTTACTGTTTCCTAAAAACAGGTTGGTGTTCCCCCACCCCCTTTTTTTTTTTCCCACTTTTAAAGAGAAGTGCAGCTGGTGTCAGCTGTGTATTAGTTGAAATTGAAATACTGCCATTTATCAATGCTCATGTCCCAGACCAGTTAGACTGGGACTTCTACCAAATGGAAAGTAGCAACTGCTACCAAATGGAAATCATCTTGTAGTTAACTTTTCACCTCTCAGAACTGAAACATTTTCCATACCAAGCAATATGATAAAGAAACTACTGTGCAACCAAAATATATGGTTCTTGGAGAGTGCTAATGACATTTACACTTTCTGTAGCAACCTCAGGGGTTGATCTTTGGATGTTCTGCTGATAAGATTACCAGCATTTCAGTTTTCAGTTCTTCAGAGTTTGAAAATAAATCCTTCGAGAAAATAGCTATATCCCATTTTATTCTTAAGTTCGGTAAAGGCCATTATGATGTTAGAGAAGATACTCTTTGTTCATTAAAGTGTTTATCAGGACTGTTATGTCCCTGAGAACTCAAGGAATCTTGTTGATCTGGAATGAACTTTCCTTCCCTGCTCTGTGCTTCCCTTTGGCACAACGTCCCTGAAGGGCCTCTGGAGGCAATGTCACCTACTTGGGGTGTGGTTGTGTGGCATTTTTGACCTGTAGATTCATGTTAACATTAAGACACCATTTTCTTGGTGCATTAGGCAAAATTCATGTCTATTGCAGAGGCAGCAATAATGACATGACTATTAAGTGAGGCTAAATGAGCCTGCAGTATGCAGTGGCTTTCACTGCATGGTTACATAGCTGACGGTCGGAATTCTGATGTGGATTTCTTTCAGTGGAAAGAAATGTGGTGTATCCAGAGGACATTTTTTTCCATCGCTGGTAATTTTACTGCAGGTGAATGAAAGGTAGAATCTTAAATACAGACTGTATTAGTTGTTGCTATACTCATTTCAACTGGGCTAGTAGAACAAGCAATTATAAGTGGGTATTTAAAACGTGCTAGTGGCCATTTTGATTCACAAATGGTCTGGCAAATAATTTCTTATACAGAAAAAGTTCCTGTGAGACTTCAGAAGAAACTGATCCTGAACACCAACACTTCAGTAGGTAGCCAGAACTCACGAAACTTGTCAAACATTTATATTCTGTATTGGGGAGAAATGATGACTTAAATCTAAAGGGAGGTGTTTTTAGTTAGATGGTCTGTTAGACTCCCATCAACACATCTACAGGTATTTTAAAAGCATCAGCATTAAGCTGATGGGAGAAATTACAGAAAGTGATTTGAGGGTAGTATAAGTAATAGTATGGGAAGAAGCTAATTGGAATAGAAAGATTCTTGAGAGAGGGAGAGTTACTTGCATAGGCACTGGGATACAGGTTTTTCAGCCTGGTGGTTAGTACACTTACTTCCTAGTCACAGTGGACATTTGATTTCCTTTAAGCAAAGCTCAAAGCAGAAAAGAAAAAGCCAAAAGATAAAAGTTCTGTTAGAGTTCATGCCAGAATTGTTACACATCCCATCTCCCCTCTGTATTCCAGAGCCCTGTCACCTTGCTGTTTCTTACATGATCAGTATCTTTTACCCTCTACTACCAGTTCACCCAGTTCAATCAGGCCGATATTTCTGCTCCCAGTTAGGCTTGATAAAACAGCAAGATTTGTTTGTGAAAATATTAATGATCTATGGCTTCTGTCTGCAAAGGAAAAGGCGTGACCTGCCAGCTTTGTGGCGAGGTATACACCATGCGGAGATGGTTTGTATACCTTTTGAAAAAAGGAGAATTTAGGACTGGTCATTCAGAAAACTTCACTGTATGAAAGTACGTGAAATATTGGATAGACATGAGGAAAGAGTTCTACGGTAGACTCTCAACAGATGTAAATATATGTAGTTTCATTAAAAGACATGCTGATTTTTTCCAGCAAAGTATCTAACCCTGTCTCTGGGACTGTTTCCTAACATCAGTCTCTCTTTCATTTCCATGGTTTAAAAATCTGTTTTGATCTCTAGAAGAGGTTAAGAACTATAAAGCTAAAGCATAATTTAGAAATGACTAATAAGGAAATCCATGGATATGGAAGGTTTTTAAAATTATATTTTTTCAAATTATGCTTATGTAAAAGCTTCAACATGTTGTGGGTTCTGCGTCTTCCTCTTCGCTTTGTTAGCCGGGAGAACAGCATACAGAGAATCCAGAACTTGGCTACCCCTCTGCATTTCCGTTCTCTGCACTGGGGTGATTTCCTAGGGCTTGTACCAAAGGAGAATCAGGCTAGTTTGCATGGTTGTATTTGGGGATTTTGCCAAAGGTTTTGAGTTTTCCTTGTCTTAACAATTTTAATTAAATTTAACTTGAAAACATAAAATTTGCTTAAGTTATAAATTGCAATGCAGTCTGTTTAGGTGTATCTTGTAATTGATCTCATGTAATCAGAGATCATTATTCACTGAGGACTTTTTAAATACTCTTTTTCACATCCAGGAGAAAGTATCCCAAGAATTCAGAAGGCTGTCATTGCTCAGTTCTACTGAGGATATCCCACTGGCAAACAGTTTTTTGCACTTAAGCACATTATTAATGTATGGTTTGGTTGTTTACTTTGTATTGCAAGGATATTTTTTTATTCTGTAGAGGATACCTGGAAATTATATCCTATTCCATCTCTGTAAATCATGCAAATATCTAAATTTTGTGACCAGCAGAGGTATGGATTCTCTAAAGAGAGATAGAGATGGTTACTTGGTGTGTGTAAAAGCATGCCAAAATGATCCTCAGCACCTTATTTTATATTTTAATAATATCTAAGTTTATTTTGATTTAAAAAAAAAAAAAAAGACAACAGGCTATTAAAACAAATAGTAATAAAAATTACCTCACAGTGGTTCTGTAGTAGAAACAATAAAAGCAAGAAATTGCAATTGAAATAAGATTTACCTGTCTTTCAGATTGATTTTTCTTACAGGTGTAACATAATACTCTGTTTATGTGCTTGAATTTGTTTTAAAGAGCACTACAAATGAGTGCTCAGAGGCCAAGAGTTGAATATACATAAAATGATTTAGTCTGTCTTCCAAAGCAACCTTTTTTTGTGCTTAATTACTTTCTGCTCCCAAGTAATTGTTGATGTTTTTGTACCTGTAGTTAGAAAGGGAATAGTGATGTGTGAAGGTGATATTATTTTCTGCTAAAATGATAAAGCTTCTCAGAATGATGCTTGTTTTAATACCAGAATTTTGCATAGGAAGATAGGGTGCAGATGAGATGAGGTTTAATTAAACAATACAGAGAATAATAAAGGTATTAGTAACAGTCTCAGCTGATGAGGAAAAGGCACAAAACAATCTACCCTGCTTTATGTTTCCAGAAGACAGTGCTTCATCAGAAATGAAAATGAAATAGAACTGCAGCCTGAAAACAACCAAGGTACTACGGTGCCTAAATTTTAGGCTCCTATTCTTTGGAATATGTAAAGCAGAATCCATACCACACATTCTGATTGCTTTTATAGTAAGAGAGCAACATTTGAATTTAGGCATCCTGAAGTCATGAGGCTGCTCATTTGGATTTATTGCAGGGGGAGGTTGGTAATTGTTTTCCCTTCTGTTTAGAAGTTCTGGAGCCCCCAAATCCTTCCTAAATCCTTGTAGAGATGTGGCCAATTCTCTTTAGATTTCTGTTCCTGATGGCTGTGAAATACTGAAAGAAGTTGGATATGATAGTATCATAAAGAGTCTATAAATAGCATTACAGTCTACATTATGATTCCAGGAGTTGCGGTGCAATTATGTGTGCTGCATGTTGAGTGGAGCAGGAGTGAGAGGAATGAACCGTTGGGAGAGGAATTCAGGCACAAGGAAGATGTAATCAGTGTACATACACCACCACCACAGATATTTTGCAGGTGCATGTCTAGAGGTAGTCTTCCAAACTAAAGACTGATCATGTAAAAATGGTTGATTATGTATTCCTTACTGTACATTAGTACCCTGAATTATCCTTGATGAGAGAGCTACCAGCACTTCATAAGAGAAGCTCTGGACAGTTGGAAATTGGCATGTGCTTGGCCATTACTTTAATTGAGGCCAGAATTTCACTGCATATCTAGTTTAGTAGGGTAATTTAGGTCTTCCATTCTTTGATTCCACTATTCTGTTCATTTAGGGGCTGAGGGATTTTCTTGTTTCCAGCTGGAAGAATTAAAGTAAATTTCAGTAATCTTTTTCAGCTTTTTCTTTCTCTGTTCTCTAGCGATTTGTATTCAAAAAGTGTCAGTCATTAAAAATCTACATTTAATTTGTGATTGTCATTTAAAATTTTGTCCAAAAATACCTTTGTTTACCATCTTGATGTAATTAGATGCTCTAGGCAGTAAGATAGATGCTGGATTTTTTTATTATTATTATTTTTTTTTTAGTTCTTTTGAGGTGCAGAGATGGCCCTTGTTGCAAGCTCTGTAACTAATCATGCATGCTGTACAGTATGTATAGCTACATATAATAAGCTGCAGTTCTGCCAGAAGCCTGACAGTTTGGGATATATAAGGGTGAGAGGCACTAAAGAGATCACAAATTACGTAAATCCTACTGCTTTGGGATTTTTTAGGCTATAATTTTAGAGGGCATAGGTTTAAAATTTCAAATGGGAAAGGGATAGGTTGAGAAAAACAAAACAAAACAGCTGCTGGAGCCACTTCTTTCATTGTGGGGCTTTCTCCTTGTTGACCATGCTGGGTTCCTTGAGCAGAAGCTTTTTTTTTTTTTTTTTTTTTTTTTTTTTTCTTTCTTTCTAGTAAAATAGATAGTAAATTTGAATGAAATGATTTCCTTCTTTCCTAACTTGTATAGAAAGTGCCATTTAGCAAAAGTGGGTATGAAATATGACCTTGTAATAACTGTATCAGGTTGTAGCCACATCATGAGAACACTAGCTCTGAACTCTGCAGTCAAGACAAATGGATACCTAAATTCTAGAACTTGGTATCACAAATGATTTTGCTTCTAAAAAAATTTACAGAGAGAAGGAGAAAACTCAAAATGGATTAGAAATGTGGCTTCTGAGAAGGACAAAGTAAATGTATAAGTATTGGGGTGGGGTCTTAATTCATAAGCTGATTGTAAAACCCGTTGAAGTCATCAGTGTAACTTCTCAGTAAAGTCAAGACTGCAAGCAATGACAGATTTTGAAATGTAAAATATGTTTGTGTATTGGTAGCATGTGGCATTCATTGCAGGCTGGCTCTGTTCCACCTCTGCCTAGCTGCTTGGCACTGGAGGTGATTTAAACCAATGCAGAAATACTACTTCCATCTTTTTCCCCCTGCATCTTAGAAAAATTGAAACTAAAGCTACAGTACTGGGGGAAAAAAATATCCTTTTGCTCTTTCTCTGCTTTGTCTCAAATATTAGCCTTTCTGCATGTCAGTTTTCTGTGGCTGATGGAGGTCTTTTGCGCTTATACTACTCTGTGCTTAGAAGTAACAGAACAGGACAACAGGGGACAAGTGTCGTATTTGTTGATGTTAAAGTGTTGTTTCTGTGTAGGGTGCTTTCTGCTTTTGTCAGTTTGTGTGGCCGGGACAAAAGCACTCGGAAGCAAAGCCCCTTCCTGGGCGCCAGGCCGCACGGCAGCTTGCTGTTCCCGCCTTTGGCGCTTTCCCGCCCAGCCGTGAGGGGGCGCGTGACGATGGCTCGCAACTAGCGGTTTTTTTTTCGCAACGGCCGTTAACGGCCCGCGGGCACGCGCACCCCTCAGGGGCTTCTCCACAGGGAACGTGGAGGCTCCGAGCTCCCCGACACCGTGAGGAAAAGCCCAAGGCTCCCCAAAGTTCCTGGAGGTGAAAATGTGAGGAGTCGAGAGCTTTTCTTTCTTTCTGCCCTTTCTAGTCGCGTAGTGTGTGAATCTGTTCCGCCTTGGAGACGGGCTGAAGGAAAGCTTCTCTCCCTGCTTTCCTTTTTGTTCTAAGCGTTTGGAAAGTATCTGAGAGGAGTCCCAACGAGTAGAGAGGGTATTTTACTGCAGGTTGGTCAGAAACTGTTACCACGTCCAAAACGGGGCTGATGTTGCTTGATGCTACACGTTAAAAACATGTAAACCTGCTTTTGGAAGTGTGTCAGAGGGGAAGGCTCCTCTGGTGGCAATGTTTGTTAAATGGAACAGTCCTGCTCCTCACAGTTCTGCTCCACAGGAGGGGAAAATCTTTTTCAAGTGGTGTGGGATTGAACCAGTACATAGAAAATTATTTTAAGTCTTTTATAAGGATGTTGTTACTGATAAAGAATAAAACAGTTAAAAATCTTGGGAATGTGTTTTCAACAACCGTTACACCTCTTTCTTGTATGCAGCTGTTTCTCACCTTTAGGTATTATTTAGCAGTGCTACAGGTACAAAGTTCCTCATATATGAGAATCTTTTGTCAAATTTCTTGTAAATTAAGGGAGAAGTTTTTGTATAATTCTAAATTCAAAAAAGGAAACTGCTGTAATTTGATTTTGTTGTGTGTTATTCCTGAACAGAAAATTACTTTTTAAGTGTAATTTGAATTATAGTTTTCCTTTTATTTCTTTTGTTTTCCCCTAGCCTTAAAAGCTGCCTATGTATCAGCTGAATATTGAAACATTTTTGTAAAGGCTTCCCTATTCCAGGGGACATAAGCTATTATTTTAAAGCAAATAGGAGTGGATTGGGTCTTACATTATACAATCATTGTATTACAATGTTTTGAATTGCAAATGTGAGGGAAAGTCTGTTTCTAGGAAATTCTCATTTTGCAACTGTTACCCAGAAGTGTTTTTGTTTGGTTTTGGGGACCTTTTTTTGAAGTAGAGAAAATAAAGATTGCATAATCAGATTGCATTTGTGCATCTATCAAACTCAATGTGGTTGTCTGTTAGTTCTCACACCAGGTGCATGGTTCATGCTGTTAATGACATAGGGTATAAAAATTATTCTTTTCATCATTGTTATCTCACCAGTCATATTTAGGCAATTTTTTTCCACAGCTGCCTAGTATTAGAAACTGAGGGTATATATGAGGACAACAATTATTTAATGCTTTCTAAAATACAAGAATTCTTCAAAACTGCTTTTCTGTGCTGGAATAGGCAATGATCTTGGGATAATTACAATGATAAGTAAAGATTGCTATAGTTCAGGTTATATGGCCCTAGCATTAAGTATGTTTTTATGGCGATAAGAAAATATTCTTGAACAGGAAAACACTCAAGACTGCGAGATAAAAGAGCTATTGTAACAATAGCTCTGGTATTAACAGTGTATTAGTGCTTTAGCAGTCCCATTCAAGGTTTACTTAATGGCACTGCTATTCATTTACTTAAGAAGTAATGCTGATTAATCTGGTTTTATTCTCTGCTACATTTCTGTTTTGTTGTGTTTTTTGTTTGTTTGTTTGTTTTGTTTGTTTGTTTTGAGTCATATGTGAGATTCTTTCATGCCTTCTTTTCCCATGTAGGGGTTCATCATTGTCTCAATATGTAGAGTCATTCTTAAAATCTGTTAAAATACCATCAGCCTTTGAAACAGCAGGTAGGAGCTGAGGAGAAAAATAAATTCATACCTAGAGTTTCTAATTAACTACAGGATGTCCATATGACTAAGATCCCTTGTTATTCTTAGGGAAGTGATACGCTACCAATTAGATTTCTTTCCCTTTCTTAAAAGCTACTCAGTAAGCACAGTGATAGCCTCTTTGTTGTACAATATTAGATTATATTCCCAAAAGTATAACACAGCTGCTGTATCTGCAGAATTCAGGACTTTAATAAAGATGATTTATACTGTCTTTGACAACAATGAAACCTATTTGGCAAGTACAATAGAATAATATGTCAGAGATTGATTTCTTAATATACTCTGAAAATTTGACTGTTCTTTAATGTATTATTTTACACTAATAGGTTAATACAAGTATCATTTGTACAGTTTTGAACTACTTCTTTCCCTCAAAAAATATTTTAGAACAACAACAAAAAATTATTGATCAGAAGAGATTTCATTATTTCTGCCTTCTTTTTTATTTCTCTGTCCTCAAGCATCTAAGCTTTTATTTTTCCCCTGTCAGAAATAGAAATCAGATGTTCTGTGGCTTAATTTTAAAACTGTTATTGATGCTGTTTGGAATATTTTGCTACAGTTAATTTGATATTGTGTAGAATAACTTGGTATCACATGGGGGGGAGTGAAACTAAAATTAAGTAGTAGCTAAAAGTTCATTGACTGTACATAACAGCTGCCTTGTTAATGATGATGATTTACAGCTTCCAGCTTCTCCGAGTTTACAGTTACTGAAGTTAGTATCAAGTGTTTTATTTGAAGTCACCCAGGAGATAAGTTACTCAGTATGTATTCAAACATATTTAAGCACCTCTGATAGCTTTTTGGGGGTTGCTATCCATCACTGGAAAGCACTCGACAAAAAATTCAGTGTCTTAGAAGGACAGGTTTCCAATAAGTATAAGGCTCAAACCAGCATGGAGAAATAGGTGTAGTCTTCAGGATACATGATGTAATTGATTTTTTATTTTATTTTTGAATGGCTTCTTCATGTTAGTTTATGATGCCATGATTTTTTTGGCTGCTCTTACTAATTTATTACATATTGTGATAATGGAAAAAATAGCAGCACAAGAATTCCCAGCATCTCAGGGTTCTTTTCTACAGTGTTCCGTGCAGAACGTCATTCATGAAAACAATGTTCCTGCTGCCTACAGATGCTCCAAAAGTATAATACCACCTTTGGTACTGTGGTTCAAAAAATTCCATGTAAACCAAGCTAGGAAGAGGGTTTTAATAACCATGCTTTTTGTTGTTGTTTTCTAGAAAGTTACTTTGCTATTCTCAGCTTATTTTTGGTCATTGTGAAGGCACTAGATTTGCCCTAACTAGTGCTATAGCCAAAATAAATGTGTGATGATTTTTTTTTTTTTCTCACTAGAATTCTTTGTGCTCTAAAAGGGATGTTTGTTTGAAGGCTTTCTGGCAATGGTCTTAAATAATGTTTGGGTGTTTTCTGTTTCAGATCATTTTCATTAATTAAAATGTTTTGGGTTCCAGTTCTGACAAATATATATTGCATGCAAATGGTGATCTTGGTTTACTCAATTGTTTTGAAAGAGAAGAAATTTTAATTACTTTCTGTAATTAATACAACAGAGGTTAGAAGCATCCGGTTTTCAGCAGATGTTTTTCTAGGTCAAAAATTCATAGGCACAGCATTTTTCTTAGCTGTTTTGAAGATGGTTGTTTATAGTGTGACACTTTCTTTGTCTCAATAAATAAATTATTGCCTATTATATTTTGTTGCTTTCCAGAGGATCTGATTGTGACTCTTATCCTGCAGTTTTGCATGGCACCTGAAAGTAGCTATGTAATCTGGGTTAGAGTTGTTCACATACTCTTGTAAACAGCATTAACCTGTTACCAGTGATGAGTCTTACCTGGATGAATATTAGAGTTCTGAGGCACTTTTAGAAACATAAAACTGAATATGTTGTTTGTGTAACTTTTTATGTAAACAAACGTCTATAATGAAGTATATATACCTATATAAGAATACATTTAAGAAGGTGTTTGTCATAATTGTGAGTAGTAAGATCTCAGCAAAAACACTGCTATATGTGATTTGTTGCCTTACAACTCGGCAGCTATAATGAAGCTTTTCTGCGCCAAGCACTAGAATATAAGTTTGTACTATGAATTTTAAGGAAAAAGGATGCAACTCCTGCTTTAAACTGTAGAAGAGAATTTTTGACATCCCCAAGTTTTTTTCTTAAAATAGGTTATTATAGTAATGCTGTGATTAAATGGTACAACTTTGCTGAAATACACAATTTACAACACAGTTGTCAGCTTTGGGAATTAATCTGTTTTAATTTTTGCCCAGGAACGCCTTGGCGCATTTGCATATTACACAACTGAGATATATATAAGTATTGTTCTAATCATTGCTAGAAAGGTGCTTTAGATGTGCCAGAGAATTTACCTATGTACCTGTTATTGCAAGCAGGGTTTAGGACACCCAGGTGCATTAAAAAAAAAAAAAAAAAAAGTGGATTTTGAAAATGATGTGCCCAAAGATTGGAAAGAGAAAATAGTCTAATTCTAGCCTGCCATAGTGATGAGGCCAAAATCTAATCTGGTTTTGTACTAATAAATTGCAGAATACCTTAGCAGAATTTCACTAGATAGTTCACAGATCCTCCATGCACTTTACACAAGATCCACAAATAGTTTGTATAAGCTGAATGTGATAAAGTATATGCTTCATGCTCAGCTGAAGAGGTTTAACATGGAACCAAATTATCTCTTCCAGGTGTGTAGCTGAGTAGCCAGTTAGAAACAGCTTGCTGGGAACTGGGGTGTGATAGAGCTGAGAGGAGTTTAAAAAAGACCAAAAAAAAAAAAAAAAAATACAGCAGAGGTAGGAAGAACATGGACAAACTACAGAGGCAGGAAAAAGTGTTCTTTGGTTATTGAACAAGAACAAGGAGGGGAGTCCATAATTAAAGGTTCCTTTGTTCCGTGTCACAGGGAATGGGATGTGAGAGCCGCAGAGCTAATGGGCTGAGGATTCCTGATTGCAGAGGGACACCATACTGTGTATGTGACCCCTCTGGTCTTTGGGTTATGATTTAATCACAACACTTTTTCCCCCAACTTTCAGGCCCACTTCTTCTGGATGGGAAGACAGATGATCAAGTGACATCTGCACAAAGTCTAGCAGTTCTCACTCAGAGGATTCTGTTGGTGCCTTATCCTTCCTAGATGACATAAAGATTCTTCAGAGAGTGCTAAAAACTTCAAGCAGGTAAGTGACTCTGAGAATGTGTGTCAGCCAGTGAAACTTGGACAAGCATGTGTATTTGGAAAGTTGTAGGGGTGGCTGCTGAACTACAGAGGCAATTAGTCTGACCAGCTACGCAGATCTCAGCATCTTGGAGGTAAGCTGAGGAGAAGCTTCTACTTGTGATTTCGCAGGCTTTGTGTACTAACACACCGTCTCCACAGCAAATAGGAAACGTGATGCGTGCTTCCTAGTGTCTATTTGCCTATAAATTTTGCTCTTCTGTAAAGCTTTGTTATGCATAATCTTTACAATGTTAAAGGTCCCTCTTTCTTGAAAAAAAAGAAATCTGTTATTTATTCAGAACAATACTGTGTTAATTTCTAAGGCTGTAGGCTCAGTATCACAGGGCAAGAATGACAGGAAAGCTAAGCAAAATTGTAACAGCATAAGTGTATCTGTGATACATTTTTTAAAGGCTAGGACAAAAAAAAAGAAAACCTGTCCCTTTAGTTTGTCTTCCCAAACCTACCTATTCTCACCTGATGGCTGAGAATACAGTTTGTACTGAGCATGCTTTCTGAAAAGAAAGATGTGCTGGATGCACCCACTGATTTGACAGAACCAGTAGCAGTTCCTGTGGCTTCAGTAGAGTAAGAGAGAGGTGATAAGTAGGGTTTTCCATAGATAAGGTGTAGTTTAAACTGCATAAGGAATGAACACAATAAAAAATTGCTTTTATGTTTATAATCTGATCAGCCTTTTGCTACTTGCTTTATGGCTTTATTAAATCCTTACTGTTTTAGTTTAATGTCATATATGCTATCTTTATGCTGTGTGTTTGGATTTCACGTGCCATCTCCGTACTACGGTGTAAGTATGCATAATCACCTCATGATTCTTATGTGAATGATAAATCACAAGATGAATGGTTTAAAAAGTTTGAAAAAACAAGAAAAATAAATTTTGATATAAAGTAGATTGTCCTATAGAAGGTTATGGAGTGGCATAATACAAAATAATTTTAACATTTCTGGGTATGAGGTTTTTAAACAACCACTTCTACAATAACTGTATTTTCATGTTCAGTCAGTGCACTGTACGGTGCTGGTACCTTACCTACCCTTGGTCGACTAGATGGGTGATCTTACCATAAAAGGAAAACAAATTTGTTAGGCAGGACCTACCCCTCGTGAACCCATGTTGGCTGGGACCAATGACTGCGTTGTCCCCCAGGTGCGCTTCAATAACTTCAAGAATCATCTTCTCCATAATTTTACCAGGCACTGACGTGAGACTGACAGGCCTGTAATTGCTAGGGTCTTCTTTCTTACCCTTCTTGAAAATTGGCACAACATTTGCCAGCTTCCAGTCTACCGGGACCTCTCCAGTAGTTTCCCTATATTTTACAAAATATTCTTCCCCTATATTTCTTGATTCTTCTTTTCTCTTTGTGTATTACTAAACCTAAGATGAAAGATGAGAGCAAAAAAATGAAAGGGGGAGGCAGAGAAATCAAGCATGGTTTTTATACTTAAAATGAACAAAAAGGCTCTCGCTGACTTCGGTGGGTGCATCTCTGTTTGTACTTTCCTTTCAAATAAGTGTGCCTTTGAAGCAAATCTGATCACCACCACTTACTGTGCTCTGGTTTGCGTTATGAAGTGATCTTAGACAAACTGAGTCTCTTTTGTGCTAAGCTGAACTGAAGGATGCCTTCCAGAAGTATGCCTAGTGCACACAGACCTCAAATCAACATTTAGACCAAGAGATAAAAGAAGGGCTGATCTGGAAAAAAAATAAAAATAAAACAAATTTAACAGATGTAAAGTGGATGTGCAGTTGTATGTGCAGCTGTTTCATATTATAAGCCTCCTCCTGCTAGGCCACAATATTTGTGAATACAGACTTGAGACAGGAATCCAGGATTGGCCTATGTATCCTTGTTGAAAGGCACTATTCTCTTTGATGCTTTAGCAGCTTCTTAAGAAAACGGTGAGTGTTGTGATTGCTTACAGAAATTGGGAGCAATTCAGTCCAGTTTTAATTTAAAATTGAAATCATCAAAAGGAAGGAAATACCTGAAATAATTAATTTGAAACTGTAATTCATCTCCTAAGTTTAAAAATATTGTAGATAATAATTTAGAGGTTCCTTGTCTGGAAGTGTTATTACCAAGCACCATCAATGTGCTTGAATGTTTAAAATGTAAAAATGTTGGTAATAGGAC
This sequence comes from Nettapus auritus, assembly GCA_011076525.1. Classification (NCBI taxonomy): domain Eukaryota; kingdom Metazoa; phylum Chordata; class Aves; order Anseriformes; family Anatidae; genus Nettapus; species Nettapus auritus. The sequence continues at coordinate 4,943,904 of CM021770.1, read as the reverse complement.
TTTTTCTGCTTTCATGTCTTTGCAGGATTTATTTACCATCACAAATAAAATATTCTGCTTAGAGTTAAGTTGCTAGGCTGTATTTGCATTCTTTCTATTTCTTTAATTACATCTTTATTCAGTTATGGAAGGGGCTTATAAATAAGTTTCAAAGTTGGACAGCTATCTTTTATGATAGGAAACTGGAAGAGATATGTGGTGTATGTTTTTATGCATTAAATGAGTTTCGTGCAGTCTTACAGCATATGACCTTCTAATTGTGACCACTTAAAAATTTATTATTAGTGATCTGAATTAATTAGAGATAACGTTAAAAAAATCAAGGGCATAAAAAGACATGTCACATAGCATGTGTTTGCTCATTAGATATGACAGTAACTCTGCTGGGGAAATTAATATTGATATGTATATTGAAACAGAAATACACTGGAGAGGAACAGAGGCTGAGTGCTGTTCTTTGCCAGTGTTAATGATGAGAAGATAAAACATGAACGCATATTGACTATAACTTCCCATACACTAAGTATGTTTCATTTCTTGGTAGGTTCCTCCATGTACCATTTCAGTTCCCTGAGATAAATGGTGTTACCAGTAATATTCCCATGCTCGTGTACTTTCTTGCACTACTTGATATAGGTGAGGCACTAAAGCCTTCAGAATGGAGGCATTTTTCCTAGCTACGATTATACTACAAAGTTTGTGAGTTATGCTGCAGCCTATGCAGACTTCATAGTGTACATGAAGGCAGGGGCACTCAATATACATATTGGGCATTACGCAATGCCTCTATTTTTCTGGCTTTATATGTGGGGTACACTGATCTGTGTCACTGTTGCTGTTTCTTGTAGCAAGCGAGCAGTTCTTTTTACCAGGCAGGAGTAGGGCAGGAGGCTGTTTTGCCAAATGTATTTATTGTTTAGCTCTTTATTCAGAGAATTTAGAATTGTACTAAACTGTACATTTTAGTTGCATTTTAAAAGTATTTGCATATATTTTGACCTAGCAAGTTTCTTTTACCAGTGTACTCTCGCTTCTTGGCCTGTTACCTCCAGCTGAGTACCTCTGAGGTGTTTGTACACTAACATGTGCAGCATGGGGATTAAACAGGAGGAACTGGAAACCTGTACGCAGTTGAAACGCTGTTGCCTTATTGAGATCATAGCGAGGTGGTGAGATTAGTTTACATGACTGCAGTGCTGTGGTGTATGGATCCAGGCTGTGGGGGAAGGACAGGCCAGGAAGGTGAGCGGGGGAAGGTGCTGTTGATGTGAGAGCAGCTGGAATATGTGATGCTCTGCCTAGGGGGGCAGGGTCATGAGCCAGCTGTAAGTTAATGGTTTAGGATTAGGGGTAAACCAATGTGGGTGACAGTGTGATGGGTGTTAGCTACAAAATGTCTGACCAAGAAAACATAAGATATGATGTTTTCCTTAGAGTGGAAGGAGCCACACGTTTGCAGGCCGTGCTCCTTGCAGGGCTCTTCAACCTCCTTGTCATCTTCTGGAAGATCAATACAACAGGACACAAGAAATCCAACTGGTCTCATGGCTTCAGTGACCATGAAGTGGTGGAGTTCGGGATCGTCAGAGGAGGGAGCAACGCAAATAGCAGGATCGCAACCATTGATCTCAAGAAACTAGTCTGGCCTGTTGAGATATTTACATGGAACAATCCCATGGGATATGTTCCTGAAGAGAAGAGGGGCCTGGGAGAGCTGTTGTTTGTTTGTTTTTTTGTTTGTTTCCCCTCAAGAATCATGTCCTCTAAGCTCAAGAATGGTCCGTGCTGACATGTAGGGTACTGAGTAGAGGTGGTAGAAGACCTTTCTGGATGAGCAAGAAGCTTCCGATAAAACATAAACATGAAAAGGAAGTCCATAAGGTAGAATCAGGGTTATGTCACCTGGGAGGAAGATAGAGACAGCCCAACTATGGTTAAATCTGGCAAAAGACCTGAAGGGCAACAAGATTCTATGGGCTTGCCAGAAGCAAAAGGGAAGAGTAAGGTGAATGTGATCCCACTGCTGAATAGGCTAGGGGACCTGGCAACAAAGGACATAGAAGAGGCTGAGATTGTCACTGCCTTCTTCATCTCAAGTTCTAAGTGTAAGATTCAGAAATCCCTGGAAGATGCTCAAAACCTGACTGCTGGTGGACCTGAACAGTCAGATCAAGCTGCCCCTGCTCTGAGCAGGGAAATTGGCCAGATGGTCTAGAAAATTTCCAAAGTTCCTTTCCAACCTCGATGGTTCTGTGATTTAGCTGCTTATGAGAAGCATGATGAAATAATAGCATGAGGTGTAGGTAGTTGTAGAGTCAAACTTGCAGACTGGCCACAGCTGCAGAGAGAGGCGAAAAAAAGCTGAGGGGCAGATTGTAGTTGGATAAAGCCTGCTTGGTTTGAAATGTTAAAAAAAAAAAAAAAAAAAAAAAAAGTCTTAATAATTAAGAACAGTAAGTGTGTTACAAATCAGTGATAAAATGAGCACCTTGTCTGGTTACTGCCTGTATGGACAAGTGCTTCATCTGCATTGGGATTCTCCAGGAGAACAGCAGTGGGACACTGCTGATTCAGTTTCCTTTCATGTCAGTTTCTTTACTTTGTTCTTAGTTCTGTCCTTCTGAAACTTGGATCAGATATAAGCAACTCCAACTACAAAAGTTCCCATAGCAACATCACTGAGGAATTATGAATAAACTGCATGCCATCAGCAGATTCTTAGTTTAGATGCAGCTGTGCTGACTGCTTTTTTGCTGGCTTAGTTTATGGTGGTTGGGAATTTAGGACCTTCAGCTATCTACACCAACAGAAGAAAACCTCTTTTAATATGTGTGGTACCTCCAGCTGAAGGACCTGTTGCTTTAGCTATACTACTGTAACTGTTAGGAATTAAAACTTGATCAGTGCAGGAGGTCTCTAGGATTTAAAATGCCTTGAAATGTAAGGAATATAGATTTCTTTTGCCCTGTGTTCATGTATGTGAGAAACAAAGTTGTGTTTTTGCAGTGGGATTTTTCTCACATGTAGTACCTTTAGGACTGTGGAGGACCTGGCTTCTATGCTCTGAAGTGATACTTCTAACAATACATGCTGGTTACATGCAAAAAAATGTTTTAGTAGTGAATAGAAACAGTCTTCTGTCCCCTCACTTTTATCAGATGATGATCTGTGACCTAAAAGGTCACAGCAGTGGATCAGAGCCACTACACTATTGAAGTACCAGTTCCCTGGATATGAGGATCTGAATAAAAAGCTGCAAATGTCTTTTTTTTTTTTTTTTTTCTTTAACTTGATATAGAAAAATTGTTCCTAGCCCAAAATTAATTGCCGACAGGTTTGTCTTTATGAACAAACCTGAAAGGCAAAAATAAGCATTAGCCAGAAACGTAAGTCTTCATCTAATATTCATTCTTGCATTCCTCTTATTGGGTTATAGGTCCCTATATCCTCACCCCCAGAAAGCAGAAGCTGTACTCTTTGCAGGTCACTGGCAAACAGTGAGCCTTAATTATTTTAAGCATAGATAAGGATGGTGAAATAAAACCATTTTTTTCTTTATCTGCTTTTTGAACATTATGACCAGGACATTTTTTTCCTCTCCACTAGGCAAGAAAGTGGAAATTAAGTGAAGAGCTGAAAATTTCTACTTTAGCAGCATAACCAAGTCTTTGTTACCATTATCCTCTCTGCAGCAGATTCAAAGGGGCGTGCATAGTCTTTGGCTACTTCTTTATCGGTGTCACAACCAGTCTAATTCAAGAGGTTCATAATTTTTTGTAATTTAAGCTGCTGCAATAATAATGGAGTTTATGCTTTCTTATGATCAAAGGTTTATAGATCAATGAGATGGCTCAAAATTGGTTTCACAGAAATAGCAGAGGAGTGTTTAGCGTGTAAAAATTTGTATTGTTCTTGTAGGGTGTGTAATACTGCCTCTTAGCAGTACCTGGCTTACTAATGGTAAGTTTGAGACCACTCTAATGCATTTGAATGCTCATATTCTTATTTATTTATTTTTAACAGAAGCTACTTTCATGCTTTATGGTTAAGGTCATCAGGTAGTACTCAGATTCATGATTTATGTGAAGTTCTCCCATAAGGTCAGGTTAGCAGGGTCCATAGGAATGTTTGTTTGAGGACAGATACTTTGTACTCTTGGAGAATGGAAAAATTACTCAGTGTCTCCCTTTTTCATTCTGTTAGTCTTTTTATAAACAACTCTAATGATCTAACTTTACACGTCTATCAGTATCCTAATAAACTGGAGGAATAAGCACTCTGCAAAACAGATTCTGATATCTTTTTAACAGAGGATGGAGTTAAATGAAAATTTGTTGTTGATACTGGCATTGTTTTCTGGTTTGAGGATTGCCATCTCTGGCTCACATCATCAGTTTCTGCAGAAGAGAAAACAAGTCATTCTCAAAAGAAGCCTGTGAACTCCGGGTCAATGTAGTTAGTTCTGCTGGCAACCTGAGGAGAAAGCTGTTGCTCAGCTGTGGGAATAGAGGGAAAGATGTCATAAATTTTTATATTGTCCTTCAGCATCCAAGTGTATAATAATCTCTAGAAATTTCTTGGTAATTACTCTAAAGGAGCTTGTGAAAGCAATTTGAATTGAGTACTGTCATGTCAGAAGGGGAGCTATAATAGGGAAACAAAATGTGTGCCTGTATATGTATGTAGAAGTCCACACATGGGTTTGCATGCTGTAGTTGCCTTAAGTGTACTCGTGTAGTGTAGATACTTTCAGCTTTGGTACACTTACAAGGACTGTTTGTTTATTCTGATTATTGCCAGGGTAGACAGAGGCCTCTAGTGCTGCCAAAAGAGTTATTTTCAAAGCAAGCAGTATTCACTCTGCTTAGATGCTGGTGACCTCTCCTCTGCTAACGTTTAACATCTCCAGATAAGCCTGGAGTTATCTGCAAGTCAAGGGAAATGCAGTGTTATTAGTGATGAAAACTAAATGTAGTTTCTACCTTTGCTAATGAATTACATAAACATAGCTTTCTCCTGTGCAGGCAAATGAGGTATAAATTATTTTGGATAGCGTTCCTAAAATGAACACAGGAGTTTGCAATATTTTATGGAAGTAGTAAAAATTTAGGAGGCATTGTATGAGGTGCCTATCAGTCCATCACCTTCTAGCTGTGATATGAGTGTGTGCATTTGACAAGAATCTTTCCTACTGGCTTGTTCTGGTCAAGGAAGGACAATGATTTGAAGCCCCTCAGCAGAGTATACATTTATGCCATATGAATGTCATACTAGTAACCCATTCCGTGTTGGGAATTTAATTACCAGAATGTGGACTTTCAGAAGACAAAGTATATACAAATCTCTTTTGTGGGAGAGAATTTTTTTTTTTTACTTACGCTGAAATGTTCTAATGTTAGAAGTTGTTCTGTATGGTAAAAGAGCTCTGTATTTTTCATTTATTTCCAATACATTTTATTATTTAATAGAGTTCTTTTTGTAGACATGCTCTATAATTTACTACTATATAGTGGGAGCATATATTAGATTTTGTAGTTTAAGTAACATGGATACTTAATTTTAGAATAAGAAAGTAAATTCAGAAGTAAGCATGGCCATAGAGTTTCTCTAGTAAGTTTATGTTACCAAACAGATTTTTCTTAAACCCAAGAAGTGGTTTATGATTTGGTAGTAGCCTGTGGCAGCTAGTGCCACTCATTCCAAAGGAAATGATGGGAAATTGAGAGGAAGATGCATACCAGCCTCCTGTAGTGCAGTTGCTGCCTCGTGTATTCACAAAGATACGTAATGCAGGCATATAGACTGCAGAGATAGCTATTGTCCATCTACTGTTCTCTAACTAAATGATAAAATTGAGTAAGAAAGAATCATCTAGATAGAAAAGCAATCAGTTCAAGTAATCAGCAATAAGTATGGTAGTCAGATGGGGGCAGAGGGGAGGACATCACAGAAGGTCAGCTAAGAATCTTGCAGGGAATTGTAATAATGGCATTATAAAATCTCTTATCTCAAAGGCACTTCAAGTTTATTCCTGAGGACCTAATTCAACTGTTACACACACACACAAAAAAAAAAAAAATAGCCAAAAAAAAAGTTTTCGGATATTGTCAGTTCAGCTTGTAAGAGCGGAAGAGCTCATGCATAGATAGCAGTCATTTGCTCCTCTGCCCTGAGGTTCTAGCACTGCGTCTTGATTATTGTGGCTTCAAATGGGGAAAAGCCTGGTTGGCTCTGCCTGTGTTTCATCTGTTTTCCATAATTTTGTTCTGGTAAAATACAAAGAAAGTAGAGCTAATTATGACAGACTAAATGTGCAAATGTAGAAAAGCGAGTATTTTGGTCTAATTTGGAACATATTTTTCAAAAGGAAAATGAGTAGTGAATTGGCTAGCTATTGGGTAAGTCCTTTTAGGCATGTGGGAGCAGGGCTGTCACAGGCATAGGACTGCATGGTGCAGGTGACGCTCCAGCTGGGAAACATTTATTGCACAAGTAGTTTGGACTGCAGGGAAAGTGTAAAGACTGCACGCTACTGGAATGCTGAAGGAAGGACCACTAGAACATGCTGTTGTCCTTCCCCATTTCCTGCTTCCTGATTAGTGCTTGGAGCCCCTTGAATCAAAATGTAGGCCAAAGCAACCTAAGGTTGATTAGACTTCCCATGTGACCCAGAGAAGCATTCAGACTGTACTACAATATATGGGTCCATGATTGCTTTCTACTTTGTTTCAGTCAAGCACAGCTCTCAAGAAATAAAGCACCTACACCATAGTAAGTTGTAATGGCATTATGTGTGGGAATTTACCTTATGGTTCAGCCCTCAGTTACTCAACCTGAGAAATGTGTACTGGCTGTATATATTTATATAACATACTTCATAAAAGAAAATCTCTGAAGAGGAATTACGAAGGTATAAGTAGACTGCTACTGTATTGGAAACAATTTTCTAGATGGACCTCTGTATCAGTGGAGGGCCATCGTGAAGTATAAAGTGGAGTGGTTTGTCTCCAAGCTGTATGTTAAAGCAGGAGCTGCCTTTCTGAAAATGTACCAGAAGTAACCCTTTGTGCTGAATTTCAAAAGCACTTGATCTTGGCTCAGTGCTGATCCTATTCAAGTTTGTGGCAACAGGACCGGCCCAGCAGTGAACTGTTCTGGAGTTGTTCACCTCTACCTCCCAAGCTTCCAGCACTGTGTTACAGAGAGAAGTCCTTTGTAGAGGAGTGCTAGGCAGCTGTTAGTTCTTATATGTCCTGAGTTCTTTTTAGAACTTTAATAACTGATAACTGTAATTCACCCTTAATTCTGCTGCGCATAAACCATTCAAGCTGTGCTCTAGCAGTTTATGCCATTGCTGGACTCATACAGTGAATTACAACCTGTGTTCAGTGAGCAGGACGGCTGGTAGCTAGCTCTGTAGTTCACTTCTTGGAATTTTATATTTAATGGGATTATAAACAGATGTTTTTTAATATTGGAGAAAAATCAGTCTAAACTTTTGGAAACGTTTTTCTCATTTGAGCCTTTCGTAATTGCTGTATAAACTATACCTGTTTCTGTCATCTAAATTGAAAGAAAGAAGTTCTGTGGCAACCATATTTAATCCTTAAATTAAAGGAGAGGACAATGAAAAGTAAGAGTAAGTGGTTTCTAAAACCTTACGACAGCCTGTAAATTTTACAAGTGAATAATGGAATAACTTTTCTCCTTGACGGCCAAATGCTTCTTGCCTAATCTCTCATGTTTTCATGTTGTCCCATAATAGGATCCCTGGTGAATCATGTAGGGTCTTACTTTGTTTTTGTTGTTTATTTTAATCAGTTTTCTTATTTCATAGCTTCTCTGTTGTTTCCAGCTGCTTCATCTGACCAGCTACCAGAATGTAAAGTAGCACTAACACAAGATCTCTGTCACTGTGATCTTTACCACTCAACCTACCCAAGTGCCCCACCTATAAGATAAAACTTGCTGTAGACAATGCTTAAGAAATGTTCCCCCTGTCTTTTCTGTACTACAGGGTGGGTATGTCTGGTACGTATGCACTCATGCTCTCTGTTGCAAGCAGGTGCTCTCTCTCCCTCCATTTCTGACTTATATTCGTCAGAAAATTGTAAGTGTAGTGAAAGAGTTTAGATACCTAATTTAGGTACCTAATTCCTTTTCAGAATTGTCTTCCATTCCTCAGGGTTTCTATTTCCCCTTTAACCCAGATACAGTTTTAAAAACAGACGAAGCTTCCTGATGGTTTTGGTGGAAATTTCCTTGTGTAAGACTTAGTTTATTGTCTCTGTCACTTTAAATAAATTGGACTTTTAAATTTAGAATATTGCCATTTATATTTAATATGTAAGATAGTGTGCTTTGTGAAGGAGAAACCATGGCTTTTAATTACTCTAGTATTTGTTTAATTTCCTAGTAATCACTACAGCAAATTCTGTTGGATCATAGCATATTTGCTTTTCTTTCTTTTTTTTTTTTTTTTTTTTTTTTAACCTTATCTCCTGTGTTTGAGTTAGAAATGTATTATTTTGCTTTCTGCACTGTCACTCTGGAGTTCTCATCCATGTGGTGATATTGGCAGGATTTATGAGTAACTGCCATTGTGTCTTAAGGAAAATGGAGTTGTAATATGTTTTGAAATACTATCATCACATCTTAAGAGATACGTAAAATGATGACATGAAGTGCTTTGGTGGTCCCTGTTGTAAAACTCTTAAAAGTGTGAACAAAAAGAAGAGAGGGCCTGCTATGATCAGAGTATATGTAAATGTGGTGCAAAGGGTACAGTCCAGGAACCAATTGATAAGATTTATAGTCAGTCACTGAGTGTGTTTGAAATAATGAATTCAAGGAGAGGGCATAAAACCATGAAGACTAGAAACTGAGTGAGGATTTTTCATTATCTACTGTCAGGTCTTTCTGTATGAAACCATTAGAAGCTTTGGCAGGGGGTTTGGACTAGATGATCTTCAGAGGTCATCTAGGCCAACCGTAGCCATTTTGTGATTGTTATATAAATTAGATTTTTGTAGACTCACTAAAGACACCATGAATGGTGCATTTCGAGGAGATCCTCAAAGTACCACCTTAGCTACTTGTGGAATGGCCATGTAGTGCAATGGTGTCATTGGAAATTGAGCCCCAAAGAGATGCATGACTCAGCTTTTAAGCACTTGAGGTTTATGCAGTCCAGAAAACACCCTCAAACTAAACAGCAATGTTTGTCACTTATATTTCTCTACTAGATCTTGGAAGAATACTACATGATTTTATATACTAGTAGAGAAGGTATTATTGTGACTCTTCAGCTACAATACAGAAGAGGCTGACAAGTGTAGGGAGCTATACTGTTAAAAGGATGTTACTGGGAAGCAGTAATATGAAAGCCTGGAAAGAAAAGCTTTTGCTGAAACTTCACGAAGTTCATAGTGTTGTGGTGAATACTGAATAGAATGTCTTCAGGAGTAAAACTGAGGAGATCAGGGGTGTTCTACAACTAAAGTACTGTGAAAGGAATTAAAAGAGCAAGAAGTTAAGCCAATTTCCAAAGCGGTTATTGATACAGTCCTTGTGCAGTCATATGATCAATATTGCGACTAAATATGGGTGAGACATAGTACATCAGTTATGAACTTAGCTGAAAATTTTCAGTGCTTGGTATTCAATACTCGTTTGGTACTGCATTACCTGGTTAAGGATTTAGTATGCGTGATCCAAGTTTTAAGAAGCTAACTTGTAAATCAGCATGGAACTGTTTTTGTTTTAATGCGGTGGTTTTTGAGAGATTTTAGCAATGGGGAACAGAGCTCTAAAGGTCCTGTCTAATTAGTTGCAAGGAAAAAAAAAGCAACCTTAATTCAGATTTCAGGCTAACAGAAGAACACTTCAGAAACCATTACAGATTACTTAGGAGGAAATGACTGTCTGATTACTTAGGATTGAGAAGGAATTATGTTAATTTGAAAACACTATTAATGATACTTAAATTACATTTCAGTTTCTGAATTTAAAGATTATCTGAGTTGGGGAAACTTAAGTGATATAGGAAAAACTTCAGAAGATCTAAATAATTATAGCTTTCAAAATCATGAAGTAGAAGGGGAAAAGCTTCTTTCTTTTACTGGTTAGCAAATGATACTTCCAAACTGGGTCTTAACAGTAGCAAACAGGAACACCTACCTTCTTGGTGTCTACCTAGTCCCTAACAATCACTAGTAGAGTCAGATGGGTTTTAATAGAACATCATACTCTCAGATTTTAATAGCTACCTCTTCAAATTTAACTGAGTCATACAATGATGGCTTAGAAATAACTACAGTAGTGTTTGCTGTTAACGTCTGTTCTATTCATTTACTGAGAACAGTCTTCTTTAAACCTTTGTATTGTATATTTTTTAATTGTTCCTTATTTCTGATGGGGCATTGAATTTTCAAAAATGTTTACTGTTTCATTTAGTGTTCTAATTCAGAAAGCTTAAAGGCACTACTTTTTATGAAATTAAAGATGGTTGTGTTGGCAGGTACCATAAATGATGCAACAATTCCCAAAGAAAAGAAAACAATTAGTCATTTGGGGTCGTTAATACTGCATGTGCCTTAGAACCTCACACAAAGTTAGAAAAGGATAATACACAGCAGGTGTATGTATAATATTTGAGGTAGAGGACAGTAGCTATTGTAATAATGATTCAAATTTTACAACTTCGTGAGCTTCAGCCACAGAAATTGACAGAAGCATGTGATGGCAGAGCTGTTAATTGAGTTGTTTCAGTCTTAAATGATTGTTAGAATGGTGATTAAAATGACATGTTAGAATGGTGATTGAAATGTATTAAAAATATACTAAAAATTACTAGTGAACTTGATTTTTACAATAATCAAAAATGACATATATTGTACTCCATCTGGAATGAATTTCAGGGCATTGAGAAGAAAACAATAAAAAAATGTGATTTTTGTAAGGTTCAGTAACTGAATGTGATGTTCAGTTGAAGGGCTTTTTGCTGTGAAGAATGAAGTTTTTGTCCAAAAACAAGCCAGCAGAAACAATAAAGGTAAAGCAGCCTTGTGTACTGAGAGAGTGAACAATTAAGTTACACTTCTGGATTCACAATTTTCATGTCAGGACGTGGCAGCTCATTCACCAAGTTCAGATTCACGGTAACGCTGAGAACAGGGAGGAGGTCTGGAAGTGAGTTGTTCTTCCTGCTTTCCCAAAGTCACTCATTTTTTTCATGTTTTTATTCCAGTTTTACTAGTTGATGGTTAGTTATGCAGATCATTTTTTTCATATGGAATACCATATAAGTAACTGGGTAAAAGTGGATACAGTTTAGAACATGGTATTTACCGGTAATAGCAATCAGAATAGATATGGAAATTTGGGAACTTCATACATGATGAAATAGCTTGTCTTTAAGCCTTGCAGGTTGCAAATTGAGCATAAATACATGATTCAGGTGTATGGTGGATACCTTGGAGTACTGGTTTCCCTTATTGTGAGTAACAGTGATCTAACTGTCCCCATGAACTGCTTAGGAGAGGAAACCTCCACATGTACTAATTCGATTGTTTGGGTAAAACAGAATAATGTTTAGTCTATGAATTAGCATATTGTTTCCCAGAAGAAAAAAATAATTCTATCATATAATTTACTTTCCTCCAAATTATTTGGTGTTTCTGTTTCTGCAGCTTCCCTTTCTGTAAGGAGGAGAACAGATATAATCACGTCTGTTTGTCAGATCCCCTGTGCCTTCAGCCCTGCCCTTTGCAGAAAATTCTCAGTTCAGAACATTTGTAGGTATTACATTTATTTGTGGTATAAGATCCTGTGGTTTTCTGTCACAGTCAGAGGTGTGCCATTGGTCCTGTGGCTTCTGTCAATCAGATCCCATGAGGCTGAGACGGCTACCAGGGGGCAAAAAAGTAAAACACCAGGTACTGGAAGCATTTGTGTTCTTTGAGGGTTATGAAACCATTGTCAATTAAGCTAATACAATCTTGCAGTTACTTCCCTCCCTCTGTCATTTTAGTCTCTGGCTGTTCATCATAATGTTTACTCTGTAAATATGGAATTTTTTTATTGATCACCACTGGCAAGGTATTCTCATTAACAGTTAAATTCATTAAGTAAGCACGTACGAAACAACTCTATCTGGCTGTAGAAAATGAAATGAACACAGGCTAGTTGTGAACCTTTGATTGCAGTGTAAAACCCATATGAATAGGTGTTTATGAAAACATTCAGGTATCGCTGCCTAAGTATAACATTTTTACATATTAGGGTTATCAAAATTTTTCATGAGGAAAATGAATCTTAAATACTTTTCCAGTTCATAAGGAAGGATAATGTAGAATGACATCATTCTATAATAACAAAGAACAAGAATATTAGTGAGTGGATACAGGCTTGGAGAAGTGAAGGAACAGGAAAAGGGATTAGAAATGGACAACTTCGCAAATTGTGTGATCTTTGCAGGATCACACAATGTACAGTGAAGAAATAAATGCATGGGGGGTGTTAGTATACAGAAAGGGCAAGAAAATCCACCAACTGGAACATTATTAGAATGGAGATGGGATGGCATTTGATGTGGAAACAAAACCCAGAGAAAAAAAATAATTTGAATTCTAGAAGAGGGGTGAATCAGTAACTGGAAGTCTTTTTTTTTTTTTTTTTAATTCAAAATTGAAATTTTAACTTACCTCAGTCTTGACTCAATATAATCTGAATTCAGTATTATAAGGTACAGGTCAAATCAGCAAAAGGGAGTTAATTCTTCTAATTTAATAACACATTTATTATCTGACAAGGCCTCTAGTTGAATGTAGTATGTTAGAGGAATGTTACAGAAATACTACAGAAATAGTGATAATGAGAGATTGAGATAGACAATGCTAAAATGCTGTGTGATTTCTACTTTGTCAAGTTACTTCCTCTTTCTACCCTGCTCTGATATTTTTATGTAATAAAAGGGATTTTTTCTACTGGAAAGAGAGAACTAAACTGTAAGAAATATAGCTGGAATGGAAAGTATTTCTTAAGAACAACAAATAAGAGGTAATTGAATGGAATTAAAGAGTTCTTAAATGAGCCATGTGCTACATTAGCCTGAGTATATCTGTTTTGTTAGGATTGGTCTTAAATTCCAAGGCTGCATTGATACTGGTCATTGAGGTCAGCAACTAACAAGGTTCAAGCGTGGCCTGGCTGAGGCTCACCCACTGCTTTAATTTTGCTCGTAGATTAGCTTGCAATGACTCTGTTAATTGCAATGACTCTAGCATTGGTTTCTTTTTTTTTTTTTTTTTGACAAGCTTACAAGTTTTGTCCTATTGAGTGTTTCATTTCCTGAGTTTGTAGCTCCAATATTAGTCTAGTCTTTTGTTCTTTAGGATTCATTTCTGTGTTTTAACTTACTATGTTCTTCCAGTCTGTCTTCACTCTGTTACTCATAATTATAACTCATTTTCTCTGAATCCATAAATGGCTCCAAGGGACAGGCATTTCTTATGGAGGATGTTTCAGAAGCTCAGATTAATGATTCATGAGTATGCAGGTGAATGCCAAATTGCCAGGTGGTTATGCCAGAATTTCACTGTTCTGATGGAATATAGATTTCAAACACATGGGCTCAATACTTCCCAGCAAGATGACTTCACGATAAGGCTGTTTTACTACTTTATGCTTTCTTATTTCTGTAAGTGGCAATAGCAAAGTATTTTTTCAAATTATTTCTGAGTTCTTAAACCGAGTAATTGTTACTTAGAGATTGTCAGTTAATGTGGAAGTCACTGTTTTCAAGAGAAGTCTACTTGCACATTATCACTGGTAAATGCTATAGACGTATACTGAAATGCAAATGCTGGATACAGGCTGTTAATGGGGAAAAAAAAAAAATGGATCTCAAAGAAATGCATGCAAATAGAAATCTACAGCATGGGTGTGTATGGACTCTATGGAATTCTTTCTGGTACTGAGTTTTGTCAGAGTTGAAGAAGAATTTGAACACTGCTCTCAGATGTAGGATTTGATTTTGGGGTGATACTGGATGGAATAAGGAGTTGGACTTTGATTATTGTGGATCCCTACCAACTCGGGATATTTTTGTTTGAGAGTGGATTTGTATGGTGAAAGGAGATAATTACGCAGATTTTTTTGTTTTGTTCATTAGAAAAGTTTAACTTTCTGGAAAATGTCTTCCCTTTTTAATATAAGTTATTCTTACCTTTTCACTATTCACCAATTCTTGTTAACATTTGAGGATGCTAAGTGCCCTCAGTGTACTGTATCTGTAGTTCTCATATTTTTATGGTTGTGTATATTTTGTTACTTTCCAGGATTAATACTAATTTACTTTGCCTTATTTATCTCTCTTTTATTTGAGCTACATTTACCATTCTTTCCTTGCTCTGATGCTGGTTGAAAATGTCAACCTTTCTGTTGAGGGTCAGCCCTCAGATAGGATGCCAAAACAGGGCCACCAAAACACAATTGCAATGAGCAACCTGCTTTTTGCACCCAGACTTTCCTCACAGCTGTCTTGGTCACTTGGCCTACCTGTTTCTGGTGCTGTCCCTGAGCTCCTGCACTGCACTTGAGCATACATGCTTTCACACATGCCCTGTGCTCTGTAAGGGTTCCCCTCTGCATAAAGTATTTGAAGAAGTTGAGACACTGAAATACTTACTTTTGTTGTGATTGATAAAACGTGAGTTGCTGTGCCCAGTCTGAAGGAAATTGTTGACAAATGTAATCATCTAGCCAGATTTCAGAAAATTCAGACTACTTTAAAGTTTTCCCTCATGGTGTATTTAGTTTCACTTGATCCCTTTTGTAAAACTCTGGGAAGTAAAACTTTTCTGCTCTCCATCAATTTTTTGTAGGAATCTGCATAAGCAGATGTCATTATTTAAGCTTCCCATCAGTTGGCCCTTTTAGGTGCATTAACGTGCATTCAAGTAGAAAGTTCTTGGACATCACAGCCAGCTTTAGTTGTCTCTTAAAAGGCATTTACATGGTGAGTTTTCAAAGTATTTTAAAAGCAAAAAAAAGTTAGCCATTCTTCTCAGATCTCATTTCTTTAAGCAAACTAAGTTTGCATTCAAACCGTACTTGCTCAAGCCATATAAGCAACATATATATATATATTTATATATATATATAATTTTGAAATAAATGTAGGGTTTTACTGATAAAGTGCTATTTCCAACGGGGAGCATATATTTTTTCAGCAGTCGTACTTGACTAGGTTATCTCAGCTGTTTTAAGTAATTAGTTTGGAAAAAAATCAACACAGCAGATCACAGAAGCACAGAACGGTTTGGGTTGGAAAGGACCTTAGAGTACATCTAGTTCCAACCCCCTGCCCTAGGCAGGGACACCTCCCACCAGCCAATGTTGCTCAAAGCCCCATCCAGCCTGGCCTTGAACACCCCCAGGAATGGGGCATCCGCAGCCTGTTCTCTGGGCAGCCTGTTCCTCACCACGTTCTGAGTAAAGAATTTATTCCTTATATCTAATCTAAATATCCCCTCTTTTAGTTTAAAACAGCTGCTCCTTGTCCTATCACTACACCCCCTGACTGCCGTGTCTTTGCAAATGTGATGGACAGTGGCTGAGCAACTTTATCTACCTGTCCCTCAGGACCAGTGGGGGCATCTCGTCAGGTCCCATGGACTTGTGCATCTTCATGTTCCCTGGGGATGGTTTCAAACCTGATCTTCGTCTACACCGGGCAGCTTTTCGTTCTCCCAGTCCCTTCCTTTGCCTTCTGTGACTTGGGCTGCGTGTCTAGAGCATTCCTCAGTGAAGACTGAGGCAAAGTAGATGTAGGATGTATCTTTTCAACTTACTTATTGTTGCACGGTTATTATTTTTAATGTTTGGTCATTTTATTTTTAATATGGGATTACTGAAACATTTTGTTTCTGGAGGCCACTGATGAAACAGAGCATGCTGGTACTGTGACAGATTTAAGAAGCCTCAGTAGGGAGCTTCAGTCATTTATAAGGTTAGAAAAAGTAGTTAAAGACGTTGATGGAGTATCATGTGTTCAGCTTCTCGACTTTATTTCCCATGCACACGATATGATTAAGGGATGTTCTTGCTTCGAATTCTGTCTATAGGTCTTCTATTTTTCCATACTGATAGTGTGGTCAGTGTTCTGAAAAGGCATGAGATGAAGTTCTATATATTAAATTTCAAGTGAACTTGTGTTTTGTGTAGTATGAGAACTTGAGGCTTTAGAAACTAGGTTAACTAGTCTGCGTGTACATGGATAAAACAGTGTCTCTTGACTGCAGTAAGAATTTCTACTATAAAGATCTAATTTCCCTTTCTGAAATCCATTTTGAAGGAAAAACATGAGTGTTACATGCCTTTGAAAGGGTATTCCATCTATTTGGGGTTTAAGAATCATATTTGTTTGGAGGTTTATGCCTTTTCGTGACTTAATGAAGCATTTTGCTATGGAATATACTTGATTATTTTTTTTCCTCATTGCCTTCTGTTCCTCAGTTCTGACAATCTATATATCCATGTAGGGTAAGGTAGAAGAGAAGACAGCACCGAGTTATGCTTTGGTAAGCTATTTTTTTAATGACTTGGTTCAGTGTCCCATTCTAAACAACTCACTGTCATCAGTTTCAAAGTCATTTAATGGCTCTACTAGATCTAAATCAAAAGTGATGTTCTTGCCTTTTCACTTGGTAGTTGGACTAAATTTCGAGTCAGCATTGGTTGTGGATGGATGCACACATTTTATATAGTGGCTTGAACACACCTGGGAAACAGGTAACATTGTCACCGGACAAAGAACTGTAGCTTTGTTTTCCTCCACTTGCTAGAGGCCAGTGAGGTGTCAGTTTTTAACCGTTACAGTCTTGATTTTAAAATGCAGTTACGGAATTTAGTAAAATCAGTAAATCTCTCTATATAAAAGTATGATATGTATACTGCATGTGTTATTCAGTGAAAACAGACTGTTTTCAGAAATTGTAAAAAAAAAAAAAAAAAAAAAGAGTTTGGAACGAGAAGGCGGTGATACGAAAAAAGAATGGAGAAGAAAGAAGAAAGGACAGGGCAGTTGCTAGTGTAGTAGACTACTAATTCAAGAGGAAACCACACTTCAAGGGGTGAGGATAGGAAAAATAAGGATGAAGAGGTGCAGAGGTATGAAAGAGGGAATGGAAAGGACATAGTAAAAAAGCTTGGACATCACTAACATCTGAGAGGAATACAGGCCTAAATGCCTCTAACTAAGCAAAAAGTTTTGTTTCACATTATATGAAAGTAATGACAGGCATGTGCAAGCAGAGTGCCCCTTTGCTGTAATGTATATTAAATTTAAGACCCTTTTTGCACAGATTCAGAAGCTGATAAATCAGACACTGTACAAAAAACAGGCTATTGGCAAGAAAAACAGTGATGTTCTGTATCTGAAAGCAAGCAGAGTTCCTGTTCAGCACTGTAGTAGGAGTCAGGAATTTCTCTTTATCTGCTTCTCCTTTTTACCTATTTCCCTCCCCTCCCCTATACTTTTTTTTGCCCACCTTCCATGGGGCACAGTGTTTGGTGAAGAAATGTGGGTTATGCGGTGTCTGCCCTAACATCAAGCTGTAGCCTGAATTCAGTTTAATAGCTGGTCCCAGACCTCCTCTTTCCTGATAAATTTTGCTAAGTCCATACATTGGGCTTAGCAAAGTTATCCAAACTTCTATAACTTCCAAAGTTATCTTTACAGCTTTTGTGTTTGAAATGGGAAGTAATGAGTCTGATTAAAAAGCAGTAACAAAAGCTAATTATATTCTGAGTATGCACAACTGCAACACTCTGCTTCAAGGCTGTATTGTGGTGGGTAATCCAATCCTCATGAGTTTAAGCACTGGCAGGATTCAGTTCTGTTAGAACATAGGAAGTGTTACACAGATCAGGAGGACATTTAATAAAGCACTGGGAAGACTGCCTCTCAGCCTTCCTATCCTCTTTGTTGGAAAGCTAGACAATTGCGTAGACAGGAGGAATGAGGCGAGAACTCCGAAGTCTGTTTTAGAAAAACCAGTTATGGGTAAGAGAAAGGATATTTGTACTTCTATGAGAATACAAATGTATTTCAATTTATTTCATTTAAAATTGTCACAAAGTGGACAGAATGTATACCTGAGGAATTTGATAACTTCAGTATACATATAGCTGATCATTGCACTGAACAGAGATTAGCGACATTTGAGGTACTTGAGATAATCAGTCTTACTCAGGTTACTGGTGTGATGACTATATTAGAGTAGCTCAGTTAAAACCTTATTCTATCTTTAGTCCCTCTTAGAAGTGATATAATCCTAAATTGATCTCAGAGATCGCACTGAAACTCTGGGCAGAAAGGTAGAGGACTGAGTTACAGTAAGAGTAATAGTTATGTCACTTAGATTTTCAATCTTTAACACTTGTGCCTTTATTTTATTAATATTGTGAACCCACTTCTTAGATTGATATTTAGGGGAGTATTTATTAATAGTGATAGGTCTTAAACCATTCCAAAGATGTTGTTACCAGGCAAAAGTAGAATACTTGAATTCTCAGTCATGACTCGAACAGTATGTTGCATCATACATAGTTCAGGCTGTGTTTGACTTGAGTAAACTTTTTTATTAGTGTTTGTATTAATTTTATTTTTCTAATATACAGTACTTCTCATCTTCATCACCTGTCTTAAGAATGCAGTACTCATATTTTAATTTCTGTACTCTCCAGTGCCATTTTTAGATTAGGTAATGCAAAGTAAATCACTTGAAAATGTGATCAGATTAGACAACTCATTAATAACGTGGAAGGTAATGAAAAAAAAAATTCTTTGACATGGCACTTTATTTTGAAGAATATTTTAACAGTACCTTATAACAGACATTTTAGGAAAAATCTGCTGAAGTCAAATAGGGTGACTTTGTGTCAGTGTGCTAGCAGTTCAGTGATTGCTGGAACTCAATATCCAGTTGGGCTGCTGCCGAGCAGGTCTGTCCTGGCCTTTCTGCTGCCTCTCCTGTGCTGATACTTTTGCAGTTTCACAATCAGACAGTTCAAGGGACTGGTTTTTCTTTAAATCAACATGTGCCACAGAAAATTCATCGAAACAACTCCCTAGAGGACAATTAAAGTGGGAAGCTGAGAATAGGTAGCAGCCAAAATTTAGGCAGGTTTAACAATTGTGATCATGAATCATCCATCCAAGTTAAGCCTTCAAATAATGTCATGTGCTTTACCTCAGGTATACTGGTAATCCTGTTAAAAATGAGCTTGTTTACATCTCAAATATACACACATGTAAGTGTTTGGAGCATGAAGGCTTTGTTTCGATACATTTGGAAATGTTAATAAAGCTTACTGTTTCTCAGTCCAATACAAAATCAAGTGGTTATCAAGCTTTAAAAGGTAATACAGGTGCCTCAGAAGATAGTATCTTGCTTTTTTCTTGTTTGGTTGGTCACGCTTGTGTTGTTGGTTGTGTGAAATTAAGTTTTGCACAACTGAGTGAAAGAAACTACTCTTTAGATAGGTAGGTCAGTTAAATGGATGTTAATTTTTCCTTTTTATATAGTCCTATGTAAGATAGTAATGTATTCCCAGCAAATGCTGTTTGTGTGTCCAGATATTTGTATCGCTTTGTGGTTTAATTAGTTGTTCAAATAATGGAGTAGAAAATATGCTTATTATATTTGACAATAGCATGCAGCTGGTAGGATCAGGAGGATAGTTTGAAGCAGAGGTTTGTAATTCAAAGAAAAGTCATGACAAATGGAGGAAATGGTCTAAAAATCAGTGCAGTCAGGAGCAGTGTGCATTGCAGTTGGAATTTAAGTATGTAAACAAAGAAAGGTATTGGTAAGATTAAGGTTTTGGTTTGTTTTTTTTTTTTTTTTGGAGAGAATCTGATAGTTGAGGCTCTCAAGCTGAAGAGGAGTCAAAAAATACTGTGCTGTTTAAAATAAAAAGGTAAATGCAGTACAGCATTAACTGCATTATATAAACAGTGGTAGCATTTAAAGACATATAAAATACATACAGTAAATCTTAAAACTTCCAATTTATTCTGCTTAGATTAAGACGTATTCCCAGTTTGAAGGAAAAATCAAACTGGTTGCAAACCACTTGGATAAAATCCAGACAGCATAGTAATGGTTCTCTTTGAAGAATTCTAAGTGCAAGCAAACATAGTTAACAGAGTTTCTTTAGCCTAAAGAAGCAAGACCTTACGAAAGTGGAGGAAAGGGTAGGAGGAGGACTGGGTCTTCAAGTGTTTAAAAAGATTAGCTGAAAAGGAACTACCTGTTCCCACATCTCTGTAGTGCATAGGATAAAAAGCATGACCTTTACTTTCAGGAATAAAGATTCAAGATAGACACAGATTAAAACTTCATCATGAGTGGTTACAGAACCCTTCAAATGGAGTCACTTGAGGGTAGAGTGTCCATTACAGGAGACTTTTGACAGACGTTGTCTTGACTGTTTAATAACGGCAAAGAACTGCTAAACTTACACTGAATTTAAGAAAAGCCCTAGGTAATAGGGTTCCTTCCTGCTTATTACCCTTATCATTTTTGTGTTGTAATAGTTACTGTTTTTCCAAACATAACTTTGCAAGCGATCTAAAATACTCATCATGACTTCTTGAGTATCTTTTAGAACCGCTATATACTGGGTCATATAAATATTTGAGGTTAACAGATGAATGTGTTAGGGTGACTTGACTTTCTAATGAAGCTTGGATGCTATACCTGTGAGTCATGGAATGATTTGGGAAATTTGTCATGACAGGGCTTTTCCCTATGTATTCACCACAAAGGCTAATTAACTGAAAGGCTAATTGCTCTTCTTACTCCATTATTTTTTTATATTTTTTTTTACAAAAAAGGCAGTAAATCATTCTGTTACATTCAATGTTCCATATTTATTCATTTATTTTTGTAATGCAGTACACCTCTAAGTTCTTAACAGATGGTAGCTGCGTTTAAGTATGCATCTTAAGAGCATAAGGCACTGTTTTCTATATACATTCCTAACCTGTTCTGTTTAAAAGATCTCATTTGAGTAATAAGTAAGATTATTGAATATCAAAGAAACTTTTGGCATAGATTTCCACACAACATGGTCCAAGAATCTTCTTTTCAGCAGCATATAACATATGTAAAGGATTCAGAAAGCCACTGAAACTGTGGTATGTTAAAGGAATAGGGCTAAAAAAATCAAGGATTCTGCCAATATGCTAGATCCGGTTCTAATAATAAGGAATATGTGCTTTTGCTATTAGTGCAGCCAATTGAATGAACTGTTCTATGTTTTGTTACAATTTGTACTAGCTTAATAAAAAAGCCTGCATAATTGTGAGACTCCTAATTTCGATTTGTTATCGAACACTTGGTTATTGAATGTAAGGATGAAAATTCAGTGTATGAAATGCAATTGTATGATGTTAACAAATGTGAAGCTGCATAATCCTGTCTCATTACTTATGAGAACAGGCTTCATAAGATGTCAGTTCAGGAAACTGCACTGCAGTAGAGCAGATGATTCCATCACTGTGTAGAGAGACTGCCTTCTCGCAGAAAGTCTTCACAAGCATCTGTGCTTTATCCACATTAAAATTCTCTCAGAAATAAGAAGTCTGTGACTCTGGAAGGAAAGTATATGTTGATTCCCACAAAATGTAGCAAATCCAGTGTTGACAGCAAAATAGATACGTGACCATCTGAGGATAACTTTGTGCAAAATTTCAAGGGGATACTTTTGAGGGAAAGCTGTGGTAAGTGCAGTTAAATAAATAAATAAATAAACAAAGAGACCTAATCTCTCCTTCCAATTATAAAATATCTGAAAAAGCAAAGACATTACACACATTAACTTGTGTAGTAAAGTTTTGGCTGTTTAGGTGTTTTGATAAAATGTCTTTACAGTTGAGAGTTGGTGGACTTGAAGGTTGTTTCTGCAATGAGAAGCCTTTAGATCACAATTCATGACAACATGGATACAGGATTATGTCAGTTTTTACTTAAGATAACATTAGCACAAATGCTTAGTTCATAAAAAAACTTACTTAGTGGATTTCAGTGAAGAAAGTCATGTGTTTGCTTTCTTTCCTCTATGGGAAGTGCTTCGCCAAATCAGAAGGGTAGATATGTCACTGATGAAAGACAAAGGTGCTCAGTAGGTAGCATGGAAATCAAGGTGTTTACAAAGCGAATTCTGAGAAGCAGAAAGAACAAAATTACTACTTTAAAGACTGTGCTGAAATAGCTTTCTAATAGAGTGAAGAGAGAAGATAGTTTCACAAAATGTATTCTGCAGGCAAAACAGTTCATTGCAAAACATTTGCTACACTGGTTTCACACTTTATTTTGTTTGCAAACCATTTTACAACAGACTGAGTTTTACAGTTTTCTTCTCTCTGAATTATTTGGCAAATACTTAATAAGGACAAACTTCATCTTGCAGATTGTTTACTAATTGTGTTTTCCATATGTTTATATGTTCATTGTTTCTGTTGAGGGATTTCATCACTTCAATCACATGGAAATGATTTTCTGGAAACAACTTTACATGGCATAATTCTAGGAAAAAGATGTAAGCACTAAAATATTTACTTTCTTTGAGACAGAATGGTCAAGACCCAGCATGCTAAGGATCTTGTAGAACTTTGTTTCATATGGATTTTGAAAAATAGTACGTTTTTGTTTGTAGCTCTTCTCTCTGAAATCTTATTATGAAAATCAGTCTGATGGTGTTCTGTTAGCAGGCTTTTATCTAATGCAGGATTTATGCTGTGTCAGATGTAAACATTGGTTTTCAAGAAATGATAGCCACCTACTGCGTTCACACACCAGTCTTTTCCTGTGGTTTGTGTTTGGAGCATACTCAGAGTCTTTAAGCACTATGTATATAACCTTTGTCCGTTTTATCTCATGATTATAATTTTCTTCTGCTTTTCTGCATACTCAGACCTGCAGTCTTTCTACTTCCATACTGACTTGGGTTCCCTTAAGTCTTGCCTTCAGCTTTTGCTGTTCTTCCTCCAAAATTCATGTAAGCATCTAAGGGGGTAGCCTGGCAGTGTTAAAGTTTGGCTTTTAAGCTCTATGTTGAAGTCTTCATTAATATACTAGGTCACCTACTCACAAACTAGCTATTCTCATCTCCATTTCTGGCTGATGAAATCCACAGATTTTTTATGGAAACCAGTCATAAGAGATGTGCCGAAGCAGTGTGAATGCTTGAAGTGTTGTTATTGTACATACTGATTTCAAAAACACAATATGAAATATCATCTGACTCCCACTGTTTATTTCTTTGTAATTGGGAAAAAGAGGAAGAGGAACAGCAGAACAGAACATGGAGTTGTCCACCAATCTGTCACTTAACATATGAGCTATTCTTTCCTAAATGAAGTTGTTCACTAAAATACCTTTTCTGTATGACCATAAGCCATCTTTTCTGGGAAATGTGTAAAGAGAGGTTTGTCTCAACCTCAATCGAAATTTTAAACATGCATCTTTAAGTATAGAGTGCAATTCAAAATCAATATTGTGTTGTCCTGATTTCTAGTACAAAGAACATTCTCACACATGGAGAGTTTAAATTAATTTAGTATAACAGGAACAAAAAGGAGCAAATTATTTTCTCAAGAATGGATGAAGTGTGATCAATTGATCCCATCAAGCTTCATACTCTCGAGCTTTTTTTCTGTTCACAAAATGATTGGACACTTTGAAACATAAACTACATAAGTTCCGGACATGGGAGGGGCTGACTAAGATATTCCATATGCATGATGACTGCACATGAGCCCTCTTCAAATACACACTTCAACAGTTCAGAGTGATGCTAATAAGAGGGCTTATCTAAGCCCAGAATCTTTCAGTGCAGACGCAGCTAAAATTTATTTTGGATTTCTGCACCAAATATCTAAAAAAAGTTAACGGACAGAGAGACTTGAGGTAGAAAAAATGTCAGAAAAGGTTTCATTTTGGACTATTCCCAGTGCATGTCTTTTCTTTCTTGGTTGAAGCAGATAGTATTTGCTTATGTAGCTGCTGTATGCATATGGAAACTAATGTTGGATGCCACACGGGTTTTAATCTGTCTGAGGAAAAAGTCTCTTTTTTAGTGAAAGCACCTAGGTTCGTTAACATTGACATCTTAATGTCTACCACGTATTTGATCCATGTAAATTAGGAAGGGAGGCATCAGAGCTTCTGTAAGGCCCATAATAGCTTAAAAAGCTGAAAATGGACTAAATGTAGTTTATTAGTCTCCACTGGTGAAACGTGACAGAAATGGCAGCCTCTGGACAGAAGTCATTGACTACATTGTGTACTTCTCTTCCTCTTTTTCTCAGCCACCCCTGTGAAAACAATAGGAGCTTGGTAAAATTTTAAGAAAACATTTTGATTAGAAATGTTTCAGTTTGTGTTCTTAAATCAGTTTGTCGGCTTGGAATTTCACTTTTTATTCTTTTCCCTTTTTAAATATTGCTTGCGTGTCCATCAGTCCCAGGGTATTTTCAACAAGTTGAGTATATTTACAGAATGAAAAACGTTAACTTTCAGCTGTTCCCCCTTGCCTGGGCTATTCGTAATCTTCGTAACTCTTTTTAAGACTTGTTTTGTTATGTTGTTTGTTTGTTTGTTTGTTTTTCATTTTGTTTCCTGTCCTAAATGGAAACTCAAAATTATTACTCTTTAATGATTAATTTGTTTAGGCAAGAGTTTAAAAGTAATTCCAGAAACTGATTGTTTGCTGGACCCACATTGTAGCAAGTAGATTTAAGACGGGTTGACTTTCATGGCATGGAAAATGCAGGAAAAAAAGAGAATACTGCAGCAACTAATATAACAATGAAAGTAGAGGGAACTTTTATTGACCTAAATTATGAATATTCAAACAGAATATAATCCTTACATAACTTGTTTTGTTATTAAGTTCAGTTTAGTTTGTCTCTGTGAATTTCTAATATGCATCAGAGTTTCTGGCTGATAGCGATAGCTTGTGTGTAAAGACTGTCTAGTGAAATCTGAAGTTTGGCAATTTGGTGAAAGAATAGTTCTGAGATTCAGCAGCTCAGATCTGAGAGCACTTGGGATTGTTGGAAGATGCTGCGAAAGGTTAAACATTGAAACTGTTGTGTGAGTTAAGGTGGCAGGAAGGGAAACTTATCATATGGATTAAGTTACTGTACAGTGCTTGTTCATATTCTGTAAGACGATGTAACAAAAATGTACATGTAATCTACCTTCCAGAAGTTTTTTCAAACATTACACATAATTGGCAGAGTTCAAAATCTCTCTAAATTTTGAGTGGACATCAGTTTTGGGGCACGTATATGTGTAGACATACGTACATGTACTCATACTTGGACATTCATGTTGAACTTCATACAAGGCAAACTGTGGTTGGAGAATCATAGACTATATGGGCTTTTTGTGTATGCAGCTAAATAACTCTGAAGTGTCAATATCAGTAGCAAGCATTCGTAATTAAAAATAATAGTTGCTGTTTATCACAACTTCTTATTCTTTATATTCTTATTTTTTGTAAATCATTGCACTGTGTTTATAACTAATTGCAGACTAAATAGTATAAAACAGAGTACATGTTTGCTTAATGTTTGCAGATGTGATGGCAGGGTAGCATAGAGATGTCTCCAGTCTCTGTAACTGAGATGAGCCAGGTAATGTCTAGACAAAAGGAATTATCCATATGTCCTCTATCCCTTCAGTGACAAACAGGAAGAAAAACAGATTGCTATGGTGTTGGCACCGTTGCCAGCAAAAAATTACTCAGTTGGCTTCCATAAATGCCCAGTCCTATTCCTATACTCTTCCAGCACTGGAATGTGGTTTTCCCATGTTAAGGCATTGATGTGTTTCTGTGCAGAAGAGCCATGTTGTTACATGGAAAATGATCAAACTCCTCTTTCAAAAAGGTAAAAATGCATATACCCTTCTATAAAGAGTTAATGCATGCTCTATGCTGAAAATGACAAGTGCTCCTTTGAAAAACATATTAGATCTTAATAATTTGAGAATATCAGGGGATTCCTAGCCAAATGTCTTAAAAGGAGAGAACGAATGCCTGGTATGATGCTTTTCATGCTGTCTGCTCTCTTCTCTAGAGGGCTTCATGTTTTTTTTTTGTTTTGTTTTGTTTTGTTTTTCCATCATTTTACCCTTATTTGGTCTTTCAGAAAGGCATAGACTAAGCATTTTATCACTGTTGCTTTCTCATCCAGCACGTTTTGGTCTTAGCTGTAAATACTTACGTGTCATTGTCCAGGGTGTTTGTTCAACTCTAATTAACATCTCTAAATATCCGGAGATGTGTAGATGTAATAAACGTATAATTATATTTAATATATTATAATTATTGTTAACATGATATAATTTAATATGATAATGTTTTAAATAAAATCAGATGTTTAGATGTAATATACATGTCTAAACATCCAGAGAGCTAATTGGAGGTTACAATCTGTGTAGGGGGAAAATAAAGGCCACCTGTATTGACCCTAACAGCACTGTTTTTCAGTCTGTACGTTCTCCACATTCACATAGTATTTTCTACTGAAAACAACCCTTCGGTAGAGGACAAGTTTTGAACCATTATTAACTTCTCCATGCATGCATGTTGGTTCCCTAAATCGTCTGTTAAATTTCTTGCTTTACTAAATAATAGGTGCAATTTGCCATTAGAAATAATAATCTCTTACAATTCCTATTTACAATCCCATATATTTATCGTTTAATTTTAGTACAAAATAATTAGCTTATTTAAATAGATTTCTATGAGACCTCACTGAAACACAGTCTGTAAACTCTACTAAATCAGTCATGTATCTAGTTTCTGCCTCATTTAGTCAGATTTAAAAATTGCGTTAAGTATTACAAAAAAAAGTGCTACTGGATATTTCAGATTCCTATAGAAAAATAAGTTGTGTTTCAGAGCTGATCAGGAATTGTGGTTTAACTGACTATCAGAAATTCTGATTCACTTAAGCATTTTTGCAAAAATGGAGCTGTTAAACATTAAAGGTTTCACAGCTGTTAAAGATAAATGTTTTGGTACTCACCTGCAAAAGCATTGGTCAAATTCTTGCTGCAATTAATATTCAGCTTACACAGTGGAACAGCTTCAACAAGAAAAAATGGGATAAGCCTATCTGAAACTAATTCATAGTCTGGCTGTATGGTGGCATTTATTAACATTGTGGGAGAGCCAAATTCATATTCCCTGTTCTGCCAAAAAATTATATGGCTATGGAATTGCTGTGTGCTGCTTCTTAGCAGTTAGCATTTTTTCCCCTATTCTCAAGAGCCAAGTTTAAGGATTTCATTAAAACATAGTGCAGATTGAATGATATAATTTGCACTGTGAATAACCAGAAAAAAAGGAAAGGGGTGGGAGGAAGCTCATCGGGAGAAGGTACCAGAAAGGTTTAAGTTGAAAGAGGACAGTCTCTTCCTGTGCCCTCCTGTGTACTGTTTGTATAATCTTATTTTTCTACCACTTCTGGCCAGGAACAGCCCTGCCTCCTATAAGGTACTCTTTCCACACTCGCTCTGTCTGGAGGACCCGTGTAGGTTACAGGTGTCAGAGAACTTACAGATACATATGTAACTATCATTTTTATTTTATATTTATTTTAGCCTGATCAGTCCTTGGCCAGTGCTTAGGAACTGCCAGGAATGAGTGTGAGGGGCTGAGAACATCTTATGCCAGCAGTGAACAGCCTTTAACCATGCAGTGCAGCAAAGGCTAGTTTTTTTTGATGCAAGTAGCTGTTCATTGAGCCACAATAACTTGATGGTCTCAACAAGTTTTGACCTACAGGATCAGGGAGAAATCTGTTTATTGTTACCTTCTTAGTAACTCATTGCATATACACATGATAGTCACACCTGCCTTCAGCCAGATGGCAGTCCTCATCAATATTCAAAACTACAGTAAAGCAGTTTTAAGGATCTGCAAACATTTGAATGTTGGGAAAACTTGCTTCTTAACCCTTTTATTTAATGTAAATACTACTTTATTTAGCGTTTGGAAAACTACCTGTGCTGTTGCTTTCTGCTATTCAATTGCCTAGGAGCAGAGAGAGAAGGAAAACGAGGAAGGATATCAGGGAAACAAGGAAATGAGTTCTGTGGCAGTGTGACTTCACAGCATTTTAAGACTGGCTTATAGTCTGGATATGGGTATATATCATCTCTTGGACTGTTAAATCCTTATCGTAAACTATACTAATACCTGAGATCTACATTTTGAGCTGGTTTTGGGTCTTCAGGTTAAAGGTGAGCCCTTCCCACAGTTGGAACAAGAAGTATGTACCAACTGGAAAGTGATACCCCGACCAGCTGTTCAGCGCTGCTAGAGGCCTGCGCTCTCGCCTGGTGAAGAGAAGTGCCTGTAGCTGGAAGCAGTCAGCTACAGCTTACTTGCCAAGGTGGAAGTGAGGATCTCCTTAGCTTAGCTATCCTTCCAGTGGAGGAGTAGGGGTCTCTGAGCTGAGAGCAGTGGACACAGTGACAGTGGCCTAAGTCTAGGACAAAAAAGATACAGTAGGTATATAGCCTTTAATATGTCATCAGAGCTAGTACAGATACATGTTGTTCTTAGAGGGAAGACCATCTGTGGCCATTAGTCAAAAGATTTCACTTTGCTAAATCTGAAGTGATTCAATGAGTTTAAAAAAAAAATAAATGACAGGAACATTTACCACTGCTGGAAGATTTATTTATTTATTTATTTATTTGATTTATAGAGTACCCATTAGCATGTTTTTCTTTAAATTAACTTCCTGTAATGGAGATAGTTATTGAAAGTTTGCTGTAAAATAAATAAAAAATAAAAATAAATCTGACTACTACTACTTATGCATTATAAGTAACACTTGAAATTATCAGAGCATGAAATGAAATCACAGGAGCTTGCTTGCCTTTCATTCTTCTGTATTGTTACATTGTTCCAATTAATGTTTATTAAGCAGGTGTTATTTTAGTTTAAATACTAATTGTTAATGATTACTAAAAATATTGCCCACGTTCTATAAACAATACTGTCATTCTATTGGTTTATCTGATACAGAAAACCAGAAGTGACCTTGCGTGTTGGAGCACACAATATGAGCCCTTATGGAGAGCTTTTTCTTTCCTGCCCAGTTGTATTCTTCTACCACAGACACATATGCTTCAAGCAATTTATCTCGGTGTAGCCATTCATCCTAGCAGAATAGAAGTCCCTGGAAGCAAAAAGGTTGCCTTTTCTGTCCAACGCTGACAGTTACCATTCTCCATTTCCAAGTTCCTAGGATGGTCTTCACTTAAATCTCCTACAGCGCTTCTCTCCAACTCCAGCCCATGCTTCTGAGGTACAGACGACAACAGGACAGGTCTGTTGGCATCCCATCACTGTTGCATTGTTATTTATTCAATGTAGAAACTGCCATAATAGATCACACCAGTTTGATGCTGACAGAGATCAGTAACAGATGACTGGAATGAATATATCCACTTCTATGAGGATGGACTGATATTGTAGCAGTCCTTTTTTGTTTGTTTGTTTTCTTTTTAAGTTCTAAACTCTTAATATTTTGGACTGAACTGTAATTCATTCAAAGATGGTTGCCAGAAAAAACGGCCAGTATGACACACAATCCATGACGGTCTTTGATCACCTCTGTTTAGGACAGACTAACCTCTGTGTGAATCTCGTAGCTTCCTGTACATCTTTAATTCCTTCTGGTCTTACTGTTCTGTGTTTTTTCTGGGGTTACTTGTTAGGACTCAAAGATATGCAAGAACAGAATTGTATACATTTCTTTGGAAAGAATTTAGAGAGAATTAGAGTGAATGGGTTGAGAAGATTTTTTGGGGGAAAACGAAGATATTGCACAGGAAAGCAGGAAAGGAGCTTGGCTCTAGAGGAAGGGGGTGCAATCTCAAGTTCCCAGCAAATGTAGCACATGATTAACTTTGTGCTTACAGTTTGGACTTCTTCAGAGTTCACAGCTTCTGTGAGAAGTACTGTATAAAATAGCATTTTTATCTGTCACAATTCATGGAAGAGGAAGGATGAACTACATTGGAACTCAGTAGATCAAGGTTCAGATGTACCTGTAGGACTTGAGAAAAGATGTTAAATTTTGCTGTGCTTGACTTGCCTGAAGCCGTTTCTCTGATGTAGGGAGAGCTTGTACAAAAGTGCAACCAGTGCCTCAGGCCCTAAAAAGCTCCTTACCATGCAGTATGTCTTAGATGCTAATTCATCCAGCATCTATCCACTGCACCACTCATTCGTTGTACTTGATAGAGGGTGGCTGTTGAAATCCCAGGCAGTGATACTAGCTTGTTCACAGGGGTCTTGTTAGGAGCAAACTGCTTTCTAGGCTCACAGGCACAGCTGCCTGTCCCAAGACATTTACTGTCTCTGCGAAGATGGCGAGTGCTTCTCTAGTGGTGAGAGAGATTTTTTTTATGTTAAGGAATTCTTTATAATCAGAGGATGTTAAGAAGGATTGCAAAGTGCAACAGATGCCTTGCGTAGCATTTGATGACCCTCAAAGATTGTATGTGTTCTTTTGTACTTGTGAGACTTCACAGAAACTTGCATAATTTGGCGTTTTCTCTTTAAAATAATTGAATAATTATTAATAGAGTCATGCTTTGGTTGTCTACCTCACACTGGTTCCATTTGTAAAGTGATATACTCTCTGAAACGATTAGTTTTGTCTATAAGAAGAAGAAAAAAAATGAGGGGAAATCGGTTGTCCAGAGGCAGCCTTTTTTAAATGACAAAGAAGCTCAATCTAACTTAATCTCACAACTTTATGTGCAAGGTTATGTGCACATAAACAGAGCACTTAAATGTGTGAACAAAATATTACTAATTGGTAACCTGAAGGTTTCTTTTTCTGATGATAACTTAGGTTTATTAAAAGCTTGTCAGTTATTAATTGCAGGGAGAAAGACACAGCTTTTGCTTAACTGTAACTCTATTAATGAGATGCAGCTGGCAAAGAAGCAGAAAAGTCTGTCCAATAGTGATAGTTTTATCATTTCAGAACAGTCGGAAACAAAAATGGCTGAATCTATTTGAATCTTTCTTGTAATCAAAAATATGTCAAAGGGAATTAGTCTACAGTGGAAGACACCAAATGGGGTAATCGCATGATTACCCATTATCGCATGATTTTTCTTCCTTCAAGTAGTCCTTGCACTCATAACTTGTCTTATCAAAAACAATAGGAAAAAAAAAAAGTGAACAATGATTGATTGATCATTCAGTAAGAATATTTAATTATCTGCAATGGGGAGGGCAGTGTAACAGATTTTCCTGATGCTTGGGGCCCTTTTTGCAACAGATTATCAATCCATCAATGTATGTCAAAGAGTTACCGTGATGACTACTAGCCTTTCATAATATGAACTAATGTGTCACAATTTGTCCGTTTTTTCCTCCATGTTTGATAGGTTAATCTTTGTTTGCTTGTTTGCTTTCAAGCTAATCTAATGTCTACTAATATACTTTTTCCAATTCAGTACAGACTAATTTACCCTTTTTCCTCTGGCCTAACTACTTCAGTGAAAAGCTAATCACTCCTTGCAGGATTATGTTCTGCAGTTCATTGGCCTGAGAATGACATGTAAATTAGCTTCTCTCCCACCATCAGGAGGCTTCTGTTATAGCCTGCATTTTCTCTTCAGCTTAGTTAAAAACATTTTCATATTTTTTTCTTAAGTAGATGACTGCTAAGATCTCTCTTACTCTATCACATTGCTATACCAAATGCAAGATAGTTGATCAGTTATCAGAGTGTTAAGTTATTAGAGTCTTAAGATTCAACTGAAAGGATCAAACCAAGATTCTGGTTAGCCCTGTACCATTTCTCTGAGTAGGTGAACCATGAAGAGATCTTGAGAAACAGCTTTGCTAAAATATATTTATAGTTGAATTATAACTAAACCTTGTTGGGTAACATTCAAAAAGTGAAAAGACTATTTTCTTCTAATCTCGGTAGATGAGATGTCATGAGAACAGTTAGTATGACAAGATTATCAATTCTTAAAGCTCTTGAAATTCTGTAAAATTGCCCAACCTTACAGTATAGACTAATTTGAACAAGAACGGCTTTGGGAATTTAATTCCCCACACTCAATTTTTAAAATGTATGGTAAATATTAATTTGGAACCAGATGTAAATATCAACTCTCAGGCTTCACATCTCTAATGTTACAGTCATTTGTGAAGTTCTCCTAGCCTTAATATATGCATATCATTTATCTCTGTCATTGGTTACAGATGAAAAACTCTATTTAGAGCATGTGTATGTGTGTTCACTTCTTTCCAGTAGGAAGCTTAGAGGGGAGAAGTTTTCCTTGGCATAAAAGGCATTGAGATTTTTAACTTGCATTTAAACTAGAAGTAATGCAGCATCCTGCTCAGATGCACTGCTTTGGAAATGTGTTAGACAAAGACTTATTACAGTGAATTGAGGTATTTTGAGACCAACTGCTTTATATAGCCCAGGCTGTATTTCTGTAGATCTTCCTGAATCCAATAGCTAGATGGGAAATACACACTTTGTGCTCATTTGCTAAAAGAGGCAAATACATTTCATTAAAGAGATACAAGACGATAAAAAGTTCTGAAGCTTCAATTAAATGCTTAAATCAATATCTTCCTTTTGCTATCACATCTTTCCTCGTATATGTAGTAATTTTCTAGCATATCAAGTGGTAGCATAGTAAGGTTAAGAAGTTATTCTGTTATTTTCTGTGTTCCAATAGTTACCCTTTTTCCTACATGAAGGTGGGACTTTTCTTTCCTCAAAAAGCTTACTGGCTGATATGGATATCTTTTGCCTTTTAAAACTTCTTATAAAAATTGCCTGCATGAACACAGTGTTTGGAGAGAGTTTGTGAAAGAGACTTCTGCCCTTAGGGTAAGTACCTTTCCCAAAACACTGGCTAAACCTTCAGAAATACAAGTTCTGAAGTTTCATAAAATGCAAAAGCTTCATTTTCTTCCATCTTTAACAGAAGACCCTTCTGCTGAATAATGTTCCTGTCCCTTCGATTGCATTCTGAAATGTGCAGAGATGGAGTGGAGTCTGGATGGCAGAGATGGAGTGGAGTCAGAGATGGAATGAGTGGATTTTCAGTGACTTGCATTTGGCAGCGGCAACTTTGTTGCTTCAGTGCCTTTTGTAATTTCATTGTGTAAAGGCAGCAGTATTGGATAGCAAAATTCATAAAGAACTGGCAAAAGAAGTTTCAGAGTTGCAGGCATTCAACTTCTGAGGACTGGTTAAGAACATAGGAGGTAAAGAAGAATGGAAGAGGAGACATATCCACTAGATCAGTTTGATGCTTAGTTGCAGAGATGCAGAACTGCAGTCAACGGTGTGCAGATCATAAAATGGTCAATAAGACTTTCCATTTTTTATGGTAGGGGAAAAAAGAGTAGACCTCATAAATTATTGATCAACTGAAAAAAATGCAATTGAGGAAGTGCTATGTAGCATTTACGTCTCTCTGTATGTGGGTATACGCGGAGTGTGGTGTAACTCTAAGTCTGCATCTGTGCACCCATAGTTACCTGAACATTTTTATGTGATAAAATTAGTAAATCTAACATGTATGGACTTAGTAAGTTATATGACTTGCATGAGGTATTGAAGCAGTGTGCAATAGTTGGGGAAAAATGGCAAAAAGGTTGTAATGAGGAAATAAAGTGAGTAGGGATTGTACCAATCATATTTGCTGACAAAATTAATCTAGGAAGACTTCTGACATTTGGAAAGTTGGACATAAAAGGCATTTGGAGGTAAAGCAGTTAAGAGGCAGATGTTAACAGACTGAAATGTAGTCAAGATGAATACAAACAGGTTCTCGGTGTTAAAAAAAACAAAATGTGAGAAAGCTGACTAAGAAACAGTGCTAGAGAAGTGGGATCTTCGGAATGCTAAACTGAACATAAGCATGCCGGTATGGTGCTGCTACAGAAATGCAAATACAGGCATATAAGAGAAAGTGGACTTCTATTTTCTGTCTTTGCAATATGGAATAATTTTCTCTGATAACGTTGACTAAAGAGGTATTATAGGAATTTCAATGGAATTTGTGCTAGATCACTGTCAAATTAACTCTAAACAGTTCTATTAGATAACCTTAGTAGCGCTCTCTCTCTCTCTCTCTCTTTAGAACTGTCTTTTTAAAAGGATTGCATTTTTTGTCATTCTTCATATTTTTTTTGCAAAATACTAGCTTCACTTAGTAGCCTTCACTATGCTTGACATTACAGCTGTTGCCCTTGTGGCCTTTGTTTCTGTTTGAGCTGCCTACACAATACTTGATTTACACAAGTCTTCTGCAAGCTAACAATGGAACTTGCTATTGTGTTGTTTGTTCTCAGTGTAACCTGTTTATCATTGCGTCTCTTCATTGAGTTCTCAACCTCCTCGTAAAGAGCATATAGGGAAAAGTATCTATTTGGATAACTGCTCTTAACAGTTTTTTCTTATGCTGCTACCATCTTCATGTGACCTTTTCCCCTTTGAGTGCACTTTGAGGAGTGCTGAGGACTAAATATGCTACAAGGAATAGCGAGAACTTTTTAAGACAAAAGTTTTCATTATGTCAGTAGACCTTTTCAATTATCACTAAGTTCCAATAAGGTCAGTTACAGAGAGCTGTATAAATTGGGGTCCAAAGCAGAAAAGAGGTTGTGAGGTTGAGTGGTGTGGCTTTAATCTGACTTACACTTTGAAATGGTCTCTTGGAGACATCTTTCAGCGACTTGTTTGCTTAATCTCCTTTTCAGCTTTCTGTTGATTTACATAGAATCATAGAATGTCCTGAGTTGGAAGGGACCCATAAGGATCATCAAGTCCTCTGTTTCTATTTGAACGTTACTTTATATGGCTTTTGATAGATGCTTCTGTTTTTAACTTTCAGCAAGCCCTGGTTGTTAGTTTCATGTTGTGTATTCGCTCTAGTATTCCATATTCTGGATTGCACTATTACTTCTTTTTGGTCTAATACTGCAGAGATGCAGATAACTTTAGCTTAATTGTTATTATCTAGTCACGCAAAATTCTTCACACATGCAAACAATTGCTCTGTTTGAGGTAGCAACTGGTTTTCCTTTACGTTTGTGTGAATGACAGCACGCCTTCTCATGCATTGTCTTCCAGGCTGAATACCATATAATTCACTGAGCGCTCCTTTTACAACTCTAATACAGGTGACGTACGACTTTTATGATGGACTGATGTTTTTTACAAGAAAGAAAATTGCTCTTTCTGTCAGTGCCTTAGTAATTATTTTTAAAATGACAGCTGTATGCAGTGTCATATGCAATTATACTTCCATGTTGTCTAGACAGGAGTACAGTAAGATTTGATTAGTTCCCTGAAAAATAACTGAGAAGTTCTCAGTTCGACTGAACTAATGAAAAACAGGTAGGATTATATTTTGACTTGAAACCACTCAGACTTGTGTAAGCTCCTGGGATAGCAGCTGAAGTTATATATAATACAACTTCTGAGAATAAAGAACAGATAAATAAAAAGCAACTGTCTCTCCTGAAAATAGGTGTTGGTGATAAAAATTAAGAAAGCCTTCTCAGAATGCTGAACTTGGAGACAAGGATATCAAGGAGTCTCTCAGCCACAACAGCTAGTTCTAAGTAGTTGATGAAGACCAAAGGATTATTGCCAGATCACAGTTCAGATCACACACGTTTTCCACAAAATATGCAAGAAAATTCCCTGCTGTAGTGTGTTCTTGAAGCTTGAGGAGAGCAAAAGAAAATGAGAGAGGCACTGATAGGCTTGCTAAAGGGATGGGACAAGGTTTGTGCTCGTGTAACAATTGGGTTTCTTTTTTCCATTACAAAGCTAAAAGGAACTTGTCTTACTGGGCTTTGCGTGTAGATTAAGTGTGTTACGAGAAGAATCCATTTTGTTATATAACCATGCTTGCCATGTGGAAATACAGCTGTACAGAGGCTGTGATAGACAAGGAGATGCTTTTGTTACAGCCTTGGCCATGAATTAGGAATAGAGCCGTCTTTTCCATTAAAATACAGGCCAGATAGCTGTGGTATGAAATCAACAAGAAATCACAAAAGATCAGGAAAAATAGTATTTGAAAACAAAACAAAAAACTTACTGCCTTTACAATAGAGGGAATACTTGATTAGTTTGTAACAACAGGGATATTTTGAGCTTTCCATTTAATGATGACTCAACAAGAAGTCTTGAAAGCAAACAGATAACACAAGACAAAATGATAATGACACTTGAGTATGAAACGTGTTGCATGTGGTGGTGGGCTTTCCACTGACTTCAGGGGAAGTTAAATCTGTGGTTTTTTAGTGAAACCGTATGAATAGATGTTACAGTAAGGCTAATAGAATATAAAAAGAAGCCTTTTTTATGCTTGGTTTTGGCACTGATCTGGTCTTGACTGACTCCACTGACCTTTATTTCATGCATTTAGTTCTTAACTTCATTTCCTGTTTATGTTGCATATTGTGTATACGTACAGGATCTTGAAACTGGAGCTTTGATCCCATGTAAGGCCAGAAGCTATAATTTTAATACCAACTCACATTGTTACTGAATGTAGGTATCCTGGATAGAAACCAGTGGTATGGGCACCCTCAAATAGTGAATTGTGATTGTCTCTTTTGTTCTCAGCTGTTGAAGAGCAGAAGTATAACTCACTCTAAAGCATGTTTTACAAAAATTCCTAAATTCACTGCTTTTTCTTATTTGTAGTTTTCCTGTTTGTTATTCTTTCAACATGTGTTTTTATACATGTATATATTTGCAAAAAATCAATTTGTCTAGAACAATCTATGTAAGAAGATCATACTGGCAATTAGCAGTTATTTATAGCACAAATTCCACCTATAATACGCTCTTACTAGATTGTACTTAAAAATCATTTACTAATGAAAAAATATCTGTCTAAATCTTCTAGTCTGATGTCATCTCTTACTGGTTTATTTCTTAAATCCATTAGCTTTTCTGCTAGTGCAGAAAGCTGAAAAAGAAGAGAAGAGAAATATACATAATATGTAATCATTCTGTTCAGAGCTGTAATCTTAAATTGCTATGCCAAGTTGTATAAGAAGAATAATAATGTTAGGTGTCTTCATGAAAAGTGAATCCTGAAGAAAGAGGCTTTGATATTTAAGCATTGTCAGAAAGGGATGTTGTGAACAGGGGTGGTTGATGGCATGCGATTCTCATAAATATTTCATAATTATAAATAACTCCAAAATAATCACTTACTGAATAATTGCTCAAAAAATTAAGAACGCAACAAATTGAAGAGTTGGTTTGTTATACTAGTGATTTTGAACATAAGCAAGTGGATAGAACGTAAGATTTAGGCACAAATTAGAATTTGTACGTTACAACTGCAGTTTTAAAATAAATCATGGCAAGAGGTGATTGAGAATTACAACTGAAACGTTACACAGCTGAAATGTTACTTCCAAGTTACCATTGTACTAGCATGGCCCAGCTCTTGGCACCAAACGCTTGGTTGCAGTAGGAAGTAGCTTAAGTAATTGAATATATCTGCTAGTACTGTGATGATCTTGATTATTGTAACTTAACATGCTTTTAGGCATATGGTTTTGTTCTGTTGCCTTAAGCTTTTAAAGTTTAAAATTTAATAGTTATCTTTTAAATTCAAAGTTTGTGTGTGGAGATAGTATCTTGGATAGGAGCAACATATACAGCTGAAAAAAATAAGGCATGATTTCAGGAACATGATGCTTTGGTTTTGAAGAACCTGCTTATTTGAATTTAAGACCTTGTTATCTTTGTGTTTTGGTAAGTGTAGAGTTCAGGAGCTGTCTTGCTTCATAATGAGAACAAATCTATTAAAAATGCTGGCCCCAAATTGTTCATAATTGTCTCCTGATTTCTTGACATTGACGCAGTGTAGCAAGATTGGCCATAGCAAGAGCTTTCTAGCTCCTTGCTCTGCCCTTCTGCAGTATCCAGGAGAATTCCCTGTGCTAGTGTGAGCCCTCACTTTGAGCTATTCCTTTTAACTTTCTATCCTGTGTAACTTACATCCTCCATCCTCTATCATTTATGCTGATCTGCTCTGTAATCTGCTTTCTTGCTCTGAAGCACTCTCTTCTGAAGTGTGTCCTTTGATCCATATAAAATTTAAGATCTCACCAAATAGCTGCCTGACTCTATACTGCCTTTTCTCTTTTAGATCTTTGAGTGTGTTCTTTCTCACCAAGACTTAATATTTTTTCTCTTTGATCTCTTCTGGGTTTCTTTTTATATTCTCTGGTCTAAACAAACTGCCCTAAAGGCAATTTTGCCTACCTGCTCTGCATGATACGTTTTTTGCTTTGACACCCTATTTTTCACCTTGGTCTTTTTGGCTTTTTTACAGGTATTGCCCAGTTATCTTCCCAGCCATTTGTTTTCTTATGTCCCATAGGTTTAATAGATTTGAAGTTGTGTGTTACGGTATTTTTCTTAAAATAGTATGGTCCAGACCACTCTGGAAAACTTCCTTCTAGCTGTCTCCTCTTCCTCCTAATATGCCATGTTTTATCTGTTTCTAGACTCGTTATTGTTATGGGGAGTGAGGGGGGCACATCGCAAAGTCATCTTATTCTACTGCTTCAGTTTGGTCTTACGTGTGGTAAAATGGCTTCAGACTAAACCCTGTGAAAGTTATGGTCCAAGTCTCAGGTATTTGAAAAGGGTTTCCTTACAGTCAGTAAGGGAAATGGGCATTCCTGGTGGATAAGTCATCCTATCTTCAGTTAGTTCAGGTAATGGAGCGGACACTTTCCCTGCAGCTGGCTGAGACTTTAGAGGGGCCCTAGCGCACTGCATCTACTTGCTGTCGACTCACCATCTACTTTAGTTACCAGAGATGAATCTTATTAATCTGCAACCTGTGCATATGCAGCATAATTTGTGTCAGAAGCTGTAAGAGAAGGTGGAATTACGGGCATCAGTATCTAGATAGAGGTAAAACTTTTTGTTGGCATTGCTTCATGAAGGTCTCATGGGTGATTGTTACTACAAACATAGTTATGATTAGTTCTGTAGAACTATCACTAGTCTCAGTTGCCCTACTGAAATCCAACTGAGATTAATTCCCTGCTTCTTCGCCCATTTTAAATTTGAACAAAGTATCTTAGAGAAAGCTTAGGACTATTGCAAAATAAAGACCTTAGTTATCTCTACGAAACAGTCATGAACCAAACACCAAATTTAAGTGTGACTCCATCTTCATGTAAACAGCAAATGTCTCTATTTTTTATTCTTTAAAGTGAGGAAAAAAGCAAAATGAAGGGAGGCAGTGCTAGTAAATGATGGATACTACACATTGAAGAATTCCTTTCAAGTTAAATGCAGTGCAGTAGTGTTCTGTGGGCAGTTTACATGCTCAGCACACAGTGGATGACCAGCAAAATACGGTAACTGTAGTAAGATAAAGCCTGTGTAATTACCAGTACAATATAAGTTTTTGTTTTGCTTTTTTAATAGAAAGAGTACTACCATAGATCTTGTGAATCACTCATTTATAGTTAGAAAAGGAAAAAAAAAATGCTTTTTACTGAGAAAAACACACATGCAAAGCAACAGCTCTTAGGTGCCACAAAAATCTTAGATTCTGGAAGATTTGTGATTTTTTTTTCTCGCTTTGAGCTTGCAGAGAATTGAAAGGACTGTGGAATGAATGTTAGTTCTGTGAAATGGAGGACAGGGATGGAAATTAAATGAGGAAGTTTCTTTTCTGCTTAATGTGTTTTGGGGTTTGCTTGTAAAACATCGTTACACTCTTAGAAGGAGCTGCTTTCAAATTATTTGCAGAGATGATGCAGTAGTTATGTATTCCTGCAAAACACAAGGCTTGACTGAATAATGGAGATGGAGATTGTGATCGCTGGTAAGAAAGTGATACTGTGTGACACTCTCCTGCTAGAAGTGCAAACCATAATTCTCTCTTGAACAATCCTTTCCTTGATCCAAATGCATGATTGCAGGGACTCAAAGCCAGGTCTTGGCAAGGTGGCTGCTGTGTTTTGTGGGAATATTTATATGTATTTCAGAAGATTAGAATGTGTTGAAACAGAACTTTGAGGGGGGATTTTTTGAATTTAAGGTTTTTTCCTTGCAGTCTCCATTTTATGTGAATACTCGCCGAACACAGGTTTTAGGTCTTCAGGGCTCTGTAGTGTTTGAGCAGTATATTTTGTTTGACAATCGGTGAAGTGGTCGGGGGATGGAAGCGGGTTTGAAGTTACATTTTTACCCATGTATTGAAGGAGATTTTTTTTTGGTGAGGATTAACATGTATGGTGTATCTTGGTTGCATAGAATCTTAGATTCTGTGTGATTCAGTGTTTCAAATTAATCACTGCCTCTTCTACATGTATGCTTCCATCCAGAAAGCACTGTAAATTTGTTTTCCTAAACATGAGTTACTCTTGCAACTCTCTGGCCTGAGTAATCAGTGTAGCAGTTGGATAAAGACCTGATTAAGTTCAAAGCAAGTAAAGACAGCACATTTGAAACCCAGTGTTTGTGAATGTAACTAGAAAACAACAGGTGTGAAGGCTGTTTTACACAGACCAGAAGTTTTGCCACCAGTGACCATGCTTTCTCTCCATCAGCTGGAAAGAAACAAAGTAAAATTTTGCCAAAAGGAAAAAAAAAAAAAAAAAAAGAGCCAGATTTCCAGAAAACCCCTCCTACACAGATTATATATAATTTTTTCATTCTTCTCTTGACATAATCAGAGCCTCAGTAACTCATATGCTCAGTAACTCAGTAACTGCATAGTTGCAGTTGTTAAAAAGTCACAGTCAAATACCAAGTTTTAGAATATACATTTACAATGTGTCTTTAATAGTAACTAGAAGAAATGCCACACTTCATTTCATTGGAAAAAATTTTGGATCCTTTTACTAGCAGATAAATTCCTAAGCAACCTCTAGACTAGTACAGATTCACTGAAAACTTCATAGAGCATTTCAGTCAATTAACAAATGTTTGTAAATGTGCTGGTATAAATATGCTAAAAGATTGTTTACAGTTATACTTAGGATTCTGAATAAGGTAAATCAGCAAGCAGGTTTCTCAAAGCATACTTGTTATGTAAGGTCATTGTTACTGTCCCTCAAATAGAGGCCTTATTGATACATAATGTGCTGCATATTCTCTTTCAGGAGATCAGTGACCTGAATGTTTGCATTTTAGGAGTCTGTTACAAAGTATTTGTCAAAACAATGCACTTACAGGCAAATTACAGAAGCAGACTGTTCTTCATTATATATTGCATTTTTTTTGGTACGACTAAAACTGATTTTGATACGAGTATCACAGGTGCGATCAGATTTAAGTAAAATAATCTGTTAAACTGCTCTGACAAATACATTTGCCTTAATGTATTTTAATGTCTTAAAGTACCCTTTATCTTAGAGTATACATTTATTACATTCTGTTCTATATTTCATGTATTGAGCATGGTATCAAATAAACTTGCTTTTTTAAAAATTGCTAAGATACCAAAAATCAGCATAGACTTTATCTTACCAAAAGCAAGGAGCCGTCGTCATCTACGGAAATGCAGTAACTTTTCATTGACATTGATGTGATAGCATGCACAGTCTTCATTTGAAGTGAAAGAATAGCAGTAGCCTTGGTTTCATTCAGGTTTTTTTTTGATGTATCAGTCAGTCATTTAGCTATAATTAAAGCATGCAGTTAAAAACTTGAGCTTTTTAAAATACTTGGGGGAAAGTGCAGTCATTGGAGCTAGCTTGTCTCTCAACCTCCCACCTGCACCACTGTGTAGCACCCTGCTCCGTCTTCTTGATTACCTCACTGTAGGTCCAGGACAGGGGGGTGTCTGCTCTTAGGTGTCCCTGAAGCCACCTCTTCTCCAGGCAGAAGCAACCCAGTTCCATCAGCCTCTCCTCACAGGGCAAGTGCTTTAAGACTTGATGGTTCTCTGCTGAACACCCTTTAGTTTATCAAGCCTCTCCTGTATTGGGTGGCCCAAAACTGTACCACAGTATCTAGGTGATGTCTAGCAGGAGAAAATTAAAGGAGGATAATAAGTTTCCTGAATCTCCTGGCTCTGCCATGGTTTATAAAAGCCCAAGAGAACTGTGGCCTGCCTTGGTGCCATAGCACACTGGCACCCAGCTTGCAGTCTGCCACATTCCCGCCTCCTTTTCAGCAGAGTTGCTCTGCTGCCAGACAATCCCCAGCCTGTTGTGTTGTCTGTTACAATGGGTTCTACCTTCCTAGCTGCTAGACTTTGCATTTGTCTGATGCTGAATTTCACAAGGTTCCTTACTGCACTTAGTCTGTCGCTGGATATTGCTTGCATAAATGTTGTATCTTCAGGAATGAAGGAAGAACTCCTTGAGCTTTCTGACTATCACATAGTCAGAAATATTTTTCTGTAGCTTAAGTATGAATGACAAGGGTAACAGTCTCTTCATTAGGGATGATGCCATTCTTTTCTTCCATTCTGAAATTTAGGCTAGTCCAGCAAAGCGGTAGTCTTCCAATGTCCAAGTTGCAAGAAAGGGTGGATTTTTGCTTTCACTTTTTTTTCCAGCTTCCTGACTTGAGGCATCTGAAGAATAGAATAGGTTCTTTCTTCCAGATACATTTTAAGTTCAATAGGAAATGTCACGGGAGTGTATTATCCCCATAACAGAACAATTTCACTAGGAATAATGAATTAATCTGAGGAGGAGCTGAATAACCTTCATCTGCCACCTGAGTTGCCTTCTGCTGTAAGATTTCTTGTTGCAGCTGGAAGCTGTGAGGCTGTGTGTGTATTGTAACCACTGGCGCAATGGACTCTAAGCTCAGAGTCATTTCACAAGTTTGCGTGCAAAGCGTTATCTATCAAGTACAAGAGTCAAAGAACAGTATGTTGTGTTTATAAGCAAAACTTATCTGCTTGTTGCACCTTCAAGCTGATACTCCAATGAATTATGAGTACTTCAGGTGCCTAAGATACCAACCTTTATTTGGCATGCATGCAGAACTTCGCATTCCTTAGCGTAGTGCATGTATGCTAATCAGTCCTTGAAAAGGTAGCTTTCTGTTTCTGCTGAGACATTTTATTGATACGATCTTTGCTTATTCAAAACGACTGCTAGGAAGGAGACTTAAAAATGTACCTTAATTTTAGGTTTATATCTAGTAGTATCAATCTACTTTTCTCTTCAGTAAAGTTACAATACTGTTGTTAAGATTACCAAGTGATTTGGGTGAAGAGACTGGCCTTTCTCAGGAAGAAAAGTCTGGTTTGGGGGGTAGAAGCTAACCTCATGTAGAGAGCACTTTGATTCTTGAATCAGCAACATCAGAATCAACAACCGTAAGTGTGGCTAACAGAATTGTAGCTGAAATATTAAACTGTGGTAAAACTAGGCACAAGCT
Source organism: Nettapus auritus (assembly GCA_011076525.1). Classification (NCBI taxonomy): domain Eukaryota; kingdom Metazoa; phylum Chordata; class Aves; order Anseriformes; family Anatidae; genus Nettapus; species Nettapus auritus. Next base: position 4,900,394 of record CM021770.1, on the reverse strand, counting down.
TCACAGATAAATAACTGTTTTCCCCATAATTCTTACAGCATCTCCAGTATATTTTTTTGCTTTGTGAAATGGTATGAATTCACAAAACTTACTGAAAGAGCACAAGCTTTTCAGTAGTTACTCCAATTAAATAATGTTTACTCAACTGTATCAAGAAATTATAGGAGATTTTAAATTATTACTTTACTGGGATATTTCACTTTAACTGCTGAGTAAGTGTTCATAAAATATCTATAAACCTACAGGAAAGCAGGAGAGGGACTGTAGAAGTAGTTGAAGTCGTTTGTTTCTACTACAAAGTTTTCCTTGGATTCAATATTATCATTTCCTTTGAAAGTAATGAGCATGAGAAGGGTATAAGCATAGTAGATAAGAAACTAGATGGCTCGAAAATTATTTTTTACAACCATTTTTACGTAAGTAGACTGTTCACAACTAGTCAGATCTTTATTATTCCAATAGAAGACAAATGCCACTTGAATGTCTTTTTCCTGTAATAGTACTGGAATAATACTTTTCCTCTATGAAAAGATGTTTTCATTTGAAAGACCCAGAAAACTTGAAAGCTTTGAAATCTGAATGCTGAATAATAGAAATCAAACAATGTTTCTGAGAGTCTGACTGGACATCCATTGTAAGATGACATGCTATATGAGACTGTTGTTGTGCTGCTACTGGCAGACATTATTTGCCAGATACAAAAGAATTTCTTTTAGAGAACAAAAGTCATATTCTGATAAGAGAGAAGATACTTTTCAAAATCAGAGGATTGCCAGGAGATGTACCTCGTGTTTTGAAATATTAAATGCCATTGTTACTCTCCTGAAATAACAGGCAAAGTAGACAGGGGCAGCTGAAAGGTCAGTAATATTAATGTTTCTTTATGTAATAATACTTTAATACTTTCTAAATGTAATAATACTTTAGCTAGCTAATAAATGCACATGAGAGATCAGAGTTAAGATGTGCTGCTCAAAAGGTTGTTCTGTTAGGGTGATTCAGTGTTTGAAAACATTTCAGGAGAATGTGTCAGCTATGTCTATTTTGTGGCTTAGAGTCCATATATGGAAAAGCATGACTCCTGTTTAAGAGTAAATAGTCTCTCATTATAACTGGACGAAGAAAGAACAGAAAATTAGGGGGGAAGAAAGCCCCATGTATCTGGAGATTTATTTTTTTGATGTTCCTAATGAAAACCAAAATGATCTGGGTGGCCATAGCCAGTCTGCAGACTTAATTCGTGTGGTTTTTTGTTTTTAAACAGTAACAAAAGTTTTTGATGTCTGTTCTCATCAGCAAGACAGCTCCTGAGCAAGGTTTCACAATTAACACTAAAAAATTTGACTCCCTGTACTTTTGAGTCATGTTTGGTTCAAGTTCTCAGTGAAGAACATGGTCATAGAATCTTTTTTAGACTACAAGTTAAATGTTTATTTGTCTAGAAATAATTGCAATGTACACATGAGGAAGTGTGTTTATAAACATATGAAGATAAATACTAACATTTTATTTGCACACCAAATTTAGAAGCATGATGGATAAAAAAAACTTTTGTTTAGCTGCCCATCTCCATTGAACATGTTTTGGGGGCCTATTTCTGCTCCTGTTGATTTCTATATCAAAATTTATATTGTCTTTCAATTGTAGAATACCATGGCTGTGTATTGTTGGCAAGAGTAGTTAATTTATGTTTGTCAATGGCACTAGACTTTATACACATTTTTTAAATTTCTTCTGAGTGTATGCAAGATGACATTGTAAATGGCATATTTGCATACTATTTTTCTGGATGTTTTGTGCTTACTCATTTAAGATGGTGGTCCTGCCTAAGGGCATGAATTAAGGTTGTGTACTAGAAGGTGTTTTATATAGAAAAATATGATCTTTAAGATCCCTTTCAACCTGAGCCATTCTGTAATTCTATGTTTGCAAAGATATCAAATGTCAGAGCTAAGGTTATTTTATCACCTAGCATCTGGTCCTATGAAGAAAGCAAATCAGGTTAACTAGACCCTTGATCCTGTGCAATCTCATTCTTATATTCTAATGAAATACTTGGAATCATCAGATGTGGATTTCTTCCACATTAAACGTGCATTTTTATGTGGAGCATAAGCATCCAGGCCTCTAGAAAGCATAAAAAGACAGTCTCAGGAAATTCGAATCCCAGAATTGTAATATTAGATGAAAGAACCATCCTTCTTCTTAAGGTCAGGGTCATCCAGAAACTGATTTCTGCCTCAGACAGCGATTAAAAAGATGTCTTTAATGTCTAGGAAGATTTGCATCAGGCCTATGATCATACCTCTTTTTTGGGGGAGGGTCAAGGTAACTTAAAAGTTCTTTCAGATCTGTCTGCAGTTTTATAGTGTTGCACAGTATGCAATGGTGTTTTTAGAATCTTAGAATGGTTTGGGTTGGAAGACCTTAAAGATCATCTAATTCAACTTCCCCCTGCACGGGCAGGGACATCTTCCACCAGCGCAGCCTGGCCTTGAACACCCCCAGGGATGGGGCATCCACAGCTTCTCTGGGCAGCCTGTGCCAGTGCCTCACCACTCTCTGAGTAAAGAACTTCTTCCTTATGTTTAATCTAAATCTTCCCACTTCTAGTTTTTCTTCGACTTATCACTACACTCCCTGACAAATAGTCCCTCCCCAGCTTTCCTGTAGGCCCCTTTAGGTACTGAAAGGCGGCTCTAAGGTTTCCCCAGAGCCTTCTCTTCTCCAGGCTGAACAACCCCAACTCCCTCAGCCTATCTTCACAGGAGAGATGCTCCAGACTTGATCATCTTTGTGCCCATCTCTGGTCTTGTTCTAATACATCCATGTCTTTCTTGTGCTGGGGCCCCAGAGCTGAATGCAGGACTCCAGGTGGGGTTTTAAGAGAGCAGAGCAGAGAGGGAGAATCCCCTCCCTCACCCCACTGGTCACACTGCATTTGATGCTGCCTAGGACACAGTTGGCTTTCTGGGCTTCAGGTGCCCCTTGCCAGCTCATCTTGAGTTTATCATCCACCAACACCCCCAGGTCCTCAGGGCAGTGACATCAGTTGTTCTTTCCCTGTCCACCAACTCTGTAACTACGTTGTAGAAGGCCAAAATTTGTCAGGCGTGATTTTTGCCCTTAGTGAAGCCATGTTGTCTGTCAGCAGTCACCTCCTTATTTTCCATGTGCCTTAGTATAGTTTCCAGGAGGATCTTCTCCATGTTCTTGCTGAGCACAACTGTGAGAATAGCTGGCCTGTAGTTCCCTGAGTCTTCCCTTTTTAAAAACTGGGGTTGTTTCCTCTCTTTCAGTCACTAGGAACTTTACCAGACTGTTGTAACTTCTCAAATACAATGGGCAGTGGCTGAGCGACTTCATCTGCCTGTTCCCTCAGGACCAGTGGATGCGTCTCATCAGGTCCCATGGACCTGAACACATTCAGTGTCCCTGGTCGTAATTCTCCCAGCCCTTGTCTTTGCCTACTGCAACTTCAGTAGTGTGGCTTCAAAACTGATACAATTTGTTTCAGTCAGGCCAAAATATTGCTGGTTTCAGACTTCTTCGATGCCATCAAGAACTCATAGGACTCAGCTACCTTTGCTCTGGGACTTACTTTGTCGCGTAAGAGGGTTGTGTAGACCCTTCTTATCCTAGCTCTACAGCATGATTAGCTGCACTGTAAACAAACAATTTGCAATCAGGCATTCATTTCTATTCCATTGTTTTAATGTGGCGCTGTCCTTAGAGTATACAACTTAAGTTTTAATTAGTTTTATTATCATTGCCATTGTTGTTAGATAATTCCATGAAGAAAAGGAAAAACAAATTACTTGCAACCAATATATGTTCCATTTCAGCACCCTGAAAATGAAGGGTTGCTAGGAGAACGGCAGGCAGGAGGAGGGAGAAACTCTGGTTGACAATGTGGTAGGTTTGATTCTCAACATTTTATTTCATTTTATTTTATTTTATTTTATTTATTTATTTTTGCAAGTATCAGTAACAGCTTGTTCAAATGCATTTTCTAGATTTCCAGGACATTTGCAGTTTTAGTACCTGTAGACAATACTGTCTACATTTGCCAGATGAGGTAGGATAGTGTATGTATATCTAGACTTGTAGATTTATAACAGAATGAGATGGAAGCTGTGGACTGCAATTATATAGTGGGGAAACAGTCCAGAAGCTTGCTGAAATCTCTCTTTCTTTCACAGTGAAAGCTGTCTGTAGCATTGATGTGATACTGCTGTCTTACAAAACAGTTTTATTTTTAGTACTTTCTGATATATTTGCAAGCAAATTGTGCAACCCTTGTTATAGAAAGTCACTGTTTTTTTATTCCTTTGCATAAACATGTTGTGAAAAATGACCTCTTGATGCCAACTGATGTATATACTAACAAAGGAATTTCAGTCAATATTTTCATGGAACTTTGTACCTTTTCTTAGCTTTTGATAAGAAAGACAGATGCAAGATGAATTAGGCATCTGGAAGATTGCTTGAGGAAAAGGAAATTGACCTAAACAGTTGAATTTGGTGAAGGAGGAAATCTGAAACCAGGACAGATGGCACTGATACAATGCTGGGACCTGTTTGGGAAGTAGTCTTCAGGTTTTTCATCAAAAAGATTTTTTTTTTTAATTTATACTGACTTAAAAACCAGTGTACAAAACCAGCTTTTTTTCTAAGAAGTTTATTGCATTCCTACATAGCAAACAAGTCCAGAGCTAAGCAATGAGCTATGTGAGTCAATAAAGCTTAAGACATGCTTGAAGTGTGCTTCACTGAGTAAAAGGTGATGTAGAATCTGCCAGGGTAGTAGAACATTTACACAACTAGGTACTCTGAGCTCTTCACCCTTAAATCTCTCTCTCAAAGCAAACAAACAAAAACTTGCAAATCGTGTTTTGTTTTTTTTCTCCTTTATTTTAAGGAAAAGGTAAAGCATTCTTTGAGCAGAACACAGGTCCCGAGGTTGGAGTAGCACAATTTAAAGTTAATACTAATAGTTCTGAGTCATTTCCTGTATTTCCTACTTTCTAATCATAAAGGAGGCAGTCCTGTTACTTCATTTGGAAAATGATATAAAGTGGTGGGAATATAAGACTTACTGGTCTGGTTGAACAACAGGAATTAGCAAGTCTTCAGTCTGTCATCTTTTTTTTTTTTTCCTCTCAGACCTGTCTCTCTTTCAACTAAAATATTCACCTGATCGCCTTTTCTGTCTTTATCCAGAGATAAGTAGGATATCTATGTCTTCAAATCTCTTACTTTCAAAATATACTCTGCTATTTAACTACTTCCCACAATATTTACACCTTGTACTCTTTCAGTTTTCTTGGACCAACCCTTGTGCTTCTGTGTACATTATTCCCTTGCTCTTCTCTGTAAAGAGAATCACTGTGACCTTCAGTAAAGGGGCAGGACATTTTTAAGCTCCTAAGACTGGTTCGCAAGTCTTTTGAAGAGTTTCTCCCTACTTGCCCAAGCCTACTTTGCAAGGTTGTGTCAAGTCCATCTTAACACCCTCTATTTGAGGATAGACTGTGTATTTTACATCCACTGAGTCTGCAGGGCTATCATTTTCTCCACGGGTAGTTTGTTCTTTAGGAAGTCCTTGAAGCACAAAGGGTACTTTCATTATAACTGTACAAAGATACTTCAGCAAAATCATACCACTGTCAGTGCTGTCATCGTACTAATTAAGAAAGACCTAGTAGGGAAAAAAAAAAAAAAAGAAAAAAAAGAAATACAAGTAATCTGATTGCCTTTTTATCCTGCAGTGAATAGAGGAGGTCTACACACATGTTCTGACCAAATACAAGAATGTTGATTTGCTAACAAATAACTGCTCACGTTTTACTCTGTTGTTGGTGTTAATAAGGAATGCATTTAGTTTGGTTTGTTTGTTTGTTTGTATGAGTGGAGTTCAAAGAGGGAAGAGCTAGAGCATCATTTCTGTTAGAGATGATCTTACTACCTATGAAATATTATTAACCAGTTAGTGAGGAAGCCAACTGTTGGAACCAAGAGAGTAAAGATGCAGTGCAAGACTAAGCTTTCAGAGTGAAATTGCTATTTGGGTATTGTGTGAACATGAAGATCTTGCATGTGAATGCTAAGGATTAAAACACAAAGTACAGTGAAGAAACTAGCAATATCATGATTGCTTCTTTTCATTGCTCCTTGGTAGTGTACTTTATAATTACTTCAATTTTGATGTCGGTGATAATTTATTACAAAAACAAAACAAAAACTCCTGAGCACAAACATTAATTGAAGAACCTGGGATCAGATAGAGAGATACAAGTGAGAAGGGGGATGGAAAGCATGGGCTATAATTATAAAGATTTTTATTTTTGTAACTTGATTTCTGTTGCTGTCAAATGCTTTCATGTATGCACACTACTTGAGTGTTTTAGATTATTACTAATAATTGGCCTTGAGTGCCTCCAAAGAACTTCTGAATTTCTAATACAAATTTATGAAATGTTCTATAATACTGCACTGAAAAGTAATGTTGAAAAGAAAAACAACATATGCTTCTGAACTATTAGTGCAACTTCTTCTGCACAGAAAAAACTTTTGATAAGATTCAAACTCTTAATTAATTTTTAAAACTGAAAAAGAGGCATTTTGGGGGCACTGCATTTATAAATAGTTGTCTCACATTAATTTAACGTAAATAATCCTTCTGTCCCTACCCACTTACCAGTTCCAGTGGTATTTTTGTAGGGAGTTTTGCTCTGCAGTGTCTTACCTACAACTGAAGAAAGAAGAATGTACTTTTCTTTTTTTCTTGGTTTATAGTTTAGATTGTTATTTGGAATTTTGTATGAAAAGTCTAGACGCAGAAAATAGGAAATGCTGGCACAGGGGTGCATGTGAAACTTAAGCCATCTGAAAATGCAAATGAAGTGTTGATTTGTGCTGATCATGTAGAGTTATTTGTTGAAATGTCCTCAAGAGCAAAAAATTTCAGAGATACAATATATGAAATGTGTTAACGCTAGACTGCACTGATGTTCTAGGTCTCAGTTCTCAATCACTAAAATAAGGGTAATAGTTCCTTCCTTCTGCCCATTCGTTTTATTTTTGACACACAGTTTGGATTCAGCAGTGTGGGACTCTCTCACTGTATGGTTGGCAGCATGGAATTCTTGAATACGACTGTTATACTGATAATAACATATAATAGCTGTTACCGCATCAGCTATCAGGTTTTCTGACCTGAAGACCGTGGCTATGGTTTTCAATGCAATTTTAGTTAAACCCCCCAGGCATTCTGTCATTACTGTTGTGTACATTCTGATAATCTGGTTCCTAAAGATATTTTATTTTATTTTATTTTGAGTTAAAGCTCTCTGGGGAATATTTAACAGTGCTAATTTTCAGAACTGTAGAAATGAAAGATGCTTACAGCTCCCATCATAAAGACTGTACAAAGATAGGCTTGTCATTAGCATGCACAGTCCTTAGACTGTCAATTATGTAAGTTCAAACATAGATAGTAATTTCAGACAACTGCTCATCCCTGTTTTCTACCAGTGAAATATTTAAAGATGGAGTACCTACATAAAATATAATGAGTGCTAGTAGTGTGAAGTGAAAATGATTTGTTTATGCTCTTACACAGTAAAATATGTTTAATTTTTTTTTTAGCTGCATTGCTGCAGTGATTTGAGAGCCAGATCACGTTCTCCAGGGGCATTATTACAAAACCAGAATTAAAGCTCAGCCTACTCGATCTAATTGTATCATAAAGCAGTCAAGAAAATGCTGATGACAGTTGAACTATCAATAGTTTATCAAGTTGTACAGACTAATGGAATGTAGATCACCAGTACTTACGTTAATAATGATTTTATATTAATATTTTTAAACAAAGACATAGATTTGAGAATATCCATTGAAGAAAATGTCTGATAGTTCTCTAGAAAATATTTTTCCTTCTTTTTTAACATTCAGAACATAACAGATGCAGTTTGCTTGTTGAAGAAGAACGTGTTAATAAAAGGTTAATTGGAGAATAGATAATCAGCAAGCATGGATCATTTATTCTTGGCTGTATACTGTCTCTCCCTTTCCCTCTTACTTTATTCACATGTACCTTTCTGTCCAGGTACATAGTTGTGTTAGAACTTTATTATATTTACTTGTTCTAACTTGTAAAGCTAATTGTTTTGTAGTTACATGTCACTGATTTGATGATTTTGAGAATTTGTAGGCATTTTAAGAGCCGCTTACACTGACAATCAACTGGATTAATTGTTTTTCTGCAAAGGGATATAAAAATAATAAGTTTTTATTACTTCTGAATTTTAATTGAACTGCAGAAATCTAGATGACATGCGAGGAATATATGTGATATGTGTGATACAGAATAGGATTTTTCGGTGTTTGCATGTTGTTTAAATTTCAGAAGTAAATCTTGAAGGTTCTTTTTATTTTTTAAAAGCATCCAGTGCTGGCAGTTTTATAACTTCCCATTTGCATTGTTTAAAACTAAGTTTGCAAGTGAACTGGAGATACCAAATGCTTGTCATGATGAGCTGGTGTGTAAAGGAGCTCTGTATTCCAGGGCAGATCGCTATGCCTTCTACAATTTGTGGTGCTCTCAAGTTTTAGGGCAGACAGTACATTAACAAAAACTGTGAGCAGAATCCAGATGGTTTTCTGTGAGGAACAGGTAACTTAATAGGTTTTGTACCATTTTCAGAAGTGGTGCCAGTATGAGGTCTGCACTATATCCTAAATAGGTATGGCCATGTGGTGTTGTGGGGGAAAAAAAAGGTCATAACTGTGCTGGCAACTACTCAATTGCTTGCCCGTTGTAATTCAGTAACATTCCCTCACCTTTTATTCCTGCCTCAAACATTGTGTGTTTGCTTATGTTGTGCAGATAACTGACTGCACAAGTTTTGGGGTGTGGGTTGTTGTTTGTTTTTGTCTGTGGTTGTTTCTTTTAGAAGTTTAGGTTTTTCACTTTACTGCATTCTAACGCTGAATTTTTATGACTGTTACCTTCAGTGCAATCTGTGGACATAAATCAATGAAATGTAGATAACAAGATTATATATTACTTCTGAGTTAACATGCTTGTGGTTTATTGACACGATCCAGAAGGTACTGAAAGTCAGTTTCTTAAAGATTAATTTATATTGGCTAGGTATTTACCCATCAGTTAATCCCAAAAATTTCAGTTCTGCCTTCATGTTTGCTTAATGGTAGGTATTTGCTTAAGGTACTTAGTCGTATACCAATGCAATGCAATAGCGGAACTCACAGTGGCATGTACTGTATTCTACATGTTATGCCAGTATGTTAGTAAAGTTCTGAGCATAATCGCAGACTAAGAGCCAGAGATAATTCTGAGGAACCATCTGTTGATCAGGGAGAAACTGAATAAAGTGAAGACAGAGAGGCAAAGAAAATTCATGAAAGGAAAAAGTCTCAGAGAAGGAAAATAAGCTTTGGTTTCTAATTGTTCAAGTTTTGAAAAAATAAAGCATTCAGGGTTACTGGGAAGCAGGTTTATTAAACAGAACATAAAAATGTGAATCAAGTAAAAAAGAATAAGATAACTTCCACTAAATACACCTTCAAATGTTTTAGCTGACATATTCAGAGTACGTTGATTAAGGTACAACATCCTGTGGATCAGGCCTGTCACAGAACTTACAGGCATCAATGGAAAGGATTTGAAGGTCACTTCCCATATTAAGGAATGAGATTAGGAAAGGTTTAACAACAAAACCCTAGCTACCTAATTTTATGAGCTGCAAATTTGAGCTGAGGGCTACTATTGGTGCAAATACTGTTTTTTGCTACCTGTTGTCTGTGTACACCTCGTGTGATGCACATCATCTGATGAAGAATTGCATTTGTCCTGTCACTCTTGTATTCATTCTTAGTAAAGTGATCATCATCATATAGGGCCACACAATATCTCTACACATGCTTGTTAACTGGGAAAAGGCTCTGTTGTGAATGTGCTGAGATGCTGCTATTGCTTCTTACTCTGGGGGATGATGATTGTCTTCGGAAAAAAATTCGCCCTTGCAAAAAATGGAAGAGAAATCTTTAAAAGCTGACCGCAGGAACAATGTGTCATAAAAATGGCAGCACCTGGAGTTAGTGCATCTTACAGAATTTTGTTCTGAGTTGGTATTTGTCTCAAATCATACACAAGTGCTGATTTAGTATTGCTTCTTATATCCAAAGTGCCATTGATGGAAGAGAGAACATTTTCCATGCTTGGGTTTTGGTTAATTTGAAGAAAGGCAAGTTGTATTATTCTGGTAATTTCAGTCGTTAACCAGAAAAGTCATGAATTTCCAAATATTGCAGAAAATTAGCTTTGAATTTTGCGAAGCATAAGTTCCTTCCAAATTTGTGGGAGGTGTTTCTTAGTGGTGGGTGCAAATGCCTCAAGAGTCTTAAATTTCTTTCATTACAGTTAATGCTCCCCCTTCCCCCTTTGGGTTGTAAAGTGTTAAAAAGCAGTGAACGTTTGCTGAAGATTTTGCTATGGACGCCAGGAGAGTTTCTAGGCCATTATCAGAACAATTTTGATCAATATATTAGTAATTTCTGTGTGCTTTAAAGTATGTGTAACCAAAGTGAACTTATTCCAGATTCAGCCGTATACGTATTGTTCATCTTTACTCTAGGGATTTGTTTCAAGGATGAAGATGCCTCTCTCAACCATGAGATTTGCAGGATTGACTTGACTCTTGTGGTTTTGGTTCGGTGTGTTTGTTTGTATTTTAATACAAAGAAAACATAATGCCAAATCTTCTAGACCAGAAAAATAAACGTAGTTTAAAAAAGAATTTAACACAAGATGTTTGCTATTCAATTATAGCTGTTTAGAATTAAGTAGCCAATCAGTTAAAATCACAAAGTAGCAGAAAAAAAATGTGTTGTCAGTAGTAGCATCTCTCTTTTAGACAATGAATTCAGCAAATGCCACAGTATGCTGTTTTCTTTATTATATTAAACTTCTATTAAATGTAATTAAAAATGTAATCAAGCTTTCCTTTAGAACTCTCACTTTTATAATTATGAGGATGCCAGTGTTTATAAACTTGACTACATTTTTAAGAGCAGAATGAGTAGATTCTTTGCTTTAATTGCTATAAAATGTAGGACCCCTGCTGTTTCATTTCTATTAAATGATGCCAATTTTCCAGTAAGGGTAAGTTTGACTAACTGATAAGTAGTTATTATGTAAGAAGAGTTGGTAATTTCCTGGTTTCCTAAATACAGGTTGCCTCATCATTACATCATTAAATAGCAGAGCTGCTCAGGTGAAGAACTTAGCTCTCAGAGTTGGTTCAACTGACTAACTTCGTTTCACTAAGCACAGGGAAATGGGTTGGAGAACATTGTGCATGTTGAACAAAATGAAAAGCAGGAACTGAGCTGACAAGTGCACTTCTCATAAGAGCCTAACAGATCAGAAGGAGAAAAGGAACTATAATGAGACACTGAAGTCAAAAGTACCAATCTCTTTAGAAGTTCTCTGTATGTTTATGATTCTCTTTGTCTATAATCTTATACTTAAGTGAGCAATTTGTTACTTGACCACTTTTTCAAATGGCTGGCTCCAAAAGCAGTGCAGTTTTTCATCATTTTATCTAGCAGGGCCGTTGGGTTTCTTGATTTGAAGCTAAGTGAGAAGGTGGGGCTAGCAGATAACAGAGGGTTCCTTTCCTCTGTGTTCTTCGTTAGAAGCTGCTTGTGGTAGGATAAGACAAAGAGAACTTTTCCCTCCTTTAGTTCATTCAAAGACGTGACAGTTTTTCATGCTTTGTGATTGCAAATGATTTCCTGGTATCTCCTGCGATACTGTAAAATTCACATTGAGCTAATGAGCATAAGGATGAAGAAGTCTCTATTTTCACTTCAGACCAGCTGAATTAACTAATAAAAGTGTTTGCAGTGAGCTGCGCTGTTCAAAGTAGTGTAATAACATGATAGACTGGGTGCTTGGGAAGTCTGAGAGAGAGCGTTACTTCTAGGTCAGTGAAGCCCTGCGCTTCAAACCCTTAGTGATTTGTGGCATCTCTATTGTAATTCCTTTACTTGTAATTAGTTCCTTACACTGAACTGTATTTTCCAAGTTTTAATGTGTTCAGAAGAATCTGGTACCTAAACGATATTAATTTTTTTTAGAGTTTTTGGAAAAGGCATCAAGTAAATCTGACATGCTTATGTATCATTTTTTAGCGTTTGACAGTTGCTTGGCACTTGCAAAATTATGACAAGAAGAATGAACCTTGTGTACAGGGAATGCAAAAATAAAGCAGTAACAAACCCACTTTTTGCAATTAGTGGCTTCACGTTATCAGCCAAAACCTGCTAGTGTGGAGGATCACTGGGTTGTACCATCGTGAGCTCTTAGTAAGGCTGAAGGCTCACAGAATCAACATGGAAAATGAATGTAAACTTTATAAAATTGTTAAAATGATGTGTGAGTTGTCAGACATGGTTTGCTGCATATTATTACATCAGTTCTTCTACCCTGATAACTGGTTAAAATCCTTTTATTTTAAAGGAATATTATATATTATAATATATTACATTTAGAAGGAATCTTCTCTATTTGGTATTTAACGGGTGACATCTGTTGCCAGTGCTGAGTTTACCTCTTAGAAGAATTGCTTTAGAGATCAAGTAATTCAGAGATTTTTATTCATATAAATTTTAATGTATTCTGTAATGAGAAATCTTTCACAGTTTGTGAATGCTCATAGTTGCCTTACTAAGTTGTTCTTAGATACTTGTTCAAACTTCAAGGTCTATGACAGTAAAACAGTCTTTTGGTACTCTGAGCTTATGCAGTACCCACAGAGCTCCTATTTGTTCTTAGTAAAAGTGGTTTTTGTTTGTTTGTTTTGTTTTGTTTTTTTTTACTCTTGTAGATTTCGGAGTGTCCTAATGGAAAGTATTTTTTTTGTCCTTCTGCAGGGAAGGAAAAAAATGCACAAACTTAGACTTGGGCAGCACCAAAGAACAGGTCACTAGCAGAGCCAGCAATACTGCTGAGTCCTCTTCGTTACCAAGCCAGTAGACCATCTAGGTGAGTAAGTACTGCTTTTAGATGCCACAAAGATGCAGTATGTTGATATATCTTCTCGTGTCCCAGAGGAGTAGTTCTGCTTATAGAGCAATACTTTACCCTATGCAAAGAATCTGTCTTAATTTTTACCATGCTCTGCTGAGTAGTTAAATAGTTATTTACTTGTTAGGTTTATGCTTATATATAGTGCTTAGAAAAGGTGAAAAAAAACCTTTGAAATATTGAATGCATTAAAATGGCTAGGTTTGACCACAGTATAATGCTACAAATCAGAGAGACCAAATATTAAAGTAAATTACTCACATACGTGCCAAAGGCTTTAAACAATGTTTGCTCCTATCAAGGCCCTTCATGTCAAATAATATGCTGTTTGTGTACATCAAATCCTTGGAAAATACGTTGTTCTGGGTCATAAAAGCTACTAAGCTGGCCAACACAATTTTTGGTTTAGCAAGAATAATTTGTATTACTCTGGCTAGTGCCAGAGCAGACCAAATATATACATACTAACAGCACGTATATTACAGTAGCCCCGTACAGTGAAGGTACGTAATAATTTGCCAGAACCTAAAGGGGGCTACAGGAAAGCTGGGGAGGGACACTGTCAGGGTGTGTAGCAATAGAACAAAGGGGTAATGATTTTAAACTAAGGTAGATTTAGATTAGATATTCTATGAGGGTGGTGAGGCACTGGCACAGTTTGCCTAGAGAAGCTGTGGCTGCCCCATCCCTGGAAGTGTTCAAGGCCAGCCTGGATGGGTTGTTGAGCATCCTGGTCTGGTGGGAGGTGTCCCAGCCCATGGCAAGGGAGTTGGAACTGAACAATCTTCAAGGTCCTTTCCAGCCCAAACCATTCTGTGGTTCTACGATTCTATGATCATCTAAGGAAACAAATTAATCCAATTTACTGTGTGCATTATTTTTTTATATTTCCCCATACCTTCTAGAAGTTAGAAAACCTAGAATCATGGAAACATCCCGCTGGCAGTATAGTATATGTCACCTTTCTGTAATTGAACAGGCAGGCAGATTCTGTTATTTTTTTTTTTTTTCTGGTCATAATAACATGCAATTATCTGTATTTGGCATTGTTCCATATACATTCCTTGTTTGTTTGTTTGTTTTTTTAATCTGCCACGGTACTTTTCCACTGAAGTAAGCTTCCCTTCTACTGCTAATTAAAGACTTTTGAAACTTTTATTAACAGAAATAATTTTATTTCCGTTTTCTTAATTCCAGCAGTTTGTGTCCTTCTGGCCTCCCACCTTTTAAGAACATTATTTGTTTGCTAAATGACCATAATGAGACATAAAATCTGCATTGACAATGATAAAGTAACGTTAGTAGACACAAGATAAATTAGAGGGTTGTAGGACATCATTTTTATACTTTTTCACTGGTATGCCTGCATTATCATTCTTAATGAGAAATAGATGGGGCTGCAAATAAACACTTGCCATTCATAGGTGACTCACCCTGCCACACTTTTCTGTATGAGACTTATTTGTATAGATAAAATTAAACAGTGTTTGCAAACTTCAAAAACTTCGCGTTTGACCATGGAAAAAGTCAGCTACAGACCCCACAGATGTGCATTCATTGTCTACTCTTGTCTTTCAACACCAAGTATAGTTAAAATAACCAGTCAGGAAAGAGGCAAATCCTCCAGTATTTACAATGTGTGAGTCAAGGTTGGATCCCTTCATTGAAGATATGCTGTGCCTTACACAGAATCTCACAGGTGTGATGCAGAAATTGTTATGCAAGGTTTTGTGGTCTGTGTTACGCAGGAGGTCAGAGTAGGACTGAGTGAATCTTTTGGCCTGGGATATTGGGAATGGTAATAGGTGATAGCAGGGGGAAGTTAAGTAAAGCTGTTGTGAACAAACAGTTAAAGAAAAAAAAAAAAGACAACTTTTTTTTTTTTTCCCTAGTCTGAATCTGTCTCTTTCAGCAGCACTGAAGTTTGTGATCATTAGAGGGGAACTGATACTCTTTAAAAGGGTTGTGTGAGGAAAAAGGAAGACAAGGGGAGTAACTTCTGTTTGTTCCCCTCAAGAGCAGAATCTGATCATTTGGCAGTTGTAATAAAATAAAGGAAGAAAAAAAATCCATAGATCTCTCTTGCCAATGAGACCCTCAAGACAGTAAAACACAGAAGAGCTAGAACTTCAGGGAAAAGAAAGGACTGTTCCAAAGTAAATCACTGACATTTGGCAGGGGGCAATATACACAAAACTGAGGAAAAAGGAGAAGATGATAGGTGAATGCCTTCTCCTAATAGACTTTGGGAAATATGCCTAGCTGTTCCAACATACCAGAGAGAATTAATTCATTCAGCTTTTAGCTCTGCAAGTTCCTTTAGGGTAATATGAATAGAAATGATAACCCAATTTTAATAAAATAGAATGGAAAAGACAAAAGGGTGACATTTCTAGGAAGATAATACAGATAAAGACCAATGTTTATTTTACATTAATTTCCTTGTAGTGCAGGTTTTCACACTCTATCCAATATATTCCCTGCACAGTGCTCATGTTTCACCTTTAAATCATCCTGGAGGAATGGAGCGTATTGATGGCAAGCTTCCAGTGGTGTAAACAAATAACTCAGAAACAACATTTGTCATGTAGCCAGGAAATTCTGCACATGGTATTAGGACATAATTCAGAAGAAGTTAATAATAATAATAACTGAAATCTATCCTTCAGAATTACTCTAGAAGCTTAATGGAGGATAAATGTTATGTATCACAGTAATCGGGCTCCCATTTTGCTGTCAGATTTTGTATGCAACCATTCAGGTATTGGTGAGAGTGGGTTTGTTGGGATGGAGAAGGGGAAAGGAATTTGAGTTTTAGAAACTATTTTATGCAATTTAAGATATTTTATTCAAGCTAACTTCAAATAGATTTTTAATCTGAAAAGAATCTTTGCAAGTAGGACCGTTATTTCAGTAGTACTTCAGCAGTGACACTAAGTGTGTTTCTATGGAGTCACTTATATAACTTAGATAAGTGGAGTAATAATAATAATAAAAAAAAGTAAAATGAGTATGTTGAACCCAAAGATGGCTATCTAGCTTGCTATTTGGGATTTATGGGTGTGTACCCTTTATGTTGTGCTTACAGGGCAGTGGATTCCAAAGTCTGATTACCAATTATCCATACCACTTAATGTTTACACTTTTTGTTAATAGATTTCTCTTTTTTTAATTGAATGTTTAAGTTACATCTAGGTATGCGCATCTGTGATGTCTTGGGGAGGAAGGAAATTTGTCCAATTCTACTTCTAGTGGTTTTAATCAGTCTGCTTTTGTTTGAATCTGTCTTTGCTCTCTATTTTATATTTAGAGCAAAATACTTGTAAATCTTCATGTATCTAAGGAAGATCTTGTTTTCCTTTGCAGCTGTGGCTTGTGACCTAGCTGTATTTCAGAATCTTAAGCTTGTCTGTGTAAGTTAGGTGTTACAGAGCTGTCATTTTGGGAAGCTAAAAGTGATATGTATGTGATCTCTTAAGTCAGAATGACATCACTGATGATTATTACTGAAAACTAGGTCAGTTTCTGAGAAATCAGGACAACGGGCAACAAGAGTCGGGGGGAAAAACTGGGCTTCTGGTTGAAAATTTCATCTTCCTTGTGACCTATCTCCTCACATCTTGGAAACTGTGTCTTCTGTTTCTTTTCCTGGTTAACTGTGGTAGATTCGTTCATGGCCCCTGGAGCTGCTTTCCAGTCAACGAAGAGCTGACAGTAACATCTGGAATATGAGGAGAAAAAAAGACTTGTGCTGTACCACCTTGTATAATTTCGTATGTGATACCAGTAGTGAAAAAGAGAAAGTTTTTGAGTGGCAGCTTTTAAGAGCTAAATATCTAACTGCAAATAGCAATACAAGACTCCGGATTTGCATTCATTAGTGTGAGGTGCACAAACACATTGTGGACAAAAGCTAGGATAAAGCTCCTTGGGGGGGGGGGCCCCAAAGGGGGGTTCAGAGTAGGGCTTAAAGATGAAGCTTTCTGAGAAAGAAGGGAGCTAGTCTGAGAAATCTATTCAGAGGACGCATACAGCAGGAAATTCTACTCACCAAATCCTTGAGTTTCTTTTTGTATTTGTTTTTTTGAAAATAGCAGTACAACACATTCTCTACACGCGCCTCCCAAATTGGAGCAGAAGACAAACATATCTGAGACTACCTGTGGTTTCAAGCCATTCTCATCTTTTCTAGTATCTTCTTTCTCCTCATGAATCCCTGGCTTCTCTTTATTGAAAGGATGCTCCTTCAGACTTTCTTCCTTTCATACTTGCAGACCACATGCTGTCTCAGCTGCAGGAGGGTGTTGTTACAAAACCCTGACAATTGTCAGAAAGACTAGCAACCTCAGAGGATATCCTTCTGAAATCATTTCACTTTTTAATGAACATTTTGAGTTAACAGTCTGTTTGCTTGCCTGGTCCAATAAAGCATAAGATCTTGTGGCTTTGTTAAAATTCTGGTAGGAGTACCAGCCTCTGAAGGGGATACAGGTTTTTTTCTTCAGCTATCCTAACTTCTTTATTAGTGGCAGCTTTTGTCACAGAAAGAAGTCAAGCAGTGTAGATCTTATATTCTCATCAAGTGACTAAAACTCTTTGCTGTCTCCTACCACTTTCATCATCTTCACCACTAAAATGTTCACTCTCTTAACTACTAGGGATCCTTTCAGTCCTCGTTCCAGCAGGATTAAGAAGGGGCCCTGGCATCAGAGATCTCCATGTACAGACTTCCATAGTTATTCTTCAGAGCTGCTCCCCTGCCAGGCAGCCCCCAGCCTGCACCCTCATTGGAGGTGCTTCCTTCCCAGCTGAAGGACTTTTTCGTAAGGTTCCTCTCAGCCTATTGCACTGATTGCTACAATTGTATGAGCCTGTGTATAATTCCTACAAAGGGGAAAAAAAATTACCCTTTATTTGGTGAGTCCTGAACAGCTCAGATATACCTCAGGAGTATTCTAATACAAAATATGAATACTGTTACTCTGTTGTCCCACCTTGCTACCCTTATGTATGATTTAAACAAAAAACATTCTATAAATAAGTGAACGAGGAAAATAATGAGAGTATGGAACATTAATTTTATGAAATTAAAAATTTATTTAAATTTATTTTAAATTACTTTTAAATTCTGAAATGTGTCTAGCAACATTGCCAGTTTACTACTCAGTTGCTACTTTTAGAATTTACTCTAGTTCAACCACATCTAATTCTTCTAAACATCGTACATATTAATAACATTTAAAATTCAGAATGACCAAGAGAAATTGTGGGATTACATTTATCCTGAGGAATTTCATTGCAAAAATTAACAAGACAGGGAAGAAACAAACTCATTTTCTTTCAGTCATAACCATAACCCAAACAAAAGTTGAGTTTAAATCAAGTCCCCCTCAACCAACGCACAGATAAAAATGGTGTAAAAGCAAAGTTCTCTTTGCAGTCTACCCTTTCTTTCAGCAGCTTATTTCCAGCCCTAATGCAACTGGACTTCTTGGCTTTTCCCACAATCTGAAACCTGAGCTCTGACTGTAATTCCAATCCTTAATGTAAACTGATTTTTTGACCTTTTGTTCTGTGTGTGTATGCATGCTCTACCCGAAAAGTGGGAACCTAGAAAAGAAACTATGTCTGAAAACCTTCATGTGACACTTCATTCATTGCCATCCAGCAGTGCTCTGCCTTTTTGCTTGATATTACAAAATCAATGCTGAATCTTAAGCCATGTGTATACTCGTTTGTCTCACAAGGTACTTTGCACCAATGCCCCAACAAGCTTCTTGTGATTCAAAAATCATTAAGTTTTTCTCTGCACTGAAAAATTACCTTAGAAGTTGTCTAGAGGGTTCCTATGCTTATTACCACTCAGTAGCTACAGAGTGATGTGAATCCTGATTAAAGTATGGCTTTGTTCTTTTAGGTCTGTGATCTTGTGGTGGTTTTAACGTGCTGGGCAGCTGAACACCACAACCGCTCTCTCACTCCCCCTCCTCAGATGAGGAGGGGAAGAAGTAAAGGAAAGAACAAGTCACGAGTTGAGATAAGGATAATTTCACTGAAGGGAAAAAAAAAATATATATATATATATTAAGGAAATTAATTAACAAGTCAACTAAAGGGAAAAAGGGAAAGGGGAAAGGGAGGGGGAAAGGGAACAGCAAAACAAAACAAGTAAGGGCTATGTGGAAGTGCAGAGGAGAGAAATTATTCTCTACTTCCCGCAAATGAGCGATGCCTGACCACGTCCTTGAAGCAGGGCCTCAACGCACGTAGCCGGTGTTCGCGAGGAGGACAGACGTTTTCGCAACAAAAGCCCACCCCTCCTCTCTTCCTCCTTCTTCCACCTTTTATTGCTGAGCGTGACACCACATGGTATGGAATATCTCTTTGGTTGGTTTAGGTCAGCTGCCCTGGTGATGTTTCTTTCTCACTTTTTGCCTACCCCCCAGGAGGGTTGGAGAGAGTCCTGATACTGTGCCAGCACTTCTCAGCAGCAGACACAACACTGGTGTGATAACGCTGCTGTTCTAGCACTGTATGGGCTGCTGCAGGGGAAGTTAACATCCCAGCCAGACCCAGTACAGATCTACAAAACAGTCTCTGCTCTTTCAAAAACCTACAAAAACCGCTGTTAAGATATTTTGCTCTGAAGCTTTAAAAGGAAAGATTCCTGAATCAGGATTACTGAATCCCCAGGAGCTGTATAAGATGGGAACATCTGACATAGCCTGCCATGCTGGAATCAGCCCTAGCAGAAAAGCATTGATTTTCTTGTTCTTCCAAATGTAGAAATATTGGAGTTAACTGTATAAAAAATTGTAAGGAACAAAGTCTGGGGCAAATAATTTATTTCTCTGAGTATTCATTTCACTTTTAAAACTAATTAACGTTGAGTTCTTTGAAATAATTCTGTATTTACTATTCATGTCTGGGGAAACAATTTCTCTCATATGAGTTCTCACAAGTAGCCTGAATGGGATCCAACTGTGAACTACAAAATACGTCTATCAAAATTCCCTCCGCTCTTTTTATCTACGCTATTCTGTTAGGAAGAGAATACTACTTAATTTCACAAATGGTTGTAAAGAATCTGTTATTCAAGATAATTTCTGAATTTCTTAAGCAAATTAATATTATGATTAATCTATTCAAGAACTTTGCACTGTGTGTGAAATTGATCACATTTATCAAAAAGTTCCTTTCAAATTCTTCACCCTGAGAGTGGTGAGGCATTGTAACAGGTTGCCCAAAGAAGTTGTGGATGGCCCTTCCCTGGAAGAGTTCAAGGCCAGGCTGGATGGGGGGGCCCTGGGCAACCTGGTTGGCTGGGATATGTCTCTATCCATGGCAGGGGGTTGGAACTGAATGAGCTTTAAGGTCCCTAACAACTCAAAGCATTCTGTGATTCTAATTCTAACATTTCTGGTAAGAAGTGTGGATGTGCCAAGAAAATCTTGATGCCGAGGTCATGGACTAGATACAGTTGTTCTGTGTGTGGCACAGAATTTCTAATCTTTATGAGCTAGTTACTCTTCTGCTATCTCATTTCATCATACCAGCTCTGGTTGTGTACAACATGCTACAGCCATTTCTCAATGTTTTGTGACCAAAAAAACCTGACCACACGTGTTTCCATACTTCTTTTTAATATTTCATGCTGATATGAAGTTCAGTATCTGTAGCTTTAACAATCCTGAAGCAAGGAATAGGCTGTTAGGAACAGAAACCATTGGAATTCAGTATGGACGAGTGCAAAGACTAATGAATGGGAGCGAGTTCAGCGGAGGACCATGTACATGGTTGGTGGCTGGAGCACTTGCCCTGTGAAGAGAAGCTGAGGGAACTGGGCTGCCTCTGCCTGGAGAATAGGTGGCTTCAGGGGCACCTAGCAGCAGACCCACCTGTAATTACAACAAGGTCATCAAGAAGATGGAGCCTGGTGCCACACAGTGGTTCAGGTAGGAGCATGGGAGACAACAGGAATAAGTCGGAAGAAGAGAGAGGCCTTTTACCCTGGCTAAAGGAGAAGTGTTTTCCCCAGGAGGACAGACCTGCTGTGGATCAGGTTGCCCAAGGACGTTGTGTAGTCTCTGTTTGGAGAGGTTTCCAAGATGTGACTGGTAACACCCTGAGCAACCTGGTCTGGCTCCATGGGTGACCCCGCCTGACCCTCCCTTGAGCAGGAGGTTGGTGTGGAGCTCTCCGAAGGTCCTTCCCAACTCAAACTGTCCTGTGATCCTAAGCCATCATTTATTTCTGGCTCAAGATACTTTTTATAGTTTTGCTGAGGATGTGGAATTAGTTTTCAAACTTCCAGTGCACCAGAAGCATGTGGCATTTAAGCATGTAGATCGCTATGACACTGTCGATACCAGTGTCAAACATGGATAACTTCTTTGAATATTTATCTGATAGTTTGTTGTTCTTTCTTTCTGTGCCCCTCTGAATGTTACACAAAACTGATTATTTCGTAGTTCTACACTACAGAGTTTTATACGTCTTTACATCGACATCTAGAGAAGCAGAAGCTAGTGGAAAAAAGAGAAAATCCCTCTAAACCTTCAAATGTATTCCATTCTTTTTCTGTTTATAAGCATAGCAGTTGGAGTTAGCTGTCTGATAAGAGCACCTGACAATCATTAAGAAATTATTTTTCATAAAAATATATATTACAGACTTCTCTAAATGAAATCTCTAATTTACTTCTCAAAAATCAAAATTCAGAGAGAAATAAAGCTAAAAACAAGCTTTTTAAACTGATTTTTACAACTCTAAATTGTGCTTCTGATGCATCTCTGAATTGAAAAAAAAAATGCCAGTTGAAAGGACTGATGTTTAAAGCAGAATTGTGAAGGCAGTGTGATAAATAGGCTTGCTGTCTGTGTGTCAGACTGGCTTATGTTGTGTACTGTGGACGCTGTCTTAGCCTTATTCTTTTTTTATTTTCTACTAGAACAGCCTTGTTTCTCCCCCCCCCCATTTTTTTTTTTTTTGCCTTTTTGAGTGCTTATTTATATATGCTCCAGTACCTTTCTGTTTATCATAGGCTTTCTATTGAACTTTCAGTTTGGTAGTTGAATATTCATACAGGTCTTGGGGATTACAGTCTATGGGATTACAGGTACGGTCTTATGGTAATGTGAGTATGAATTTTTCCTTGTACTGGTTGACTTCTCAAAAAGAATTAACTTAGTCAGCAAACTTCTAGGTTTGAGGGTGTCTCAGCTAGATCTGGTGATGAGAGTTTGTCACATTTGCTGTTTATTAACTTGTTTCCTGGTGGTAGTTACTGTTCTCAGAATTCATAGCTACATAAATGGAAATGCACTCTTTTTAAGAAGCATTTTAATGCAGCCATATTTATTTCAGTTGAGACTGTCCAGGAAAATTTTAGCAGCCTTTCCTGAATGTGTTTTTGAACCCAAACGTAGCAATTCCAATATATTTCCATGAAGTTTGAGTTGTTCATGTAATATGGCTTGTTTGTCCCATTGGGGAGTCACTGTGTGTATAACGTGTTCCACAGCTACTTCACATTAACTGAATACTTTGATTCTCACTTTTACTACCAATTATATGGTGTATATCAGAGGGGAGGATGAACCATTCTTAAGATAGAGATAGACAGATAGGTACTCTTGGTTAAAGTACTTTGTGTCTAAGCAAAAACAGAGGGCTCTCATATCTCTTCATCAAATGAAGCAAATATGAAGTTAATTTGTTTAAACTGATAAACCCCAGGTACTTGATATGACCTGGAAACAGTAAGAAATCATGTTTTGTAAGATGCTTGCCTGTGAAAATGGTTGGAATTACCATTTCTTCATCAGGGTTTCTATTTAATAGTGAAATGTTTCCTGAAATACTTGCAGAAAACGTATTCATACCTGCCAAACAAACACTGCTGTACAACGGTTATGATTATTTCCTGACGTTGACTTGGAGGATTTAATAACTTTCCCTTGCAAAGAAGTTCCTTTTTTATTTGGAGCTTTTTAGAAATGCTGTCAGCAATTGCATTTTCATTAGCTCTGAGTTACTGTTACTCTCTCTGTTTTAAGTATTTTTATAAACTCTATTAATAAATTTTTGGAGAAACATGCACAATGCTCAGCAGCCTTTCAGAAAACTGGCAATTTAGGAACACCCTTTCCTTGGAAGATTTGAGTGTACTGGGTGGTCTGCATTATAAAACAGAAGATAACCTGATGCTGTTTCTATAGGTAAAAAACAACAACAACAACAAAGAACCAGCCCGGATTCAAGGCACTCAGAACTCCACTGGTCAAACAGAAATAAACATCATTCCTGTTAAGCAAGCGTGAGCAGAAAGCGAGTCTTGCAGAACAAGCCTCATCTCAACACAGCTAAAGACTTTCCAGAGGCAAATAGGTGAGAAAAGACACGTATGTCAAAATTAATTTACAAAATTATCTTAGTGTTCACTTAACAGACTGAACAGCTTGTCACTGGAAAAGATGCTATAAGAAAGATTTGCAGTAGTGCAGTTTAGAAAGAATGCAGAGCAACTGTAACAAATGGACAAAAGCATTTTAAGGTTTAGTTAAAGTAATCTGAATATTAAGTCAGTTAATTATTTTTAATGCTTACTTGGTAGTTTTTTTGTTTTGTTTTGTTTGCTTGTTTGTTTTGGTGCAATAAGAAAAAGCATCCTGGA
The DNA here is from genome assembly GCA_011076525.1 of Nettapus auritus. Taxonomy (NCBI): domain Eukaryota; kingdom Metazoa; phylum Chordata; class Aves; order Anseriformes; family Anatidae; genus Nettapus; species Nettapus auritus. Next base: position 4,876,602 of record CM021770.1, on the reverse strand, counting down.
AGGGAAGGGGAGAATGCATGTTCAAAGTGTTACCTTTATAGAAATGGTGGGGATGCCACACACTTGCAGTATTATCTTTCCCTTTCTGCATAACACAAACTTATGCAGAATAGCACTGCAGGTAAAACAAGTAGAAGCATAGCTCAACTTTGTATTGTTGTCCACAGCAAAAACTTCATAAATATGTATTTTAGGTAGCCATGGTAAGATAGAGGCCCTGCCAAAGCTGGACTGGATACTGGTGAGGGACATGGGGATGTTCTCCCACACAGATGTTGTACTAAAAACACACACCTCCCATATGTCACTCAGTATTCCATTTGCCAAGCAGTCTCTGAGGATTTAGCATGTGAGGGTGTGTGGCTGGCAGATGGAGATTTCAAAATAGAGGGTACAGAGAAGGGTATGTGTTTTATGAGAGAGAAGCAAATGTATTTAAGAGCTTTTTATCCCAGAGGATTTTGAGGGCTGAGGGAATAACCTGAGTTCAAGGGTCTAAATGAGTATTCATACTAAGCTTTGCTTGAGGATAGTCTAATCCTATCATCTGTCATTATTACAGGCAATAGGGGCAAGGGGGAAAAGATCTGACTGCTGTTTGTCGGAGGTGATACTTGAACTGTGACAGTTATGATGCAGTATGGTCTCAGTGCTAACAACCTACTAGAAAGCAAGTTTCATGTAGAATAGCCTATGTGCAAGAACTTTGAAACTGCAAAGAGAACCCCGTGGCCATTGAGCCAGCCAGGCACCAGTCCGATTTCTCCTCTAGGTAATTGTTTGGGTCAGTTCTCACTGTTTGTGTGAGTCTAAGTTGAATCGTGCTTTTAAGTCGCAGAAGTGGAGGTGAAAGTCCTTAAAAATCTTTCTGTTGTAAATAGGAACATTTTGGCTTAGGTAAGTATCAGATGTAAATTACCCCAAATTAGCCACAGCTACTCTTAAGTAACACATAGAAAGTTTGGTTTAAAAGCATACTGTTTACATAAGTACCTAAAACTTCATTTATTTGGTCAGATTCACACCAAAACTCATGCTGTGAGGAAACTGACTGTTACTAGAGAATGCAAAGATAAGACACATAAGGTCTGACTGCTTGAAGAATAAATTAGCAATAAAGAACTATATTTTGATTAGGATTATGTTAGTAAATCATTATTAATGTTACATGTTGAAGATTATATTGGTAATTACTTCGATAAAAAAGACATACCTCTTTCCACTTGTTTGTTGTCAGTAAGCTTAATAATCTGTGATTCTGAATCCACTGAAAATAATTTTCTGACCACATAAAACAGTAACTGCTAAATTTTTCTAACCCTGTCTCTTTAATAATGACTTCTTGGGAAGATGTATTTTGTCATCTGACTAATGGCTTTAAGTGAAGTTTTCTTGCTTTCTTAAATCAGACTTAGAATTAAAGTGATTACAGAATAAATGTTTGACTTCTTTCAAGATTTCCATATCATATGGATTTATTGCAGCAGTACAACGACCTTGCCTTCATCCACAATGCAGAAAGTCAGCATATTCATTTTTTTGTAGTGAGAGCAATTTATGCAAACTTCATTAGATCTGAACATTCAGCAAAGGATAACGTGGAATATCTAAATGCCTCATATCTTTTATTATGCTGTCCAAGCTCCTGATACTATCTAGATGTAGAAAGGTTATCTAAAGCAAGTTGTTTCCTTCCGTTCTAGCGGATGATTCCTAGATCTCAGGTATGTCAAAGTCAAATAGGCAATTATTGTTGAAAAGGTAGCATGGGTAGTGAGCAAGAATTATCCACAAAAAAAATAATAAAAAAATAATCCTCAAGTATTATATAAATTATATAAAAACAGTAAGAATTTCTAGTTATTGTGGGAATTCTTGTTCTTTTCAGGTTCTGGTCAGTGTTTTTCAAGATCGCACATATTTTGCTTAAAAAAATCAATCTTGATTTTCAGGTTTATTTTCTTTCATGGTGTACTGTGACTCTCCCCTAATAAATTACCATTTCCAGTGAAGCAAGCAGATTTCATGTAGTAGCTTCTCCCTCATAAAGAACAATTGTATTAAAGGTGAAGCTAATGAACCTGAGAATTTGATTTTTGTTGTTTGAGCCAAACAGGGATTTGAATCTCATTCTGCTGGTATGCAAGATCACTGCGGTACGTGCTGCAGAGAACTTGGAGCTGACTGTCAAGCACTACAGTAACTGTTGCACTACAGTTCGTAAGCCCTCATGAGAGGCAGGACTTGTGAGCAGGGGCACAACACATCACTAACATGTTAATACTGTTCTGTGCAGATGTACCAGTCAGCACTAGCTTGACCTTCCTGCACTGCCATGTACACTGCAGACATATGCTCGGTTTTGATTTGCTTTTTTAAAGTAAATTCCTAGTGGCTTTGGGTTGGAAAGAGACTTGAAGAAATTGTGACTGAGGCAGAGACATCTAAATCTGGAATAACAGCTGAATGAGCTGTGACATGCTTGTCCCGTTTATTTCAAAGTAGCGCTAGCTCAGCTCCAGTGACATTGTCAGCACAACATAGTATCATTCCTTTCAAAAAATTATATATGAAAGAATCACAGGTTTGCATGTTGCTTCATTCTCAAACAATAGACACTTCACAATAGCATTAGCACTGACCCAGCACAGACAAATGCCCTCTGTAAGATAAGGCTAGCTGGAAGAAAGCTAATTTATTTTATGCTCCCATTCTGTCTAGAATCGGTGATGTTTTTGTATCAAGATGTGTCTGAAATATTTCACACCTGAAATGCTGTGTACAGGCATTTGGGAAAACAAAACGGGAACCATGAGCAGCTAGTATACATGAATTTGTCCAGATAACACTCATAACTGTAATAGTGTAAATGCCTGATACATGTAATAAAAATTTGGCAGAAAAGGCAATTGGCATAGCAGTTTGAGAGAAGAACCAGTGATTAGAGCGAGTTGGATTTCAAAGGTTAGAAATATGTGGGCAGGATAGGAATTAGCAAGAATCTTTAGTCTTTGATGATTAAGACAACTTTTTCAAAATATTCTTTCAGGACATCCAAAAGGAACAGAGAGTGTTAGAAATCAGCTCAACCAGAAGCTATGGTTTTGATGCAAGAATATTAAGTGAAATTCTGTAGATGACTTGTGAAGGTAAGGCTTAACTGTTCGGTTTTGTCATTAACATGTCGTACATGAAACTGTTTATAGCTGTTGAAGGTTTGGTTATGAACTGGATCATACACAGTAAAATTTCAATAAGCTGAGCATAGTTATAAACTGTGTTGTAGAAGCTATAACAGTACAGTATGGTTTGGGACTGAGAATTGTAGACCTTGATCACTGTAACAGCTTCTTAATCATAAATACTGTAGGTTTTTTATTGAGTTATTAGAAACAACAATAAAAAGGCAAGTTGTTGTAATAGATACACATCATATAAACTGCTGTGAAATTGAGATGGTTATTATTTGCTGTAGTTAGTGTAGATCATACTGTGATGCTTTGGAAACTGCTTTACCTAGAAATCTGCAGTCTTGGAATAAGTGGGAACTGTGCGATTGGATATCACAGTGTAAAAACAAAGCTGTAGTAGGAATGCATCACTTAGTGATGTTTTATATCTTGGTTGACGTTTTTCTTCTTTCTCCAAGAAAAGTTAGTGGATTGAAATTTCTCAGTGAATAACTGATGCTGTTTTCCATACTCATTCATAACTGAACAGTATGAAAGTTACAGTATGTGACAGTGAATTCTTTCAAAGAGTTATCAGTAGACAAGCTAAAGAGATAGGTAAAGGTTTTTTCAGAGGATCCTGTGAGCCGTATCCACTACCTGTTCTTTACTCAGAGGGTGATGAGGCACTGGCACAGGCTGCCCAGAGAAGCTGTGTCTGCCCGATTCCTGGAGGTGTTGAAGGCCTGGCTGGATGGGGCTTTGGACAGCCTGGGCTGGTGGGAGGGGGCCCTGCCCATGGCAGGGAGGTTGGATTTAGACAGGCTTTAAAGTCTTTTCCAACCCAAACCATTCTATGAATATTGGAACAGAAAAAGATCAAAGTGGCATTGCCTTTTTTTAAATACTGACCTTTAGGAATTTTTCCTATATTTAGGAAATAATAGCTTGCAGCTGATGCATAGCAAGTATTTGAGATAACAATTAGTTTTCTGTGTACTGCAGAATATCTGCAGCACCTGAGATATTGCTATGGGTAGCAGCCAATCCTGAGGTACCTCTGAAAGACAGGCAGTCTCCTTCCTCAGTCTAATGTGGCCTCGTTCTCTCTCCCACCTGTGCTTGAGAGCCAACAGGAACCACCTGTGTAACATGCGTAGCCTACCCAGCAGCAGGGATGTTGTGCTGGAGAACTTCTGGAGAAACTGTGATAGAAAAGGCCTAGGCAAAGTGTGCTTGGCACAGAGAGAAGGAATAGTACTCTGCATTTTACAGGTCCTTCCTCTGAGGACATTCTCCCAGCACAGCAAAAGCCAGTATAGAGTAAGATGGAGAGCCATGAGCACAGTGTCGCAGCTGGTGCTTGAACTGCCTGTGGAAGTCCCTCATGGTGATAAAATGGAAGAGCGACCCCTATTGCAAGTCTGGGTATTTTGGACTGGGACTGGAAGAGCAAGTGTGAGCCTATGGAAAACAAGGTAAGAGAATGGGAGGGGGAAGATACAAACACTGAGGGTGTAAAAATGTGAGGTAGCCCAAAAATGGTTTTGAACTTTTGTGAGGATGTATTTGAAACTCCTAATGAGATACATGGGAGCCTTTCCTTTGCAGGTGTAGTAGGATTATTCCTGATGAGAAAGAAACAAGTAAGAGTAGTAAAAATAGCTTTGTCAGCGTAATTGTTTACAGTAAGGATGTTTGCAGATTCTGCTACAGCAGACACATCATGTCTCTTTACATTGACCAACAGGACTAGCAAAAATGTATGGTTCTAACTTTAGTAACTGCTGCCACCAGGCAAGGGACAGCAAAGAACCCTGACATCATCTAAGGTAAGCACATTGCAAGTCTTTCTAGGAATCTATTGCTAATGCTTCGCTGTGCAGAAACACCATACAGCAAGGAATTTGGGATGTTGTATGTCTATGCAGGACACTTGTATTTGGAAAGAGATAAAATACTGTTGTTTTCTTGCATGTGTGTTTTTTTTTTTTTTTCCCTTCTCCATTTTGGGCTAGAACAATACTTCTTACCTTTGGAAAGAGAGAAAGAGTGTCTCCTGTAAAATGCTCCTAATAGTCACTTCTGTACAGCTCTGTCTGCAGAAAATACCCCATCAAACTGTTCTGCCTTAACTCCTTGAAAGCTACAGGCAGCCCTGCTGGAGAGAGATTGGGCTCAGAATACAGCTTTGGTCAATAGAACTGTCTCTCAAGGATTTCTTCTGGCACAGAGCGCACCTTTGTTATAGGCTCTTGGCCCCCTGCCTGAAATGCAAGGCTGTATAGTAGAGGTTGGATGGAACCAGGAGGTTCATATAACGTAGCAATGCTAATTATGACTTAATGTTCTTATGTGCTTAATATGACTTAATGATCTTAATGTTCTACATGCCTATGTGTGTATGCTCAACATGTACCACCTCACACATATGAGGCCTAAGCTTGTAGATGGACATCTGCAAGATTCAAAAGGATATGTAAATCTCTGTTAAAAACATTCTTGGATTAGTCATCAGACACTTCTGTGTGGATTGTAGTAGTAATTCATAGTTGTATTCAAGTAAAACCACATTCAGAAGCATAAAAGGTGCCGTTACTCTCAGATAACTATTTCTGCTGTAAAAACTATGGCTTTGCTGGAAGTTTTTATATTAGTGTTATAGATACGCTGTTTTCTATTCTCTTCCACTCTTCAGTGGTTTGTGAAATGAGTGGTCCGGTATGCCCTATATTCATGTATTAATAAATGGACAAATAGTACAGGTACTGAGCAATCATCTTAACTTCGTCTTCCTGTGTCTCTACTTTGCCATCTTCAAGTTTTGTAGTGTTCTGTCTTTTTGATGTTGTATGTGTCAGTGGTTGGAAATGTTGATGTTCCTAAAACTGCCACTTAGTTAAGAGCTTAAAGGCTAGCCGGAATTATCTTAGACTATATTATGGTCACGATAAACTTTTAATTCTTATCTAAAGAATTAAATTATATATATTAATTCTTTATCTAATAAAAAATATATTTGTGGTTCAAAAAGAAATGCATATTCCAAAATAACTCCTTCCTTCTATCAGGATTTAGTTATGTAATCAAGACAAGATAAAGCAAATACTTCCAAAGATGTGCATTTATTGCAAATTGTATTGCTTTGTTATATAAAATAACTAGTAAAATTTCCCAAACTAGCAATAATAATTTTGGCACTCAGAAAAAGAGAAGTGATCAGGAGGGATAGCATTTTACTGTGTTGAAAACCAGTAAGATTGGTAAGAGGCTGCCAGAGGAAGAAGCATTAAAAGTAAATGAGGCAGCATGGAGATGTTTTCATATTTTTCTCAGTAAAACTGGAAGATGGACAGCTGACAATTGACCCTGTAGAGCTAAGAAAAAGATGTGTCTCAAGCATAACTGGGGGGGGGAAATGTTCTTAACAGGTAGAGTAGGTTAATAATTTATATGAACTCCTTTTCAGAACTTCACTTGCAATCACAGGGTCAAGTCAAGACTTCTTGCCACAAATAAAGTGTTTAGTGATTTTATTTTTCATGATACCCTTACCCTCCCTCTCTGTTAAAATCTGTAAGAAATGCCTGAAAGATTTTACTGATGTATCTAAATTTAGGAGACAACAGGACAATATCACCATTTTTTGAATTGGTAAGAAAGTGAATTTTTTCCTTTAGTGGTAGAGAAAACAATTACTTGCTTACACAATTTCATTTTCAAGAAACTTTTATTTAATTAATTGTCTGCCTTAATAGACATTGTGTTCCATCCAACTTTATATAAAGCTCTGAAAAAGCTTAAATCCAATCTAAGCTACGATTTGTAGATTACTGAATACTAGTACAGGTATGATAAACTTCGAGATATATTTTAATATTCAAAATAACATTTTTTCACAGTTAGTTTAATAGGGTGAAACAGCTTCTGAAATATTAAGTGTACTGTTTGTCTCAGTGTGCTGCCTCACAGTTCTTCCTAACTTTCTTTTGTACGTAACAGGACTGCTAGAAAGTTTCATTTGTCTTTCATCAGTTAATTACCAATAGTACAATAGTGTTTAGTCCCCATCTCGAAAGACCCCTCCATTTGGCAAAGGAAGCGTTACCATTCTTTCCAGACTATTTTCCTGTACAGAAGATGCTTGTGATCAAAAGAAGAATATATAGCAACAGCATAGTGTATTACTTTCCTCTTGCACTTAAACACCCAGAGAAGAACTGAGGGGCAAATTTAATTTTGTGGTAATATACAGTGATGTACAATGCCAAAGGAGAATAGAATCTTTCCTGATTTTTTAGCTTTATGCTTACCTTTGTTTTTCAGATGTAGGTTAGGAGCTGGAAGATGCATTCCTAAAGCACTTTCCTCCAGTTGATAGCTAGTTCATTGAAAAATGCCTTCTAGTGGGTGGCATCCCTGCCTATGGCAGGGGTGTTGGAACTAGGTGACCTTCAGGGTCCCTTCCAACTCAAGCCGTTCAGCTTGGTCAGCCTAACTTAGGAGGCAGTAATGGGTAGGAAGGGGGTTAGGGTAGGAATAAAGGTAAAACCTTTTTAAAGTAGTATTACAAAGCTAGTGCTTCCTTGAACTCACAACTGAAGGAGGCAATGAGAAGCAGTAGAAGCATGGTCCAGCCTGTAGCCTTAGCAAATGGCATTAGCAATAGCTAGGGAAGGACAGAAATTCAGGTAGATGTTTTCTTCCTAATGTGCCTAAGTATTCAGCTGATGAATAGCATCAACCTTCAGACTTCTACCAAATTACTAATTAAATGGCTTTCACACAACATAATTAATACAAATTTGCAAAATCAGTTGAATTTTATTAGTGCCTTCAAAACTGTGTCTAATGCTGTATTAAAGCAGCATTTACTCTACCTGCCATTCAGTCATTTGCCATTGTTTTATTTTTAGTCTTTCCCGCTCTCTTCCATTTTCTTACGTTTTCCTAACATCCAGTTGATTAAAGCTGAAGTTTAAAAGCTTGAAACTATTAAAGGTGTATTTTGTTCTTAATTTAAGCCATGTGGCAATTTGAATTTTGGTTCATACTACTGAAGACAAATTATCATTAGCGGAAGCACGTGTTTTCAATGTTGTTTGAGTTTGTTTTAATCTGTCACATTCAGGGACTTCCCAGTGGTTTCTGAATGAGAGAAATTTGCAGATGAACGCCTGTCCCTGTGGTTTCTGCCAAGAAGGTAGAAGACTCGAGAAATGTATCTGGAATGATGAGCAGAGACAGTGAAGAGAAGTAGATGAGACAGGAAGGACAGTTTGCCAGGATTGCTAAACTATGGTGGAGCTGGAAGGAGGGCTAGCTAGCTGAGATTTCAAACTGATGCTTATTCCCAGCTGGCACATGGAGAACACAAGCAGTGTGTCTGTGTGTGCCAGGCTCCAAGATCCGGTTGTTAAGATAGGTAAGAAACTAGAGGCCTGACCTGTTTGATTTAAGAAAAATAAATAAATAAATAAAAGTAGCTGTCATTCCCTACTGTTCTTTAGGTTTGGTAGAGAGGTTTCTCTAGTGCAAGAGAAGAAGTCTGTATCCCTGGGATGAACATAGCACGTGGACTGGCAAGATGCATCTTCTAAAGCATTTCTTTGATCCCATCCTCTTTATTTTTTTTTTATTGCTCAAAGCTTCAATAAAATTCCTAGAAATTTCCTTTTTCCTAGAGGGCTAGAGACTTACCTGTGAATGCGCTTGCTTATAATTTTTTCCTTCTCTTCTTCAGAAACCTTGTAGCCTAGTACCATTTTTCTTCCAAGTCCCTTCCAAACCATTCTTCCAGATCTGTTGCTCTGGAATCATCACTACTATCACCAGTACAAATCCTTCCTTTCTTCCTTGAGAGCACTTGCATAGCACCCATTCTTATGGAATTCAGTAATTTTCAGCTATTTCCCTGCTTCTGTCTCCACTGTGAATTGTAGTGTTTCTTGGTACATTATACCTTGAGAAGTGATCACTTTTTTTTTCAGGAGATATTTTATGTTTACGTAAACAAACTAAAAGTAAATAAGCTTCCTGATAAGTGAATACCAAACATTTTACATAAATACTTAGTGTTTCAGGGAGTTGAACAAAAGCAAGTAAATTGTCTTTAATTGCCAGAAGCCAGGTAGTGAGCTGCAATAAACATAGCTTCACTGTTGGCGTGATATTTTGTTTCCTTACACATTCCTGCCTCTTGATGCTTTTTAATCCATCATGGAAGAAGGAACAGCAAAAGGGGAGGAGCTGGTAGCACAGGATCTAGAACAAATACCTTGGAATGAACTGTCTGTGAAACCTTCCTTTCTTCAACATTGGTACTTCTCACTTGTTCATAGACAAAAATAATTGTAGACACTATAATTGTGTATTGTATTGCTAAAGTGCTTAATAAGACACTGGACTTAAAAATGGAAGGCAAAGAATAGTCCTCACTTGAAAAGCCTAAGTCTAGCAGTTAATGTAGCAGTTACATTTATACCAGGATGTCTTCCATGTCCAACCCTGTGAAGTTGCTGATAAAATTTTAGGAAAAAGTGTATTTTTCTGTCTTCAGATTTCTCTTCCTGTTTAATTTTGGTTTTGAAAATTGTATTTTGGTTTGGGGAAAATATGATAGTAGAAGGACAGTTAGCTTCAGCAAGAGATGCATAAAGACACTTCAGATGGGAGTGGGTGTAACAACATGTAGATTTTTTTGTGAACGCACATTACACTTCAGAGAAGATAGGTTTTAATGGTGAGCCAAAAAACTGTTATTAAAATTATGCTGTCATTTATTTTGAAATGTCTTGCAAGTGCTGTGGGTTGTTTTCTGCATGAGTGATGAAATGTTTTGAAACCGTTCATATGATACATATGAGTAAGAGGAAATAGCTAAGATATGTATGTGCAAGGCTCTTAATAAGCATGTAGAGCTTATTTTCAGAACAGTCTGTTCTGAATTCATCAATTGTTTGGATCTTAGTTATAATTTAGAATATTTGAAATAGAAACATAATGCTAGTCTTTATGGAGGCCTTTTGAAGTGTTTTTCATGAATTTCTATTTTCAGTTATGGGACGCATTACTCTAGAATTGGCAATTGCACTATGGTTGAAGCTTAACAGATACTTTAAGCTTGGCTAGGAACAATATCCTTTAGTGATGTGCATTGTTAAAGAACTTCTCATTACACAGCTGTATTTCTGACATGAATTCAGAGAAGTTGCTCTTCCAGCAACATTTTTCCACGCCATTGGAAGACTCTCCTTTGTGATGCTCCATGTTAAAGGGAGCTACTGACGTAGCGTTGCTGTCAGTAAAATATATTGCTGAGCTGCTAATAGCAGACTTATCAATGCATTCCATTTCTAGTTGCCTAATTACTTCAAATCTGCCTTTCTCAGAAAACATGCCTATCTGTTCTGGTAACCTTGGAACTGGAATTCCTTGTCTTTAACACTTCACTAACATTTTGGTCCTAGCTGATGAATGACCACAAGTGTAGCCTACTGCCTATTACTAATTCTTAATAAAACAAATATCCAGAGTTTTTCCTCTTAGTGTTTTTGAAAGTTTGAAGCACATCTAGTGGGGTTACATCAACATACAGACATTTCTCTACATTTATCTACAGATAAATTCTTAACCATATTAGTCCCAACAAATGTGCAGGAGTAGAAATACTTTATTCCAAGGCTTTACCTACAGAATGTGTTAGTTTCCAATACTAAATAATGGTAAGATACGTCAATACGCTGGTCATTTTTTTGCATTAAACAGCCTAAAGCGCAGGGTTCAGCTTTCTGATCTTTGCTTGAGGAGCCAGCTAGTATGCCCTTGTGATCATGTCTTATTTGTGTTTTATAATTTGCACCAAAAATTGAAAGTTGTTATTTTACATGGAGGTAGCTTAGTGTTTCTTAATGGTAAAAGAAACACTGAAGGACTTGCATCCCGCATTTGTCCTGAATCCCTATTTAAATCAGAGCTCCTAAGTCCATCAAGGAATGCAAGTAGGCAGCAAAATCAATTATTAACAACCTTCTTCTACTTAGAAAAATGAGTGAGTTCTGTGATAAGCAATTTGATTGTATTTGTACCTCATCTGGCAGAAAGCAATCTGAAAAATAAAATCGACCAAGTAATAAATACGAATCAGTAGTTATAAATAGTTCCAATAATCAAGGCATCTGATGAAGGGTCATTCCAAAGGGCTATGAAAGCAGTTGCTGTGCTGCTACCGCATGTGACCAGCAGTGGTTGGTGCCAGCACTACGGGGCTGTGGGGTAATTCGAATTGCTGATACAGTGGTGGCACATTTCCTTGTAGTGCTAGAAAGGGAATTGCATGTTCCTTTCTTTGGCTTCATGAGTTAGATGGCTTGTAACTATGTTGGGAGTGTGTACTAAAATAACTGTAATTTGATAGGTGTACACAAAACCAAATGAAAATCATAAACAGGATTCAGTTCAGTACATGAATGAGGTGGATCATGTTATGATAGTGAGAGCCAGTTTCAAAACAAAGAGGCGGGGATTCCCTATGCAACAAATAATTCAGCTGTGGAATACCCTAGCAAAAGAAACGATGGATGTTAGAAGTTCAGATTAATTCAAAAAATGAGCTAAAGAAAGGGATCTGTCAAGGGCTGCTAAATTTATAGAAACATCATCTAAGTCAGGAAGTACCTAGGCCAAAAGTAGAGAGGTACAAGTTTTCTAATTTGAAATCTAACAGGGTTTGAGAACTTTTACCGTAAAATTACGTACTGCCACTCTTAGAGGTAGAATATTGTCTCTCATGACCTTTGTCTGACATAACATAGCTTTTCTTGTGTTAAAGTTTTATTTTCAGTTTGCAGCTTGTAGTGTTGGAGGAGCTTGGGTCACTTCTATAGCCCATCTTTTGTAAGAGTTGCTATAAAAGCAGGTCCTTGAGCGGCCCCGCAGCTTGAAATATGTACCTGCCCAAGAAGAAGGACAGAACTCACTGATGTTTTTTAAAACAGATGTGTTCTGATTTTATTTTCTAACCTTGATTTCTTGGCACTCTGCAGCCTCACCCACTCAACTGACCTACTAAAATACATACGGAATTTCTGTCAAATTCATTGAATTTGGAGTATTTTGTCGGCAGTTCTAAAAGTTACAGCATTTTACACAGTAACATGGAAACTAGAATTTGGTCATACAGTTTTGCTTAGGTGTAGCTTTCATTGCTTTATACATCCTCTCCTCCCCTTTGTTTGATAGTAAAATAAGCTCAATTCATGAGACCAGGAAGCTATTCCTATGCACTTGGATAGCCATTAGATCTAACTTTTCTCATTTAAATAGTCATTTTGTTCAGTTTGTAACTTGATAAAAGCTAGCTTTAGAGTTGGGAAGGCTTTGTTGGTTTTCAGTGAGCATGCTTCCCTGGTGCATGTTCATTTTAGGGAGTAAACATCCAGATCAGACTGTCTTGTATGTTTATACAGTGCATTTCCTGCTTTAACACTGGGGTCTGTGTAAATATTCAAGAATATAGCTTGTTCTTTATACAGGGTGTTGGAGCGCTTTGTCTTAAAGTTAATGAAGTCCTTCTCTCAACAGATGTGAGAGTGGATGTTAGCTCAATTTTAAGGTTCTGAATCAGAGGAGGTATACGTTAAACAGCTCGCACACAGTCGCACATTAATTCTGTGGCAGATCTAGGAATATTTGGCTCCCAAGATAACTACAAAGCTTTACTTTCAGTGCTGAACAGATTGTACATAAATATTAGCAAGTGCAATTGATACTTATTTAAGAACTTCTTGATTAAAAATAGTAGATTTTGCAGTTAGATATTCCACATAAACCTAAAAGGATAAGGCTGCTTAAGCTCCAGAATAGATGTTTTTTGCATACCTGTTTTTACTTTAGTATTAATGCTGTGAATGAGAAAACAGATGTCTTCCATCCCCTATAGTTTATGTGCTTTGATCACTGTAGATACAGGACACTGAAAGGCTTGAAAAAATAGTTCAGTTGTTCATTGTCCTAACATCCTGAGAAGCCAGGCCTCAGATTCTGCTTTGATTTGAGGAATAAAATTTAACTTTGGGAGCAATCTATGATAGACTGTTTACAGAACTTCCATGCGCCTTTACCAGGCAACACTGGGCATCGAGTCATACATACGTGTAGCAAAGGTTGAATCAGTCCTAGGTTTAGGGTAATGTCTGGTTATGTAGGCATATGAAGAGAAAGGATAGGAAATCTGCATTGCACCATGACTGCAGTCCACAACCGTACGTTAAATATTCTAATTCATGCACGTTTGTATGTGCGTGGATAAATAGATGGGTATAGGTGGCTTTCCTCACTGAGTAACAGGTTTTCTGCTATTTCTGGTTCCTATGAAAACCAGCAAGAATGTACGGATTCATCCTATGCATACACCACACTCAGGATTTAAGAGCCATGGCATCTGCAGCACAGGAAACAGGAATAATGTCTGCTGTACTTCAGTGTTCAAAATTGTAAACTGCTGTGCAAGAAATTGGATGCCTATAACTTTTCTTAGTAATTAAATCAGCAGAGTAGGAGAGGTCCAGCCTTTGGAAGCCAAGTTTTTGGTGTTGTTTGTACTGCTCAAAAATGCCTATATGTGTAGAGATGGATTTGCCTGGAAATTCATTCTGATTTTGCAAAATATCAGCAGAAAAAACTGAGATCGGGGAGCCGGGGGGAACCAACAAAGAACACATTGGTTTGTTCTAGTCACAGAATGTTTGGGTTTTGCTACTTGGAGAACCTGTACCAATGCAAACTTAAGGCATTAATGCCTTAAGTGGTAGCTGAACAAGTGTTCTAGAGAATTAAACTTTGGTTTTAAGCACCTGAATAGTAATTAGGCTGTTCTAGGCAGTAATTTTTGCTGATGTGCCAAAATCTTCTACCAGATTGAGAATATATTTTATTTGACTAAGGCTAGCTCAACATTGAGAAGTAGTAAATAAAAACAATGACAAACTTGGCTCGATCTAAGTGTAGCAGTACAATAAATGACATTGTCAGGATGTTTTAAACAATTGCTGAGAGTAAATGGAAAGCTCAAGCCATTAGAAAAATCAGACTGCCCCAGGCAGAAGTTAGAAACATGAACATTTTTGTGGGTAAGAATTGGATTTTTGCTCACGTCTGAGAAGTCTGTAAGAAATGAGATGCAACTTCTGCTTCTTTCATGGGAAGACACATTTGCTTCTTTTTAGTGCTATTTGCTCAACAGCTTCAGCTTTTATGGAGTTGAATGAAATGTTGTAGGCCTAATGGAATTACAGCCTGGTGTTGAGCTCTCATGAGAAAGTCTTTAAGAGTCATTGTCCTCTTTTCAGTAGTGAGGTGAAGGTGGTTTCTTTGGTGGCTGTTGACTCTGCTAGGTGAGCTCTAGATTCAAGTCATAAACTTGTCTCCATACTTGTTCTTTTTCCAGGCTCCCTTTAGATGTCTACCCAGTTAATTTCTAAAGCTATCACTGAATTGAATCAAAATCAAAAAACTCTTCACTTCTCTCTAAATCTTAAGCAGTCTGAGTTTAAAAAAAAAATAAATCAATTCACATTGTATGTTTTGGAGTGCTTTCTGTTTCCAGCTCTTTAGGGTAAAGCCATTTTGGGAGACTGTTGCACTGAATAGAAGGATTGTATTAAACCTTTTCTGCAGAGGTCAAGCTAAATCAGTGACGTGAACATCCTTCAAGAGAATACAGGCAACTTCAGAGCATCAGTGATGAATGTCTGTATTCCCATGATGTGTCTGAAGTTTTGTACACACCTTCTCTAAGCACTATGCTACATGAGGACTACTGGGATGATACAGTTCTCTCAAAGGTGATTTTTTCCCAGTTGCTATTCTCCTGTGAAATCTTTGTGTTTGTAATCTAGGCAGGTTGGGTGTATACTGATAACAGTCACCCATAAGTGCATGTGAACAAACATCGCAAAAAAAGTGGTAGGTTTCTTCACCTTACCTGGGTGTTTTGTGAGAAGTCCTGTCGCTACATGTGCTTTTATAATCCTGTTATTTTTCTGTTCTGCTGGGACATAATCAGGAGTCTGGGGTTGAGCTTTATCCGTGTGCGAGACCGGTTCTCATTGTTTTAAGTTGCTCATACTACTCAGAACTGCTAGGGCTAAAATGTCTCTAGTTTTGAGCTTGCGTTGATTGTGTCCACCTGTGCTGTGAATTTATCAACAAACTACACATCCCAAAGAGCCTCTAGATTTTTTTCTATAAGCGCTCTTTTTGCTATAAAACGCTTAGTAGGCATTTTTATTTTCATTCTACCACCTGCCACCCAGAAGACATACCATGGCTGCAATATCCTTGAGGGATTGTTACGTGAGAATGTATAAGTAAAAAGATAAGGATCATTGTTCTCCTTAGAATATTTTTTCTTCAAATGCATGCAGTTCTGGATTATTAGAAACAGATGTTACGGTAGGAGGGACAAAAGAAAATTTGTTTTGGAAGAACAGGAGTTTAAAAAATAAACAGTTCATACAGCTTAACACATTTCCTCCATTCTAGAAAACTTAAAAACTTAAATATTCTCTACTATTCTCTACTATTTTTGTTGATGTTCATTTATAATTTTTTTTTGTCCTGATGCTTGCTCTTTTGTGTCACACCTGTCTTGTCACATTTGTTCATTTTAATTTTATGGGATAGAGAAACTCTTCTTCTTGTCTGCTTTTCTTACCGGATTAACCAAGTAGCATGCTGCAGGATAGTTAAGGAATGCGGTTTTCTTTTCAAATAATTATCAGATTGCATCCATTCTTGGTTGAAGGAAAAAGTAAGCTTACCATATTGCATATAAATTGCTTGTAGCATAAAATCTCATTGCCTGTATATTTCTTGTTTTAGATATTTCCTGTGTTGCTACTTTAATACAACTATACCTCCTAGACAGTAATCAGGATCCACTACAGCTTCCTTTCCGCCCGTAATTTGCTCACCTTGTTGAATGTCTTGCCATTGAGTTAATAAAATTATTCTTAGTATTGTACTTTCATAACTGCCCTGTGCTGACTTCTCTCTGGCCCCAAATGAAATGTATGTTTAAAATCACTAGTATGAGAACAGGCCCACGGAATTTAATGAGGCTATTAACATACTTGAATCTAGATAATTGCTTAAATATGTTCCTGAACACAGAACTAACAAAATAATGGGACAATATTAATAGGTCATTAAGAAGTAGATAACCTGTATTTTCTTTTGCCCTTGAGACCTATGGTCACAATAGCACGTGTAATTCTTTTCCTTATAGCTTAGCCTGAGACTGTTCCTATATACACAATTCTCACGATTCCATTCAAGCGGTGCTGAAGATATGCTGAAATGCTTTTTTATGCATGTATAATTCATAAGAAACTGTAATGCTAAAAAAGTTGACTGGCATTGGTATAGTTTATGGGCAAATTGCTGGCATAAAATCTTTTGTTATACTGTTATCAAAGGAAGAGGTAACTGATTTTACTTCACTGGAACTTTTCCAGACATTGATGGAAATGAGGTGAGAACTTATTAGCCCAGTTATAAATTAAATTGAATAGTCATTCTAAGAGCAAATAATGGCTAAGATTCAGCCAAATTAGTACTCTAACAGAAAATTGTCCACAAAAAAATATTTTTTTCATTATGTCCATAGTATAGTTGAGACTGCTTGCTCCAAATACCTGACAGATTTCTGTTATGTTTGAATATATATGTTTGAATATATATTTGTTGCATCAATATGCTCACATTTGAGTGTGAGACAGAATGGCTATCTAGTGCTGTTACTGAAAGGAAAGAAACTTTAATTAAAATATTTAACTGAGCTTTATAGTTAAAAGCAAGGTATAGTATGTGAAAGACCATACAATTCATCTTTCCAAAGAAGTAATTCACAAAGGGTTCAACTAATCATTCGTGGGCAATGTGTGGGATACTTAAGAATGTAAAGGATCATAAAATGTTGAGATCTACAACTAGTATGATAAACCTGCCTGCAGCAGCAAAGGTATTTGAAGATGAGTGGTAGGCTTTAGAATTTAACTGATTTCAGAACACTTCCAATATCATTACGCTGTTTCATTGTGTATACTATTCTCTGTATTTTAAAACTGATATTTGTAGATGTAAAGCTCACCATTATAATGAAAAACCAGTAGGGAAAAGTTAGTTAAAATGTAAAGTCAAAACCCATGCCTATGAAAGAGCATATCAACAGAAAATTGCAGAGAATTTGCTTTTCTACACAAGCTTCTTGGGTCTGCCAAGAAGCAAACTACATTGGCTCATGAGCCTCCATGCTAGCATAGCTATCCTCCTGTGAGTGTCTGTGCCAGCACTGCTATCTCTGCACAGTACCATGTGATCAGATCAGCTGGATGCCTGAAGTTATGTTTTTTTATAGCTGATTAAGAAGATCTGAAGAAGAAAAGTTGCTTCTTAGTTCAGGAGCTCACAGTTTTGTGAGGCTTCTGTGTGTGCTTTTGTTGTGCTTCTATTTAAATAATTTTCTTATCCAAATTAATTCTCCTTAGCTTTCTGTCAGGATAAACTGGTTCTTTCCACAGCTTTCTCTCTTTAGCCAGTCATTTCACTTGCTTGGCTTGCAGTTAAATCCAGTAGTCTGTATATTTTTCTGTACTCTTCTTCCTTTCAGTACGTTCTCAAATGGTTATCTCCCATGAGCTGTTTTTTTTCCAGTTCACGTGGCCATATTTTGTAGTTTGCTTTGCTAATCATAGAGACTCTCCTACAAATCTTTTTTAACATCCAGTTAAAATATTTTTGCTCCTGCTGAAATGTTGTTGCATCGCCTGTGAAATCTGGGGTGCTTATATTTGGTCTAACCAACACTATTACCTCCTGTCAAAAGGCTGCCTGGAATTCCTGCTGCTTTGCTGTAAATCAAGCAACTTCCAAAATGCAGTCTCTGAATCTGCCTTTTTATTCCTCAGTCTGTAACTCTCATAGGTATGCATGGCTGTTTTCCAGGCTATTGTCTTCAAAAGCATGAATTTTTGTTTTTCAGGGTGACCCATTTTTTTTTTTCTTTTCCTAGGATCACTGATACATTTATTTTGTTTGGTTGTGTTACTTAATTTCCTTCGAGTATAGAATTTCTTAGGAATTACTTTGATCAGTGATTGAACCAAGATATAAAAATTCTTCAACCTACCAGTGTGCTTTCTCCTCCACTAGAACCATTGAATCTATTTATGAGTATTCTGGTTTTAATATTAAAGTAACTGAGGATCTGCACTCCTAGTACACGTACTGTGTTGACAGTGTTTTTTTGGGTCCTCAGACGGTCTGATAATCAGTGTGGCATAGTCTGTAGACCTTCTCTCAAATATTTTAATGGCTTCCTCCATGTCAGCTGGATAAGGATGATACTTTTAACCTTTTCCTGTACATCTGTAGAGTCTGAGAGCCACTTTTACAGCAAACATATTGTTGTGAAGTTTAATAGAGTACCTTGGCTAAGTGTGATGGAAAATCCATTTCAAGCATCATCAGCCATAACTGATAATTTTCCACTGAATCAAATGGTTTAGTGAAGTCAACAAAAAAGAGGGATGATTACTAAAATATTTGAATGTGACTCTTTGTACCTCTTCCAAGTGTCTATCATACCAATTCACATTGATACTGAGCTTTTTTCATCTTTGAATCTTTTCCAGAACAATGTTCTTGCTTCCATGCAGTACCTGTGAGATTGGTTTGTAGTTGTATGCTTCTTCCAGTATAGTTTCTTAGGTACTGGAATGTGTATTGATCTTGTCCAAGACTCTGGCTGCCCTCCGGTTTTCTACAGCTTCATGTGTACAGGAAGTGATATTGCTGGTGTTCTGTGAGAAGCTTTATTGGCACATCACCCTGTCTTTGAACTTTTCTACTCTTCATCCTTTTAACAGCGCGTCGTGCTTTAGGCTATAGTGATGGTGGTTCTGTTTTACCTGCTCAGTAAGTGTCATGCATCTCTTCCTTACCCTTACGTAGTTTCTGATAGTATTCTTTCTGCCTACAATTACTTGTTTTTCTTTTACCTGGATTCTGGCAGCTTTGATAAGTTTGATGGGAGCTTTTAGGCCATGCTCTAGAGACAGAGTTACAAATGCCTTGAGTCAGCTGTTAAGCTGTCTTGTGCTGTTCTGGTACATCATATGAACTCCTTATTGCCTTTTTTTAAATTACTGAATTTCTATAAATTATTCTCTGCCTATATTATGATTATTTCCTTTCTCTCCTAAATAACCCTTAGGAGCTCATCTAACAACCCTCGTTCTTATTAATGTGTTCTCTTTCATTTGAGAAAATTGACAATATTTGTTTTCCTAAAATTTTGCCTATACTTTATTACTTCATTTCTGGATATTGCTCTTTCAGTGCTTAAAAATATATTTTGGTATCTGCAGTACATGTTGTTGCATTACACGTGCAAATTTGAAACTCAGCAAATCGAGGCTTTCCTCTTCCTATTATTTTGTAGCTTTCAAGTACAGCTATCAGTCACAGACTATACCAGAGTAAGTTCTCCTTTTGTGGTATGGTGGTCTCCTTCTGACTATGTGCAGATGTCCTTCCAATTTTCTGGCTTTAGGTTTGGCAATGTGCATGTATGCATGCGTGTTTTACTTCTAAAGACAAAATTGTTTTAGTGGGGCTTAACTTCCAGTACAAAATTTTGATAGCACCTTCCTCCCACCTCCCCACCCCCCTCAAACTTTGGCCTCCATCGCAGTAAAATGAACACCTCTACCTTTAAAAATAAAAATATTTAACTTTTGCATTCATGTTAAGTACTTAAAATGTCAAATTCGATCCATGGTATCATTAGTCAAGCTATTGGGTTAATGGTCTCAGCAAAAGTGATTGCATTTGTTCAGCATGATATTTCTTTCAGTATTTTCTAGCTTGTGTTATCTCTATTTAAAGCCAGGATGCTCTACGTGAAGGATGCACAAACTCTTATTTCAAAACAGTAGCTTTTAAATAGTAGCAATGGCAATAAAATTAACCCTGCATATATGAAAATGGAAGATACATTCTAACATCTTAGGTGATCTAAAAAATAGCTGAATGCAATCTCAGATGTTCTGAGAAATAATTTGTTTAAGGTTATATATGTGAAAGATTAAGTTCAAAAGAGAGTATTTTCAGACCATCTTGCTGCAGGAGTGTTGATAGAAAATATTTTAAGCCCATATTGGTAGCTTTGCTGGAATTAATGTTTGTATTCAAATACATGTGTATATGTAGACATTGAGTTCAACATTTTTTTCTAGACATCATCCAGCAATTTTATAATCATTATTTCTCTTGAAATGTAGTCATCCTCTGAATGAGAGGAGAGATTTTAAGTAACAACAAATCCAATTGTATTCGTATAGTTTATATTTCTGAATTAGCATTCTTCTACATTAAAGTTTATCTAACCTTCTGAGGAATAGATGTGTGAAAAGCAGCAAACCAATGCATGATTCGACTTTTTCCAGTCACATTGGGCACAAATGAAGAGAATTGAAAGTGCACGGAGAAGCAGGGCGTCCCATATCATTGGGTTAGCATCATGGATTACAGCAGGTCAAATGAAAAGTGAAATTCTATGTCCTCAATGAGTAGCTGCCATCTGGCTGACTGGAGATCCAGATGTCACATTTCTTTTTATCCTGAGAATGTAACAACTGTTTCAAGGCTTACTTGGGGGGAAATACAGCATGTATGGAAGAGGCAGATGTGACGTAGACATAAAGATTTTGAGAAGTAATTAGAAAAGATTGGATATTCTATTTTATATTCTTCATAGATTTGTTCCACCTGGTTTACTGTTATTACAAATGTTGGGAATATCCTTGAAGTGTCAGATAGGATGATGTTTGCACCCTTCTGCAATATGAACAAAGTGCTTGGATAAAAGCTCTTGAATGCTGTTTTTTCATGCAGCAGTCTTTCTCTAGAACCGAAAAAGCAGTAACTATTAAACCATTTATCCTGATAGCATGTTTTAATTTTAAAGTGTATTTACAACATAAGTCAGCTGAACCACTGATATCAAAATAATTAATGTGAGCAGGATCTGAAGACAGAAGTCAGTATTACTTGAACTTACCAGTAGATGTTTTTCCTGGTGGAGGTGTCAGGGAGGAAGCGTCTAGGAAACATCGTGCTGAAATCAGTAATGGCCTACGAGAATGTATTCTGCCTACAACAGAAGAAGTCACTGCATTGATCTGAAATACGTTTTGTACTCCTTTGTCTTTTCCCTATTTAGCTCTAGGACTAGGGATAAGTGCTGATATGTAAGTGGATATCAAGGATTTTTAAAATACACTCTAATACCATTTCCACACTATATCTGCTCTCTTTTTCACTGAAAGCTTTAGGCTAACAAGGTTGGTGTAGCAGCTATCTTAAAGAAGAAGGAATTCCTTCTAAAAGGGTCACACACCTTTTCAAAGATGGACAAACTAGGTCACTGGCTCCAGATAGAATTTAATGTGGAGGGTTTTGAAGTTTTAAACTATATTCCAGCTTGTTAGTTTGTAAGCCAGCTTGAGTCTGTATTCAATTATCAATAAGAATGAAGAAATGCAAATTAAATATTTATGCATTGGATATTCAGTTACCACTACCTGATGTTTGTTGTCTACCTTGTGGTTCAGCTTCCGTTACAGCAGTCAAATCGGTACAGGTTTCATATCAACTTTTAAAGTCCATCCTAAATTAAGTTCAGGAGGAGAGATGTTGCAGTGGTCTAGAGGGAAAGGAATATATTTTCCTTCCGTCAGCCTAGGGCTGAACCTGGAGATATCCCATCATCACTCTTTGTGTTTTCATAAATTCTCTCTCAAGTTCTTGTTTGTGTATACATCCCACTGTGGGAACATCTATGCAAGAACAGTTGGTTGCAGAATGTTTTCTACTTCGTGTGGATGCGCTGCTTTGCTTTCTAAGCCTTTTTCGATGTGCAGGGTTTTGTTATTAAATAGGCAGAAACCGCACTTCAATTTCAGCTGAGCTGGAGGTTATTTCCTCATTGCAATTGAGTTTAATGCTGAATTTTCTTTCAGCTTTTACTGTTTTAAAGTTTTCTTTCAGTACCTTCAGGAGTCTATATTAGTGGGTTTTATTCCTAGGTCTTGGCTTCTTTTAGCATCACTTCCTTAGATTTAAAATGCCTCCTCCAGATCTGAGCTCCGATGTCAATGGTTACCTCTCGCACTAGTTCAAAGAACTGTCTTGTATAGACACAGAAAATCTCGTGCATACATTCTACCTGTGCTCTCTAGAAGGAGATGTTTCAGCTGGGTGTTTTATCTGTTTAGCCTTCAGACTTGGGGCACCACAGTACTGCAATAAAATTTGCACGTGTTGCACAAATGAACATGTATATAGAAATACTTTGTCACTGTTTACAAACCCATAGATTTCTGGAAGTGAGCTGCTAACTTTTTATTAGATTTGACAGCCTAAAGTTTAGAATAAAGGAAATGGATTTGTTACGCTACAGGCCAATAAATTCTTACCCCTTTATTGAACGTATGCTGCTCCCAGCCTTCTTTTCACCTGCCTTTGAGCTTGTGAGGACACCAAGAGGAGACATGGTGCTGAAAGAAAAGGATTGTTTTTTTGAAGTTTTCTTCTACGTTCTCACAAGAGAGGATGGATAGCAATTCTGGCTGAAAAAAGTTTCATTGATTTATTAATTTGAAAACCAATGTTTGGAATAGCAGCTTTTGTCCATAATCACACTTTTCAAAAAGGAGATTGGTTTGTCTCTCTCAGCCTGTAGGATGTCTGCAACTGCACCTTGATCATCTCTTAAGTAAAAACATTACTTGTAGATTTATCAGGTTCATTACTAATTTAGTCCTGCCGTTTGCTCTGTCCATGACATCAACTAGCTCTGATTTTTATATACCTAATATGACAGGGCTTAACAGCTCCTCTTTATGTACATAACCAGCTCCTGTAAGGTAAGAACTCATAGTATGATTCCAACTCTTTGTTCTTATAAGACTGCTCTAAGGTTGTTGCGCAGCCTGTCATACTGGCTGGTAAAATTGATGAAAATAGAGTTGCTGAAGGAGTGAGTTACATGAGTGAGTTACAGCTGATAACTGGTGGTTACAGCTCATTACTGGTGGTAGGGTTTTTTTGTTTTTTTTCTTTAGGAAGAGGGAAGTGTCTCATGAAGTTTAGGCTTCTGTTCCATTTTGGGTGCTAAACCACATATATGAAGAGTTTGTGGATGCTAACCCACTGGTTCCTCTGCCTCTCTAATCTTATCATCTAATCTGTTCCTCTTCTGACAAATGCCAGAAAAAATCATCTTTGTGGTTTCTCTTCCCTCAATCTAGTGTGCCTCCGTTCCATTACATGCTGCACTATTGCTCCCATAGAGACCCAGGCATTGTAGTACATACTTGGGAACATCGTGTTCTTTGGTCCTTTGCTAAAATGTGTTAACTTATATAAGGACACTTCTGGCCATATCACTCAACAGCATCATACCTAGAAAATCTAAAACAGGCTGCAAAAAGATTATGTAGAATTAGACACTATTTAAGTAGAAAATAATAAGGAAAGGAGTCCTTGCTGTGAAGGTGTGTGTACTTAATGAAAAATAAAAGCATTGCACTGACTGGCTATTTGGCACGTTTGGAAATATACCAGGTGTTGTTAAACATGCTCATTGTATTGTTTGCTTACATTAATTTTGTGTGATGAAGAGACCCAAGTGAAGTTATTTGGAGCACTTGACATGCAGAAGCCAGCAGATGTACAAAACTAGCTTGTTGGAAGGCTACCATATGGTCTGAGCATCCTTAGGCGTACTTTGTTGAAAGTTCAAATCCAGATCACATTGCCAGACTAATAAAACAAATTTTAAATACTTTCCTATTTTATACATACATAACGTGGCTTTGATAGAACAGTCAGTGAAATGCGGATAGCTCAAGGAAAATTTCAGTATAGAACTATGAAAAATAAGGGTTCTGCTTATAAGTGCATTATTTTTCAGTTCTTACATTTTTTGACTGGCAAAAAAAAAATCTAGCCTCCTTGATCTGCTTGCCCACCCATTTCATTCCTCATTGTCCTGTATATATCCACAGTTTCGTTTACTTGCGGCTGTGTATTAAACTTTGATTTTTATTTTTATCGTATATTAAGATCATGGAAATACATAACCATGCTTTTAGTTATTGCTTCCTGTAGTAGTTTTGCATATAATTTTGTTCTGGAATTTACCAATCCTTGATCCATGACTGGTAACGGTTATGGCTGTCATTGGCTAATGACAATCACTAATCTGTTGAGGGAACATTGAGCCAAGACAGAAAACATCAGTAGCTAAGTATCGGAATCCAGTCCTGTTCCAGAAACCTTGAAGTGCTGATTTATAATCCACCAAAAGTTAGTGAGTTAGAATGCTTTTATCCTTCATGTAATCAGCATGGTAAGCGATGTCAGATGAAAGGGAGTTGTTATATGGCCTGTATTTACTATCAGATCGTAATTCATGTATTGCCATACTGCTTTCCTCCTCGCTGGTCTTTCTGATGTATTGTTATAAAGACAGATAAAGCCACATGAACATACTTGTGGGTTGGCTGAGCCTCAGTGATCAGTTTGCACTTAAATAAAGTTTATGTTGAAGCCTGCATTTCTTCTTTGTGTGGTAGGGAAGGTAGATAATTAATATTGGTCCGTTGTTGGTATTTTTGTTTACATGAAACCTACAGATGAGAACAGCATAGTGGAAACGGTATTTTGGCGTTACAGAAAAGAAACTAATGGTGTTTATTCTTTTCACACAGCTGCCAACTTCACGTTACTAGTGAGTATTGCTTTAATTATTCAGTATTTTCTTCTTGACTTCATGTGTAATTGACATAAAGCAAAATAGCTCCAATTACATAAATACATGTTTAGGGGATTTCTAAAAGTCTCATTATGGACAATACATATGCATATTTTGGAACAACTGAAAGCAGTCATGCCTTCAAAGCAGTAAGTCAATCCATTCATAATCTCATTGAAGACTCTTTAATCCAGTCTTGAATATGTAGCCTGCAGATGAGCGATACGCTATAAATTTTTTATTTTTTGTAAAAATGATGGCTTACAATGAAAGCATTTACAGCCTGAGTGGACCTAAATTAGTCTATGGATTTTCTTACTGCTGCAGATTTTTCTACCAGACTGTAAAATGGGAAATTTAACTCCAAAATGTAGCAGCGCAAAGACAACACACACTACTGCTGCAGAATTAGTCTTCTTATGGAAGTATCTGGTATAATATAATACGTGATTAATATTAACTTTAACTTTCAAGTACTCTGGCATGAGGTTTAATTCTTAAACAGAGCTCTGCAGTAAGCTAATTGAAAATTATCTTTTCCTCAATGACCCTTTAAAGAGGCAATGAATGAAGTTATCCGTATTAATGTATTTAGTGTCTGGATATTCTGAGATGGAACTTGCACCTAAATTTCTATAATTTGACTTGTTAACATCTTGTGTTGCTTTTTTTTTTCCCTACCTTGGCTATTATTTTTGTGTCAGCAATGGAACATGTACACCGTTTCAGGGAAATGGAAATCTAGTGTCAGGTGTAGTTTAAAAAACAAAAAACCCCAAGTCCTTCAGTCTATATTTTGCATGCTGTTTTCATTTTGATAATTTTTTCTGCATGCATCCACCCTGTGTGACTGTCATAGCTGTAACTCTAAGAAAGAATGAGAGACTAACGAAGTTATTTTGTGGAGAGCTCAGAATACTGCAGGCAATTTTTGTTACAGCAGTTGTTTCTTGGGTTGGGGAAGCTGCTTGCTTCCTTGCTTACTTATTTAGGGAAAGCTACTTGCTTCCATGTTCTTGAGACTTGCAGAAGACTTTAGTTCTGCAAGTTTGAGTATTACTTCAGCTTCTTTTTGGGATAGCTTGTCATTTAGGAATGTAAATAGATAGGTAGAATGGTCAAGTGAAGAATAAAGTTAGGAAAATGCAAGAATTACCAGCTTGAGTAAAGGACAGCATTTTTCTTGAAGAGATAAGTAGGGGAAAAACAAGGCTAGTCAGGAAGGAGAATGGAAAAGCCTGAGTTAAAGAATACAGTTGAGGCCTCAAAGGATTTAAGACTTCTAGTACTAGGTAGGAGGCTTGGTAAGGACATGAACTGTAGCGGTGTTTCTAGCATTACTTGACAAGACTTTCTGGCAGCATTCAGCAAGGATGATAAGAAAAATAAGCTTTTGAAGGTGCCTAGCTTAATGAAAACTATTTGACTCACCTCCCCTCCTTAGTAGATGAAAACTACAGTATTGTAAAATAACAAATTGTTCAAAAAATTGTGTGGAAGTGACCTAACAATTTTGAAAGGACTGGTTTGCGTCGGTGGCAAAAATGGAGACAATCACCTTAATGAGTGAGGTGAGAAGCACAAGCAGGAACCTGCTTATTAGTCTTACCTGAGAAATAGCAAGGCTCTAGAAGTCAGGCACAAATATGCCAGTTCACCCAATACATGACCTTGCATACATCTAGGATTTTGTATGAATGTGATTCTCTTCACGATCTTTTATTTTATTCCGTCTAGCGTTTTCCATTGCAGGCTGTTTTTTTGTTGCAGAAAAGAATTCCAATTACTGTTTGAAATTCTTACCCCCTTTCCAAAACAGTTTATCGTAAGCTGTCTTGATTATAACCTATTTATATTTGGTTTTAAATTTGGCTTTAAATACAAGCAATAACTGCCTAACTATTGACAGGAACATTCAATTTATTGTTCTGTTAGGTTGTACAAAATGGAAGGAAATTGTGATCTCGCTCCTCTGTTATGATTTAAAGCATACCAAATTTTGTCTCATGCTCCAGGTTTTATTTTTAAAGCTTTCACCCTTCAATGTCTATTTGGCCACACTAGCACTATACCAGATTTAAACCTTTTAATACCCTTCTTACTCCAGCTGGGGGAGCAAGAATGTGGGGCCAGAGAGAAAAGCAAAGAATGTAACGTCGCAGCAACTGCTTTTGACACTGTGACTTAGACTTAGCTTTCAGTTTTAAGATACTTAACAACCTCTTCTAAGTTAACACAAATTAAATTCTTTAGCTAGGTTTATAACTAAACAACTTAGAAGCTTATTATCACCTTTAGTGTTAATAAAGATTGATTAGTCTTAGTATTAATCTTTTGATCTAATTGATTTGATTTAAATCAACTTTGCAGCTAATATATTAAGATACTAATATGACCTTTATTTTATTTTGATTTAAGTGTTAAATTCCATTATTGTTCACTAGTATTCATATTACTCAGTGGCTCTGTTCGGGTGTTAAAATTTACTTCTAGTGTTTCATTTGAATTAAAAGAAAAAAGGGGGGAAAATCAAACAACCAAACCCACCAACCTGCTACAGTCTTTTATTTGAAAACTTGGTTATAAACATACCTCTCTCCTTGCAAATTAGCCTTTGGCTCTTACACATGATATCTGTTTTCTAAACTAGGAAGAGAGAGCTGAGGAAGTGTTACTTTCTCCCTGCTTGAAAAATAATTAGTTTTAAGAATAAACTGTAGTCTTTCCTCTGAAGAGACAATTTACTAAGATTTTCAAAAAATAAGAAAAAAAAAAACTCAGTGTAATTAACATTTACACATACTGTGTGTAATTGCTTTCATGTGAATTTGTCCAAGAATAACTGTGGTATGTACTGTGCATTGCAACAAATCCTTCCTTTTTCTGCCCCAATAGGAAGAAAGACAAACAGATCTGTGTAACTGCAAAGAAAAATGCCTGTTACTTGACTAATTATTGAGCATAATCTCACAGCTGCAGTTTTTGACAGCTGGTATTAGCCCTTACTGAAACTGTTGAGTGAGACAAATTATGCAGTACTGCTGAAGCAGGTTACTGGTTTCTGCTTTATATAGGTTCAATGAAAGTAACCCTTGGATGTCACTGGAAACAAAGCACATGGAAATATGAATAGCTGTGTTACTTAAAAGAACATGAAATAAGCTTGATCATCAGAGTGTTTTCAGCTGTTGCAACTCCTAGTATCTGTGCTTGCTGCAAGGGGGCCTAGCCGTGCTGTAGCTTCTGGGAGTTCCTGTTTGCCCATAGATGTAAGTTTTATGATCAGGCTCGGAAGGTCGTCTAGCTCAAGTATCTGACTTGGAGGGAATTTGTGTAGGAGCAGGACAGGAGATTTAGAATAAATAATAAAAAAAAAAAAGACATTTAATTTAAGGGATACTTTATCTGTTAATGGTATTTGTGTCATTTTTCAGTAGCTAATGGTAGTTCTAATGTAACTTGATTTCTAAGCAATTAAGCAACACATTTAATAGTGGCAAAATGATTAATTGGGATCTTTCGTCAAGAAACATGATATATAACTCTGTGTGTAAAATTCTAATAAAATACTGTAGTTTTATTAAATTCTCAGGCTGGACACAGGTAATTGGTAATGAAATACAGTACCTCTCACCTTTGGGTGAAAGTTCATTGTAGTCAGAGCTGAAAGCTGTAGTAATGGTGATCGTCAGGAGCCTCTGCGGGCGTATGGGTGAGCAGTTCCTAAACCAGCAGCGTTGGCTGTAGGCAGAACCAAAGCATGCTGACAGGAGGAGTATGAATGCTTTTTTTCTTGCTACTTGTCAAGCAGACTGCAACCTTTCTTAAGAAAAACTGAAATCACCATGAAGTTGAATTGTAAAGTTTTATCATTCACCTGAAACCTAGTGGCTCCAAATTGCAGTCTTTATCATGTTAAATAACACTGACATATGTAAGTAGCCTTCTTTGAAGGCCTGTCCCATCTAGTTGTGGTTAGGTCATCCAGTCATGTATGTTTAGAAACTGCTTATGATGCCTTATTCTATCTGTTGTGAATGATTGTCCCTCTGAAGTGTAAAGGAAAACAAAAAGATTGACCAGCTATGGACCCTGGATGTTACTAAAGTATGTTAGACTTGAAGCTTGTAGGGCATGTACTGGGGGTAACATTTGAAACTGTTAGCTTGTAGGGTTGCCTTATTGGATGAGGAGCAAGAGAGAATCAGAATTGTCTGGGAAAAATCTGGAAAGGGGAAGTGAGCATTGTTTGAGAGAAAGAAATACCAGGAGAGAAAGAAATGCCTTGAGACGGAAGGAAAGAACCTGCACATTTATGAGCTGCAGAAATGATGAAGCTTCCACCAAAGGAGGTAAAGGAAGGATCCAAAGATGTGTATCAGTACCTGCAATTTACAAATATTCAGTACTGCATGCTGTGTACTAATGTGGATTTAGATAGACCTTGAATTTAGCTGTTGAGGAGGGAAAAAGAAAGTAGCAGTTAAGCACTAGGGAGAGATGTAGTTCCATTACAGAGGAATTTTTCAGGCATATCATGAGCCTAGAAACAGAAAACTTAAATCAGTAGTCTAGTTAGGTAGAGCACTTGACTAATCGTTTCTTCTTGTTCCAGATACATGTATATAATTTTACCTTTTCAATTTCTTATGTTCTCCTAAAATACCAGTTTCTCTAAAATGAGTAAGAAGAAATGAAATTCATTTCCTGAATCCTCTCCCATATTTTCTTCCTCAGTTACTCATTTTTTTAACTGAGGTTTGTATTCGGTGGCCCAGAAGCTGGACATCTATTCATCTTCTTTCTTTCTTAAGTGGGAGTCTGATCTTTTTCCTCCAGTTCCTTTGTACTGTCCTCTCACTGCGGCTTCATGAGTTAATGTACTTCTGCATGCCTTACCTGGCAGCTGCCAGGTAAGAAAGCTCTCTCCAGAGCTTTCTTACAGTATTAGGTGTAGTTTTGGTCTTTGTTTAAACTTCCTTGAGTTAATGTATGTATATCCAGAATCAATATGGGCTTCAGTATGTGGTGTCTGTCCAGAAATGACCATGCAGGATTCCATTGTCAAGTATAATAAGTTTTACGATGACTCTTAATGTGTAGGTTGCTGTTTCAGTTTTGCCAGTCATGTTTACCACATACATTCAGTTTCCATTGCTGTTTCCAGTTAAAGTATTTTGAGTACAGAGAAAGTACTATATTTAGTAGGTGGTTCTTCCAGAATCCACTGGATATTTTAGATGCACAGCAATGCCTGTGTAATATAGACTTCTGTGCATTATTTCCACATTTCTGGAAATAATTTCTGTGTTTCTGCTTTATTCTTTGGAACCAATTGTTTAATACACTGTGAAACGTTGCAAAAAAATCTGACGGAGCCATTCTGTGACTTTGTTGCTGATGTGTTCATTCTGAGATATATTAGTATGTTCTTCTAGAAGCACTACAGGCTTTCAGAGGTAATTTAGCTTTTAGACTTCTTAAAGTTTAAACTTGGAGGAAAAAAAAAAAAAAAACTCCCCAGCTGAGCTGATCTGAATATACAGGAAGAGGTTCTGATCTATGTACTGTTTTACTGACTTAAAATAAATCTGTTACACTTGTGGTTATGAAATTCTTTTCTATGGATAATTGAAAAATGCATGAAAAATGTGGGTACTGTAAAAAAAAACCAACTAGGAATCCTTCTCCTTTTGAAGTCATTGATTAGCTGTCTATTCCTATTTATAATTACATAAGGTCATGGTAGAACATCCACAGTACTGAAATACTCTGCTGTGAGTATTGCTGACAAAGTTGCTCTGTTAAGGCTCGCTTTATTGCTTAAATAAATAATATATATACGGATCTCTGTTCCTGGAAGTATATAACTAGAAGCAACGTACTTCAGTTTTGGTTATTTAACAATAATTCAGTCAAAGATGTGAGTTTGAAACTTGGCATTTTTTACCTGCTGAGTTTCTTTCAAATAAATTCAGAAGGTAACTGACCAGGAACATACAAAACATTTGGCTTTATTTGGCCAATGCTGAATAGGTGCTGCTGAGTTCAACTCATCCACAGCAAACATGCAGGGCTAGGTGCAAGCATGCAGGAGGACTTTTTTTTTTTTTCCCCAAATCATAAGTTTTATTCTATTGATCATTTTTGATTTTGGCAAACCTTGCTTGTCCTGCTATTTTCTATGTTCAGTCTTTATTTCAAGTCAATAAATTCTATTAAAAGAGTTCAAGATAGGTCATGGTATTTAGCAGAGAAAGAGTTACAGAAAAGTAATACCTCCTTCCTATGGAAATCTAAATGTAGTCCATTTAGAAGCCTCACAAAAAGCAGTATTTTGTAGTGCATACAACTTAGTTGTCTGATCTTTCCATCTGTTAGGCTTATCTGTTGAGACTTTTCCACTTTCCAGAGTTAAAAGTGTATTTTTCACTGGGTCACAGAGGAAAAGCATTTGAGCATGGGCACACCCCAGAGATCTGAAGAACCCAAGTCTTGTCCCTGTTACAGTGTTCAGTTGTGTTTATTTTAATTCAGTATGGAACAGCTTTGAGAAAAGGGGAGGGTTGCCTCCAAGCAGAAAATAAAACCTGTATTTTGGAATTAGCCGACTTACTTAGCTGACTCTATGATAATCTCTTTTCCTTTGTCCACCAGAACAACTCCCAGATCCAAAGGGGGAAAAAAAGCAAGCAAACCCCAATACAACAAACCAGGAAAAAAATAAAAATCTTAAGACTGCATTATCTTACATTTCATTGCAGTCATGGAAGATTAACTGACATATGAGAAGGTTAGATCTGTCAAACCTGCTTTGATGGTAGGAGGAGGAGGACGTGCACCATCTGCATAGGAAAGGCTTTAGAAAAGGGACATTTAATCACAACAAAAGTAATATATTCAGAGAATTTGAGATGAAGTGTCCTTTTTTTGTAGATCACCATGTTCAATATATGAAAGATACTAGGTCTAACAACACCGGCTGATGTACAGACGGGAGATGTGGGCAGATGCTTAGATCTATCTCATCATGGAAAATCTAGGTTACAATGAAAGTTTTCTGTATCATCAGGGAGACACTTCCAAGGGACAGTTCATAATCACTAAGACATCCCTTTAGTTAGATGCTGTCGTGACTCCAAGTATTATAGTGTTGCCCACTAGCAATTCCTATGATAGAAATTGGTAACTGGATAAATTCTGGAAATGATCTGCCTGATGTGATATGTGCTTATCTCTTATAATTTGCATTGAGATAAAGAGGGGATTCTTTTTTTTGTAAGACTAACATGAACAGAATTTGTAGTGTTGATTTGTATGCTTGTTTAGATTATTGGTTCACATTAGATTTCCCATTTAAATTCTGTGCCTATAAAGACAGGTTGGAGTTAATTGTCATGCACTCAGTGTCTGAAATGGTAGAAGAATTTTTTTTTTTTTTTGCTTTATAATGATTCAAAAGATGTGTATAAAGTTGCAGTAGTCTGTTTTCTTTAATCATAGCTTCAACATACCAACTGGTACTTTAAGTACCGCTTAGAGTCACTCTTACAGTTTTGAAGAAGGGTTCTCATCTGCAGCTACTGCATCAAGGCAGGACAGAATAAATACGTAAATATTTTGAAAAAGTAACAGTAGTCGTTTTGTGGTTATAGATCTGCCTCATGTGCTTTCTCCATCTTCTCGTACCACCAAAAAGTCAGATATAACAGCGTATGAGAGTTTTCCTTTACAAGACTCCCTTTCAGTGTTTTCTTTCCATAGAGGAGACTGGTATTTGATGACCTTCTGAACCAGCAATTCTGCTTTCTGAAGCAGAAAATTAAGTTTTCTCTTCTTTACTGTGAAGAAGCCAATGTGTGTCTTATATTCACGCTAGACTGTCCTGACATACAAGGAGTAGAGAATGTGAAAATAGCGTGTCCAAGGAGCTAGGATAGCAGAATGAAGATTTTGAGCAGAATTTATATCGGAAATGTCTCACAGGTTCTGATTCTTATACCAATATACCTTTAAAGTGCTCCGAGAGTCCAGAGGGCTGTCCTGTGGATGAAGGTGTAATTTGTACTCTTTGTGTTGCCCAGAGGACCATAGTGTAAATAAGAATCAGATTCTGTATTTGTTCTCCCAGAACAGCGTAGTATCCAGATTTCAGCAAGGCATCTGAATTTTCAAGTAAGAACGAAGAGTTGTCCAAGATGCTTTAGATAGTAAAATTGAAATCAAATCAGATGCTGATCCTGCATATTACATCCACAGATGCTGGAAAAGGGAGGAACTGACAAAATGTGTCCCAAAATAACAGGTCATATATGAACAGCTGTCTTCACTTGCAAGGACTACTTGAGTTGTTCCCCACAACAGCAGCTTACAAAGTCATCCTGGCAGAAGTGCCCAGCCTCTGGATGGTCAGCCTATCATTTTGTCTCAGAGGTATTATTAGTGCTTCTGCAGATCCTGAATCTGTATAGATGGATTTGGGATTGTTTACTAAAACAGGGTAAAATACTAGATAAGCATAAAATACTGGATAATCATCACTGGTAGTGATGATTGTGTGGTATAGTCTTTCCTGGGGTCCTTCCTGTATCTGTACTGTAAACCTGCTTAATCACGCTGTTTATTTCTTCTGATGGTCATTATTCACCTCCTCCTGTAGTTTAGGTTAGAATAACAGGCAGAGAAGAATAGTGTAACGGGCACTGGGGCACGTCGGCTTGCCAAGTGCCGTTAGTAAGCCAGCTGTGTGCCTCAAGTGGAAGGCATAGGGCTACTCTGAAAGTGTACTTAAATGCATTGTGTCCAAGTTGGCTTCTCAGCAGGTGACACAGCCTTTCTTGAGTCTTACTTAGCTGAAGTAAATCAAAAAGGCTGTGACTAGATTAGGCTGATTTTTGAAATGTGTTTGTACTGGCAGAAAATAGGTAAGTGGAAAATACTGTCTTTTTCCTATCCTGAACAGAAATGGAAGGAAAGCTAATCAAATGAGTGGAGATGGCACAGGAGAGCACTGCACTCATATTAGAGATGGATTGAATCTTGTTATTCATGCTCTGTTGTTGGCAGATGGCTTAATATATTAAAACGGACAAGAGAGCATTACAGACAGCGTGGCATCATAGCTGTACAAATGGAGACAGTTCAGGCAGTAGCTCATTGCAGTTTGGGGAGTGACTGAGAGAAGAAAATGACTGTCACACTTAATTAGAAAAGTAGCGGTACAGTACAGAAACAAAGCCCAATGACAAATATTGTCCCTGCAGATCTAGCATTATCCACCTCGTACAGTCCATATGCTGCTGTTCAGCTCCTCTGCGTACTGACTATATAGGTGATGTGACTTTTTAATAATCTGCCAGTTATAAAGAAAAATAGGTCTTTAATAAACCCCTGACAAATCACAGAGAGGAAGATCCTAGAGCTGTACCATTCCTTTTCCTTCTTCCCTTCCTTCTTAGATAAATGTAGGTCTGACTGCTGGTCTGACATCTGGGATTTCTGTTTCAGTGTTTAAATGAAAGAGGATTTCTTAATTTCTATGCACAACCGAATAGCAGAGCACTGTTCTGAGTCCTTTCAGCAAGTTTTTGGTTATTTTCAATGCAAGCATCATTTTTGGAGCATAGCTGCTAGTGAAATCAAGGATTTTTTTTTCCTTTGCTAACTGGCAGAAAATATTTTTCCTTGGCAGCAATCTTTAATTATATTCAATAGGGACTTTCTCTAAAGAGTTCAAGTAAATTAATAGGTTAGAGGTGTTGGGGGCATTCTTTCAGGTATCTAAAGTGTGGTGGTTATATTAACAGATTTTCAGTGTGCTGTGATTAAAGCCACTTCATGCTCAGCATGAAGTGGCTTTGGGCCAGATGGTGAATCCCAGCAGCTAAACTCCCTTATGCTGGTTTCATTTTTATACCGAGCAAGCGCAGCCTCGTCCCCTCCTGCCCCATTTGGCTGGCTGTACCCCGCTGCAGGCAGAGTACCAGAGGCAGCCAAGGGCAGCATTAGGGCAAGACAGAGAGGCAGAGCCAAGCTCTGCTGCAGTTACCAGCAGCTCTCCCCATCCCACACCCCAGCAGTGTGCGTGCTGAACACAAGGGGAGCAACTCCTCCTAAGCTCAGCACCTCAGCTAGCTGTGCTGGTGAAGTGGTTTGCCTTCCTAGGCCTGGTCTGTAAGCAGTGGGAAGAGATGGGAGTGCTGCCCCAGGACAATTCAAAGCGTGCCTCTGTAGGTGCTGTGAATTGCTCCCAGGAGGAGTTAAAATCACAAGTCACTGTCACCTGGTTAGTTTGCATGGTCTGCTTATTTAAGTGCCTGAAGCTGGAACAGCGTGAATATTGTTTCCCTGAAGCAGAATGTCATGTATACAGTGGTGCAGGGCCTACACAAGCATGAAGCTTGGAGTTCTGTCCTACCGGTATTAGTGACTACATAATTCTATACGATTCAAAAAGTTGGACTACAAATCCAGGTTAGCTAAACTTCTCAGAAATTCTCCTTTACTCTTCAGAAGCAAAGTGTGTTCAGTGTTAATTCTCTGCTCTTTCTCCCGTTTGCCGAGTTTCTTTGTGTTCAAGCATTCCACCTGCTGCTCCAGTTCATGGTCTTCCAGCAGGTTCAAGGCAGGCTTTCTACTGTTCTATCATAAATAATAAAGAAAAAATGTTTTTTTCTGTTGCTCTGTACAACCACCATAAAGATATGGAGTCAAGGTAGAATTGTCATGTTAGGGTTAACACAAGTTCCTGTTGCTTTTTAAATAATTTTTTGCCAAGGTTACTGAATGAGAATGAGACATCCTAAAGGAGGAGCTAGGCTTCAAATAGAACACCTCTTGCAGAATTATAGTTCCAGTGTCTCTCACTGTGTGGTGTCTTCAAGACCCAAGACGTAAGACTTGCTTTACTAGTCCTTAGAAGTAGTTCTCACACATCAGCAACAATTTTCATGGTGCACAATAACATTGCAAGTATTGGTGTAGTGATGTTTTCAAGGCAGTCTGAAATTTCCCAGCTGACGTTCTGATTATCGTGCAGTTGGTTAGCCTTTAGTAGTATATAGGCTTCATTCACAAAAATACCAAATGTTACGCTGGCATGTAAATAAGATCTTAAACGTCCCTAGCGTGTAAGATGTGTTCTTGCCTTTACTGGCTTCACTTAACAGCTTTCATATAGAATCACAGAATGGCTTGGGTTGGAAGGGACCTTAAAGCCAACGCCCTGCCATGGGCAGGGCCCCCTCCCACCAGCCCAGGCTGCCCAAAGCCCCATCCAGCCTGGCCTTGAACACCCCCAGGGATGGGGCATCCACAGCTTCTCTGGGCAGCCTGTGCCACTGCCTCACCACCCCTTCAGTAAAGAACTTCTTCCTTATGTCTAATCTAAATTTAACCTCTCTTAGTTTACTCTTACTATTACCATTACTCCTAGTCCTATCACTACACTCCCTGACAAGAGTCCCTCCCCAGCTTTCCTGTAGCCCCCTTCAGGTGCTGGAATGCCACTGTGAGGTCTCCCTGCAGCCTTCTCTTCTCCATACCGTCTTGTCTTTGTACCAACTGTTGATCGATATCATTATAAATAATCATATGCATTGGTAGATTACCTTAGATAAATCATGTCCCGCACTTCACACTGCAGCAGAATTCCACGAGCCTTCTTTACAAGGAAATTAGCGTGAGTGAAGTAAATCACCAGTCACCCGAAAGAATTTAGATACGCTGCTTCTGAGGGAAGTTTCTTTATATGCCCTTACCTCTGTGTGACATGCCAGGTCTTTTTAATTATTGTCATTACTTCATGATATTAAAACTACTTCTTAGTAATCTTGTCCATTACCTTAATATTTTATAATCACTTTTTTTCTGTGTTGCAGTACCTTTTCAATTTTTTTCTCAGAATTGCTGATTTAAAAAAAAAAAGAAAAAAACTGCAGTGGTTCAAGATACGGAATTTCCTTAGGATATTTAAACAAGGAAGTTCAAATGTAGTTCTAAACATTAAAAGTGATTTGAGTTCCAGCAGAGGGAATCTCCTTGTACTTCTCCCCCTCCAAAGAGGCCAGAGCTCTTTTCTTTTTTTTTTAATTGCAGTCTTTCCTTCTGTATTGCTCAGTGTTTACTCTTCATTTTAAGAGCATTTTACTTGCTCTCCAGTCATCAGTGAAGTTTGCAGTACTTCCACATCACATCAAGCTTGTCAATCATTCTTTGCATTTACTTCCTCATCTAATGAGGGACTTTACCAAAGGGTTCTGCATGTTACTGTTCTTAAGCTGGATTAAGTTTTGTGTGTCTGTCTTTTCTGTTGTCTGTAGGTGTTTGAAGCACTGTATTGAATTAAGTTCATTTAATTATGGGGAGAGCTGGAAAAATGTGCTTGGTGACAATATCATTTCACTGTGCTTAGTTACAGCAGTCAACAGTCGAGAGAGACATGACAGCAGTGGTGTGGTGAATACTAGCTTAAATGGAGAACTCTGAAGAACAAGATAGTTTCCTTTGTATGGGCAGCAAAATCGAAATGGTCTTTTTAAGGTGTTGACATAAAGGGGAAAAAAATCTGGTAAGAACTGGTAGAACATTGTTCTTTATCTACTCTTCTATTTTACCCACAATGGAAGACTTTTCATTTGAATGGCTTTACAGAAATTAGTTACACACATTTTATTATATCATTAGTGTTTCTTTATAATAATTCTCAGAAAGGTCAAACGACTTCACTAAGGTTGTGTATGAGAATCTGAGAAAATATTTTCAAAACACCTATTGTATTCTGGACACAAGGAGTTTCAGTGCAAAGCCTTGCTAGAGAGTAAATGTCTGAAATGTGAATTATCTAGAAAATCTATTGTAGGCCCTGCTGCTTTTCATATGGCTTTGCTAATATGGAAATACTTGTATGCGGACAGAAAACACGCTCATTCCAATGTTGTCTTCAAGTTGTATTAAATAGAATAGGGTGAATAAAAATTGCAGTTTTGCTACTATTGCCACACTAGTGCAAAAAGCAATTTATTTTGCTTTGCAGAAACCGGGTGCTTTCTGAATATGGTACTTAATGATCCCGCTAAAGATAGTGGGGGGGGGGGGGGGCAAAAAAAGAAGTCAAGAGAAAGCCTTTTTAGAAGAAAAATCATTTTTAAAAAATGATTTCAATTCCTCATTTTGCAAATTTCATTATATCCAAATCTACTATAAAATT
Organism: Nettapus auritus; assembly: GCA_011076525.1. Lineage (NCBI taxonomy): Eukaryota > Metazoa > Chordata > Aves > Anseriformes > Anatidae > Nettapus > Nettapus auritus. Next base: position 4,838,342 of record CM021770.1, on the reverse strand, counting down.
CCACTCTCTCACCATGGCCTATAATTGGAAGAAGAAAGTTCAACTGGGTTTAATAATTCATTTATATGAGTCTTAAAATGTTTTGGTTTTTGTCAATAAAATAAGATTATGGAAGATGAATAATCTGTCCAGATAAATTCTTGTAGGCAAAAAACTTACCCTAAGAATTCTTTCTTGTCTCTACTTTTTAGAAATTCATACTGAACTAATTCATTAGTACCAGAACACAGTAATTTAAATGGTTGCAGGAGTTTATATATACTTTCATTCTGTGCCTGATCAGCTCTCTGAGTGATGCATGCCTACTGTACAGACAGTCATCACTCCCCGGGAAGAAAAAGGTGGCCTGCTGCCTGGGTGGCCCAGCAAAAGAACATGAAGTAAAATAGTCTTTAGTTGTAAAACAGAGTACATAAATACTAGCTTTGCTGTGTTGCTGTGCCTTTGTTACGAACCCTTGTGATGGTCTATGTTTATAGTCGCCTGCAATTAAATGTCCACAGTAGTCCAATTCACATTCAATTATTCTGTTCATGGGAGATGAAGTTATTTTGGAGTGCACAATGCTCTGAATGCTGCCGGGCTGCTGCCCTGTGTTGGCCTGCTAAGTGTCTTCCTGCTTCTGGAAATCAGGCCAGCTTGGGGTCAGTTGTGCAGACATGGGACACTGCAGGGAAGCTCACCTGTGCTTGTTCTGCATCTTGGATGCACAGAACACTCCCACAAGGCAGAAGAAGGCATCATTTCAGTCATCTCTCTTCCATTCTCTACACAGTTTATGCAGTCAATAACTCTCAGAAAGCTCTGTTTGGATGAAATTGTCTATATATGAGTATTAGAGAAGCATGGTAGGAGATTGTTACGTATCTGAGTCTGCTAGAGGAAAGTCTTTCCTCTCATCAAATCAATGGGGTCTGCTCACATAAGGCTGCTTGGTGCAAGAGATCTTGGGAAGATTGCCTGCAACCTGTCACTGTTTTGATGGATAGCAATAGACAGTGACCTTTCTTTCCATGCCATCTGTTTCTTGGAATTGCCCTGTAATGTTGTGTCTCTTACGTTCTTTACCTGTGAGTCTGAGAGAGAAACAAAATGGTTCCCTCTGAGATGGTGAAAGAACTTTAAAAAATATATATATATATTTTTGTTCTTCTGGGTAGAGCTTGACTTCAGTTTTGAGTCAAAACGACTGTCCCTCAAACTCTAGGACACAGCTACTGAAGTAAGCGGTGACACTGAGGTAGCTGAGATCTTTTTGATGCTGTATATTTTGCTGTGCAGTTTTCGGGAGAGAGATGGCTTATTCCAGACGCTGTCTGACAAACTTAGGCAGCAGGGGATTGCAATTCAGTGGCTTCAAGAGCCTTATGAAGAATTCCTTTTTTAAAAGGAGAACTTGTTCCCCCCCCCCCGGTTTTTTTTCTAATTCTAGTTTTGTTTTATGACATGTGGTTTGACATCTGTTTCCAGGGCACAGAAGTTTAAAGATGGGAGGTTTTTTGTTTGTTTTTTAAAAAAGCACTTTCTCAGTAAGGAAATATTACTGCTCTTGAGAAATCACACTGACTTTTTGCAAAATCAGGTGGAAAAGCCTCTGGCCAATGTGATTAGTTTGACTTTGCAAGATAGCCTGTGCTGTATGCTGTCTAAGGCATTAGTCCATCTTTTATCCTCCTTTTAAATACTGGAATCTTTAAGGATTACAGTGGGCAATTAACACAGCTTGCTAAAACAGCTTGGTGTCTTCTTTAAAGAAAATAAGTAAAAACGAAAGTTGAAGAGAGTCTTGGTTCCAGGTAGGAAGTGATGGGAATGATTACAGTTAGGTTGAGGCTGGGGTAGAAGCTGATCAATGGACCTGTTGTTTATTATTGGAAATTCTTCAGTAAGAGAAACAGGGTGTCTTGGGGGGGAGCAACAGGGGTGTTTATCAGCTTCTGCCAGGTTAGAAAAGTAGGACAGAGGCCAAGATCATCTTGATTTTGCAGGATTGAGAAAGACCTTTCACAACAGAGGCTTGTATAAATAATGGCAGTATTAAAACCACTGCAAAGTGATCTGCTTTCGCTGCTCATCTGTCTCAGGCAGGATGGCCTGTGGCAGGGGATATTGCTACCCAGTGCTTACGGGGTACAGTTGCTGTGACAAACACTTATTACTGCTGTTCTCTCAGTTAAAAAGCATTGCGTCCCCCTGACTCCTGTCTTACAGAGAACTCAAAATAAAAGGGAGCTCACTTAGAAAGGCATGTTTGGTAGCTACTTTCAAATTCCTTACCATCTACATGTAATTAGTAGCTGCAAAGTGTTGAGTACAAGGTGGGAATGTGTAGAGACTCCATACATGCCATAGACCTTTTTGGAGCAAAGTAGCATTTTTTCTTTCCTGTGGGAAATGCTGGCTTTACAACAGAATTATAAACCAGAAGTTTTCCATGTTACATGAATGTCACTGTGCCTATCTCTCCCACATTTTTCGTAGCTCAAAAATAGGTAATGCCTTCTCTTATGCATTAATCTTCTCAGAAGGAGCCCACAGCAGCCCAGAGAAGACTGGGGTTTGCCGTTAGTAGCCACACATGGTTCCTGGGGAGTGTGTGAACTTCCCCAGAGTGCAGGCTCCACGCTGGTGTTTAAGGAGAGCTCAGCAGCTCAGAAGGGGACAGAAGGGAAGTGTGGCCAGCAGCGCAAGGCAGAGGCTTAGGAATCAAGTAGTGAGAGGGTGGAGGTGAGACCGGCTGGCACATCCGTTGGCATTATTGGAGGTACTCAAGGGGAAAATGAGACCTTTAAAAGTTACCTTAAGGCTTTGGGTTCATTAGACACCAGTCTCTAAGATACTGTAACATGGTCTGGTGTATGAATGTGTTTTCAAAAATTGAAACCTCAGTTCAGATCACAAACTGAACCTATTACCTTATGAAACCTGTACCTATTAATATCCAGTGGCAGACAGTGTCTTACATACAAGATGTAAAAAAGTAAAATAGAATACAGCAGAGTCTGGGACAAGAGGAATAAACACATAATAGTTTTGAGGTTTTGAGTCTTGAATTTCATTCCAGTTATAGGGTTGCCTACCCTGTGAATGTTATTTTTAGCTGAGAATATGAGTTTAATTTACAATAACTCTTTCAGATTAGATTTTTCAGGTGGATACACTTGCTGAAGTTTGTATATTTGTACATGCTGCTTTCCTTTGATCAGCAGCCCTGAGAACATGAAGTTATATATTCAGTGAGTAAAACAAGGAAAAATAATTTGGAGATTGGAGGCTGGAAGAAGTGAAGCATCTCCATCATTCTTGTTAACATATCACCTGTTTGACTTAAAAATATGTTGGTTTCCATAATGTTTGCAGATAGACAAAGATGATTACATTGAAAACAGATTATTCTTAGCCCCAGAGTTCTTTTTATTTTATTTTATTTTTTACTTTTTTTCCCTGTATCTTACCAAATATAAATACTCTGTTCAAGCTTTTCTGAGGTCTGTGGACATATTTATTCTGTACTCTATTTTAATTGTCGGGGTTTTAAACTCCAATTTACTTTCTGACTGACTTGATGCAATTGCTATGACCTGCAGCTGATACGTTTTAATTTTGTCATTGAGATTACTTCCAAACCAGAAAATTGAAGCTGAATATGGAAATGCTCCACCTCACTAAGGCTGAACATCGCTGTTCTTCCAATAGCACTAGCTATGAATTCTAACAGTTTTCGTTTGACAGCAGCAGGAAAAGAGAGTTATTTTTCTGTCAGCCCAGGGCAAAAATCAGATAAGCATTAGGACAGTTGGATTAGAGGCAAATGGTTTGTGCTGTGTGTGTAATTTTCCTTCTCTTTGTTTTTACTCTACTTCTGTACTTTTGGGCTTTGTGGCTTGCGTATGGTCTGTATCTAAAGGAGCAGAGCTTTCCTGAAAGGTGGAATGCGCTGGGAGCTCACTAAGAGTGATATCTGAGTTGCAAGCTTCTAGTTTTTCACATTTACATAACAGTCCATGCAACATTTGGGAAGAAAGGTTTCTTATAGTGACCATACTCGGCAGATTCTTGAGACAGGTTGTTACCTAAACGTGCCAGCAGTGTGGCTTTGATTCTGCAAAGCACATAGGTACGATCCCAGGACCAGGCCTGCTGATAGATCATTTAAGCACATTCTTAGCTATATGGTGGTTGCAATACTGGCAAATCCATGGGAGTTCTTCATAGTGGAAGTCACTGCCCACCATGATGAAATGTGAAGAGGTACATTTTATCAGTGTGGGTCAGAATTTAAAGCATGTTACCATAGTCTGCCAAATAATGTAAAGTATCAATTCAGTGGCAATACCAAAAGATACAGTATTTTGTTGAAGACAAATCAAAAAGTAAATGTACTTCAGTCAAGATCTGCCAAACACAGAGTATTTTAGCCTATGTTTGCATGTTATAGGGAATACAGCATCTGGAATAATTCAGTTTTTCATTACTACTTGTACTAACTACATGAATTTGTCAAAAAGATCAAACCAACAAATGATTAGTCTACCATGTGTTATCTAATAACTTGGCAATAATGGCTTCAATAGGTCTGTATCTGTTGTCTACACATCATATTGAATGTTCCTTTCGAACTTTGGTTCAGTCTGTTTATATAAAAGTCAAATACCTACAGTAATAAGATTCAAATACGTGGCTGTGAATTTTGTGCCCAAGTGATTCTGAGGTGATACCCTGTTTAAGGAAAAGGAGATTGCAGTAGTAGGGCGTAGTTTCTGGTTAAAGAAGTAAGACCAACAAAGAGCTTTTTTAAAACAAACAAACAAAAACAAACAAAAACACACTTCATTGCTTCACCTAAAATAAGGTTGAACATGCTTTTGTTAAGAAAAATATATACTGTTCTGTCTGATGAGTAGCCAACCAAAATTAATTCACAGCAATCTTTTCCTAGAATTACACGCATGTCTTAATGCATAAGTCACTGTTCAGGGAGGCTTTGCATGTTCTATATATACTTTGAGCAAAAATATGGGAAGAGTGGTTCACTTTCTCTCCTTTCATACTCTAAAAAATCAAAATAGGTGACGTTATTTTAGCACACTTGAGACATCGTAATTCACATAGAGAAAAGATAAATACATGTCTGCTTGGGAACTGAAAGATGTTTCTTAAAACTGGTATAGTAAGGTTTTTTCTTTTTTACTTGGGAATAATTTTCTTTATATTCCTTCTTTTGCAGCGTGTTTTCTGACCTGTTATATTCTGGTGTTGTATTTTAGGTGATGGGAAGGCTTATTTGTGCATGTATTTTGCTTACACTGGACTCGTATATTTTTGGCTGTCAGCTTTGGTCCTCAGCTGCTGGTGATGCAGAAAATTAATGGAATCTTCAGCCCAGGCATTATGATAATAGAGTGCTTGAGGATGTGCCATCACCACCCACAAGACTCAATAGCTCATACTACCAATAAGCTCTTTGCCCTTTGGATTGCTGTATTAATAACCTTCATATTTTGTATTGTGGTATTTTAAAGTTGGCCCCAACCTGCCTAAATAAAGACAAGTTGTTTAAAATGCAGCAAGAGGAAAGGGCAAGGAAGACTTATTTTCTTTGGGGGAGCATATCTCTTTACTGGTGGCATGCTTTCTACCTGTTCAAAAGCCAACTTCAAGGTGACCGATCAGTCTTAGCCAGCCGGAATGAGGGATAACATTTTTAAAGAACTGCTAGAGAGGAAGGACTACAATAACTACTGTCAAGAGGATATTTTCCCACTGAACTCAGGATAGCTGTGCAGATCTAGCCTGGCTGCTGAGCTACCCACAAGCCCATTTTTCCTGGTTCTTTTGTTGTAATGTTTTGAGAAGATGATAAAGCGAAATGGGACTTTGGGAAGTGGGGTGAGGGTGTTGAGAATCTTCAATGCTTAACAAAATGTTGAAAACCTTTTGCTTAAAGAAAATGCAGTGTCCAGGGCTGAGAACAGAAAGCTAATGCTGAAGGAAGGGCATGAATATCAAAATGGGTTGTGATAATGTGATAAATGGAAATGGAAAGGTGGAATATATGGGATATATTCCCATAGTGGGATATATGGAAATTAAAGGACGGGTGGGTTAATTGGCCACTGCATATGAATAATGCCAGAAAGCTGTGGGAGGGGATTCAGTGGTTCCTCTCCTCCCTTCCTGGCCAGCCTTGCAGACAGACAAGCCAAGTGACTCTGGGGAGCCAGAGGACTCTTAGTTAAGTTCCTGAGCATCAGATGAGTTGTGGCTCCTCTGGAGTACGCATTGTGGTTAGGATGTGTCAGATGATGGACAGTAATACACGGTGGTATTCCAGGCAAGTGTATTCCTGCACCTGGCAGTAAAGGACAAAATACAGGAAGCTGTGACAGCAGGCACATCCCGAGTGTGCAGGACCTCTGCTGTTGGTGCATGAAGGTGTGGCCTGCCATGACAGCTTGAGTCTTAATGTATGAGTAGGTACCATCTACATGCAGTGTTGCATTTAGGGTGCTGTTCCCTCTCCCTTTCCTTTTAGTTAAAAGTGTTTAGCTACAGCTGTGTAGCGGTCACTGTTAAGCAGAGGAATATGGTACAAACCTCATGACGTTTTTTCATATGACATGCTTAGCACGTCGTAAGTAGGAATGTTTTGGTGATCTTTTCTGTTGGTGCTGCCTATTCAAGCTCCAAGAGACATCGCTGAGGGTTTGCACTGTGCGGCTTGCTGCGTGAAGTCCTTAGTACCTCAATTAGAAGTAAGTAGTAATGTGAACATAACTGGTGTAACTTGAGGCTTGCAATAGTTGCCTAAGTTTCTGTAAAGTAACCTGGGTGAGTAATGCAAAATCTATACACTTGTAACATCTTGTAACTTGTAACATGTGGTCAGGAACAAGTTTAGGATGGAGAAAACAGAGGACTAGATTGGGTCTCTACCTCTTCTAAGGTCTTCCCTCCAGGGGAAATTCTGTTTTCCTGGAGAAATACTTCATTTGAAAGATGTTTTTCTCCACTAGAGAAGCTTAAAAAATACAAATAAAAGCTAGTTTTCTTCCTCTCTCCTCTCCTGTCAGCCGTGCTGACTAGTTGGGCAAACAGAGCTTGGTGCTCTGTTCCATGTTTTGAAAGCGTGGGAGCTATTTCCTGTCGTGTTCGTATCTAATGAGGGAGCTCAGGGAGCTAAGCAGACAAAATACCTACCAGCAGGCTGGCTGAAGCAGCTCCCTTGACATTTGGTCCCCCTCCTTCCACAGAAGACTATTGCCAGGAGGTATGATCTGCCCCCAGCTGATGAGCCACATGACTATTTTCAGCTGCTTTTAAACCATTTGCTGTATTGTGTATAAATAGTTGAGAACCACAGCAGAAAAGCTAATATCTCTAAAATAGCAAGGCTTGTAGAAGACTGAGAGTCCAAAGGAAACATCGTCCTGCATGACAAGATGTCTCCTTAGTCTACAGCCTGCTTATATGCAGCCATTTTCACTATCAGGAAGTAGAAAATAGTTTCCTATCCTATTAAAAACTCCTTAAAATTAAATTTGCTAGATCAATCTCTTGTACTGCAGGCTCCCATCTTAAATATTTCGTATATTTTGCAGTCAAAAATTAGCCCCTCAGCTTTCAATTTCTTTGACTGTACAAGTTTCTTGGTAGACAGCAGGGACTTTGAAGCATTTTGTTGGTTTGTTTTACATAACTCTAAAGCAGTTTCTGTTTTGGATACATTTTTTTAACCACAAAGTTTCCAAAGAGTTAAGGTTATTAATTGAAAGGTGGGTATTTGTCATTGCAGCAGTGTCACTTACAGTGTGCAACAAAAAATCCATAACATTTTTTCATCAGTGGTGTCAAGCATTCTTATCACCTTCAGAGGAAGCTTTGCAAAACAACAAACCCACTTAACCACGCTGAGAGAGTAAATCAGTTCTGATGTGCCAGGGAAAACACAACTGAAACAGTGTAATCTGCTTGATCTTTAATACTTAATTACTAATATGCTCTTAAATTGCACTCTATTGGACAATTTCTCAGGACTGCTTTTATTATGTTAACTTTTTCTACACAGCACAACAGTGCTCTTACTGGGTTGTTGGAGAGGAAGTGGGTTATTAGCACTTGTGTATAACCAGAGCTTACCTCAGTGTTAAAAGCAAAATTGAATGGGATGCAGAGGAGGCGATGCAGAGGAGGCTGCAGAATCGGGATGGATGAACAGACACGTGTATCTGCTACCAGTGATTCAGTTCTACAATCTTATGATTGTCTATTGATAGTTTCACTTCATCCAAAGGATGTTCTAAGAGTAGGTTTTAAATTTCACTGCTATTTTAGCCTTAAAGAAAGTTAAGCTTTCCTCACTTAAAACACGAAGTCCTCTCACTCTTACCCTGATTTTCATGGAGGGTGAGAGGACTGGGGAGTAGAGCCAGGCAAAGGAGGAAAGGTCTCCCTGCAGAACCCATCTCACTTTGAGATTCCAGGAGTGTAAAAAGGGTACAAAGTCCCTTCTTACCCTTATTGCTAAAGAGGAAAACAACAACAACAAAACACTTAGACACAAGCGAATAAACATTTATTTGCTTGTATATTCGTTATTTGCTGCATTTGATTTTAGATTTTTTTCTTCTCTGAAAATGAAAAGCGGTTTTGTTTTAATCCAACCAAAGGGATTGGGCTCTTATTTACGTACGTACTTCCTGGGCCAAATGGGCAATCGCTAGAATTTAACCAAGAACAGTACACAAGGGACAAGCAGGTGCTGGGAGCTCAAACAACAGGTATGACCATGTGGAATTGTATAACCTACTATTGGGGAAAACTTACAAATATTTTCTTCAAAAATAATGCTTCTTAAAACTCAGTTGAACTTGATTTTTAAACACATTGTTTCTTAAATCCTTCAGCTGTGGACCCACTGAAAATAACACAAGATGCTCTTGAAAGAACTAAAAGACCTTTTAAAACTGTCTGGAATGGCAGACCTGTGTGCTGTCACAGTGCCTAGTCATCTCACTGAAGATGAAGCTATAAAGCTTCTCTACAGTTAGCAGGTTAATGGCATGAGTGGGGCAAACCGTAAGAGTGGGTTACCACCTGTTTCCCACCTTACTCTATACTGTTCCCTTCCATGAACAGTCAATCAGTTACATCAAGGCAGACTTATTGTGCAGAAGGGCAAGGCTCCAGGGGTGGGCAGAGATGGAGGGACATGCGTTTAATTTTTCTGAAGTTTCAAGGTACTGGAGGAGTTGTGCTGCTTACCAGGAATGGCTCACTAAGTTCAGGTAATAAGAGAGTAACTGGGACAAACTGGAAGCTATGCTCAGTGCAGTCCACAGTGACAGCAACTGCCTTTTACAAACGAGAAGCACTAAATACTACAGGAAACAACATTAGCAGTGAGAGCAGTGTGATGCAACCAAGTTGCAGGTTTGCTTTTAATAATCAAAAATCAACAGCTTCAGTATTCTCAGAAATGGCTTAAATTTGTTTTCTTGTAGTAATGGGCTTCAACAACAAACAATGCAAACTACCTCATTTTTTAGAGCTCTATGAACTTTTTTTTCTTTTAAATAAAACTGCACTAAGTTGTCCTTCACACTTTGTACCGTAACATGGTAATGGGGAATGGACAAGGTAAGCTAATGAAATGACCTGAGCTGCTGGCATGAGAAAGCACTGTAAACTCTAACAAAGAACCTAGTTTGTAAGATAAGTACTCCTACACTATGGATATCATGCAAACACTGAGGCAAAACAACAGCAAAGTGAAAAAATACTCTGAAAACCAGGGCTAGGAAGGAATGTGCAAGTTACAGAATGAAGTAACTGTGTGTGAATAAAGCATACTGAGCAGCACATTGTCCATCAGCATTATTAATAGTGGCAGAGAAGGTTTCCTACTTTCCAGATCTGCTGAGGGAGGTAATGAGATAATACAACAGATTTTTTACACCTGCAGGATTTGTTTCTTATCCCTCTGACTCCTTAGCCAGGAATAAACTTTACCTTGGCAGGTTTTCACTTGGGTTTGAATTTTAGCTAAGAAGCAGAAGTCCTTCTTTTAGGACATCGTTCTTTTAGCTATTCTCAGAAAGCAACTGTGGCTTTTAATTTCCTTGTTCATTTACAGTTTTTTCCCCCTAATAAATTCCTATTAATAGAACGGTACTGGATGCTGAGATGAAACTGTCTATTGAGAATGGCCTGGCTGAAAGAGCTGTGACTGGTATTGTAGTCATGAACATTATACTAAGCAATAAACTGTGTTTTAATGATAAGAATGCTAGAATGCTAGAATGCTCATACGTAAACCAGGCTACTAAGATCACACTTAGTATGCTAGAGAAGCTGAAATTTACAGGAATAAGCAAGCCTGGCAGGCATTTGAACAGGGTTTTGCTACTGCTGGAGACTAGAACAGAAACATACCCAAACAAAACCCACCATGCTGAAAGTGGTGTACAATTTTTTAATGAATAATGTGAAAACAAAACGTAAGTAACAAAAGTCATACCTCAAGGTGAACCAATACAAAGGTGTAACCCAGAGACATGAGGTGTGTTTTTTTCTTTTTTAAGAGTAATGCCCCTCAAACCCAAGATTATTTCAATCTGCCTTTTGCCTTTAGGACTTGAATATTGCTTGGGGAATATGTAATCTAAGAGGGTGGGCCAGAATCTGAATTATTATTTGAAGATTTAAGTTGTGACAGTGTATACGCTCCTGAGCAATACACCACAAAATCTTTCTCAGCTTTGCTCAGTGTGCTAGCAGACATAGTGAAAGTACATCATATGACCAGTATTGCATCTACCTGCTGTACTTGACTGTTAGCTGCTGTAGTCCTAAAAGGATTAGCAAGTACCTACATATGTTGCCAAGATCTTGTGAAAATACTGGAGGGGATTTGTATTGGAAATACAAATTTTTCAAACTTCATTTTGTTTCATTTGACAGATAGTAAAGCTGGGGATGATGGAATATGACTTTGCAAAATCTTTAATGCATGGTCACTATAGGTTTTGTGGAGCTTCTTAACCAACAACCTAGAAATTTATATTGCTCCACTGTACTGATCCTATGCACAGGCTCTTATACAGTAGCCATGAGAGGAAAAAACACAGTTCAAGGTTATTTTTGCTGCCCACATGGTGCTGTTTAGGGGCACTATTGTGCAAACACAGTGACAGAGCAGCAGCCCATACTTTCGAGCTTCCTCCTAATGGCAGTCAATGCATCATGAAGTTCTGCAATTTGAGGGTGCCCTTATACCTGAGCAAATACAAAAACAAACAAACAAAAAAACATAGCAAAGAAAAATCTACTTGCTAAGGAAAGACAGTTAAGTGAGGTCTGGGAAAATCTAGCGATACGGCAGGGAAGACTTGCTTATTTAAAAAGTCAGCCCAAGTAGATTTAGTATTTAAACAGATCTAGAAAAAAAAAATCATTTCCGTAAGAATCTTACAGAACGGTGATAAGCAGAGTAAAATCACTTATCTTCATTATGTATGTTGAAATATAATGCAGTAATTTAGCAAGTTGCTAGACAGCACAGTCCTACATTTGGGACTATAGTTCCATAAGCAGTCATCAACTTGGCTAGTTACCTTGCAAAAATCTCACCATTCTTCAGATTCAAGATGTGCCTCTGTTATTTGCACAGTAGTCTCAGAATAATGATGTATTTCATACTTGTTCTTTTGTGCTGTGATCAGAAAAGTTTCTGTTGTTAATGCAATAATCAATCAGCCAGATGAATTAGAGGTCATGGAATACAGCAGGAAACACAACATTGAATAATGGTAACATTTCTAAGGCTGTTTTAAAGAGCTATTATTGCTATGCTGCAGTTAGTGCTTTTTCATTACATTATCATGCCCATGTCGTTATAACAATTGTTTCTTCAAACACTTTCCAGTTTACATTTCCTCTATGTTTACATAAAGCTGGGCCTTGGAGGGTGTTGATCGCTGGACCTTCCAATCAGGATAAAAAGTAAAGGCCAAGATTCTCAGCATCAAGCAGTCCAGCTGTTTGATCAGTGTAACGATCTTGATAAAGGACATTCCCAGGAGACAGTATTCAAAAATTCTGTATGTCATAAACTACAATGCAGTTCAATATTGGTCTCATTCATCCCTAGTGAAGGAATGCCTGGCCCTAGCAGGTGCAGAAGCACCTGGGGCAGAGTTTTGCACATTGCATCCTGCTTTTCAACTACTGTAACACAGTCTCATCATGTGTGACTCAAAGTGCTCTGCTGAAAACATGCAGTATAAAGACACGATAGTTTGACACTGCAAGACTATAAGTATTTTTTTCAACTGTGTGCTATTAATTAATCCAACATCATTTTCAAAGTAACTTAAGCAAGTGTTAACTTAGAGATTTAGGGAAAAGCAAAACACTAACATACATAATTATTAAATAAGTAGGGGGAAGAGGTTAAAAAACATAAGAACTTCATGATAGGAACACAGTGGCAGAATATTAGACTATTTCTCTGCCTCTAAATTCACTCATGACTTGAACAGGATGGATTCTCTTCTTTGCAGAACCTTTTCTGACAGCTGCATAGATTTCTTCTGGCTTCTCTCTTTTAATTAGGGGCTTCTTCTCTGGAGCTTTCATTCTCCACATCACAACAGGATGTCGTGGGCCAGTAGGACTCTGAATCTTGATAATCTTTGTGGATGCAATATAGGACATCTTCACTGTCTGCACCACAGCATTCATTAAATTCTTCGCAGCCTGAATTAGTGAAGTGACACTATCCAACTGTAATAAAAAACAGAAACATTAGTCTAGGAAAAGCCTCCTTTTAATCACAATATGCTCAGGAATAAACAACATTTAAAACCGAAGACTACTGCACTAAAACAAAATTTCTTTGTTTTCCCTTGGCGTGCTTGATCATTATATCTGTGTTCTGATGCTTAGACTTGAAGTGATATACAGAAATCCGTGCTGGTGGAGTAAAAAGTCTTACATAGATGTTTGCTTGCCTTTTTTTTTTTTTTTTTTTTTTTTAAGTGTGAATTCATGATGCTTGTCTGCAGGGTATCACTGCAATTACTACTGATGGATAATGAAAGCCACTCAAATAAGAGCTGTAAAAATGTTACCCATTATTTCCTTTGCATCAACACTAGGCAAATTCTCCAGCTGGTCCCATCACATTCCAGGTGCTCTCACATGCTCCTAAGCAACAGAGGACATTATCAAGTAGTTGGATTAGTCAGTGCTGCTGAACCTAGTCTCAGTGGCAAGGATGCTTAAAGGTAATTAATAGCAGGAGAGCATGCAGAAATCAGTTACTGTGGCCTCAAACTTTTTTAAAGGATGAGAACAGACGTAACGCATAACGAACTCCTGTATGACATACTCCCAACATTCAACAGCATGCTGTGCAGCCATAAAATGTTAAAGGTATCTTCCATCAGTATTTCCTGAAATAGAAAACAGCACACGTGATTTTAACTGGAAATTGGCTAACTGGAACAAACACACAGCTTTGTTATGTTGATTGCCATACTGCTCTGTGGTGTAATAAAATTGTGTATACTGCTCCCTTCTAACATCTGAGCCTTACAGGATGCATGGGCTGGGAGCAGAATGTGCTGGGGACATTGGACTTTCTCAGTTGCCTCCTCAGCCCCCAATGACAGTTGCCTCCTCAGCCCCCAGCCTAGACAGAGGCCAACTTTTTCATAATCGCATATTGTGGTAATCAGAGATTAATTGCGGACATACACATGAACGTAGTTTTGTCTGTCCTCAGGCTGTCACCTTCTAGAAAAGCTGACAAAGTCGTGATTTTGAATCTTCTTTAAATATATATATATGTGTGTGTGTGTATATATATATACGCACTCCTGGTTGATACTGGTGGCATTGTAAACACACACTTGTCTAGCATTGGCTGTATAGTAACACCAATATGAAGATGCTTCTGGGTGCCAGAAGACGCAAATAAAAGCTGGTTTTGTTTCTCTGGCAGAAGCTTTATGGGCTTATGGGACTTCTGTTTCTAAGTGATGTAAATTTCTGTAATCCTACCACTTCTGCCAAGTGGCCTGGTGTTGGAGCCACACTAGGCTGGGTAGCAAGCTGGGCTTGGGTGTCTGGCAAGTTCTGTCATGGTTTCTCAGGAGAGAAAAAAATCTGCTTCCGTCGAAGGCAAAAGGCTTCTAGAAAAAGTGTGTACCAGCATCCAGGCTGGGCAAAACATTGTGCCTCAAACCATCCAGTTATTGTGACCCTGGTTTATACTGCAAAGTATGTCAAATGAAGTAGAATCCTTTTCTCTCCTGTGGGCAGTGTATAGTTACCACTTCACTCTGGCTTCCGTGGGTCCTTTCAACAAAATAGCCGTGGGCTCTTAACAGTCCACAGCTCCTTCATCATGCCACTGTGCATTGCTGCGAACAAGAAGAAAACTATTTCTTAGACCATAATGATATGTCTATTATTAAGTAAATAAAATACGCTTTACGGTTATCTAATTTTTAAGAGGGTGTAATGTCAAACAGGATGTGGCATGTCAGCTTCATGTCAGTGTATCAGGCTGCTCATAGCTTGACATGCACTCACTGGAGCAGAAACCTATCAACTCAGGCATTTTAAATGCCAAAACCTGAGGACTCTGAATTATAAACTCAACTGTCCAGCTCCACCAAACTGAACTGCCTGAATTCCGCTGCCCCTTTGCCATGCCATAGGAACTGAAGCTCTGCTGTATTATTTAAGATCTACAAAAGATGCCCTGAGATGCAGATATGTAAAATAAAATCTTAAATAATTTGGTATGCCTCCCAGGTAAAAAGCAGAATACGTAGCTACCACTACGGATGTTTAAATCAGTGTTTGTGCTGCATTTGCCATAGCAGGGGTGGATGTGGGTATGGTGGAGGTGGGAATGCTATGTCAGGATGGGCAGAAATCTCCATTTATTTTATGATGCCCTTGGCATCTCTGAATAGACAATGAAATACGGGGTAATTTACTTAATGCCATCCTTTAGGGTATTCACGCTACTAGCATTGTCTTAGTTTCTGTTTCCCCTCATTTTTCTGGATGTGTCCATCACTAGTTTTGGTTAAATACAGAAAATGTGAGTATTGTGAGGCAAAAATATACTGGTATTTCTGAACCACATTCACAATTTTGGAGAAGGTTTTAGGATATGTTCTTGAAGCTACAGATGGTAAGAATGAGGCTAGGCATTTTATCTTTTTGTTGTTGTTGTTGATTCTTTCTAGAGAGCAGCTGTTTTTATACTTCAATACCAGTAATGTTACTGAGTTTGGTGTAAATCTATTCTTTTATAAATTGAATGTACTCAAGTACTGTTTTCACTTGGATGCTTTTATCTCAAATATTCATCACTTTCTTCCAGGTGTCCTATCTAGGAAAACCAATGAAATGAAACTTGGCATAATTGAAAGAGCGATAAAATATTCATTGAGCATTTAAGTTAATCTTATTTAGAGACACATAGCTGCAAAGTCTTCAATCTGTAGCAAGTGCTATATATAAAGATTTCACTAGCAAAACAAGGAAACCAGCCGCAAAGGTGGTTTTATTTTTGCCTGACTCTCGCTTTTGCTCTTTCTGCACTTCCCATGAAGACACGGTGTTCCAGCTTCCACGTTTTGCAGGTCTCACTGTGTCAGTCAAAACAGTAATTCCTGAAAGGATTCGGTAAAAGTGTCCCTTACCATATCTTCCCTCATTAAAATGTCATCTGTCCTGTCAGCAAGTGGTACCTTTTTGCTGGTATTTCACTGAGAAGACAGAATGATTCTCTAACCATAGTAACTTCACATTATGGTGAAATACAGAGGATACAGAACTGAAGGTATTAATTTAAAACAAAACAAAAAAAGAACCCACCACCAACAAAAATCAGACTAGCAGCACTCAGGCTGGCATGAGCTATTGTCTCCAGCACTTGCATTGCTGTTGCATACATGAAAGGATGTGCCCTGCCTTTTCCCAGAATAGTGGCACAGTACACAAGCACGGTCAATGGCCCATCTGGCTGAAAAGCTTCTAAAATCAGAATTCTTCATCACAAATTCTTAATTGAGTAACAAAGCCGATAACTTGGAATGTGTACTTTTAATTGTT
This sequence comes from Nettapus auritus, assembly GCA_011076525.1. Classification (NCBI taxonomy): domain Eukaryota; kingdom Metazoa; phylum Chordata; class Aves; order Anseriformes; family Anatidae; genus Nettapus; species Nettapus auritus. The sequence goes on along the minus strand of CM021770.1, from coordinate 4,822,202 downwards.
TACATGCATTGTATTTCTCATATTTTGGAAAACAATTTAGTGTCTTGGGACTAGCAGTAATGCATTTATATAAGGAGTGTAATATAATAACTGATATAATTATTTTTATTTAATGTTCTCAACGCTAAACAGAATCGCGACTTAAAATGTAAAGGAACTTTCTGTTGAAGTCTTTTCTGTGTACTAAGACAGTGATGCTTGCCTTGTGATGTGTCAGTAGTAGTTGTTTCTGTTAAAAGAATACAGAATTTCCTTATTCCTAGAGCATGTCAATAAGTCATTCTCCTGCTCATGTTCTTTGCATAGACGTGTAGATGCTGTCTCATTGTCATAAAGAAGTGGCAGACAATGCAGATGGATACTCACAAAGCATTTCTTGACACATAATATTAGGTCCATTAGAACCACAGGTGGGATACTTTATATTTATCTCCAGCAAACAGTTTTTTTAAAGGAAATAAAATTGTAGTACTAAAGCACAGATTTATCAATTGGCTGCTTGCAATCTGCCAAGTCCTATTTACAGTTTAACTACACTTTAAGCAAGAATTAAGTAGCAAATACACAACTTGCTCAGTATTTGAAGTCAGAAGTTAAATTTTTTTTTGGAATAAGGTCAGCTATTAAAAATGTATCTGAATTGAACTGTTGGACTTAAATGTGTGAATACACTGTTTGAAGCAAATTTTGTTACATTAATCAAACAAGGACTGAATTTGATTTGACTTTCTAAAAATAACATGAAATCTACATTTTAATGAATAGCGAGCTGTTGAGCGATTAAGGTAAGAAAACTTACTATGGTATGCTTCTAGTTTTTTCTCTCTTATTTATAAGCTTTTCTGTTAATTACTTTATAATTCTTTCAATAATGCTGCTATATAAAATAGTGTTTTAACCACTTTGTATTCATCTCCTTAAAGAGTGGAATAGTAACTAAATGTAAACATCTCAATCAAAATAATCAGGTAAACTGTTAAGAGTGGAACCCTGACCATTGAAGACACTGGAGTTTTCCTTTGCCAGGGCCAGGATTTTAACAGCAGTTATCTTGTTTTCTGAAGTGAGGATGTTTACATTTCAACGTTTTTTTTGTTTGTTTGTTTGTTTGTTTTCCACACAGAGCAGTGATAATTCTATTTAACAAAAAAATCAAGATTTTAGTTTAAAAGTGACGTAAGAAGATGGGTGTTCAAGAAAGCACAGGTAAAGGTCAACAGTTGGAAGCACTTTTACCTATTTTTCAGGTGGAGAAATTGAATATAATCAGGAAAATAACGGTTACTTGAAGCTGTGTAGGATTTGAAGAACTGAAATCGAGTCCTATAATTAGACAAGGCCCTGTGTCAGAGTTAAATGATAAACAACATAAGTACCGTAAGACCGTTTCCCTGATGCACCATAATGGAACATAACACTTGTATGGGTAGCTAACCAAGTCCCTTCTAAGTTCTGCTGCTTTTGCTTAAAGGAAGGTTTTAAAAAAACAGATGTCTGATTGTTGAAAAAATGGTCCTTGAGAAAAAGAGAATAGTATGGTTTAATTTACATCCTTTCCTAGCTGTCTTCTTCACTTGGATTAGTTTGCAAAGAAATGGAGACAAATGGTTTAGTTCAAGGTGTTTGTTTTGAAAACATATTGAGTGTATGAACTATAATCTATGCCCTGATTTTACTTACCAGTAAAGCACTTATTTTTAGGAAAAGCTACCTGTGTTATGTTGCTATTATGTACTTTGTTCCTTCTTTAAACTAGTTCTTCTGGGTAGATGGACTTGGAAAGTAGTAGTAACTGAGCTGACCCCCTAAATAAGTAAGAACCATATTCCTTTTTTATGCTTCCAGATGCCAGGGGTTTTTTATATACTTGCACCTACAAGCATTCACTAGGCACACAGAGGGGAAGGTACAGTGTTATTGCATTAAAAAAAACTAGGCAAACATTTTTTACAGCTCTCAATAAAAGAAAGTTTTAAAGTCATGTTCTCTTAGCGACTAGAGTAAATTTTTAGAAAAAAAAAAATTGTTTTATTATTGTCAGATTCAAATGCTATGTAATCGTATGCACGGGTAAAGGCCCTATAAGCAGCCCTCCACCATTATTAGTTGAAACAAACTGAACTGACAGTTCCCAGTGACATGGAGAAATAATAGTGAGGAGAAACAAACTGGCTGAACAAGAAGCAGCAGCTGTGCCTCTAGCACACGCAGACATCAGTTCTGCTGGAACAGCAGCTATGGACATAAAGCAACATAGAAGAGCAGTTTTTTCACTGAAGGTCACGCAGCAGTACAGGCAGGACAGCATTGCTCTCCATCAGTGAAACAAATTGTCCACCTATGATAGATCAGTTGGCTGTTTCAGTGGTCAGTAGTTCAAAATGCCAGTTCGTAGCTAAGCCCTTTGTTCCCATTCTTTAGCACTACAGGGAAGACATTCTGCCGTATCCACTTCTTTTTTTTAGGAGGGAGAAACAAACCAAATCAGAAGCCCTACGAGCAACTGCAGTGCACTGCTCCCCATGTCATCCCCTGCCAAAGGAGCAGCTCTTAAACAGGCAAAATGCCATCTCTACCTGTTGGCTGCTTCTAGCAGTAACTGAAAACCTCCAACTGTTTCATGGTTTTTTGTTTGTTTTGTTTTCAAAAAAAAAAAAAAAAAAAAAAAGGCATTGAGAAGCCAGCCAGCTGCCATGGTCCTTGCACGTTGCCTCAGACATTATTTTCCTGGGACATGGTTATCCAAGGATTGTAAAGGCTGTGATGGCAGCTACACATATTCTATTTTGTACATGCTAGCTCCATGGGTTTTTACTGTCAGCCTTCAAAGCTGAGAACATGTTTATAGGAACATCTTGCAGGAAAACTTTTAATTTAACTGGCATGGTAACTAAGGAAGTGAAACAGACTTCTAAATCCAGCCTTTATGTATGAAGTCTGAAGCATGACAGCAACTGTATTTAGCAACGAAGTGGACTTACGTAAGTGTTTAAGTAAGTGGTTCTTGAGACAACAGGAAAATTCCAAGATAAATGAGACATTTGCAGGAAAAACAGAGTGAAATAGCCTTTAGTGCACAGGTAAGGCTCGCTAACATGAGAGAGAGCTTTTCTGTGCTAGATAGGAATTTCTGTGATACTGTAACTCTGAGAACTTCCTTCTAGATTTTTTTTTCTTGGGAATGGGAAGTACAGCTGTGGAGATTTCTTTTTGTGTATGCTGATGTACACTTGTGCATACTCCACATATGTGAAACTAAACTAAAATCTGCTATCATAAAGGCAGTTCTCACACGGTTCTTATAAATAAAGTACTCCAGAATAACAGTGAAAGATAGTACCTTTTAAGAATCTAAAAGGAAAAAAGAAATCCCCAAATGACTGCTCTGCCTTTTAAGTCACTAGTCTTATGCTACGCTTTCTTAGATTCTCTGTGTAAAGGGAGTGTAAAAAGAAAAAAAGCTAATAAAAGAAGAAATTCATGACTACACTAGAACATAAGCACAGGAAACAACAATGCAAACATGACAGATTTTACGGTGATTAATAGTAATTTATACCATTTTTCTACTTACAGCAGACATGATGAGCTCTCCACCTAGATTCTGGATTTCTGCTTTAACTTGACTACAGATTTTGAGCTGATGGGAGTATAGCTTGATCTGTTCCAGGTAAGCCAACAAGTCCTGTTTACATGATTGGTCTGGACACTGAAGATAAAGGAACAAACAATAAAGCAGTAGGTGATTCCAAAATAGATAAAAAACAAACCAGGAACCAACATAATATAAAGGTGTGGTATGTGTAGGGTTAAAGATAACATTTTGTATTACCTTATGCAGGATAAAGTACAATTAAGAATTATAGCATTATAGCATATCCCGGCCAACTACGAAGAGATGTTAGAAAGAAATGTACTCTGTGAAGAGGATATTCCACGAGGAACCCCTCTGCATAGTGCTCAGAAACAACAGGTACAAGCAACACTTGCTTAGTAGTGAAAGAAAACGCTGTTTTGTATTGATCCCTACACTTCCAGACTTAAAGTAATTAACATTTTCTTGCACTGATGTATTTATTGATCCTGACTAGAAGACCACTATACAATGAGGAGTTAGAGATCTATGTATCAGTGAAGCTAAGCAGGCCCAGGCAAGTGCTGTGCTGCACGTATCACAAGGCCTTCAGGCCTGGGTTGTGCTGCAGAAATCCCTTGGCCGCAGCAGACGCTTGGCCAGATGTTCGCAGTGGAGGAGCCCGCAGCAGTTCCCTCCTCGTACTGGTGGTAAGTGCATGTTCATATCCTAGCCTGTTAGGACTGCATCAAAATATGACCATCCTTTTTGTTTGACATTGGAAATAATGAGTGGAGTTGCTTTTCTTTAAGAAAATCCCATGACCAGCTGAAATGAAAATGGAGGAAATATGTTGTATGGACAGCGTTTGTCCAGAATGGTGTGTATGGATCAGAGGCCCATCCGGTGCTGTACCACCCTGGGTTCCCACTATCTGAAGGGACAAGATTGCTGTTATCTCCTAACAGCGGTAATAAACAGCATTGTAAATAATACCTCAGTCTGACTGCCTTTCTTACTAGGCTCCATAACAGACCAGCACCTTTTCATGCAAAACAAATGGTTACGGAGGCCTCTTTTAGTAAAAACCTTAATCTACAGCGTATTTCATTAAAAACAGGATGTACTACCTCATATTCTTCGAGCTTTCGGGTCACAAAATTGACAGTGGAATTGAAACACTTTAAATTTATCATCAATATATTTGCGATTGATGTGCCTAGGTTGATGTTGATGCTTAACTGGGATTATGTTCACAGTTGTTAACTCTGAGTCATCTTTAAGTGATATGAATATGGACTGAAATGTGCTAATTGTACTGCAGTGTGTCGCTTTCTTTTCAACACAGGAATTTATAAAAAATCTTAAGTGAAAAACAATGTAACAGAGAGGTGCTCTTGCACCTGATGATTTATATAAAATATTGCAAATAGAGTTTGATTTTTTTTCCCTAACATGAAGAGGGGATGAACTATGTAATTCCACAGTTCCTGAATTTGAGTCTCTGAAATTACGTGGAGTGTGAACCAAAATCATTTGTTTGAAAATGTTTTATGAGCGAGAAAAGGTCAAAGAGATACAATGATGATTCTTCAGTATGCAGTGATCACTTATTTCAGATTCTTGCTCAGGTCTGAAGCTAGTTAGAAGAAATAAAGCAAGTTTTGCTTTTCTTCCTTCCATGTCACTTCGAATACTGAAAATACTCATCATACGTTACTACGGTCCTGATAACTGCAAAGGCATAGTCAGAGTACCAGTTAAATCCTGAGATGACTGTGAACAGTAAAATAATAGAGATAGTATCAGAATTGCTGACAAATAATTGAAATGATTTAGGGTAGCCTAAGTTCAATAGCAGGTGGTGAAGAAGTGTCAGAAAAGGTACATGTGTGGAGAATGCAAGGACGTTTATCTTAGAACATATACTTGAAAAATGGTACAACGTGCAGCTGTTACTCTTCTCTTTTGAAGCAAATAGTACAAATCCATTTTTACATGACATCAAAAAATCCCACAATTTAGATGTTACTAAAATACAGTAAAATACGTTGCTAAAAATAGGTTAATGCAATTGAGAAAGGCAATCACAAAATTTCATCAAAATTTATCTTCAAGTCTAGACAGCAAATTCTTGAAAGGGTCCTTCAGTTTGAACCAAATTCAGAGAACAGCTATTAGTTAGCCCACAGGGAATGTGAAGTTTCTTTTCTTTTAGGACACCAAGAGAGCAGAGGTAAAGTAACAACTAGGTCAAATAATATACTATTTTACTACATAAAATAATAACTGGGTCAAATAACAGGTGAGTAAAGAATTGTTAGTATTTACAAAAAACATGGAGATTTAAAAAAAACCACAATGACACAGTTAAGAAAAATTCTCTGTAAGATAAAGGACGATTTGGCATGAGACCAGGAGTATATAGAAGTTGAAAGATTTCTAGCCATCAGAGGAATGAGAGGATCATATTGTACATCCTGCAATAGGAGGACTAAGGTCAAGATTCTCTTTTTTACTAAGTTTAATGCATATACAGTAGTGATTGTAGTAGCATGCAACACAGAGGTATTGAACTTACTGAATGGATATCGTCTGCTTCACTCATATCCTAACAAGGGCTTTTTTGGTTTGTGTCTACTGTTTTTTGTTTGTTTTGTGTATTATTATTATTTTATTGTATATGCTTATTTGGTTCTAATGGTTATTTAGCCAAAATGCAACACCTGTAACTGACTAGTATGTGTCAGGTGCATACAAGATGCCACAGGTAATAAATACCAGGGGTCAGATGGGTTATCAAATCTGTGCTAGCTCTGACCTAGAATAAATAGAAATTGAGTGAATTCAGTAAAGGGTTAAAACAACTTGAACAGCTTCACATTTCCTGGCACTCTGGAAGGTACGCAGTGGTTATGAGCTATAATGATTTTTCCTCATGCGAACTTGTTTCTAGTCTGGAGTCGCAGTAATAATATAAGAAGAAAATTTTAGGTAATGTTAGGTAAGAAATATTTCAGTAAGAATTCACCATATTGTAAAAGGATTAAGATTGTATTACATTCATCTTCAGCTTTAATACCACATCATTTTCTGTAACAGATCAGTAAAGGTTACAGATTTTTTAGTTTTTAATCGTTAAAAACGGAATCTGTAAAGGAGGCAGTGCACTTGAAAAAGATGTGCTGTATGGAAGAGCAACTGTCAAGATCAGAAATGAGGACATTTTACCTATTTTTTTCCACAAATCAGCTCACAACTCTACAGACCAATAACAGGAATTCTTTTGCCATACTATCTGCATTTCAGAGTCATATAACAGGAAAAAAAAAAAAAAAAAGATCCTTCTTTGTAGATGTTAGAAAAGTTTTACCTCTGAAAATAAAAGTATGGGGAAGTGAAGGTGTGGTGTGAAAGACTGACTATACCATGCTACTCTGGACCTAAAAGCCAGTCACAAAAGACTAGGTAAGTAAATGGCTTACTAGTTGCAGACTACGATTTCACATGGTTCTACTGGCACAGTCTGGCCCTAGTATTACCTACCTTACTTAGAAAAGAGAATTGTGTGTGATTAGTTGCCTGGTGTTATTAATGTATTAAGATAGCATGCTGCCATCCTAGTCAGGAAAATGACCATGCTTATGGATTTACATAGATACGCTTTTGGTTTTTGAGGTGGTGTCATAGGTTTTTGTTGTTGCTGTGATGTATCCGTCAATTCCAAAAAGTGAGAATAAAAAGGAAAGTTAGACAGGTAGATCTAAAAATGTCGTTGCTATTTCTGTAAGTGACCTTCTCAGGTGTTGGAGCTTCTGTGGACGTATTAATCTGTGACAAAGGTTAATGCACTGCTAAATAAATAACCTACCTGATTGGCAATCAGCCGTGCTAAGACATCCATCCTTGATCCTGACTCTGAAATCATTTTTGCCGCATTAATTACATCAGATGTGTTCTTCAGTGGTCCTCTACCCCTTCAAATCAAACAAAGCCTTTATTACATTATTCAAAAACTGAGAATAAATCATAGCCATGCAAATTAGGCACAGAAGAACTCAATTTAATAAAAATAATGAATCCATGCAACTGTTTTGTTTTCATGTCCCACAAATTTGCACTGCTTGGCATCAACTGGATGCAGAAGTACCAGAAAAATGTCAGTTTGTCTCATACTAGAAACACAACGCAAGCTAAATCCTAAGAACAGGGATTTTCAAGCCCAGTGCCATTATGTCATGTACAGAAAATCCTAAGAAGGAAGTGGTGAAGTTTTAATGCAGAGAAACCTTATGCTGTTTGCTGTAGTTATCCTGCAGTTTTATGATTTTTATGGTCATTTCACTTCCAGTAATTTTCTAGTAATCTCTTTTATAGCAAATACAAAAAGTTCATTGCAGTGATGTATTCTGAGCCTCATTGTGGATGTTTGGTCTGAAAACCTAGGTTGTTTTTATTTTATTTGATATACTACTCAAGCATGAATGGAAATATGGACAGGGCTGCAATGAAAACTTAGAAATACTCCTTCACAATTTGGGTATGCTGTTTTCTCAAACCACTTCCAAGCAATTTCAGAACACTTGAGGAAAACTGTAAAGTTTTTGTGAACAGGTTGTCAAAAACCCACCTTTTTCTTCAGGCAAAAAAATTAAGTATTTCTGGAACCTTGAAAATAAACTAAATAATTAAGGTAGCTAGTATTGATGACCACTATCTTCATGTTCCCTTGTGCTGCAGTTTCTTCAACACTAAAGAAATACTTCAGTAATAAAATCAGCACTTACTGTGCTTGACACCTATAAAGCGAGCACCCTCACTAAATTCAGCTCTGTACTTCAGCCTTTTTGATAGGAAGATTTTTAGTTTTATTATGTAAAGATTTAATTCCTGAATGCTTCATGGTAATTTACAAGATCTGCAGTGGACAAAGGAAGTGGGCAACATGGAGAATTACTAAACTTTTTTGCTCAGATGAGGAGACCCTTTTCTTTGAAGTCAGTATGGCGTCATATATAAACAAAGCAAGCCATTTCAGTAAAAACTGATTAACCAAAGACATTTTTAATATGCTAAAAGAATTACTATATGTAGTTACACAAACATTCAATAAAAAGTGATGACAACATGGTTAAACTCTTCTTAAATACAGTCTTTGGCGGGCGGGGGCAGGCAAAACATGCTTTGCAAATGAATTTTGCAATTTTATTTTGTCTTTATTGTGTTGTTGGTGTTATTTTTAATTGATTTTATTGTATATGCCTATTTGTTTCTAATGCTTATGACATGAATTTAGCTAAAATGCAACACCTGTAACTGCCTAGTATGTGTCAAGTGCATACCAGATGCCACAGGTAACAAATATCAGGGGTCAGATGGGTTATCAATGGTGTTCCTTCTTTTCTGTTGAAGCCCACATCTAGAAAAAAAAATGGAACTGGATAGGATGCGTGTTACTTTACTGCAGAGAGGTATACTGCCATGGAAAACCTATTTAGTGAATTGCTCAGTTTATAGAAAAATACAGCATTTGGGAGATGAAATTTCAGATGCAAATCTCATGCTTACAGGTCAAGTACTTCCAATTTCACTATACTCTTCCATTTCCCCTTCCTCATTTTTACCTTTTGACGGTTAGTTGAGCAACTGAAAACTTATATTGCATACTGAACTTTGCCAACATTTCAGTCCACTGGTTAGGTTACTGCCAGAGGCCACCGTTAAATTGTTCTCGGGAAGTCTTTTTGGTGCTGTACGAATAATGTAAGTGGTCCAGAAACCATCGTGAGAAGTCACAACCCAGCCTTATCAGTCAAACTACACAAAAAGGGAACATAACCCAGAACTGAAGAAGCAGGGAAAGGAGAGTGGGAGTTAACAGTGACAACTTACCTTTTAGTTCAGATTAACTACCTGACTCTAGAGGTTAGAGATGCCAAGTCTATTAAAGAACGTTGTTTGTTGTTTACTTTTTTCCCTGTCAGTAGATGTCTTCCTACCGGTTTTAAATGTTCTTGCCTTTTGCCTATCAAGTTTGAAGTATGACAATACACTTTTCTTGGGACCCTGTTTCAATGAGCTATCCACCTGTGTCTTTTAAGATACCTGACGTGGTTCCCTCTCCATGTCACTGTACCAAGCTTCCCTTCCTTCTACAAACGTACTCCAGGATTATCCTCCAGCAGATACTGAATCATCCTTCCTAATCTGTGAGACTACTGTGGTGCTAGTCCAGTTGTTAAAAATAAATTAGTGTAGATACAGACTTCCACATAGATGCTAATGATGATTACCTTAGCTCATTCACCTATAGCAGCTGCTTAGAGACAGATTAAAAACATAATTCCCACTATGTACCGTCTGCTGGTCAACAGCAGCAAAAAAATTCTCCTTCACAGAGAAAAGTGAAAGTATTTTCCATCTTTTCCCCTCTCCTATGAGAGAAATTCCCATTTATTTGTTGTGGTGTTCAGTAACTTTTTTTAATCAGCCTTATCTTACTATTTTTCCACTGCTTCCAGTCTGTATAACGTTCAGAGCCAAGCTTGATCACACACACCCCAATCATTTTACTGGGTTGGCAGTCTGCAGTGGACTCCAAATGACTCATTTTGATTCACTGAGTGGAAGCTCTAACCCATCTGTTTTCCTCACGCATCACTATTTACAAGCACTAAAGCTTTATTAGATAGGTAAGTTTATAACATGTTCAAGGCTATGAAAACAAAGACAGAAAGGACTATATTTATGAGCAATTATATGCCCTCAAGGTAGTGATGGCTTGTTACTATATCACTTAAATCAATTTTCTAGCCAGTGAGGAGGAGACTGGGAAAAGACGACAAATAATTCAAGAGCAGTATCTAGGTAAGTCTAACTAAAGGGAATGTATTTGGATTCTGAACAGTTAAGTCAGCTGAGAGTATTTCAACAAAGTTGTAGAAGGGAAAAGCTTCACAGAACTGTCTCTTGAAAGCTAAGAAAAAGAAACCCTAGAACTTGTTAATTGCTCTGACACTGAGGGATTTTGTGATGGAGAGGCCTAAGCCTCTCAGTTTAATCATTCTTGCTCCAAGCCATGATGAACAGTGTATCTGCAGTCAGCCCATCACACTGCAGTGCCTGCGCACTGTCACAAACAACTGCAGCGCTTAGCAGGCATCACTGTCAGCAACAACTTACTTTCTTCCTTTACACTGCAATTTTTCACTGAAAAGTATCAAAAGTACTCCCTTAATTCCAACTTTTACCTCTAATTGAAAAGCCTTTGCCGTTGCAGTCTTCAGTCTGAGCAAAGTTTAGTGGCTTACCTCTACTCACTGTACTCACCTCAGCAAATGTTTTGTTTCTCCTTCATCAGAGTTAACGAGTCCTACTGACTAGCCAGTCTCAAAAAACAAACTCCTAACATACGTCTAATGTAATACTCATACGTAATGTGGCTCTCATGTGACAGGCTAAAAGTAAAACTCTCGGAGCCTATGTATGTGACTGCTAATCTTAGAACTAGAATACACTCCTAGCAATACTTTCAGAATCTTTTATCACTGTTTTCTTCACTGGTCAGGAATGGCTGGAAGTATTTCTACTTACAGATCCCAACTAAAGACAAAGCCTAAACCCCACAGAAGAAGGATTTAACTGCAGCTGCTTCACACTACTATGGACATTGTCTGCCTCCCACTTCAGGGTGCAGCATTTCAGATGAATTTTTTGAAGTTCTGAGTGTTCATTCAAAACTACAGAACTGTGCATTTAAAAATCAAGGTTAGAGACAAATAAACCTTTTACTACTGGCTGCACATCTTTATCACTTATACCTGAAGAGGACTCAGTAGAGTTCCTCAAGAAAGTAGGTTAGGGTGAACATAACAGTAGATTGTACAGATGAAGCCCCCTTGCCATTTTATTAAGGCTCTGGGTAAGGGAGGAAGGAAAATTCCATGTTCACTTGCCATGTAGCCCAGTGTAGTTTACAGGTTTGGAAAAATAGGAGAAAAATATTCCTCTTGCTAGGAAACCTGCTACTGTAACTCACTGAAGACACACTCAGCATTTACAAATGTAATGGCTGAAGCATTTCCACTCATTAACAAAATAAATGCCATACAAGTAAAAGCACAGCCAGATGCGAAAAGGCCAATGTGAAGAAGTACTAAGAGGTTTGAGGAAAAGGACTGTAAACTCTTTGAATTAAATAGTATTGTGTACCTTTTGCAAGGGAGGGAATTAAGATTTAAAACAATACTTGCCTTAAGGGTACCCATGAATGGGTCAGGAAAGTCCCAGGAACTGCAAACAAAAGTATTACTAACCATTCTAGCATTCTGGAAATTAAGATGAGTTCATGAAGACGTAAGTTTCTCTTTCCTCTTTTTTTTTGGCCTCAGAGATTCAAAAAGGAGAGGAGGTCCAAAAGCTTAGACTTTTTTTGTAGTGACATGTATGTAACAAATACCGTGTTTGTATATGAGTGTAATGTGGGCTGGTATGGCTCTGACGTGTTTTTATTGAATTAAGTGTGCATAAGTCACTCATAGACGGTGATGGAATGCTGCCCATGAGAATCCCTGTGGAAATGTTTCAGTTCAAAAAGGTGTCTGCCTAGTGCCAATAAACACTATGAATTCATATCAATTTCAAAGCATGCTGACTAAAAGAAATGAATAACCATCAATGTGACTTCTACGACAAATATTGTCAGACCCCATGTAAAACAAGATCTTATAATCTCTAGGAAGACGGGAAAGATATAAATACCATGTATTTTTAGTTGATTTAGGCTTTTGAAATTGTCTCCTGTTGTATTTTCATAAACTACCTAAAGAATATATGGCCTAGACATAAGTCACTGCAAGAGATGGGGATCTGCTAGAAGAGCGTCCTCTAGGACAGCTTGGTTATCGAATGACAACTGTCACAATACAGGGCAGCACAGAAAAAAAATAACCTGGTTTTGCTGGAATCTGTCCTGATTTCTGCACTGCTCAGTTATTTACTACTTGACTGAAGGAAAAAAAAAAAAAAAATGGTTGTTTTAACTTTAATATATATATATAGCTTTATATATATATAAATATATATATATATATATATATATACACGTTGGGAGGCCAGGTTTCTAATTTGAAGTATTGAAGAAAATGTAGCTATAACTACAAATAAAAAAAAAGAGAATGTCCACTCAGGTAGGAAAATTGTAAAATATGCAGATATAAAAGTGGAACGTTAGTCTCTACAAACCATTACAAGAAGCAGTTCAGAATTCTAGTGGATCACAAGTTGCTCAAGTATCCTAACTAATATGCTGCAGAAGAAAAAGCAATGGCAAAACGGTATGTATGAAGTAACTTCCACGCTTCTCTGTAGTGATGAGGTCTCTGTAGGTAAGTCTGACAAAGAAAACGATCCTGACAAGACTTTATAGAAGACCAAGCCCCATCGTAGTAGATTAGGTTTGGCTTCGTTTCCTAAAGGTTCAGGTTTTCATGGTGGCGTAAGGCTCTGTGAAAGCCTTGACATGGGAATTCCCACAATGGCAGTCACTGGCTTACATGACACAACAGGATTCTATGGTACTTACGCTCATACAGTTACATGGTCCATCAACAGTGACATCTTACCTAATGCACATGTTTTATGTCAAGGCCATCTGTTCCAGCAAAGTGGCCACCTCCTGTTCCAAGGAGCACCAGAAAGTGACTTAGAATTTCTGGACGAACCTGAACTGGATTAACCATCTCAACTCAAAAGCACTAGCATTGAAGAAATGGTTTTGACCAAAATAGTTTATTATTACCAAAATAATAATACGAGTCATACTAAACATAGAAACAGCTCAAAAGTCCAGACTTCTCCTTTGAGTTAAATGGGTAGAAGGCCAACTATTACTTCTCTCTTTTCCCAGACCTGTGCAGAACGATAACAGAACTGTGGCTAAAGTAGTATTGAAAATAAAAGCGGGAGTAATAAGTCATAGGAGTAGTTCAATCCTATATAGCACTGTGGTACTTGGATGAGAACTGGAAAGTACTGTGATTTGCAGCAATTTACCTATCAATACAAGTTTATGTCAGGCCCCTTTCTTTCTTTTTCTGCTCTGGGGCAGATTCTCCTGACTAGAAACACCGCTGATCTCCTGCTGTGATTTTCTTATGTAGGTCATCTCTCTCTCCCCAAACCTGTTTTTCTTTCACTAGCCTTACAAAATAAATAAAGCTGTTATTTAGAAGGTTTTGCTCTAAGTGAAACCCAGTCATGTCTTTTTGTTGCTCATATTTCTTGTATTTGGCCATTTGAGACCAATCCAAAATTTACTCAGCATTTAGCAGACAATGCAGCAGTGTTTTTATTTTCCAAAGGTCTTTAGCGTCTGCCAAATATGATGTTGATTGCGATGTCTAAAATTCACTGTGTTTCACTAATACCATAGTGACTTGTTTTCTTTGCTAAAAATAAATAAAAAAATACAGTCTTTTGAAAATTTCACAGAACATCATGAAAACTCTGTGGGGTTATTTGTAGTTGATCTTTGGGGCCGTGCTTATCCAACAGGGATTCTGGTCTGTGGGGCACAGACCTCCCCCTTCTTCCCCACCTGCTTTAAAGTGGCCTTGTGTCTGGCCATCAGCCTGCAAAAGCTGCTAGTCAGGAACAGGCACGTAAGTGGTAAGCGCCTGGTCCTGACCTCGCCACACTTGTCCTGAAGCAGGCCGTTTCTGACCCTGAGAAATACTATGTGACTGCACAATGACAAACCAAACCCCCTGCATTTGCATAACTGTTGTGACAAAAGTTTGATACTGTTAAAACACAGGTTAGACATTTTCTTAATGATCCATTGTGTTTTGTTCCTCTCTGCTTTGAGTAATGATGTAGGAATACAAATATTTAAACAAGAAAATGACAAAACCTTGTTTGTAGCTCATGTACCTTACTTTGTCAGCTGTATAAATATAGAAAAATCTAGGCATTGAAACTTGGCTGCAGGGTCAAAGGTGGACGTGACACTATTGTGAAGTAACTGTCACTGGAAGCACAGTTTCTGGTCTCCCATTTTAAAAAGCACATGGCTTAAAAACAAAGCATTTTTTGCCTCACAATGTGGCCCTGTATACAGTAGACTGCTGCACTATAAGCCTGATGCTGCTGCTTTTGAAACAGAGCTTTACTGAAATAGTTAACAGGGAAGAAATGCTGGTATTACTCGAATAGTTACTGAACATTAAGTTACCTGTAACAGATGCCTCTTAATTTGAAACTACATCTTAAAAACAGTGTGGAAGAGATGAGAACACAAGGCAGAACAAGCAGGAAGAGAAAATAAAGTATGTCAGGAGTGTAGCTCAGGAAGCTGAAGGCGAAAAAACAGCTGAAAGCCTCACTACAAGTTCCTAAATCAGAAGTGTAACAAAACTAATCACAGCGACAACAGAATGTGGAAGGCAGCACATCAAAGGGAAATGTCTGATGTGCATGTACATACACTAGTTAAGTTGTGCAATATCCAGAGAAGTGTGTTTACATACAGTCTGTAGAGATGAAAATCTAAGAATTGCAAACTCCTTCCATAATTACAATTGTACATACAGACACTCTTCATCCTTGTATCTCCAAATCCATACAGAAGTATTATCAGTACAATGCAAGAGAGTATCACAGCACCACAAGGAAGTTAGTTCTGGAATCTTAAACAAGCATCAGTTATATATTTCTCACCTCTTTCTTGTTCTCATTATCGCTCAGATGTTTCTCCAAATCTGTTTTCAAATCCAGCTTTTCAAAGGACACTTTGATTTTCAGTTTCTAAGAAAGTCAGCAGATCTTAACAGTCAGGGGCCTTAACTTGGATGTCTGTCATTTTTAATCGCCTGTTACATGTGTGCCATTACGGTTTTGCTGGTTACCTGAGAAGTTGGTCATTTGTCTCATCACTCTCCCCTCTCCTATTATTTCCCCTGTCACAAACAAATTATCCACAGACTTTAACATATATAAAGTTTAAGAAAGCAACATGTTGGACAGTTGTATGCTTCAGTCATTTTTAAAATCCAAGCCGTTATGGGAACTAATAGGTTTATATAAAGAAACAACACTAAAAAAAAAGACAGCACATATTTTAATAAATGCAGTGTCTTCACAGTCTGACCTAGATTGTGCACTCAATGTGGGCAATGAAAAAGCGCATTTTAAATCTCTACAAAAGGGCCAGACACATTGCCCATGAAACCAGTAGGTACCTGAGAGCCTGTCTGCAAAGTGGTGCATAAGGTTGTATCCTGTGAGAGCTCAAAGAGCAAACACCGAGGTGTTTGGCCATGAGGAGAATGTTTCAACCCTAAGAGCTCTGCAGCTCCTGGTCTGCAGTGTCTGGAAGCACAGAGATGCGTTACAGCTGACTCAGACAGTCAGCGCTCTCTCTCAGGACTCCCTCTGCAGAGTGGCCCATCTGCTTCCCACTCTTGTGAACCATGTATTGAATTTTTCAAAGGAGTGTCCTGGTTTCAGCTAGGACAGAGTTAATGTTCCTCCTAGTAGCTGGTGGGGTTCTGTGTTTTCGATTAGGATGAGAATAATGTTGATAACATGCCGATGTTTTGGTTGTTGCAGAGCAGTGCTTGTGCCAAGCCAAGGACTTTCCAGCTCCTCATTCTGTCCTGCCAGCGGGCAGGCTGGGGGTGCAGCAGGAGCTGGGAGGGGACAGACCCAGGACAGCTGACCCAAACTGGCCAAAGGGGTATTCCTTACCATATGGGGTCATGCTAAACAATAGATAGGGGTGGCTGGCCAGGGTGGGTGGCCAGCTGCTCGGGGATAGGCTGGGCATTGGTCAGTGGGTGGTGAGCAATTGCATTGTGCATCACTTGTTTTGTACACATTATTATTAGTACTATTATTATTATTTTCCTGTCTTAATAAACTGTCTTTAACTCATAGGCTTCACTTTTCCGTTTCTCTCCCCCATCCCAGAGAGGGAGGGGGGAGGGTGAGCGAACGGCTGTGTGGTGTTTAGCTGTCGGCCGGGTTAAACCACAACACTTTACAACACTGAGAGACTCAGAACATAGACGTTTCCTTCTGAGGGTACCTAAGAAACTACGTAAGAGATAGACAAGAACAAGAAATGTTCCACTGTGCAGTCTGTGTGTGTGAACACTGCTGTTGAGCAGTCTTCTAACAAAATTAAGCTAAGAACTTTAACAACAACCTTACAATTTTAATTCTGACTCCTTTTTACATCAAATGTTCTCATTCCTCTTGACTCCATCTTAAATCAGTCCTTCATGAACATCAGACAGCAAAAAACTGGTCACAAAGTACAGTACTCGGATGCTTGTTATACTTCTACAATTCATGACTGCACACTAGTGATATCTTCAAGCTTTTCATCTATAAACTCCAAAGCACAAACTTTTTTTTTTTTTTTTTTTTTTTTTTTATTAAATGTTCAAATTGAGGTGTGTGAGAAACAAGGGCTGCCTCAACATGGACAGCTATGGTGAGTGGCCATGCTTTGCCAGGCCATTCTCTGCCGCATCCCTCAGTGCGCTCCTGCGCAGTACCATGACTGTGGCCATTCTGGGCACCTCCACAAGAAGCGCAAAGGGGCATGATGAGGGATGGAAAAAAAAAATCTCTTTGGATGTGAATGAGAACCCTGAAGACTCATCTACTCACAGGTCTCCAGATACTTTAGGGGAAAAAAACAAACAAACAAACAAACAAGAACTAATGTTGCTAGATGCAAAAGAAAACTGCAAGAACTGGCAAAACTAATAGAAGTAGTATCATGGGCTAGAAAGGACACCACACTACAAACAGCTCTAACTTTTGGCATTATTTTTACTCCAGAAAGCTAGCCTTCACAAAGCTCTTTCACCTTCCCTCTAACCTTCTTCAAAATCTTTAAGTTGATTCACAGTACAGTCATTTCAACTCCTTCTTACCAATACTTTCTACCATAATACTCTGTATTGAAGGCTTTATCGTTCCACAGAAATGTTGATTCCAAAATCAATCTTTCAGAATGCCTTTTACTACCTATAATATCATCTTGCTAATCACCACTCATGCCATTTTAAGCGTTTACTTCTGCTATCCTACTTTCAGTGTTAACATGTGCTATTAATAATTGTACTTTTTAACACATCTGCCCACAAGCTATCACTAATAGCTTTAAGAGCTAGTAGAAAAATAAAAAGATCTCTCAGGGGGTAGAATTATAATTCTAACTACCCAGTATATCACAGCAAAGGAATCAGTCTTCCAAATCCACAGGAAAATATAAATTGATACCAAAAGCTGACTCAGAAACTCAGCTGGGCTAGCTAGCATTTTTGTTCATGAAGAAAGACCTGTGTGCCTAATGGTATATAAAAGTTCTGTCACATTGTCCTTTGACTGCTCAGCTACTGTTTTGCAAAGAAAACATTTGTAACAATTACGAGTTTTGAAAATATGATAAATGGATTTTAAGTTGAATGAAGTTAAGTACAAAAAACATTGCACTTAAAGAAATTTTTGGACTCAGAGTCACTTTTATGGTAGTAAACTACTACATCTTTTATAAATGTATTTGTCAACTTCGTAACTTTCTCTTCAGGACACAATGGCAAATTTTGCCTGATACCAAATGCTGACATTTAGACTAGATAGACGTGATGTTGTACACCCTGCATGCCATGCTTTGTAAAATCAACAGCAGTTGGAACTGAAGATAAGCCTAGAGAGGTAGCAAGATTACCAGTACCAAAATGCCACATAACAAACCTGTAATGTTAAGTCTATTAGATGACAACTGAAGAAAATAAAATTCATCTTTCAACATTAGTCCATTCAGTTAGGAGAGTCACAGCCTAGGATTTAGAAGAATGCTGCCAATTATGCATTGTTTTTTTAGTAACACTTTCATTGTTGCAAAATCAAACAAATGGCAAGGTATCTAATATCAGTAACATATTTTGCAGTAAAAAATAAGGAAGTACTCACCAAAAATTTACATTTTGTGTTACATATGCACCTAGCACATCTGCTGTGCCACAGTGACAGATGTTTATTAATATGGATAGCTAATCATATTGCTAGATTGCTAATGGCTCAGTAATTCATCTTCTAAATACTGCACAAGTTTTTGATTATATGTTGAACCAGTTATCAAAATATTTCCCAATAATTACTTTTTTTTTTTTTTTTTTGCACCTCCATGGCTTCAGAAACGCAGCATTATTTTGCAGTTTTGTTTCAGAAATCACTATAAAGTTCTATTACAGCAACTCCTATACGGTGTCTTGCTTATACATACGCTTATGTATGCTGTATGGAAGACCTGAAGAAACTTCTTTTAACATGACATCTAATATGAAAATCATCTAAAATTGATGGAAATGTATTTTGTATTTTAAATTGATGGAAATACATTTTTTTATTTTTTCCCTTGAAAAAATATTTTCTGTGGTAAGACTGGTGACCATCAAATAGGTGACTCAGTTCCACTCTCTCCGTTATGCTCAGGAAGATCAAATCCTAAATATTATCTCCTTGTGCACTAGCACACCCACCATTTTTATTCCTTGATACCTGCGACCTGAGTACTGTACTTGACTGCAACTAAAAAAGTACCTGCCTTGAAAATGCTATGCAAAGAAGAAACTCATCTCAGATTTTCAGAATAAATAAATGAGAATAAAAAACAGTTTTAGAAACAGACTGTGTTTTTTCTTTGTACTTTTCCTGCAGCAATTTGATAGTTGCACTTTTCATGCTTGTAAGAAAATGTAAGCAAACACATTCTCATTTGCACTGTTGACTCTCAGTTATGAATGGCTCCACAGCACTGAAGGGAAATGCTCACGATGTTCCCGTTCTCCGAAATCCCCCACTTTCTTGATGGGCTCTCCTTGTCACTCAGAACTTCGCATGTAAACAGAGTGTAACACAGAGTGTGAATGAAATGTTTGTGCTGTCAGCCTTAAGCATTCAAATATCATGAGGTAGGCTCCAAAACAGCACAAAACTGGAATAAATACCACGTTATTTTAAATAATAAATCTCAAGTTCTTTGTATTTGCTTTGTTTCTATGCCTTCGGGGTCACATTTCCAGGATTTGCTCAATAGCCATGAAACATGCTGGTGATGAATTTCACTTACAATAACGTAACTCAAGTGTCAAGATATGAAGTAACATGCAACAAAAGATTTCTAAAACTGTGAGTTGCCAACACTGGCTGTTAGAGCCCAAGAAGACAGCAGGTCTCAATCCTTGTTCTACTCATTGGACATCAGTAAGAAAGCTCTCTTGCAACCACATGGAAGTGAGAGGTAAGTGGCAGTATGAGAGATGGACCTGGTTGGTCAGTGGCTAGAATCCATGATCAGCACCAAAAAAATAAACAGAGAGGAAAGACATGGAAAAAAATTATGAACACCGGTGCTGCCTGCTAGAATGTATACCCTCTGGCAGACAGTTGTCTTCTGATAGTTTTGCACAAAGCTGCTTAGCTCATTTTGTGTTTCTTTTCATCTTAAGGAATTCGCTACTGATTGGCAATAGAGAGCATTCTTCATTCCTGTTGCAGAAGCCCTCTTGCAGAATGCTGTGAGGAAGGGATTTCCTTCCCTGAAGCAATGGAAGGACTCACCTGCTGAACTGTTTTGGCTGCAGAGACTGAGCTACAGCCAGAACTTGGGTCTTAAATAGGTCACGCCTTACTGTTGCGAACTGCCCTGTGCAACCTCTGTCAGACAGGTCATTCCTGGTTACAGTAATTATACACTCTAAATGTTTCCTTAACAACCAAAACCAACTATAGAACAAACAACTATACTTTTTTCTAAGCCCTAAAACTATAGCTGTAGCTTGTTTTGTCACTCAACAGGCCTTACATTTGAAGAGAACTTCTGGAATTCAGAAATGCTGGATTGTTTCAGCACAGAGAGCTCGCTGTTCACTGAAATCCTGATGGAATCCTGAGGATTTCTGCTCTGCAGCTTGTGCTGTATTTCAGGCCATGGTAATTCTTTCCATACTACTAAGCCTAATGTATTGATGAGAAAAGCTGCTTTTACCACAGTTTAGCAAACCATTACACATACTTACATATTTTCCCTTTAAATTTATAATGGTCTTCACACTGTATGAGCAGAATTACGTGTCTATATAGCTTTTTAGCAGGGCTTGCCCTAGATTTGGTTAGGAAGACAAGTCTCTTGAATTTTTTAAAGTACTAGTGATGAAACACCACACAATCTAACTGAAAAGGAAACATAAAATGTAGGCTTCACAATGCAGCAAAGATGTAAGGGAGAAGAATGGCCACTCAGTACGGAATTCCCTTCAGACTATTTCCACAGTAATTCTTCCTTCCTCTCGCTGCTTGCTTTGCCTATCCATCAGAAGCTAAGGTGAGACCTTATCTGAGTGGCTCTAACTTGGGAATGTGTAAGAAGGAGCAAGAAAGTCATTTGCATTCCTATTCCCAACAACTGGCTGTTCTTCAAGCACAGCTTACACTTCACCTGAGATCCACTGAAAAGGCTTTGTGATCATCATGGGGCCTCAGAGTCTGCTATATTGTGGAGAACTGCTCTCAGAAAGAATTTGGTGATCTGTGCTGAAAGTGTCCCTTGAGAAAAACCATAAACAAATCTCTCCGTTTAAAAAGGTATCAGTAAGAAAAGAAAGACAAAATTCTCCAAGTAACTCAGTGACTCTCATTAATCTAGATTGAACCGCAAATCCCAGAAGAAAAATTATGACTTGTGTAAAGAAAAGCTGTAAAAGAAACACACGTGAAAAACAGAACACTGTCGGAGATGAGCTGCAGTAATCTATCTGGCTATGACCACCATTGATAGCCACAATATATTTAGAAATACAAATGCTTTAGACACAGAAGGAAAATTAAAGGAAGTGAACAGAGTGAACACTTGTAATACACCTTCCAAGAGCAGTAACTTCGCTGGCAGCAACTTTTTCCTGCCATACCCTGTGTTATTCACCCCACGAGAGAGCAGAAGAAAAAGTGTTATTCTGAGCAGAGCATTACAGTATGTCTAGCAATTACCACAGGACCATACGTATAGAAGACGCTTCAAACCTTTTCTGGTATTTAAAACAATTGGCATTAAAACCAATGGAAACAAGTCTGAAAATAAACCAGTACTTAATGATAAATATAAATGAAAGGCATTAGTGTGAATGGCCAAGCATTTCCTTAATTTTGATCCTAGTTTATACAGCTTACCTTCAGCTCTAGGTAAAGACAGACTAGTCTCAGGATAGCAAGAGAATGAGTGATAGTCATCAGCGTGGATGTGGGAAGCTGTCCTGAATGGAGAAAATCAAACAATAGATTCCTCTGCTTCTTCTTTCCCTGACACAACACTAATCAGAAGCATACTACCTGCAAGTAACCCAGAATATCATATATTTCAAGGGTTAAGTACCTATGAAAGTGTGCTCACAGCTCCTTCGTCCTGTTTCGCCCCCCCCCCCCCCCCCCAAGATCCTGACACCCAACTGGAAAAACTCAGAAACAAGTATTTAAACCCTACTAATTGTCACCCAGGTAGGAAGAGGCGTTTATGTCCTTGCAACAGTGAACAACATTTTAGGTAAAAATTTAACAACTCTTAACTGTGTAAATATAATTTTCTTCCCACCTACAGAAGATAAAAGGAAGAACAATGAAATTTAGCTGTACAAAGGTTTACTATAGGCAATGTGAAGATGAGAATGTGTTCAGTTGCCTTACAGAGTTCCAAGTGGGTAACAGACCTCCTTCCATCTTCATCCCTTGCAGAAAGAACAACCAGACACACACCCTTGTTTAACACTTCAAGTTGAGGCTCTGAGTGCACCGAAGCCTAAAGTGGCTCCCTTTCAAACGGTTGCTACTTATCAGGCCTGAGTTTGTCAGCTATTTCAACTATGCAAAATGTTTATCTGTCTTAGCATGGGATACAACTCCTTCTTGCCCCCAGTGCGATTACGGAGCCACCATCCAATTACCCTGTGCAAAACGCTTCCTCTTAGGGCAGGCAGTAACTTCTAAGTGCTATTTCATTGCTCTGTAATGTGACTACACTTCCTTTTGATATACTTTCATTGTTCAATCTATTCCACTGCCAGTGATGTTTATAGAAAGGAAAAATCAATATAGAGCAAATTGTTAAAAATGGGTAGCTATGCTCTATATCGGCCAGATTTATAAACTGCTGTACTTCACCGCCAACTCTGAGTTAAGTTTGTCTTCTATTTCTCCATCTCATGGCAGTGAATTTCTCCTTCCCCAAATAATCACCGAGAATTTTAAATAGCTATACTTGTGCTATCTGAATCGTGACATTCAAGAAATCGTGTAAGGATCCCATTTTCACTGTTTTTTTACAGCTTTATTTGTTTTATTTATTTTGCTCCTCAGTATGCTGTATATACATGGACTTCCCATAAACCTAACAACGACCTCAATGACAGTATCACCTACTTCTTTTAGGGGAGTAAATGAGGTGCAGACAGAGGGATTATCTCGATCATAATGAAATAAGAATTACTAGAGCAAGTATATTTAAACAACAGCTTTTCAATAAGCTTACTGTGGATTGAAGATACCCCGCTAAGCTTTGAGACTCCATCTGTTAATTCTCACCCATGCAGGTTATACTGCACAGCGTCACCACTTTCCCCTGCTATCACAGATGACAGAACTACTGGACATGTTTGATCGATGACTTGCTGACATTAAGGACAAAACTCTCAGATGATCTTAGCAGTTCATGACTGAGACAAGTATGCAAAAATACAGCGCAAGAAGATCATACATTTGCAATCTATGATGCAGATATTTGATGCAGACTTTTCTACCTTTGCTATCTTTTCCAAGCCCAGGTTAACAGCCAGGTACAGTCTTTCAATGAAGAACTTACTGCTGTTGGGCATATGGTGAAGTACGACTACATGTGTGTGACCTGGACATTCCAAAATACCTGTCACAGTATTTATTCATATGAAGGTCACACACCCTGCATATCCCCAGATACCAACCTCTAAGCAGTCAAGTATCTGCTGTATTGCTATGAACACAGCCTCACAGAGTAACGCCAACTGGTGGCCATCTGGCTTTCAGAAGGTCAAGCACTACAAGCCATTCCATCCAAATGCAAGCTTTGGCCATCATTTCCCATCTGACTTTCTTTCAAGCAAACGTGGTGGTATGTCTCTACACAGAACTGAGGGCATGACAAGGGAATTGCCAACTTTACAATAAGCAAGCTGAAACCCGCTCTCAGCTGATGTCAGGCAGTTTGTGGTATGGGCGTCTCCCTCTGCCCTGCAGTGTTAGGCCTCAAAGGTATCAAGAACACAGTGGGACAGAGAAGCCAAACTGCCCACTGACCTTCATGAACAGTTGTACTACATCAGGATTGAGGTATACTGTAAGAATGAATGCCACTATCAGCAACATTTTAAGGAGAAAGAAATCTAATCCCCAGGAGTACCAAAACAGCAACCTCCAAAGTCAGTGGATAAAAAATGTGGTTAAAAGTGCTGTATGCTGTTGAAGAAAGAAGTGCTGAAACTATTGCTAGGCTGTGTGAACCCCAAAAGGTCCTGGTTTAATTGAAAATGTTTGGAACAGACTCCCATTCCATTTTTAGCAGAAAAACACAGCAGTTGAGTACGGTTTCTGCTGTTCAGTATGCTCCCAAGGTAAGCGTTTCTGAACAGTTTTTCTCTTTAGTACGCATATTCAAAAAATGAAAATAAACGACAAGGATACTAAATAAAATGAAATACACAGAAATTACAGTAAGAACGGGTGTAGCTCTGCAAATTCTTGAAACAGTTGTGTTTTACTGAATGCTGACCCTGTCCTGGCTTGACTCTTGGCCATAAAGAAAGCAGAGGTTCAAATGAAACCCTGTCTGGTGGACTGATCGTTCAGAAGAAAGCAGACATTTGGTATGGTGCAGAGGGGGAGGAAGAAAGACTATAGATGAACTGGCTTTATGAAGATGAAGGCTGTGTCTCTCTGAAATAAGCAAGGTTTCATCTGCATAGTGATAAGGGTGACTTTATTAAGTGCTTTATGAAGTGCTTTATTAAGTCAAACAACTGGTCTATAACTCAGGTCAGGGAAGAAAGGAAATTAACAGTAAAACAATTGTTAAGAAGGACTTAGGTCATATATTCAGTGTTTTAACCATGCTTCCTCTACCCACCCTATAAATTATTTCTGAACTACAAAACAACCACATCCAGGCATGCAATTTGGAGAAGCTCTAGCTGATTTGGATACGGCTACGTACTCCCATAAAACCTGTTTTTTGGGTTGCACACATTGGAAAATGTGGCTTACTCCATGAAAGACGTTTTACAATCTGTTAAAAAACCATGGAAAACATTTTGAAAATTCAAGTCCTTTCTACCTGGCACCATCTTTACTGAAAAATGAAAATCTGCATATATGCATGATTTGAAAGTATGTCTGCAAAAATGCTTTGCCTGCTTTATTCTTTGCTAGTTCACAATGTCCACTGTGAAACACTAGAGCAAGAAAGGGCATTCTCTGGACAACTGCATTTTAGTCAACCTGTTCTCTCCATGCCCCTACAGGCTTCTTCCTCTGTGGCTTTTTCTATCTTTCTTTTTCTAGTCCATCTGCTAGCAGTTCATGCTTAAACCCCTTTCTGGGGGAGCTTCATGGCACTCTGTAGTACAACAGCCACAATGAGGGAGAAAGCTCTACAAGACTTTCCTATTCTCTTTCTTTCTTCTACCCAAGACCGTGCAAGGAGGAGATGGTGATTGCTATTTTGGAATGTATCTTTTAAAAGTTATTTCTGATAAGATGGAACTGTGTTGAAGATTATGCTTTCCATTTTGTTGTCCTGGTTTCAGTTAGGACAGTTTTCCTCCTAGTAGCTGGCAGGGTGCTGTGTTTTGGATTAGGATGGGAAGAGTGCTGATAACGTGCCGATGTTTTGGTTGTTGCAGAGCAGTGCTTGTACCAAGCCAAGGACTTTCCAGCTCCTCGCTCTGTCCTGCCAGCGGGCAGGCTGGGTGTGCAGCAGGAGCTGGGAGGGGACAGACCCAGGACAGCTGACCCAAAGTGGCCAAAGGAGTATTCCTTACCATCTGACGTCATGCTAAACAATATATAGGGGTGGCTAGCCAGGATGGGGGGGGCTGGCTGCTCGGGATAGACTGGGCATCGGTCAGCCGGTGGTGAGCAATTGCATTGTGCATCACTTGTTTCATACACACTATTATTATTATTATTGTTTCCTATCTTAATAAACTGTCTCTATCTCAACTCTCATTTCACTTGTCCGTTTCTCTCCCACATCCCAGAGAGGGAGGGGGGAGGGTGAGTGAACGGCTGTCTGGTGTTTAGCTGTCTGCCGGGTTAAACCACAAGAGTTGTGCATGCACCAACCTGCAGAGAAGCTGCAAGCTCTAGAAATACGAAGTTTGTAGCGTTGCTTCTAAGGTTAAAGAGGAAAGATGACATAGAAGTGCCTTGCTGGAAGCCTTCCTCACTCCTTTTTTCACCAGAATGCCCACCTGTCTCCTCAGTACGATCAGAGCAGTAGTCTAGAAAGTATCTCCACTTCACTAAATTTATCTCAATCACGTGCAAACCTCTGAAGAGTATCTCCAAATTGTGGTGGCCAGCACTACGAAGTCTACACAGCTTCAACAGCATGCCCTTCTACTTTATAAAATAACATCCAACCGTTCTGTTTCTTTTTTTATATAACTGTGTGTGGCTACTATTGGTCCTCTTTCTCTGAATGGTTAGTGTTGATTTTTATGTACCCGCAGAGGGTACTATCTGTACTATCAATTTTGCCAACTCCACTTTGACACTTAAACTCTATGCTTGTATTTCATAAACACCAGACAGATCAACAGTGCAGTAACTGCATAAATCAGCTTTTTTCACCCCGGACAATAAGCAGTCAAGAGAAATGCTGGTGTACATCATACTCTGGATGTGACTGATCTCTTGTAGAAGTACGCAGCATTGAATCAGCAATGAATCCAGAAAAAAAAAAGTAACTAATATTTTATGTCAACTTTCTGGTCGTAATTAACTCACTGACGTGCATACACTTCCAATGAAGGAGTTGATAACTGCGGAAGTTTCCAGTCTTTATTTCCTGGAAGCCTTCCAAAGGCGTAGCTTCTAATTTCTGCTGATTAATTCAGAAGGAACCTGAACATATGGTGTTATAGCAAGAAATATATAGCATGTGCAAAACATAGCAAATAAATTCTGTAAAAAGAGGTCTACATTTTAAAGCGAAAAAGTTAGGAGAGGTGCTTTGCCTTTTTAATGCTGCTGCTTTATTTCTCTAAGATACTTTTCTAGGCATTTTTTTCAAACAACAGCTTGAGCAAAATAAACAGAAAAGCAAGTCTTGCATCAAGCCTGGAAGTACAAAAACCAGGCTGACTGATGTGCCAGCTGGAGAATGCTACAAAAACCAGCACATCCCTAAACATTATCACATGAGCAGCAAACTGTAGGATGTCACTGATCACATCACATCTGGTTTGGACACCGTACTATTGGCTTCCCCTGCTAGGTGAGCCATCAGAATAGACTCAGAAAAGTGGCAGAGGAGAAACAACAATCCTCAGCTGCAGCTGTCATAGCCCTGAGTGCACCAAAAGGCCTTAATGGTCTTGAACAACCTCACCTGATGCCCCCTCCCGCAGACTCCACCCACTGGCTCAAAAGCTCTATTTAAGCCTTGCCCTACCTACACCTTCCCTCTCTATCCCTGACCTGGCCTGCATTTACAGGTATGTCTGCCTCTGGCTCTGTTTCTAGTTCTACCCTTAATAGGCTTTGGACCTACATTGCTAGTGTCTTGTTTCCTGGATGGACCTCTTGTGCACGTACTGTACCTTGGCTTTGGGAGATTCCCTCTTTGGATAAATTAGAGCTGCTTTATCAATTACCTTGTCTAGGACTGCTAATGGATCTTCTTATGAGTGCCCTGTGCTGACTGCTGTGTTTAGATGCTGTAGAACTCTGCTCTGGTCAGTGAAAGCTCTGCAAGCACTGGGATTACTTTTGGATCCAGGCTTGCCTCCCTTAGAAAGCAGCTGGCTCTTGATGTTCCCTGGCAGTACCCTTTATACTTTGAGTCTCAGGGTCTCGCTCCTGCTGCCTCAAGGACAATGCAGAAGATGACCATGAGTGGAAACTGAGCAGCCTGAGTCAAACCGCTGGCTGGCCCTGCAGAAGCTTGGAACTGAGCAGGTAACTCTAAGCCCTGCATGATGGCTGCATGACACTTCTGGGGTGCTCTGCTCCTTCCTGGGGAGCCAACATTGCTTCTGTCCATTCCTGCTGAATGGTAAAAATGCCTGCAGAATACAGCCCAGACTGCTGTGAGGTGATACAGCTTTCACCCTTGTGCTGGTCCTTAATGCTGCTCACACAGATACAGTTCTTCCTTGGTCTGTAACCCACAAGAGACTGCCCTGCTACAGGCTTCCCAGTTGGCTAAGATAAGTGGCTTGGAGGCTGTTAAATTACTGCCTGAACCCCTGCTTCCTTGAGAGACTTCTGTTTCTGTTGGCAGGAGCTAGTACTTCAGGGTCCTGAACTCACTTTGCAGCTTGAGTACAGTAGTCCCTAAAGCTAAAAGGTGAAAGACAGCACTTTCTGGCACAAGAGATGCTCACATGTTACCCTGTTTTACTGAGAAGTTGTATTTGCTCTAGTATAGTCTGTGACTTTGTAGTTTGTCTCATTTCTAGTCCTGGGTGGATGTTAAGAAGGATAGACAAATCTATCTTATTCATTATATTACTGTATTGAGTATGAACCTTGCTTTAAAATATACTTTGCTATGCATGTGAGGCATGAACATTAGTTCCTCATGAACCTCCTGGCCTAGCCAACAAACATCACTTTTTTGCTTCATCTGTGCTAGTGACTGTAGTGCTAGTATCAAATACTAGGTACCCCGAAATAAGTGCTAGACTTACTAAGATTATTAAAAAATGCAAGGAATGTGAGGTCTCCCAAAAGAACAGAGTGAAGAGAAACAGTTTTTAATCCTTACTGATTTCTAGAGGACCCACTGTTTTTATAAAAGTATTAGTTACTTAGAGATACTGAGACAGATCTTCAAGTATTTTTCAAAATTCTCACTAGTATATTGCTTTGTCCTGTGTATGCTATAGGACATACAGGAGATGTGACCTTAACATGTCAGCAAAAACAATGGATTTATAGTATACAAACACATTTTCCTGGTCTTAAATGTACAAAACTTAGTATTCCTTGTTAAATAATGAGCCTTTTGAGTTTTACTATGTGGAGCATGTAATTGCACTAAGAATCTGTTTTCACAGCTTCCACACCTACAAGAAATTCTACAGCATAAAAGAAATGATTGAGACATGGCTACGGACAGTCCAGCAGGGAGGCAATGAAACACTGCAAAAGCAAACATCACCAGAATTAAGCTGAAGAATTGTAGACTTCCAACCAGCTAACTAGCAGAACTCACTCCTTATGAATACAATGTTATATCCATGCCATTGGAAAGGTAGTAGCTTTGAAATGTCTTTACTCAAAGACCAAGCATAGGCTTGGTGTAATTTGTTTCTACAAAATTTAAGAGCTTTCTATTTCAACTAGCCAATGACTTCTTGTTTTAACTCAAGGTGACATTCTTTCAAAAGAATGCCTATCCCTATTTACAAAAGGCTCAAGTCCTGAGCTCTGTTAATTACACCTACACCTGACTTCCTCGCATGGAAAATGCAAACTTACAAAATGGTTTGCAAGAACTGGCAATATAAAATGGAAATTATGATAGTTGCGTATCAAAATAAAATAGCTTTTGCTGCTTTTATAAAAACTGTAACCATTAAGCTTGATATTGTGGAGCATTACTTTCCTGTTTAGATTTTACTTAAATCAAGGTGCATAGATATAAAAAGCCTCTTTTTACAAAAGTTAACTAAGCTTTTAATTCAGTAACTGTCAATTGAAAAATTAGGTTAGAATTGGCAATTAAAGAAACAGTGAAATTATCACATGCTTACAATGTAGAAAGATATATAGGTAAGTCGATGCAAGAAATTCAAAATAACGGAACATCTGCATTCATTTGCAGAACAGCTTGCATTTTCCCACTACAATTGCACTCTCAGTGAACAATTTTAGGGGCAAAAGTTTATCCTTTCCATACTAGGGAGGAAAAACAACAAGATCAGCACAATGCAGCTTCAATCATTAGTGATTCAGGAGTAAACAGTTCTTGCAAATCTTATGTAATTAGCCTACCCCAAACCCATCTTTTCCATTAAAGCCTTACTTTGGAATTGTAACTTCACTCACAGGTCAGTATTTTCTTTCCAGAACTAGAAGCATCACAGCATTGATCAGAATTCAGGGAAGACAAGCAACTGCATATGCAGCAGTTTAATAACCATGAGTTACTAGGTTAATTAATTTTATAAATAATTTGAAAGTTAATAGCACTCACAGAGGAAACTGAAGTAACTGCTGTATTTTAGAAACTTTTTTGAGTAACACATTAAAAACTTCAAACTTTACAATTAAGAGACTAGGAAGGAACAGAATGTGTGATTAAATGTTCAAGAAAGCAGAAGCTCAAGTATCATTAGAGCAATTGCGACCATAAACCTGACACTGTCCTGGACCCACTGGAGACCATCCTGTACACCTACAGCACAAAGGAATGGTCTCTTCCAAAGAGCTTGTAATGTAACAAGAAAGAACGGACAACTCCAAGTCAGTCTTCAAATCACCTTCATAAAGGTAAAGAGAATCTGCAAAGCTACAGGCAAAGGCCTGTTAAGGTCACAACCTCAGTTCTGGGGAAAATTATGGAGCAAGTCCTTAAGGATGGAATACTGAGGACAGGAGCATGATTAGGGACAGACAGCACAGCTAAAGCAAGGGGTCTGTCAAACCAACTGCATTCTGTGATGAAATGGCTAATTCTGTGGATGTGGGGACAGCACTAGATGTTCACCTTTGTTTTTAGCAATCTTACAGTATCCTTGCAGGCGAATTGAAGAGACTTGGCTGGACAGGTGGACTATAAAGTG
The DNA here is from genome assembly GCA_011076525.1 of Nettapus auritus. Taxonomy (NCBI): domain Eukaryota; kingdom Metazoa; phylum Chordata; class Aves; order Anseriformes; family Anatidae; genus Nettapus; species Nettapus auritus. The sequence continues at coordinate 4,791,518 of CM021770.1, read as the reverse complement.
GATGAAACTGGCCAAATTGTTGGTCTTGCAGCGTAATGGTCAAACTTCAACTGATGGATTGTTCCAAGTGGTGCTTCTCAGGGCTGACAGTGGGGACCCATACTGCTTAACACCTTCCTTAACAAGGTTAAGGTGACAGAACATGCCCTCAGAAGTCTGCAGGCAATACTGATTTGAGGTACTGGTTGATACTTAGGTGGTGGGGCTGCCATTCAGAAGGATCTCAGCAAGCTGAAAGAATGGGCCGACAAACTATGAATTTCAATGAAATCACATGCATGGTCTTGTATCTGGAACAGAACAACCCTGTGCATAACTGCAGGGGAGAAGTAACTGGGTAATAACTTTGTGTAAAACAACTTAACATGAGTTAGCAGCGTGTGTTTCTACAGTGAAGGCTAACTGCATAATGGCCTACGTTACCAGCAGCACAGCCAACAGACTGAGGGAAGTGATGGCCCTGCACTTAGCCCTTGTGAGGTTGCACCTTGCATACTTCTTCTCATACTGCCTGGGCCCTCAGTGCTACAGGACACTGGCAACCTGAAAAGGGTCTAGATAAAGGGCAGGAGCACATGATGTATGGGACAGAGGCTGAGGGAGCAAAGCTTGTTCCGTCTCAAGAAAAGGCAAAAGAAGAGACTAATCTGCCTTCTCCTAGCTAATGGGGAGGATATAGAGGAGATGTACCTTTTTCTCAGAGGTACACAGTTTTAAAAAATAAAGTGAGGTATGTAGGACATAAACTACAGCTAGAAAATTCCTGTTAGAAGAAGGGGATGTTGCAAGGTTTCCCAGACAGGTTGGACAACACAATCTCCAGACTCAGGAATTCTCAAAGCTTCACTGGATGTGCCCCTGAGGCAAATTGATGTAATGTAGCAATCAGTCTCTCTGAAAAAGCTGGATAACTACCAGAGGTCCCTTCCAGCCTCATTTCTTCTTTAAGTTGGTAGGAACAAATGAATAAGCACAGGATGGGACTGGACTGCTAAAACACTTGCTGATCTCTAATCCTCAATAACCTAGAGCATTTCCATGAGGGATGTGAACGAGAACAAGGAGCTTCACAAGCACAGCACAGAAAGGACTTATTTAAAAATGAAATCTAGTGGGTGGCAAAGGAGTATGTATTTATTAGTGTTGTTATGAGCTGACTGGAGATGCTGTAGTGAGAGAGCTAAGAGGTACTCCAAAAGGTTTTGGCAGTGAAGGCAGGTGGTTTGCAGGAAAGGTGAGAACAGAACTGTCTTTTAAAAGTGTGTTTAAAGGAACAAGAGAGAAAACATACAACAGGAAGGAAGCTGTGTAAGTGGCAGAAGCATAAAATGCAGATTCAAAACAAAGCCAATGCATGTAAGCATGCAGATGCAAATACCCCATTTCCTCCTCTGATGCTGACATGGAGCTTTGGTTTATCCTTTTGCTTTAGTATCTCTGGTCTAAGTGTGAGCAATGGCTAACAACTGCTTACTGAAGTTATTTACACATGGTGTAGATGCATTTCCTCATGTTAACACTGCAGATGAAAGCAAGCAATGTTGCATTCGTTGTTTTGGTCACTAGCTGTTCACTGTATTTTTATGAGTATTTAACATGTTTTCATAACCTGCAAATCAGCAAACAACACAGTACGTATCATTCTTCTCACCTAACCCGTTCTCTAGCTAAGTAGTCTTTATCCATTTAGAACCTGTTTTTCACAGTTCAGAAGTAAATTCTGACTTTAAAATATCCAACAAAAATATATGTAAAACATACCTGAATATTTTACTGTTTGTCAATTAAGCATAGTACAGAAAAAAAAAAAATCCATTCAACTTGCAAGTAGTAAGTTGGATATCTAAATACCTTCACTATGGACTGATGATAGCCAAATTATGTGTTTGGGAAGAGGAGGAAAGCTTGGAATATTTGGTTTCAACACTATAGTCCCCAAGGTGATTGTCACTTTGAAATAGAGTTGTATAAAAGAACAAATTTAGATGTCTTAAGAATTTTAAAAAAAAAATCTGTCAGAGGATGAATATTCAGCACTTTAAAAAAAACATTGCCTTTTAAGAAATTATAATGAGCCCTAAAAAATGAGACCACTAGAACAGCAAATGATATTTCTGATTAAATATTTGCTGCTATATGTCCTCAGGAAACACCTGAAACTCTTTAAAACTAACATATCTGCAAGAGCATCCACAAGAATATCATCAATTATCACTCAACGATTATCACTCAAATATATGCACAAAGATACAGTACCATGCGTGAAATCCCCTCAATCTTTTGAGGTAGGAGAGGATGATGTGGGGGATTTTTCCCTTCAAAAATCCTCACTTATTTGTGAAAGCTGAGTTTATATACACCCTTAGAAGCTCTGACATGCAAGAGGAATGAACAATACAAGCTGATTCTGCATTAAGTGATATGATTTAACTTGACGCATCTCAACACTTCATCACATATCTGAGAGACCATGTTTCTACCAGAGGGGAACAACTGCCTGTGGCTACTACTTAGTATACATGCAGTTCTGGCAAGACAGCCAGTATCTTGCACGTACTGCAAAATCTTAGTTAACAATTAAACCATTCCAGCTAATGTACTTCTATTGTTCATTTTAACAATAAAATCTTATCTGTTTAATCTACCATGTTGTACCAAGTAAATCCTACTGGTTCTGTTCATCAAAACAAGTATGATAAAACACATGCAAATATGTGCACACAGCTAAATTATACTTGCTTTAGAAATGAATTCATCATAAAGAACATCTTTATGCAATTAGTTCTGGTCAAAGTTAGTTTCAAGATAGAACCCTAAGAGAGTTCACCTACTTTGCCATGTAGCTGAACGGTCCAAAATAACTTTATGATGTCTCAGTGGGACAAAACTGCTTTTGACAAAACAACCTCTCATCTTTAGGTAATTTTTGATGAAATGCTTAAGTTTAAAGAGAGCTTTTTTTTTTTTCCCTCTTCTGATGCAAACATTAAGTGCCTGTGGACTCTCAAAAGGATCCCAAACTGCTTACTGAAATAATGATGAGCTTTGAATACTCTGATATTAGCAATGATGGGGAATTTTTACATTATATATATACCCGAAGTAGACCTGTAGATTTAATGGCATCCAGTCAGTTCAGGGGCTTTAGCAATGTAGGTACTATTACTGTATTAATAAGATATTAATAAATATGTATTGCGACATTTTTGTCAGTAACAGACGGGGGGGGGGAGGAGGGTCAAGATGGGCAGGGGGGCTGAATGGAAATGCTAGAAATCTGAGGGCTAAGAGGGGTGAGAAAAAGGTGAAGAGATCAGTGAATTTGAGGGGGCAATGCAAGAGCTCCATAGTATTTCAGGCAAGTCTAGCTGTTCAAGAGAAACTAGCAGGATCATGGGTAGCTCTGAATTAGGACACCAGGAAGGGCGAAGAGTGAGATATGACGAGGAGCTGTGTAGATGAGCATGAATAGGAATGGAATCCATTTTTTTCTCTTCTAGTCCTGTGGTCTCTTCAACTCCCAGTAAGTACAGAACTGGCATCCTACCCTCTTTTCTTGGGTCCCCTCTTTTGCTTTCCCAAGCAAACACTAGGGAGGTACAGCAGCTAAATTAACACTCAGGACCATGGTTGTTAGCAGGTGTGGAGATTTGCTAGATTTGGCAGCTGCACTTGGGGTCTTAACCAAGACTACTACTGAGAGAAAATGTTATGCTGGGTTGCAGTCTCTGTAAGTCCTACAGGTATAAGCAGAATTAGATTTTGGCTTATAATATGGATAACATGGGGACAGCTTGGAGGAGGGGGGTGATTTTGCTAGATTTGTTTTTTGAAGTAATGTTAATTTCCTTTACTTTGCTATCTTTACTATTTTTCTAGTATTAACTCTGATGTTGGTTGCCATTTAAAAAGACAAGTCTCAATTACCAATGCCAAAGGAAATGCATTTTGTGAAAAGCTTGCTGATGTTCGCGTTTGCAAAACGGGCAGGGGTAAAACTCCAGTGACTATAGCTTACTGTTTGATTCCAGATGAAGTCTAGGAAAATAAATGTTTTTTTTAATCCAAAATATAGGTTAACTCTTCTGGATCTACCACTCCCTGTTGCTGTACCAAATGTGACTGACAGTGCTTGAAAACACAGCTGGCTTTCTCACTTCCTTCCCTATGGACATCCAGGGATGTAGGCTGCTGAGGCCACAGCAAGCACCAGCTTGTCTTAAGGTTTGAGCTCTCTAGTCTGCAATTCAAAGGTCTTGGGCACAGAAGATGAAGGATTATGTTTGTTGCATCAGATGCTACTCAGGTAAATACTGGATTTCCCTTTTTTTGGTATTTGTTGTCTGAGTACATTTCTGTTTCCCTTCAAATGCACTACAAAGCCTTCACTTTTATTTAATCTTGACAAGTGTCTTCCAAAGGTTTGAGTTTTTGGAGACTAGAGAATGTTTATCAGTTGCATCACAGGGAAGGGAAAGCAGCATTTCAGTCCTTTGTTCAGCTTTTGAAAGTATTCTGTTCCCTGGGATGAGATTTGAGGGATTTGTCTGCAGTTTTTCCTTTTGGCCTTGTTAGATGACATTAGAATTAACTTTTTTGTGTGTGTGTGCAAAGTCATTCCGAATTACTTAATTCTCCTAACGTGTGGAGTCCCCCAGTGTCTTACAGTACAGTCTGTGATAGGATGATGGCTGAAGACTTAAGTGCTGGTAAGAGCTTGGTTTGACCTCTGTCCCTTTGTGGTCTTGAGTCTCTGACATCTGAAATGCCAGAGGACGATGAGCAGGAACATCTTGAAAACTCAGTCTAGAACTTACCCCTACCAGTTTCAAACTAGGAGTCATTTATTCTCGTTTGAGCTTCCACTTTTTCAGCAGAGACTGCTGTGTGGGAATATGCTATTTTAAAGGAATAGCTTCTGTTTCTGCAGTGAATGAGTTTTCGTCTTTTAAATTGAAGATAGCTCTGTGACTGAGCTTTTAAGTAAACGTAACTTATGGAAGTAATCCATGTAGACATAAAGCAGTCAATTAATTTAACTCACTGCTTTTATATATGTATTTTAATATTTGTGACATTGTTTCATTGGTTTGATGGGTGGTATTTAAATTGAAGAGAACAGACCATAAGTGGCCTCTGAAGAGGTAGACTTTCAAGGGTGCTAAGAAGAGTCTGGTTTGAATTTGGGTTGTAGGATCTATCTGTGAAGTGTCTCTGTGTACTGTACGGTAATTTAAAATCTTGGCCTGTGAATCAGTTGGTTCACTCTAAACAAAAGAGTACTTGCTTACAAATATGAGACATTAAAGAAAATATAACTTAATGCAACAAAGAATTCTGAAGCGCTTATATAACTACATCAGGGTTCAACAAGATTATATAACTCTGAGTTGTCTTAAGAAAGGTCCATTAAAACTCTTTAAGCAGTTGATTCAAAGCTGTTGTATGACTTTTCAAGTTACTATTTTTCAAAGCTGCTTTTTGCAGAAACTGAATGTGTTGCTAATAAACAGGCTTAGGATCATTATTGATCTAGAGTCCCAAATGCATGTATTTTTCTCTCAATAAGAAAATACTTTTTTTCCTGAGTTGTCCAACAATTCTCAAATTACATTATTGGTAAGGAACCTTGCAGTGCTTTTGAAATAACTGTTTATTTTTAAGTTTGTCCCAGATACAGGACTGAATTGTTTTTAAATACGTGGAAAAATGTAGAACAAAATTACCTCCAAAAGGACACTGGGTTAGGGAGATATGTATATGCTTCCTCTGGGAAGGTCGGGCTGCTATGCTGTAATCTCTGTTCTTTGATTCCAGTGTTTTGGAGTGTGCAACAGGCAGAATGTCTCAGAAGAGAACTGACTTGAAAACGTACATGGACATATTCAAATACAGCTTTCTAACAGTTTGAGATGAAGTTATATAAGATACCAAAGTAAGACATGACTGCATATACAATATGGCAAGGACAACTTGGCTTCTGTTACTAACTAGTCTTAGAAACATAACAATAGACTTGTTAGGATAGTTCACACACCAAAGAAGTTACAACTTCTGCATGCAGTAAACAAGTATTTTGTATATACTTTATTTCTCATACTATTGTCTAAACACCCATGAAGTAAAAAGATTAGTGTACTTCCTAATATTGGGAAGAGAATCATCAAAATGCATCATAAAATATTGTAGAGTTCCTTAACGTACTTTGAAATAAAGAATAGGATTCCCCCTCTACCATCTCAGTAGATTTTCGTTTTCCCCTCAGGTAAGTTTTTCAACCAGTCTTCTCACAGTTCTCAGTGGATTCTCCGGTGATATGCAACACTGAACAAAAACTGCTGCTCTTGGACTCAAAACTGCAAATTATGCTGTTTTCAGCAGAGAGCCAAAAATGCAAAGTTAAGAACATGAACTGCCCTTGTTAATCTTAACATAAATCTAGTAACTTAAAGAATTTGGTGAGAGGTGACTTCAGTTGTAAAGTCTGACTTGAGGGCAGAACATTTTCTTTTACAATGGTCTCAACTCGTATGCTGCAAAAAGAATAAAAGGATTACAGAGTTCAACATACTATTTTTTGACTCTCTCTCACACATGAAGGTAAATTTAAAATGGGCTACCATGATAAAATGCTGCAGTTGTCTTCCTGTGAACAGGCCTAAGCCAGATCTTGGCTTTGTTAGCTGTTTCAGCTCTATGCAACTCTTAATTTACACCCCTGAAGAATCTGTCCAAGAGGCTTAGATTTTTCTTCATACCTTGCATGAAACGACCTATGAGACATGAAAGGTCTTGCAAAAGCACTTGTGTTTTAAGGCCTTACCTGCCTATCAATAACAATGTTATTAATAACCAAATCTAAAAAAAAAAAACAGTAATGCACAACATCCAGTACTTACCTTCGGTATAACTCATTTGATGAAAGTTACTGAACATATATTCAGTACAGGGCAGAAAAAGCTTCTGAACTTAAGATTGTTTCATATGTATCGTTATTGCACAGAACATACTGTCAGGAGAGAAATACCAGCTTTGAAAGCTGTCTACTGTAGGACATTTTGTTTTTCCAAGCTACATAAAGTAGCATGATACAGTTCTGATGAAAGCAATAGCAGGCAATGCAATATAAAATATGCATGACTCTGAATGTATACACCAGACACATGCTCTGTCCAGTGTTTTATGCATGACTAGAATATACTACATGCTAGACAGCATAGTATGGTACAAACAGAAGAGTAACAGATAAGACAGAATTACACTATAAAATCAAGATGATTGTTTCTTTTTTCCTTTCATTGAGAGGAGAAATAAAGCGCTAAAAAATGTAAAATACTCCAACAAGCCAAATGAAAAACAACAGAAGAGATTTAAGGACAAGTGTGGTTTAAAACTTCAAACCTCCCCTCCAACATTTCTGTGCTACCAGCTAGCATTGTAAAGCTAATTACATTATCTTAGCAGCTCAACTTTGTAAAGACACTGTCAACTGACATTAAAAACTCACTACTTCTTGTCATAACAATATGGCAATGGCCTCCAAAATTTATAAGTACTGAAGAGCATTTTTTGCATAATTACCTTGTGAAGTCAGTCATCTCCATCATAATCACACACATCCTCTTGGCCAAAACAATGATGTCATTGCTGGTATCATCCCATATTTCAATCTCTGCATCAAGCTTACTCTTGACTTTTTTGAAGTCGGCCACTTGCTCAGCTATCTTTTCCTTTTCGGCCTCTGGCAGTTGAGTCATCTTAGCCTGAAATATAAAATAAATTTATTTTCTTAACATCTGTTTGTCAGGGAGGGTTTTTTGTTTTTGCTGGTGGTGGTAGGTTGTTTTTTTTTTTAATATTGCTGGGTATTATTAAACACGTACTTGTAACATGCTGTGGCCTGAGCACCTCTGAATTTCAAAATAATTACACTGTCATTGGGTTGGGTCAAATAATCAGGTTGGCAGAATGGGAACAGTGCTGTCCCATTAAACCATTAGTATTAATGTAGCCAAAGAAACAAGAAAAAATTCTTCCAAACAGCCTTTGTAAAAGATGACTGACAGATTTTCCTTTCACTGTGAATGAAAAGCCTAGATTTTTATTATTTAAGTTTGGTATATATGCAGGTTATAAAATGCAATACATTTTCAGATAGAGGAGTACAAAGGAAAAGGTTTAACTGTCCTAAAACTTTCAAGTGTGCTTGCCCTCTCTTCTGAGAAGGTTCCCTAGTGTCATTTTAAGAACTGGTGAAGATTTGCTTGTTCAAATCTGCATCTTCTGTCTTTGAAGAAGATAAAGAAACAGATTAACACATTAGAAAATCAGCACAGGACTACAGTTACCAAACAAACACCTTGAATGCCAACAGGAAAATAAATATCCAATGTTCAAATGCAGCCACAGTCAAACTGGGCTCAGGTAGGACACAGCTCTGTGCTAGGCTGCAGCTCTAGACTGGTCTATTTGCAAATATTCCACAAGCTAAAACTGTTTCAAATTAAGATTTAGTATAGCTAGAGAAGTGGTGTATTCTGTGCAATTTCAGACTATCGTAATGTACACTTAACACATGTATTCTTCCTATAGTTAAGCATTAAGTTTATTGTTAGAAGAACTCAATATATTAATACTGAAATAACTTCTAAAAATGCAGCATGTAAATATGCAGCAATGTAAATATTTTCCCTAGTATTCTCCTTCATAAGCAAGATAATCATTTTGTACCAGACAAGGGTCAAATACATTTCCTGTTGTGAAACACAGGCCAAGGAAGCAGACAAAAATAATAGGTAGCCAAAACCAAAACACGGTTAACAAATAATGCAAAAAAAGCATCTGACTCATGAAGATCCGTCAATAAAAATTTAGAGCTATGACTTCTCATATTATGCAGGACACATTATTTAAATATTACTGATCTGATAAATGGTGTTATTTGGCTATGAAAGCAGAAATAGAAGAAAAACACAGTTTGCCATGAAACCTGTCATTGCTTGGGATTGTGTTATTGGTGATTTCCTGATCCTCCACCTCTCCCTTTTTTTTTTGTAAGTACTGTGCATTATTTCCATTAGGAAATTTAAGATCACTTACATTAACTATAAATAATTTTCTTTTTTTTCAGATGGAATCAAATAGAAGTGCAAATGTGGTTCAGTTCCCAGTAAACCGAAATCTGCAGTTATACAGAACTACGCAGTTACTGTGGAAATTGCACAGATTAATTTAGCCAGAACTAAACTCTGCTCTTGCCTATTTTCTAACCAGTGTCAGCCAAATCAAATTCAGTACAAAACAGATTACCTGGACGAGAACTTTCAGGAAGTTCATGTTCTTCCTTGGCTCTGCAGTCACAGAATCAGAAGCTTAAATCCCCAAGTGGATGTTAAGTACAGGAGGCAGTTCCTACAGGACTGCATCTCCAGAACAGAGCTTGTCTGCTTCCAATTCAGACACGTAATCCAACAGTGGGAACTGCTTTCTAAGAGATTCTTTGGTATCGATTCCCCAAGACTTAAAAGTCCTGATAGGCGATTTGAGGCAAAGCTCAGGTTTGTGGCAGTTGAATTGGTATTTTAAACGCATAAAAGAAGTACCTGTTAGAATTCGTAGTAAAATAAAGAAAAAGGAAAGAAAAAAAAAAAGAACTCCAGAAAAGGACTAGCAAGCTTTCACTTATGTTCCTAATATTTCTTAACCAATTTTAGAAGTTGATGGGCTCAATCCAGCAAGTTACGTAGTTACGTCAGAGTTGTCATACCCACAGTGGGAAAACACTAAAATCACAAGACACAGTATACTTGGAAGCATGGTAACAGCACCAAGATAAAGCAATCTTAATCAGATACTTTCTGTGTTTGATTAAGAACTTAATGAAGTTTTCTGGCCTTTTTAAGAGCTCTTTTTGTTTTAAATATTTGGATAAGTAAACAAAAGTTTGCAGAGACACTGAGAAAAGCATGTTATGAAAACAACATGTGAAAAAACTAAATGCAAATCCCATAGTAAATTTTTTCTTTCATATTTTGTTTCAGATTTGTATCTGGAACTTGAGATAAAGCAGTATTTGAATGATTATCCCACATTTTCTTTCATTTTTTGCAGCCAGCAATGGTCATCTAGACTGTATTTGCTTTGGTACATGAGCACTGAACAGCTCAACGTAAGTAACTGACTACAGGCAAAAAACTTGTGACAATGCTTTCTCCCACACTCCCTCTCTTACCTCCGACCACTAAGTCCTACATATGTGATCCTGGCTGCCCAAAAGCCTCAGAGAGATGGGAGACCCACTTAATGGAACAACCATGGTATGTGGGCTGCTGCCAGGATCACTAGAGGCTTCATGCTCTTACAGGCTTTTCTCTCTCTATATATACTTATATATGTCTATATACGTTTATTCATTGCCCCTCTTCCTCCTAGTGAGGCCTCAAGCATAATCTCAACTGCCTCAAGTTTTACTGTAACTTTTTCTTAAGAAGCAATTAATTATGATTATAGAAATGATTAAATGCATACATACAAAAAATAAAAAATAAGTAAAACAACAAAAATAGGTATTTGAACTCAGCTATACTGATATTCTATGCAGATACCTTATGTTCCACGCCAGGCTGGGCGACCAAGATCTTTGGTACTGCTCATCTTCATGGCACTACACTCACAGTGTTTGGTATTTATCAGCTTCTCTCTGAAGTAGTCCACCTCTTGCATGGTAGGCTATCAAGAATTCAGCATTATATATGGCACCTATTAACACACTGTAATTATGTTGCAGTAATAAATACCTTGTGGTTTATTTTTGTTTATAAAACATCACCTACCATACTTAAAATGGAAAGTTACTGCAGTGGCTGAATTACTTATAATTGGTGTAACAGGTAATCAGTTTAATATGTAATGCATATGTTTTTCAAGCCAGGCCATTTAAGAGATTTTATCTATGCTTGAATTACTCTGTCACAAGGCTAATTTTTCCATTTATATGAATTACTGGAAATTACAGGTCTCCCTAAGTATGTTATAATTACAATCACTGAATTAGAAAGTGTAACTGAGTGTTTTAAGCAGTACTTTTTTTTTTTTTAAAAAAAAAAAAAAAAAAAAAAAGACCTACAAGAGACCAGGTAAGATCAAGACACATTTTTCTCATGGCTATAAGATGAGCTTCCTGAGAAAGATATGAAACAGACAAAAATACAGAGTTAGGCTCCAGAAGAATTGAAGTACCACTTTTTACACTGTTTTGGGTTGAAGAACACAGGGCTGGATTAGAAACCACAAATAAAATGACATCTTAATGAAAGCAGTCTAACATACAGTATCCTGTTATATGCCAACACAAATGACTTTCAGCTGGAATGAGACACGTTATGCACTGGAACAAAGGGGCAAAGAAAGCTACAATTCTGACCTTGATTTCTGTTTCCTTTCCCTCACACTGCTTTAAAAACATACATTGTAACAAAATAAAACAAGTGTATGTGCAGTCTTTTAAGTGCAGACATGACCTTGCATTAAAATAGAAAACATATAGGTACGTGTGAAATAAAAATATAAATTAAATGTCCGATATTGCATGAATGCAGGATTATTTTGTCCACAAGGAGAAAATGATTTTTTTCATTACTTCTAAGACAAAGTTTTTTTACCACAGTAGAAGGTAACAGTAAAAATTAAGAAAGAGGACATATTATCTTTTTTCTTATTTTTCTTTCTTCTCTAACAAGCACACCTCTTACAGGGAGGAAGGCTGGAAAGAGAAATAATAGTATGATTTAGAGTACATCCAAACAGATGTTTACATTATGAAAAACTCCCTCTGTCTAAGGTAGAGGTGAGCCAGATATCCTTTCCAAAGGGAAAAGCTTCCCTCTGAAAACTATTTAACATTTCCTGCTTTATAAGTTGCAGTACCATGAAACTGCAAGGAGAGAAGAGGAAAATACTGATTTTCTGCAATTTTGTATGTTACCAAGAAAATAAACCCAACTTCCCTGATGGACCATGTCAGGATAGACTCTTTTCAGAGCCTTCAAAAACAAGAATACAAAATAATATGCTCTTCACATTTTGTAATTAGAAGGTAATGGCACAGATCCAAGAAGACCAGATTCATGTCTCTGCTTTGCCTGGTTGAGAGCTAAGCTTTTTATTCCACAAAGGACTCAGCAGCTGCATGAAACCATCCCACCTAAATTTTTGCTCCCCAGCTATGGTCAGCTGGGCACCAGCCTCAAAGATGTTTGTTGGAATTAAACAAGATCTCTTCAACTCAAAAGACAGTGATGCATTTCCATCAGTTTTAAATAATTTCCAACTGTGACCTGTGATTGTTTTTTGTTATAATTTATAAATTTGTACGTTATATACAACTTTGTAGCTCTGTCATACGTAAATCTGTGCATATCAGTTGAGTATTTTATCCCAAAGGCAGACATAAGATGAATGCCAAACATAAGCACATTCTTTGAATATAGCATGGAGCTGGAAGAGATTCTGTTAAAATTAATAAAAGGTACCCACTAACTTTTAAATCACATCCTACTTTTTCTGCTAAGTGAACAATCATTCAAGTTTGGATAAAGACACGACACAGCAAATGCTGGATATTAGCAATCTATAGCAAAGTAAATACAAAGAATGTTCCCTAGAGATGAAATGTATGGGTGCGATACTGCCAGCTGGGAGAAGCTTTATTTGTTTTTTCAAGTTTACTGCCTGCTGTCACCAGTTGTCCTATTTCAACATGCCATAAAATCCGGACCACACTAGGTCACTGATTCTCATGTCATTCTCTACACAATCTAGGGAAGCAAGATCTAGATGTAATTGCCCTTGAGTGGTTGTGACACTCATTGGAAAACTGTTCATGGAATATTTACCAAGGTGGAGGGATCTATCAAATGAAATTCTGAAGGGACTGGCCCTGACTTGGGCGTTACCATTTCCTGTAATGGCGTAGATGGAAGAAGCAAAAGCACACATTATACAACTGCAGTATAGGAGGCCTGGTTTACAATTCCAAGTGATTTTTACTCCTTGCTAATTCTTAAATTGTCACGGTTTCAATAAAGGGAAGAGGTGAAGGCAGTTAGCAAGTAAATTGAATGCTTTTGTCAGATCATGACTCCTCACAGGGCATCTTTTGCCATGTATTAAGTGAAAAAATTACTATTAGCAGAACCCACTCAAAATTACTGTATCTACTGGTATTATACTTGATTTTTTGTCATTGACATTTGTGCAGCATTGCTAAAAATTAAACTTACTATTTTTTTTAAACTTGCCTTTTTGTTATCAAGATAGCAAACGCTTGCTGTTAATGTATGTCAGCATTTACATTAATATAGGAACTTAGATGCCAAGTCTTTTAGTGAGAATATCTCATTCATCTCCCTTCTAAGTGGTCCCTTCTGACAGCTGCCCTGGCAGCCAGAGGGCAGAACACATTCTGGGGTGCATTAAACATAGCATAGACAGCTGGTCAAAAGAGCGGATTCTCCTGCTGTGTTTAGCATTGGCGTGGCCTCACCTTGAATATTGTGTGCAGTTCTGGGCTCCACAATGTACAAAGGATGATACGGACTTTGAAAGCGTCCAGAGGAGGGCAACAAAGCTGGTAAAAGGGCTGGAAGACACATTCTGATGAGGAGAGGCTGAGGACACTTAGGTAGTCTAACCTGGAGAAAAGTAGGCTGAAAAGTGACCTCGTTGCTTTTTACAGCTTTCCGAGGAGGGGAAGTGCAGAGGGAGGTGCTGGTCTCTGCTCCCTGGTCACAGATGGCAGGACACGTGGGAACAGCACAGAGCAGTGCTGGGGAGGTTCAGACTGGACATCAGGGAAAACTTCTTCACCGTGAGGGTGGTCGAACACTGGCACAGGCTTCCTAGAGAGGAAATTGATGCCCCATGCCTGTCAGTGCCCAAGAGGCACTTGAACAATGCCCTCATTAATATGCTTTAACTTCTGGCTAGCCCTGAAGTGGCCAGGCAGTTGGACTAGGTATCTCTGAAGGTCCCTTCCAGATGAACTCTCCCGTACCCTCTGTATAAACTGCAAATGCAAAAGATTTTATGCAGGTATCAGCAGGTCTTCTTAATGTTCGTATCTATTCTCTCAGAGGGTTTGGTTAAGACTGTCTTTTCAAGGCTGAATATGTTTTTAGATATGTATTAATGATCACTGTATTTAAGACTTAATACAAATAAAACAGCAAAATAATTCAGTGTGGATTTTCTCATTCACAATATAACAGAGTCAACTCTTCATCAGCACCGAACTGTTGTGCAAACATAATATGCAACAAATCTGTATACAAGTAGATCTAACTCTCACACATTTTTATCTCTATTCATGAAACCATCTGCAGAACTCAGAAAAAACGTGGGCGTGTGCTTGCCTGAAAGCATTTTTGCTCATCATCTGTAAGTGGACTGATGATGCACAAGCTAAAACATTTCACCTATTCTTCAATATGAACATGTAACCTGTACAAATATCGTTAAAATAAAGCTAACCTATTCTATTCATTAATACTGTAACTTCAAGCCCTTCCACCTTTTCTCCTGACTTCAGAATGCACATTGTCTTCTAAGGCTGAAAATTAACTGGGCAAATACTTACTCGACCTTCTCTTCAACTCAAAATCGTGTAAGCCACAAAGCACCTCAATGGAGTAACACTGATCACGATGGCATAAACTTCTTTAAGCAAAATTACCGAGCTTACAGAGTAATTACAGAAATTAGACACAACCACTAGAGGAAGAACAGTTTTTGCATGGTAGATCTGGCTTTCAAATCAGAAAGACTGTTCGTAAAAACTTCTTCATGGATATAGAACTGTGGTACAAATAATAATTAACATTGGTATCCAGTTTAATTACTGACTTCCCACCATGTGGAAAGGTGCCATAAACATCACCAAGTTCATCTTCAAGATCTGGAATTATCTCAGGGAAAGAGAATGAAGCAATGTTTCCAAAATCACCTATGTGCAGAGTCAAGAATATAAATACTAGATTACATCTCAGTCCTGTCATCTCTCTACTAACCAGAGAGAGACAGGTTCTAGAAAAGTTAGAATGTAAAATGTAGTGACGTACCTATGTAA
Organism: Nettapus auritus; assembly: GCA_011076525.1. NCBI lineage: Eukaryota > Metazoa > Chordata > Aves > Anseriformes > Anatidae > Nettapus > Nettapus auritus. The sequence goes on along the minus strand of CM021770.1, from coordinate 4,776,394 downwards.
GAAAAACAGCATTTCTGAGTTAAGATGTAGCCCTTGTTACATGTGGTACATACACACCGCATTCAGTTTTACATGCTTTATATATCATGATTAAAAAAAAAAAAAAAAAAGGCTCTTTCAAAAACACCAGCTCCCTTTTGGAGCAGTGAGGAATCTGACATCGGAGAAGATTCAGACAAGTCCCTTCTACTCTCCCCACCACAGTCACTGACAGTGCAGATTACACTGTCTGTGTTGTACAAGGAAAAACGTATCCCGGAGATCTCTCCACAATAGCCTATGCCTCTTATTTTTGATAGCTAGCACTCTGCCTACAACAGTCCTCAGCATTTACTTCTTCCTTTTCATACATGTCTAGAAGTATGGGTTACTTATGGCTTTCTTTTGAAAGAAAATTCCTTTTAAAGGAATACTTTGGTTTATCTGCGACATGGAAGACCAGGTGCCTTTCAAAGATCTTTTAGAGCACTAGTAAATCTTTTGTTACTACTGTAGGATAGCAAACACCTTAAGCCTACCTTTTCTGTTTTCCCAGTGCATTCATTATGGGATATTTATGAAACTATTCAGCACACCATCTGTACCTGTTCCAAACAAATCATCTCATAGGGATAACATTTTGAAGGAAAAGTTTGCCTTGCTTAACTGCAATTGAAATTTTACCCTGAAAGGTGAGAATAATCTTTCATACTTTTTACACTGCATGCCATATGTTTTAAGAATCAATTGATAGCTAATTAACATATAATTGATATGCACATCTTTAAAAGGGTAAGTTTCCCCTTGTTTCATGGAGAAAACAGACTAAATACCCAGCTATACTAAATACACTGCTTCTTAATATACCCCCAGTCAAGAAAAGCCTTTTTTGTCTGGATTTGTTAATGTTGCCTCAAGAAGTACAAAAGGTATCATGGAATTATGTTTGAAAATGGAATAAAGCCTTTAAATTTTTTTTTTTGGAGAATACTGACTTAATTTTACTCATTTACACAGATGAAATTATAAACTGACAGCAGTTTCTAAAAGATCAACCAGGCACCATTCTAATGCCAGTTTCTTTCATAACTTACTTCATTTTTCAGAATTAATTCTCTTTTTAAAATAAGAAATGGAACACAAGTGAACAGCTTTTGTTTTGGAATTTTTGATTACTATTTAGGGTCTTAATAAAGAAAATACTCATATTTGTGCAAGTTTGCTGGAAAACAAATGTAAATAATAATCCTGTTTTATTGATATCATTCTTGAATTGATTTTTTTTTCCATCTTGCTCTATTGCTTCTAAATTCTATTTTGGTAGTAATACTAGACTAAATTGAATGTGAGAAATCTGTTGTTGCTCTAGGTATTCTACAAACAAGTCATAAAATTGACATTTTCACCCCAGGGATCTTTCAACTTAAGAAGTTGCAAACAGTCTACAGTTTTGCTGGAACATTTATAAAATAGAAACATAGACTAGATTAATGTTTGATATATATGTCAATTTTGTACTAAGAAGCCTTTTGCTACTCAAAATATTCATAGGTTCTTACAAAATGTGTGAATGTAAAGAATAACCAGTAATGCAGTGTACTCCTAAGGTTAAATGATTATACAGGCAGCAAAACATGATTCAGAACTTCGAGAAATATTTGATCTAACTGCCAAATGCTGTGGTAAGTTTTTCATGCTTCCTTATGGGTTCACTGATCAAGTAATGAAGAATTTTCTATAGAAATGTGTGGAATAGATTCACAGCAGAACTCACAGAAGTACAAGTCTGTAACTCGTGCACTGCAGTGGCTAGGACTGCAAGCATCTTTCTTTTTCTGTACATGTGCAGTTTCTCACATGTAGAGCTTACTTTTACTTAATGTGCTTTGCAGGCTACAGGTAAGACCCAGATATAAAAATTCCTTATTAACCTAACTTCAATTAGAAGACGACACATTAATGAAACTATAACCTTTTAGAATTTCATCCAGAAGAGTAAGAATTTTATCTTTAATTTACATTTCCACTGTGTATTTGTAAATTAATTACATAGTTGTTTTCTCTCTCAGGTAATACATACCAGTTTTATGCACTCTACACATTTTCAGAAAACTCTTAGGAGTTGAACACGATTTTAATGACTCACTGCATGACTTTAGGTGGCTTCATAGGAGCAGTAATCTAATAGCATTATTCCCCTCATCAACTTGTTTTTTAAATAACAGTAGTGTAATACATACCCTGTCAGTCTTCCCTTCTGTCTGAACACTTGTGCGACTACGTGCATCATGGTCTTCTTCAAGGTCAGATACATCTTCTAACTCCTCGGGTGTCTGGGAAAAATGTTGAATAGGTTATTCTCCGTTATGGTAAGGAAACGTGGTCTTGATGTCAAACATTTTAATAATAATGATGATCTGAAAGATAATGTCTGACAAAAAAAAAAAAAAAAAAAAGTCTTGCAGAACTACACTGGCTACTAAATGCTAGCCAAGAAAATCATGTCAGACAGCTCTGAAGTAGTTCATAATAGCCATGTTTAAATTAAAGCACTTACTTTTAAAGTTGGCACTCAGGGAAGTTTTTTGTTTACATCTTCTGTTATTGCTGATAGCAAATGTGCTTTAAAAAAAACCACTTACGTGACCAGAGTGGATGGACGGGTTTGTTCTACTGTCTCTTTTCTGTATAGAAACCCTAATACACGCAGTATGATGCACTAATTTAACTGTGAGATACTCAAATCACGAGTAATTTCAATCTCCTTGTGTGTACTGTACATACTGTACTGCTAACATATTTTCCAGATACTGATTTCTTCAATAATACATGAGCAAATCAACTCAAAACGACAAGAGACATATTCTGTATGATTCAAGCCTTCAAATTTGTTTCCTCCCTCCTACTTACCAACATACTCTTCTTGCAAGGGTTCTGGATTTTACCATAAATAACTTAGTTAATAAAGTGTGTTGAACGTGGCTTTATAAGGGACGCTAAATAAAACATTCAAAGCAAGTTTAACCATACTAACAAAACACTACGCAATGAAGCACACAAAGAACTTAGAATTACAAAGTATTTAAAAATTAGTATTAGTTCTGACAATGCAATAGGGTACCCAGTAAGTTTTCATTCGTCTTAAGGGGATTCACATTTAAGAACCAAATTCACATTTAAAGCCCAGACTCAATAAATAACTGGTGACAAATCTGCTGTTGGATGATCTACTGCCAGCTTGAACTCTGAAGTTCCAATCACAAGGAAGTCATGCCCTTCTTCATTTCACGTAAGCCTGACGTCCCAAGACAAACATGTAAAGATCCTGACTATCAAATAAGCCTACCAAAAGACACATAGGAAAAAAAAAAAAAAGAAAAAACAAGTCATCATTACTTAGACCTAATTTTCAATCATGTCAAATTAATTTTTTTTAATCCAGAATTGCTGTGTGTTCTCACTTTTTATTATTTACTAGAGATTATACATAAACAATATTTGTTGATGGACACTACACCATTCTGTTATTTTCTTTTTAGATTGAAATCACTGTAATGCACCTGCATTAAACTGTGCAAATGCACCCGCATACATTCGTACCATTTGGGAAAGTACCTCTGTGGCCAGCAGGTGGAATAAACATTACTAGACTTCAACATCAGCCTTGAAACAAGGTTTAAGTAGCGCTCCAGTACTTCAAAGCACAGAAGTGTATTTCACCCACTGAACAAAATTACAGCAATTTCAGTAAGATAATACAGTAAGCAATAAGTAACTCAAACCCAAGTTGACAGAAATATAATGCTAATGGTGAAAAATATGCCTAGGTATCCTCAAGAAAACAGAAAGCCAGTCAACTTTTGGGGCAAAAATGAACACAATACACCCACCTGGACACACTTTACTTATAAAGCAGAAGAGAAACATTTTATTTTCAGGCACGGATTATCACTGCCATAAAGTCTTTCATATTTGGTTTTGGAATTAGACCTAGTAGGAATTCCATGCTACAAAAAGCTGTTACCCTGTTACTGTTACCTAATTCATCTGACACAGCACTTTCAAAACTGCAAGCTGTGGAACACAGATCTCCTTCCAGCTGTGCTGGGACAGGGACTCACTCACCTATTATTCACTCATATGCAGACTGCTGGGTCAGAATTTAAGTGCAGTGGGCTCATCTCTGAGCCTCCCTTGGCCCGTACGTTGTCAGCTAATAATAATAATAATAATAATAATAATAATGAATACTCTAGCCAGAGGAGTCCACTCCAAAGTTCTTCCTAAGACAGTTCCTCCAAAGTCCAGATTTGGCAGGTTTTTAACTACTGGTACGATAAACTTAACAACACATATCCATGCATTAAAGGACACAAGCTTCAAGAAGAAAGCTCCTATTTATCAAATCTTCAAACACAAACCATGAACCATACTCATTTTCAGAAAAAAAAGCATCAAAAAAATTAATAATGATAAAAATGGAAATAGTCATTTTATCATTTTATCTCCTTGACACCTGTTTTATATAATTCAAGGCAGGATTCTCAGTTTTTCATACTGCCTTCATGGTCCAGTATTTATTAAATGACACATGTATCCACACGTATCTACTTCCACACCAAGAAAATGTTATTGTATGTTTGAACTGGTCTTTTATATTAAGAGTATAGACTACCAGTTCTAGTAACGTGAAAGAAGGTAATATCCCTGAACAGAATTTTTGTAAAGGAAGAGCAGCAGAGCTTGAGAACTGGGATAGGAAGCATGGAAGGAATTTCAAAGTACAATTAGTTGAAGGTTGAATATTTACGGCTGACAAATCTCTGACAGAAACTAGAGTCTCCGAGACTGCAAGTGACAGATAAGGAAGAAGACTGGATGTATGTAATCAGTGACAGGACGAATACAAGACATCAGTGGCAAATTCACTATCAAGACAGACATACAAAATAAGGAATCTCCAGTAAATGTAAGGAAGAATGTTGATGTAAAAATTAAGTTCTGTGCAAGAATCCAGTCAATAAGAAGCTATAAACATGGCTGAGACACGGCAGTAAAAGGTTTCAAAACACCTGTCCCAACCTCCTGACTCCCAATTCTGACACATTTTGGTCATTTGCAAAAAGCCTCTGTTGACCCCCACAAAAGCACTTTCAAGTATGTCCCTACCTATTTAATACTATGATTACGTTATTACTGCTGTAATGTTACATAGTAAGTAAATTGGTATTCCTTTCCACATTTCAGTGTTTTTAATAAATGAGCATTTTCACTGGTTTTGCTTCCGAGGACTCAGGCTGAGGACTCTACATTATATTTATAACCAATTCTATAGTACTGATGATTTTTACACCTTGCTGATACGCAACTTAAAGCCATGATAGCAAGTCAATACCATCACACGTGGGTGATTTCCACCTATACATTACCTTCACATTTTCATCTGTAAAACAAACCCCACTCCTCTGGTGCAAAACCTTTATATTTGCTTTACTACTAGAGTTTTACAGAGAGTAATTAATAAAACTGAGGTCTGGCTTTTGGCTTTAGATCTCTGCCAGTCCTTTTAAACTGTATGCGGTTGTGCTCTTTGGCTTATTTGCTTTTCAATCCAAGTTTGTAGAACAACATATATGACTACTTTTTACAGAATTTTCTCCAACACAGATTTTTATATGTCACCTCAAAAGTGATTGTCCAAATCATTTTATCTAGATCACTCAATTCTAAAGGTCACATACACTCATGAAACATTAATCCTGCAAATAGTCTCAGATGCTAAAAAGTAACGCAGATCCAAGTCTAAAATCTCAAGGTGTAAATAGTGTAAATTGAACAGAGGCATCGTGATGGGAGTGGAAGGACAGAACTATCTCCACTTATCTAAGATTCAATTAAATATTGACCTTTAAACTGTCATTATATGCACTCTTACTGTATCTTACTTGGTGTCAGTCCCCCCACACTCAGTCCTTACTTTTCCCAAATGAACACCAAACAGCAGTGCAGACTAACACCTCATCAGGACTGAGCTGATGAGGGATCTCTGTCTTATATCAGTGTTTTATATCATTATAAATTATATCATTATATCAGTCTATCATTATATCAAATATTTTGTTATTCACAATACTATACCCCATTTAATTCTGCTAGATGACAGACTGACAATTTTGATACGCCTGGGGAAGAAGAAAGCGCAACCATTATGTATTTTTTCTGATCAATTCATTAATTGTCTCTTATTTCAAATTCACTAAAAACACTTTTCAAATTTTTGATAAAATGATATTGTTTTGAAAACAACAAAAAGCACATTATTTTAGGGCAAATTAAAATCCTACATTCTTAAGCTGTCAATATTATGACATCTCACTACTATAATAAACACTGACCTTCGTATTTATTCCATAACATGATCACATCTCTTCTTGAAAGCTGTTCTTGGAATCTTTCTTAAAAATATCTTCTGCGTATTATTTGAGAAATTATGGATATAAAGCTAACATTATTAATTAAATTGGAGATTGGGACTTTGTCTTTGATAGCAGTGTTGTCAACAACTGCTGCCAATACATTTGTCATCAAGTAGCAGTAAAAATATTGTCCAGCTAGAACCTATGCACATTACAGATATTTAATCTTCAAATGCAGGTGATAAACAGTTCATGTTACTAAAAGAGAAAATTGTGCAAACATTTTTTATCAATCTAAGCTGTGATTTCAGGTTAAGATTAGTGGTGAGAACAGAACTTCAGCAAAGAACCAACAGTTCTGTAATTTTTAAATGGTAAGAATAAATCATGACCTTCGAAACAGAGATGAAAGTACTTTCAATACAAGAAAGATCATGTTACACAGTAAAAAGTTGAGGTTTAAAAAATAATAAATGCAGTGACACAAGTTACCTTATTACTACTGGATGCCTCCAGTTTGTCTGTTCGTTTAACAATTAGCCAATTTACAATATTCCACTCCAAGAGATCAGGACTAAAAGGTAAGATTTATCACCATTAGAAAGTGATGGACTTATCAGTAGCCTGGCACCAGGTGACAATTCCTGGGGTTTTAGTGCCCACTGAGGCTACATTAGGATAATGGATACTCTTGAAAATGCTGAGCTAGTTATGCTGTTGTAAGCATACAGGTATTTTTGAAATCTGTAAAGTTTGGAAACTGACCTCCCTCAAAAGGTACCTCCTTCAACAGAAACATGTAATCATAGTTGTAACAATGACACACATCTACTGTAACCAAAGGCCCTGCCTTGAACCCAGTGCCAACTGATGCACAGCTCCAGTCAGCGTACCGTTGGTTTCTGCTTGTTAAATAAAAACTTCACCACATCAGTTTGAAGTTTCCATTTTAAACTTAGAAAATTGAAAATTAACAGGAACAGAGTATTAGCTTTTAACATAAGTGAACTATAGTTTTTATTATTGAAAATGTGTTGTCTGTTTCCTCTTTTGGGTCGACATACTGTTGCTCCATCTAGTGGGAAGCTAATTAAGACATTTAATTTATAATGGAAATAATTCTTATACTGCTTGAAGACAGAATGAGAAGCCAATTCAGTAGTTGCTCCCATTTTTTCAGGAAAACTTTATAAATTATATATGGCCTAACAATTTTATAATAGTGTTTGAAATACAGTACTTGTATTTCTAAACATTACTCTAACATTTGAAAATAAGAAAATAGAATTTGTTTCCTCTATCACACCCATGCGTATTAAAAAGGACTCTAAAACATCATTACTGTAGGACTGGCTAACTCCAAAGGCAACAAAACACGTTTTGCATTTTGACTCTTCAGAACCTCCTGACGGTTCCCATTTTCAAAAAAGGTCAAAATTATGAACTAGGAAAGTAAAGCATGCTCAGCATCACCCAGTCTCTGGGAAAATCGTGGAATGACGCCTCTTGAAACATTCTTCTGGGCACAAGAAGGACAAAGCTGGGATCATTGAGAGTCACTATCGATACACCACAGATAAATCATGCCTCATCAACCCCATTACCTTGTATGACAAAGTGACCACATTTCTGGATGAGGGAAGAACAGTGGATGTCCTATAGAAGGCTTTTCACACCATCTCCCAGGTTTTGTAACCAAGTGTCGTTATTTGAGTGGGTGAATAAACTAGATGGGTTAAGAATTGTTCACATGATCGGGCTCACGGGATTCATAGGTTGTACCCTGCCTACCTATCCTTATCGACATCCTTAGCATGGGCCTGCAGGAGGTGATGAAGTGCACACTCAGCAAGTTTACAAATGACACCAGACTGAAGGACCAGTCAGTATGCTTAAGGGCAGGAGTGCTATCCAGAGAGATTTACAAAGGCTGTATTAACTGGGCTGACAGGAACCTTATAAAATTCTAAAGGAAAAATGTAGAGTCTTGCAACTATGAAAGTAGAACCCCTTATGACAAACAAAAGAAGCTGTGGGCTGCCTGGCTGGGGAGCACATCAGCAGGAAAGGACCCTGATTCCTGGCAGAGAGCAAGCTGGGCACAAGCCTGCAGCGTGCCCTGGCAGCAGGGAACGATGCTGGGCTGTACGAACCATCGTGTAACCAGCAGATGAAGGAAGCAGTGATCCACCTTTAGTTGGCTGTTACAAGAAAGCACATGCTCATCCAATTTTGACTTGGGCTTTATTTCTACCTAAAGAAGAGGTGGCTTTAGGACATCTAACAGCAGCCCCACTAATCCTGTGAAGAAGTCATCAAGAAGATGGAGCTAAACTCTGTACGGAAGAGAACGGCAGGAGGATGAAGGACAACAGACATAAGCTGGAAAAAGAGATTCAGCCTGGCCATAAGTAAAACCTTTTTTCCCAGGAGGACAGCCCAGCAGGGAAGCAAGCTGCCCAGAGAGACTGTGTAGTCTCTGTCCTGGGAGGTTTCCAAGACACAACTTTTTGCACCCTGTGCATGGACTGCGGAGTCCACTGGAGCACAGGGGATGATTCTAAGATCCACTTAGCTAGATTCAGTCACAGATTTCAGGTACTTTCAGAAAAGTCTGATCAGCTTTATATTATAGCATCTTTGTTTCTTTCCTCATCTTTCATGTCTGTTTGCTTTTTTATGGCTTTTCTTTAATTTTTAGTTTGCTTTTCCATCTCACCTAATGGTGGATGGACTTCCCACAGCGATTCTACCTTGTGATAGGGAGTAGTAGTAAGATACGGTACAGATAAATTTACCTCTGTGAAAAGAGACTTGAAACGATGCTTTGAGCTTCATAAACATGTGATACAGCCTTCCTTTCTGCAGAAACTCCTTTTTCTCCTGAGAAGACTCCATTTTTCATGGAAAAGGGTATTTCCCAAAGCCTCACTCCCAAAGTCAAAACTAAAAATACATTTTAAGGCAGACTGTCACATGAAATGTAGATGAAAATGGAAACTGCTTTTGAAAAAACTTATATTAAAGAAAGGTGCAGTGAAGTTTGAGTGTTCAGTGCTTAAAAAGGAGAAGAAATAAGTTGTAAAATAGAAAATAGAAAATTTCACAAGAAATTTAGGTTTAGCATATGAACAAAGTCTGAGCAACAGCAGCATCTGCATCAAAGATTTTTTCCCTAATATACCTAACCCATGCATTTCAGTTAACTGAATTATGCTGATGATACTAAAAAAATAATAATTCATTTGGACAGATGAGTATATCCTTTAATAAAAGATTTCTGATGAAATGTGTGTTTCTCAAACTGGAGTAGATTAAATGATTATCTAGGACCCAAAGATCTGCTTAAGTTTCCTGAGTCTCAAGTGACCTTCTCTACTATCAGACCTGCAAGTATAATATTCCATTTTAAACAAAGGTGCGCAGAATGAACCTGTCAATCAAAACCTTGTGTGTAACTAGAACAATGCACTCGAATGCAAAGCCCAATTCTGAGCACATAGCTGCTGCTCACTGTCGTCCTTCACATGCATTCCCACCTGTAACTTACTATCAAAATGCAAACTTTTCAGTTTTAGCAGATGTTTGTCCCAATGTCCCAGAGAAGGATAACAGAAAAGCACCCTAGGTGTGAATCTTGTATCTATTAGTTTCATTTCTGATCTTAATTATCCAGAGGTTTCTGATTCCTGTAGCATGCATCCACCCACATTTAGTCACTCAGTAACCAGTAACTGTTCAACCGAGTGATCTGTGTCAGCTGATGTGGAACTAAATAACCCATTAAGTACATCATTGTGCAAACCTGCTTTCATGTCACAAGTCAGTAATTTGACTCCAATTTAAGAGGCTGATAGTCCATTTCTAAGTAGGTTCTCCAAGTAAAATTGAATTAAAAAACAAAACTAAAGAACACCCCTCAAGGAACATTAACTATTTCAGGCCTTGTTATTCCTGTACTTTTATTTATTAGATGATTTGGTTGCTATTTTTAGAGGTGCTAATGAGAACCATACAACAACAGCTTTTTACTTACATGCACTGCCCTTACTAATGCATTTAGTAGTGCATAGAAAATACTCAGTGATATCATTTTCTAAACTGGGAAGGTTTCATAACAAACTTTTATGAAAGAAGGCAGCAAGGAACTTTCCCCTTCAACATATCCATTGAGAGACTTATTCGTTTATTTCCCCTTTGCATATTCTTCATAATATTTGAATATTATTCATAATATATTCATAATATTTTCATGTGTTCATCATATATTCATCATAATATGCAAATAGTAATTAACATGCAGGCATCTTTGACAGCTTTTTCTGGCCAGTGAAAACAGAATGGGAGATATTCAATGTATCTGTCACTTACAAACACAGATAGGTATAGATAAAAATAAATGAGCAACTGTAAAGAAAGACACAAGGTCCCATGGTAACTGAACAAAATCTCTCTCATTTATGAACTGTTTTTCCTCATGTCTAAGCTGAACCTTCCTCCACATAATCAATGATTATTCTTTTTCTTCCTATCCATTATGAGCACATAAAAACAGATTTTCACTCTTCTTGTGCAAAAATATTTTACATTTTTGAAAATGGCTATCATATCTTTCCCTTCTTTCTCCTTCTTTTGCTGTCTTACTAGGCTAATGAAGACTAACCCATTCGGTATTTTCCTCAGAGATCACATTTCTAATACGTTGATTGTTCTAGCTTCAATCTCCTTCCAACCTGTGTTCCTCAAGTCTCTCACTCAGCTCAGAACCCTACCCTGGCATGGCTGATTTCAGAGATCTCTCACCTTTTAACCAAGAAGTCAGCTGGGGCAATGGTTCTGCACCTGTGCACCTCTAAACAAACAGGACAAATGTGTCAAAAACTTGTCCGTCCAGAAAGGGAGCAAGCGTAACTTCATGACTAGAACAGTTACTTGAGTGGAGAGCAAGTATGAATTCTAGTACCTGCCCAAAAATATGAGTACATTTTAAAGCCTGAACTGCAATCCTCTCTTTCCCTAAAGAGACTCAAGTTAATGATGTGTAGTCACCTCTCACACCCATAGTACCAGAGCTTCATGAGGACAGGTAAGGAATGATCTTATCCCTAAGACTCGAGTATAGTGTCTTCCAAAATGAGGTCCACACTAAGTCACTATTTCTATATTACTTTCAATAGCTAATACTTGCTATGAGTTTTCTGGAATGGAAAATATCAAATGAAAATGATGTGTTTTATTGATGAAATAGAGACAGCCTAAAATTTAATCTGGATTTAACCCTACCAGCTTAGAAACCTAAGAAAATTTTAGAGGTCTAAAACAGTAATAGAGTTACAAAGCTAATATATTCCACAAATGAATGGGGCAGTTTCATAGACAAGAAACAAATAACAGTAACAATAAAAAACAGCAGCAGAACTATCAGATAGGATGATGATCTCATCTAGAAAACAGTAACTCCTTCATTCAGGTCCATTGTGCAAATAAAAAGAACCTAAGGTGAGTCATCTGCTTTCTGATCTGCAAATTTCCTATAAATAATAACCAGATCAGGCAGTCAAGGATGAGATGATGGAGTTGTAAGACATGAGGTTTAGGACCATATTATTGTAACGAAATAGGAAAGAAGAAAGGGTAGCTCAACTTGTAAGCAGCACAATCTTTCATCTCTTCTCCACTTGGAGATCGTCTCCATTTCAGAAATCAGTTATTAGTCCACTGTCCAGAGGTTCCAATGCCAACAAAGGCAATCAACAGTTTCCTTTCCTAAAAACTAAAGTGCTTGGTATACTTACTGAACAGTAAGAGAGCCTTAAAAACGAATCATTTAGCTACACTGAAGGAACAGTGCTCTGAAGATGCAATCTCAACACAATCCATTCACTAGATGATGCACAGTACTCCATTGCTGCAACACACTTCACTTCAGTATCAATATGCTTTGTTGGTACTGGACATAATAGAGCATCCCTTCTTTCTTTTTAAGAACAGGGTTTTAAGTCCCAGGGGTTCCCAAATAATTAGGTAGTATCTGGTTTGTCAATCTCTACAAAATTTTTTCAGATACCAATACTTAAAAATACAGTCTTCCATTTACCAAGCTGAGTGGAGGATTTGTTTGAAATTCTCCAAAGAATTTCCTTCCATGGTTTCTGTCAGTCTCCCTGTTATTACTATGCCTCCTTACTTGGTATGCCTACTTGCCTTCAACCACTCTGCATTCTAGCTCTGTGAGCATGTCTGCAAGAAAATAATCTGGTGGGATTCAAGTTGGCAAGCAAAGTTAAAAAAAAAAAAAAAAAGTATGATTAACAGCAAAAAATGGACTACAAAGGAATTAGAAAGAAAGCAAAGCAAGTAACTATTAGAGGTAAAACAAATAAATACATTCTACTCACCCAAACCTTTTTCACCCTCACATGGATACGTAAGCAAGAACATGCTGACAACAGGACCAGTTCTTACACTGTTACCCCAATGTCAGAGCACAGAATATCAAGCTACAGCCCTGCTACTCCCTGAGATGACAATCTGGAACACTAATTTCTATTTATTTTGAAATACAATTACCTTTTAGTTGAATATTGAAAACATTTACAATGTACCTCATCACTTTTCTGCTTCATGCTAGAGACAGCCCATCCTACCAGTGAAATGATTCCAGTGAAAATAATGGCACTGAGGAATTTGAACCAGGCCAAGGACTGTACTGACATTTATGATCAGTAAAAGCAATCTATGGCCAGATCTATACTGAGTAATGAAGATCTTTGAGCCAGAACTGGCACTAGCATTGACACGGCTGATTTCAGAATCAGAACCACAGCCTAAGCTATTAACCCTACTGAGAGACTGCAATCTCGATTTCCAGGCTTGCATTTCTCACAGTCCAGTGAAACATGCGGAGGGATGCAGATTTTAATAAAATAGATGTGATTTGTAACACTTTTGCTGTCTCCCAGTTTAGTTCCAGAAATGCAGTCCTTCACATTTAACAGAATGATATACATTCCATTTCTCTAGGAATCTCATTTACCTTAGATAGTAAGCACCGAGTGGCAAGGAAGGAATACACATTGCTTTTCCTTATTATAAGAAATAACCCACAGCAAAAATTTTAATGTTCCAGAAAATACAAGGCTTTGTGCTTAAGCTTCCAATCAGGCACTAAACTAGAGCTACTAAATCCATTCCGGAAAGTTCTATTTTCCTGAAAGAGTGGGATAATTTTTTGAACAATAAATACATAAACATATGCAACACACTTGCAATAGAATTTAATCCCTAAACAGGGAAAACCTAAAATTTGTAGTAGTATGCAACTCCGAACTGTTCACACCATCCTTTCCTGTACAAAGCATATTGGTTTCACTATCTGAACCAGTAAGTTCAGCACTGAGAGACTTGATGGTAAGCCATGCAGCAATTTGTCGCTGAAAAGCTCTTAATTCAGCCATGCCTAAGGCTGTAGAGTTTGGGCAGAAGACAATGCAGATTTGCCAGGATGGATAATTGCACATTTAAACTGTAATGGATACAGTATGCAGCTGACTGTTTCAGCACTGCTCCCCGTATCCGCATTTCTGAAATCATGCACTGTGTTTTCTATATATATCCATAAAGCCATTTTTTTAAAAACAGACAAACAACAAACAGCGTATCTTTGCCATTAGCTGAAGTTTTAAAAAATGGAAACCAAAGGCAGATATAAGAAAGTAGCACTTTAACTGAAAAAAAGAATAAAAAAGAGAAGATTGGTCATACAGTCATGTGCTGAGGGCAACCAGTCAGGATTAACACAACAAACGATGGCAGGAGTACACTAGTAGACTACCAGACGGTAGTTGTATGCAATGTAGCAAACAGCTTGCTTTTCTAAGATTTAGCACATATATTGTTCTGTTTGCCCCATCATCTACATCCCTGTTGTCATAATGACAAATTAAAGAGTCAGCTATATCTAGATTAAGTTAGTTAAGTTTACTTATACAAGACAACATCATTTATGAAAGGCTTAAGTGATAGCAAGTTCAACTCAACAACTGTCAACCCGAAGTATTTCTTAATCTGAAAAAAAAAAAAAAAGCTAGGTTTACCCACAGATTTGTTTCACACAAGTCTACTAAAGCTAGTTTCAATTCGGTCTACGTGTTATTCTTTGTGATTTTATGCAAGCAGCTCATTACATTAAATTGTTTTTCATCACCTAATATAAATACAGGCTCTCAAGAGCCCGAAAACATGTAAAAGAAGCTATTTACCCTTTCAGAGTACCAGAAACTCTCATCGGTAACAAAGCAAGAGAGACCAAAACATAAGAGGCAGTTCTTCAGTCGTCACTTTGGTTAAAACATTTGTTTTGAGCAAACTTATTTTACTGTAGTAAAGTTTAAATCCCAAACCAAACCTAATTCTGTTAGGTGCTGTACACACACAAAGCAAGTTCCTGTCTGTTTTCTTAAATAAAGGCCACCTAGAAATCTAATTAATAGACAGAAAACAACAGACAAACAGTAGATGAACAGTGGCAAAAAAAAAACAAAAACACAGAGACTAACCAGTATGATGAGCACTGGTTTTACCACAAGAGTCATGCAGCCACTGCCACGGAGTACAATAGACTTGAGAGATAAATGTTTAGATAGGAAAACCTGAACGAACACTTAGTAACTTTGGGGATGTTTATAGATAATATTAAGCAAGTACAAGGGCAGTTCTGTTAAACGTTGTAAAATGGTTATTGTACCTGAATCTGATGGATAAATTACCAGCAATAAGGTGCGTATTTCCTACACAACTGCTACTGAAACCTGCAAGAGGGGCTGACTAGTATCTCCCTAGGACAGCTAAACCACAGTCGGCAGAGATTAATTCAAGACAGTAGAGTGCTGCAGAAGCAGTTGTGCTGAAAATGGCTGGTCCAGCAAGGACAGGAATGCCCAGGACTAAGCACAGACAAATGTAACCAAAAGCTTGGAGAATTTTCCGCAGAGTGGAAAAGTTGGATGATGTGGGAAGGGGAAGGGGAAATTCCATCTAGATGTAAGACAAAATTACTCACAGTTGAGAAAAATTAAGCATGTAACAGGTTGCCCAAAAAAAGCAGTGAAATCTCCAAGTATTCAAGACTTGGCTTGACAACACCCTGCATAACACTCTGCTTTTCACAGATCATCTCCTCAGGTCCTGTCAAACTCAGACTTTACTGTGACCTACAGTCTGTGTTTCCACTGTCCCTTTCCCCTCCCTGACATGTGTGAGACAAGTAATAAGTAAGGTTCAGTTCAAAGACTTTGCAGGATTTTCTATTGTATTTTCTATTGTATATTTCTATTGTATTTGCAGGATTTTCTATGTATTTTCTATTATTTTATGATCAGCATTATATTCTAATTATCTGAGTAACAAAAGATGAATAGAGATGGGTGTTATCTTCCCTTGTTAGTGAATAAAGTAATGGGGGCCTAAAAACAACTCTTACTTCCAACTGCAGCACGGGGCAAGGTCCCTTTTCCTTTGTGAAAGTAGAAAGCAGCACAACTGTGTAATGGCTGGAATATGGCTGCGAGGGCAGCAGTTGAAGGATGTAAAGCAAGCTGAAAGGTTAAAACTTGATAGTTTGAAAGTGCAAGAATGTAGAAGCACAAAAGCCAGACAGTTTCTCCTCATGATACTTGTTCAAAAAAAAAAAAAATCAATCCTCAACAAACTTGCTGACTCGAACTCAACGGGTTCAACACAAGCCAAAAGGACCTAAGATGTGAGAGGAGAAGGAACATCTCTCCTTGGGTGAAATAATGCATCTGTGCTTTGGCTTCCATTCTAACGACTGAAATTAAAAGGCTGAGCATCCACTTTTTCCTCTTCTGCCTCCCTCTCCCTACCTGAGAATTCGCCATCTGTTTATAAAATCAGTAATTTCATCATGTTCCTCTTTTCTACTAACAAAGTTTTTAAAATAATTATGAAAACACATCAGCTCTTCAGAACAGATACTCATTGTAGCAATTTGCAACAACTCCAAACTCTGCAGACATTTCTTAAGTAAACAACTTGCCCACGTTCAAGATGATGGGATGAAACTTTCAAGGAAAACCAGACAGAAGGATTTATTTTCAGATATACTGCTGTACAGCTTCTTGCTCTATTAAGCAACAAGAACAGGAATACAATTGCACAAAGAACCAGAATGGTCATTTGATTTGTGGAAGATATTAAAGGCTTTAAAATAAATGAAAGTGGCAGAAATTAAGACTGTATTTGTTATGTGGCACATAAATGTGTTTGTTATGTGGTACATAAACGTGAAATTCAGGCAAAATGCTATGTGTAGTTGTTTGCTGGAAAACACAAATCAGCCTCGTTTATTTGGGAACACAAACTGACCTTTTAATAACCAGAGATTAGCATTTAATAAAATGACAGCATGTTAAACTGAAATGTATGAGGACTCTGTCCCAAAAGCGATGCAGTATAGCCCATTTTGATATGGCAGCTGCAAGGCAGTCGTAATTATGATAACTGAGTTTATGACGCTAATACAGATGTAAATACAAACAAGGAAGTATTTCCACAGTATGACATGACTTCCCGGATATACTGTGGGGTAAAGAACTTTTTTATTATTATTATTAAGATGTGTATGTAGATGAATTAACATATAAAATGGAACCTGTACGGGACAGAGCTCTGAGTTAGTTTTATCCAAAACATTATCTCCAGGTTGGTGGTTCTGTTGTGAGATGCCACGAAATCAAGTAATGGGGCGAGGAGAACCAGCTTCAAGAAGCTGTTACTTGCAAACATGCATATTCGATCTGCCAGTTATCTCTCACTGGCACTCACTACTCGCTATTTTTTTCTTTTTTTTCTTTCTTTTTTTTTTTTTTTTTTAAACCAAATAAACAGGGTTTCTAGAGCACAAATGTAACAATCCCCAGTAACACTTTTCATGTGACTCAGAATACAAACTTGAGAATGGGACAGGTGTCCCCCCAGCTTTAGGCCCATCTGGCAACTACCACCCTAGGGGCTTTAGTTAATCCATCCTACTTTAAAGAGCAATTTGGCAACTACACATTGCTGCATTTTTTTCTTAAACTTGGGGGACAAAGTACTGAACATAATAATCCTTCATACTTTGCTTTTAGATACACAGGCAATAGGTGAGCAGACTAAATACATAAACCAGTCAAAAGGGTAAACAAACAAATTCAAATGCAAGTGACTTGGAGAAGATAATAAAACATTTTTTTTTTTTTTTTACTTTTGTAGTATCTGAGGAAAGGCTTGAGATTATAAAAAAAATGAGTCAAGCATAAACAAAAACCCAAAACAATGGGGAAAAAGCAAAACGCACAAAACATGAGGTTAATTTTAGGCCTCAGGAGCTCGCTGTTTAAGATTAGTTAGCAATCTTGGGCATATCGGATGCAAACTTTATGCTCTGCAAGTGTTAGAACTGCTGAATCCCCAGTAACAGTGTATTTTCTGCTTAGCATGAAAAGCTCCCAAAAACGCTTACAATGAATGAGACCCAGAAAAGCTCTAACAACCTTCAACTGTGAACAGAAATCACTTCCCTGAGAAATTAATCAAGTTACACCATCTAGCACATTCTTACGTTATCATCTGCTAGTCACGCACCCATCCTGCCTTCCTGGGGACGGAAGTGTGGAACTGTAACAGTTAAAATGGCAAGAGAGGGGACATCTTTTCAGCTAATTGTCACAGACTGCCTACATACAAGATAAAGCCAAGCAAGGCCAAAATTTACCCCCAGTACTGTTTATTGGTTTATTGTTTTGGTTTGGTTTTCGTTTTTTGTGTTTTGTTTGTCTCACTCCTTCTTGGCATATGCACTTGCACTGCAGTTGTTGACAGTCTTCTAGATTAGTACCTTTCGCAACAGTGCACACATGTAATCTTCAGGCACTCTCCATGAATATAAAGGAGGAACTGGCACAGTTCTGCTTCAGTACCTTTCCAGCAGAAATGGAAAGGCATCAGGATTAATCTCTAAAACGCAACTAAAAAGCAGTAGGTATGGAACAGTTAAGTAGTCTTTTTTCGTAGGGTGGATATATTTTCTATTCCACAAGATGTACCTGAACTCTACAGCAATGGAACTTCCACACTATTCAAACGGATACTGAAAAATGCCCAGTACTGACTCCTGAAATGAAGGATGACTTACAAATCACACACAGACACGTCCACAGAAAGACCACACTGCCAGTGCCACTCTTCACTAGATGGTTTCTAAGTAGCTTTGGGTTACTAAATCAGCAACAGCAGAGTAGGGGTTAAAAACTGGGGAAGAAACGTGCTTTGACAGTCAGCGTGCTAGAAAGGGCATGTGCTGTATCTGTCAGTCCATTTTTTGTAACTGCACATACCATCATTTAGCAGCAGTACTGGCTATCGGGGGAGGCCCCAGTCAACTGGAGGCCAGCAAAAGTGACAACCATCTACAAGAAGGGCTGGAAGGCAGCCCGGGAAACTACAGGCCTGTTAGTTTGATCTCAGTGCCAGGGAAGCCCATGGAGCAGATTATCTTGAGCATCATCACACAGCACTTGCATGGCCACCAGGCGATCAGGCCCAGACAGCATGGGTTTATGAAAGGCGGGTCCTGCTTGATGAACCTCATCTCCTTCTATGACAAAGTGATGCGCATGGTGGATGAGGGAAAGGCTGGGGATGTGGTCTACCTTGATTTCAGTAAGGTTCTGACACCGTTTCCCACAGCATTCTCCTCAAGAAACTGGCTGCTCTTGGCTTAGACTGGCGTACGCTTTGTTGGGTTAGAAACTGGCTGGATGGCCAGGCCCAGAGAGTTGTGGTGAATGGAGTCAAACCCAGCTGGAGGCCGGTCACTAGTGGAGTCCGCCAGGGCTTGGTGCTGGGGCTGGTCCTCTTTAACATCTTCATCGATGATCTGGATGAGGGGATCGAGTGCACCCTCAGTAAGTGTGCAGACAACACCAAGTTAGGTGTGTGTGTCGATCTGCTCGAGGGTAGGAAGGCTCTGCAGGAAGATCTGGATAGGCTGCACCGATGAGCTGAGGGCAACTGTATGAGGTTCAACAAGGCCAAGTGCCGGGTCCTCCACCTGGGGAACAACAACCCCAAGCAGAGCTACAGGCTGGGAGATGTGTGGTTAGAAAGCTGCCTGGCAGAGAAGGACCTGGGAGTTTTGGTTGACAGTCGGCTGAATATGAGCCAGCAGTGTGCTCAGGCGGCCAAGAAGGCCAACAGCATCCTGCCTTGCATAAGAAACAGCGTGGCCAGCAGGTCCAGGGAAGTGACTGTCCCCCTGTACTCAGCTCTGGTGAGGCCGCACCTCGAGTACTGTGTTCAGTTCTGGGCCCCTCACTGCAAGAAGGACATGGAGGTGCTTGAGTGAGTCCAGAGAAGGGCTATCAAGCTGGTGAAGGGTCTGGAGAAGAAGTCTTACGAGGAGCAGCTGAGGAAGCTGGGATTGTTCAGCCTGGAGAAGAGGAGGCTCAGGGGCGACCTTATTGCACTCTACAGGTACCTGAAAGGAGGCTGTAGCGAGGTGGCAGTTGGTCCATTCTCCCACATGCCTGGTGACAGGACGAGGGGGAATGGGCTGAAGTTGCACCAGGGGAGGTTTAGGTTGGATCTTAGGAAAAACTTCTTTACCGAACGGATTGTTAGGCATTGGAATAGGCTGCCCAGGGAAGTGGTTGAGTCACCATCCCTGGAGGTCTTTAAAAGATGTTTAGATGTAGAGCTTAGGGATATGGTTTAGTGGAGGACTTCTTAGTGTTAGGTCAGAGGTTGGACTTGGTGATCTTGTAGGTCTCTTCCAACCTAGATGATTCTGTGATTCTGTGGAATGGCACTGACTCTAAGCATGTCCACAAATACTTTCACTCATCACAATAACCCCTCTGGCAAGCTCAGTGGACTGACGAAGTCTTAAAACAGAAGCTAATGATGCTGAGGAGGACCTCTGCTAGACTGAAGTGTCTCTGTTAAAACAGTCACGAACAGACAACAGGCACTTCCGGGCTCTTTTTGAAAGAGCACCAGTTATTATATCCTTCTTCAGTCACATCACATTTAGATACATCAATCTTTGGATGACATGCCTGATAGAATAAACCAAGAAAAGCACCATTTGAAGAAGGTAAGGCATGGAAACTTCTGCTTGGAATGAGTACAGAGTTTATTTTTTCCTAAATAATAAGGGTAGAAAATCCTCTCTTGGCACTAACTACATCTATACTGGATGCCTAGTGTGTAAGGGAGTACAAGCAAAAACATAACAGGAAGTCCCCACTTTCAGACAGCGAAGCTGACTAGGAGCTAAGGGAAGGAAAGGTCAGCTCAGACCTACTTGGGTCAGAAATGACAAGAATGTGATGAGAGATGCAGGTCCAACTGCCTTGATAACCACTGCTGCACAAATTCTTCTTCTATAGTTGGTGTAGGGATTGAAAAATGAAGAAAAAAGTATTTAACAAGCTTACCAAGATATATTTCTAATGAGTTAACATGACTCATAAATTTCAGACAAACGATAATGAAGCTTATCTAAGCAATATGAACTCTTCTTCATCTTTCCTCACTATGAGGTCTCAGGGCTCTCTTAGAAAAATAAACAATTGTAAGACTGCAGTAAATGTCATATTCTCAGTAGTTTCCCTGCTTTGTTTTCCTTACCTTTTAAAGAGAGGCTCAATTCATATGTGCTACTGGCTGCAGCTGACAGGATCTAATTTGTTCCTACTACAGAAGTAAAAACAGGAAACATGGCACATGGAGAATAATGAACATTTTTCTTTCTTGTTCCTCTCTGGAAAACCCACAGC
Source organism: Nettapus auritus (assembly GCA_011076525.1). NCBI lineage: Eukaryota > Metazoa > Chordata > Aves > Anseriformes > Anatidae > Nettapus > Nettapus auritus. Next base: position 4,755,156 of record CM021770.1, on the reverse strand, counting down.
AGTTTACCTGTTTACCCTCTACTCCATGAAACCTGGAGAATTATTTTCCTCTTCACGTGTTTCTGTTAAGATTACTTTATTACTGCTTCATCTATCAGTAATTATTATTCATTTCAAGTCACTACCTGGTTACCTGTCTGCATTTTGTTTAATGTCCTAATGGGATGTTATTAGCTGTTAGTTCAATCCAGATGTCTCATATTATACCACAAACTACATTTTCATACAGACGAACCGTTTTTTTAAAAGAAGTTTTAACATCATGTAAAATTTAATACTATCTCAACAACTGTCAACTTGTTTCCTCTTTTTTCTCTTATCTATTTCCGTAACAGCAATATTCTGATTATCCACATGTTCCTGGGCAAAACTAAGTTCACAAAGCCTTTACAATTAAAAAATAAATACATTAGATGCTGAAAGAGTCAAAAAAAAAAAAAAAAAAAAAACCTGTCTAATTACATGCTTGAAATGTTCCTGAGGAAACAATCTGGTAAGTTACTGCTTTTACTTTGATGCTGAAAAATACCCCCCTGTGAACCGGTGTCCTTGTTGATTTACATTTCCCAATTATATTTTGATCAATGATTTCTCTCCCTGATTCAAATCTTGAAATCCTCTGTAATCAGCAGCACACTGTTCTTTGGCAATTTATCTTTAAGCCCCTACAAGTTGGCCCCAGAATGCTTTTATTTCCTCACCTTGGCTGCTGTGGTAACAGTGTAGGTCTGAATAGCCATCAGATTTACTGAAGCTTATAAGCAGATTGACATGGAACTGACATTGTCTGGAATGTATCTAATACGGAATGCAAACAAATCTGTGTTCAAAAAAGGAAGGCCAGGGTTTTCTCAGCTCTCTCTCTCTGTGCTGGCAGTCAGTATATGCAAGGGATGGCAGAGCAGTTGACTCATTTCACCAAACCTCAAAAAAACTCTCTCTTGAGAGTCTCTGAAAAATGGTTATTCATGAAGGAGAAAGCTGCACATGTCCTTTTTAATTAATTAAACTTCTTTTTTTTTTTTTTTTTCATCTCCTGAGCTCTTGTCATGACTTTACAATTGCTGGACTGACGAATGCATCCAAATACAGCTGAATACACTTTAAGCCACGTTTGTTTCAAAGGCATACATATATATTGTATGTATATATATTTTTCACTTCCGAGGAGAAGGAAGGGTATTTGCTCTTTGCTACCAATAGCTTCAAGTGTAGACTACAGTGTAATTTCTGATACTCTGTGGGTATTTTGCCTTCTCAAGTTGCACTTGCAAAGCAGAACTGGAAAACAGCACTGATAGAAATCTTCATACTAATACTGTCCGTTTAAGTACTGTGCAGTGACTTAATATTTTACGGATTTGGTACTTGCACAGCACATTTACACATGCACTTAGTATGTATTATGTATATGTACAGTCTCTTTAGATCAAAGCATTTTCTCCTCATACTACAGAAAGAACTACACGGGATGTAACATCCTTTTCTTTTTTCAGTGACTGTCCACATACGTGTACACATCACAGAGGACCATGAAAATATATACACAGTTACCTTCAGATGAGTGTCTGTGTGTTTGCAGAGATTGCAAATGAAGCCTTGCTGCACTCCTCAATGCACTTCCCCCAGTGAAAAACTTTGTAAAGGACGGATCAGTCATAATGACATCACCTGGAGTTCAAACCCAAGATGACCAGACATACGGAAGATTCTGATCTAACTAACAGGTAGAAACAACTTCATAATATTCAAAACAAAACAGAACAACAACAAACACACAACAATCCATGTCACTAAGTTAGGATGGGATGAACAATGCAGGTATTAAATAAAGCTTAACTAATCTAGAAAAAAAAGTCTGATGTCCAAACAAAAACTCTTAGGCTATGTTAATTGAAACAAGAACAGAAGACCTAACAGACTATCATTTACAATCTGGATTGAGATCACCTACCAGAACACCTGAAGTTTGAAGAAGACAAACTTTAGCCAGTTGAATCTGCTCTTTCATTTACCATTTCCGAAGACTGACTGCTCCCTTACAGAGAATATGAAAGCATTCAAAACTCATCTAATGATACATACATACTGCAATAACAGAGCCTTTCATCAAATAAACGTTCTTGGCAGACATTGGCCTTTCCTGTTCAACCCTGCAAGTATCGTTTGTAAAACTGTTTTTTCCTGAGGAGTACCAAAGAAAGGTTTTAAAATTTCCCAGCTGGCAGATAAACTACATCCTTTAAAATACTGGTTGTGAAAACACATCACCAAAAATATTTTTTTGAGCAGAAATGTTTCCAGCTTGCACTACTCTCAAAACGTACAAAGTTTAAAAAAGCAGCAAGTGAAGATGTTGCTTTCATTGCCAAGGCAGGAATACATGAGAAGTGAACATCTGGAAGATGGTTTAACAGCAACAGTCTACTCAAAAGTAACTGACAGGCATGAAATGAAGGGAAGCCGACACATGAAACTTCCTTGAATGCATGTGTTAGAAACCAAATATAATTCAAATAGGATTAGGAAACTCCTAAGTCGATTAAGAAATACAAATGAAAATAAAAATGCTACAGAATTGAAAAGTAGCAAAAGCAATAAAACTTTTTTCAGGCAGTTACAATGAAATTAGAGGGTACTGGTGGCATCTTGCTTCATGTAGTTAGGTACTGAACAGGACAAGCGGGACAGCCTTTAGTGAACTCTCCAGCTAACCTAAATAATTACCTAATTTTTTATGCCTGCTGACATGTATGACAACCAAATTAAAAAACTATATTTGATAATCATTCAAAACCAGCATCATTTAAGACTAATTTGTTAGCAACCAATCAAAACTCGTTACAGATGAAGTGAACCATTTAACAGTGCTTCAAGGATCTTTCCTTCAGTATACAAATAATTTCCTAACTGACAATTGCAGTAAGGACGATATACTTAGAAGATGCTGCACATTTTAATTCCTCTTGAACAAATTCATGCATTGCAACAGATTAAGAAAAGAGTCCATAAAAATTTCCATATTAGCCTGTAATGTATTTCATATTTAAAATAATCTGTTTATGTCTTTCTTCCAAACTGAAAAATCTTTCTCAGAAAATGTATCTGTGCTTTTATTACTGCTTTTTTCTTCTGTTTTTTTATTTTTTGTCTTCAAAAAATGTACTGAAATTACAGATACTGCAATTTGGTGCTTATCTTTTATCACCTGAATTGGGATTTGTAGACTGAAAGTATTTGGGATAAAATGCTGCATCTGACAAAATTCTGCTTCAAAATTTAAAAATAAGCTGTTCTGAAGCGTTTTCTTGAACTACAGAATATCCACTAGGATAAGTACACTGATTTTATCAGTGTTACAGACATTGGGCTGTTGAGTTCTGGTATGAACCTGGCAGAACTTCAGCAAGAGATTAGCAGGATCACACCGGCATGTACTCTGTTCATACACTCCACTGGGTAAGGTCAAAGGCAGAGCTACAAGAGACTTGGGCTTGTGGCCACATGATGCTCATTAATGATACAACAAGATTTTTATCAAATAAATATACATGATTATTTTTAAGAAACAAAACATGTTTTTCTACAACATTCTGATCTGTCTCTCTTGCTCTCCATGCAACAGGACTCAGCCTCCTTGAGTTGAGTCATGTGTCCCCTAGTAATCCGAAATGACCGATCAGTTAAACCTACCTATGAATTCTCCTGAAAACGCACTGATATCCTGAACTATCTTAGAAATAATTTTTAAATGAACAACTCAAAAACTTACCCGGATCATCATGACTGAGCATCTGATGTTATGAATTGTATCATACACCTTCTTAGAAACATCCACAAACTGGTTATCATCGAACAGATGCACTGTGTTCTTGCTTAAGCTCTCCAATGCAATATTTACTTGACTGATGAACTCTGGAATCACTATTCAAAAAGAACACAAAATTCAATGAGCACAAAAAGGATAAAACGCTTACTCTTTCTTTCTGGCAAATTGCCAGTCACATTGATTAAAATGTTATTTTAAAAGCATTATAGGAGTAACATGGTTGGTTCTAAGTAGAACATTTTTTTTTATCACAGCGACAAAAATGCATTTTGTGTGCATGTAAGCCATGGACAGTTATAAAGTATAACAAAGAACAAGAAAGTCTTAAAAAGGGGACAGAGGCAACACTTGTAAAAACATGCCACTGATTTCAACAGCAGTATTACCTGAGGAATCAGGCTATATATCCTCACCCAAAGTTGAAACTGCTATTTAGCAGAGACTTCTGCTATCTGCTTTCAGTCTGAACTGAGAAAAAAAAAGACTTAAAGATTGGTGCTTATTCTTTACAATTAAAAAGTACCAAAACCGTCGCTTGGATTTAGCCAAGGAAGCTTACCCTTTCTTTACTGATTCGACAGAAATTGTGCACCTTTAGCTTGATATTAACCCATGCTTTATCCAGAATGTACTGGGATTTTTTTTTTTTTTTTTTTTTCTGGTGTTATTGGCCCGACTTTGCTTTGCACACTGGTAACACTGTATCTCCCTTCAGATTTCACAGCAAGTCAAAGCAAAGGACACCCAACACACAGAATACAATGAGTAAAGAATGAAAGCAGCCCCAAAAGCTATCACAAACAGAAGGTCCTCGAACAAGTACAGATCACACTCCTTTGCAACAAGACTTCCAGTACTACTTCCTATCCCTGGGAGACTGAAGACACGGAAGAAATGGAACGAGGCAGAAATCAACTTATGTTATATTCGATATGAGTAATATGTATCTCATGAAACAGAATTATCTTCAGGCAGTGTATTGGTTTCATCTAAGAGTATAATATGCTTTCTTTCCCTTCCAACACAACCACAAGCTAATTCATAAATTTATGTCATGAGAAAGCAACAAAAGCATTATCTTAAATGTAAATCATTTCAATAAATTTTTGAAGTATATAATCAATTTTTATGCAAACAAAGATCCAGATGGTCAAATGGACTTCTGAATTACAAAACATGGCAACAGGTAATTTGAATATTAAGAAAAATGCCATGATAATGCTTCATCCCAACTTTACATGGAGAATTACAAACATAACATAGATAATAAAATTCACTCTTAAATTACAGTAACTACACTAGCTTCGAGTTCAGCTCTACTCCCTCTAGAGGGCAGAACAGTTACTTCGTGTGACACTTCTCAGTAATAACAAACTTCAGTGGTAGTGGGAAAGTTCTTTTTTTTTTTCCGTAAAATAGGTTTCCGCAAATGTTAAATAAGTAGATGTCCATTAAAAGTGTTAGACTGACTTTTTCCTTTTGTTATTTACATTTTAAACTTACTTTAAATTAACTATTTATATTTCTACCCCCAATGTTCTCTAAGCTATGTTTTTTTCCAAAAGAACACAGAGTTTGACTCAAGTTCCGGACCCCTTCAGAGTATTTTTCATAGCCCCTAAAAAAAATCTGCTGATCCTTGACACCAGTCCCATTTTAAAAACATGCCCACTGTATTGAAGTTTCCATTAATAACACCTCAACTAATGATATAAAAGATATTCGTTTTATATAAAACCAGTTACCACAGATCCAATTACCTAGTATCCTCCTAACGTTTAATCACTTTCTTGGCTCATTTACTCTTTCCACAAAACTACTTTTTTCCAATAATGAGAAAGATTAACAACATTTTAAACAATGTAAGAAAAACACTGTAAGAAAAATAATGTTATAACTCTTTATAAATTATCCTGGACACCTGAATTCAGTTTTTAACTACACGCTTCGAAAGCAAACTTTAAGAACCTGATCTATTATCTGCTTACACTGCCAGGAGCTCTTACGTTGATTTCAATAGGTCTAGGAACACAGAGGGATGGATTTGGGCCTTTGACTAGACCATGTATATTACAGTACATTAACTGACACTTTTTCTTAAATACAGAAACTATACGGTCCATCACATGAATCTGAGATTCTACTCACGTTCTAAGAGTAAAAAAAATATCATTTCCATTTCAGATAAATATACCATTACTTCAAAATTTGCAGATAAAAACTGTAAGGAGCTGTTGTCTAAAAGAAAAAAAAAAAAAAAAGCTATTCTTTTTAACAGGAAATAAATGATAACTTTTCAGCAGTCTTCTGATGTCCATATTTAAAGTAAGAAGGTTATACGAAGAAAAGAATTATCATGATGTACATTTAAATCCTGACATCAGGTTAAGTGCTACCAGTCAAGCAGCAAGGGCATAGGCGTACCTTCGATACCTTCATGTTCCAAAAAATAAATAATGGTAAAGGAAAAAAAAAAAAAAAAAGAAGAAACAAAACTAAAAAGTAAAGCAGCGAAGACACAATTATTCTTCTAATAGGCAAATATTTTTTGTCATGCAGGGTAATTCACTAATTCTTCTCTGTCTACCTTTTAATTTTCCTCTATGCCTGTCAGCATAGCTTGAGCTTTGTTTTGATTGGGTTCATCTAATCTTGATTATAATTGAGAAACCCACAAAGTAAAAGCAATTAATCCTTGATCTCTACCCTTGTGAGGATACTTTCAATATTATATCCAGGTATCCATTAACACTATGTTAGATTGAACTAGCCTCCAGGCTAGTTTATGTTTATCACTGGGAATAAAAATTTTTGCTCTAAAGATGCTCTTCATCTTTATCAACAAGTTAAGACTAGTCCTCCTGTGGCAGAATAATCAGAGAGCTGTGGCAAGTGGTGTGTATCTCAAGTTTTTTATCATCCCCCATAATCTGATCACTTATCATAAAAGTCAGTGTGATGTGTATAGTTTGCTCTCAGAGGATTTAAACAGTTTTCCAATTGCAGGAATTATACTAAATACAAAGGCATAATGAAAACCAGAGTGTAAGTGAAGTATTTACCACTCGAATGTAGGGCATACAGAGTGAATAAGAAATCTAGCTAGTAACTACTTCTTTATTTCATCTCACTCTTTGAGACCAAATAATAGTTTGCACTACTTGTGATTTAAAAATAAGCATTTGCAACTTCTTCTGGAGTGGTATCTAAGAATTTCAGATTGTAAGAACTGACTTACATATCCTGGTAACTCCATTTTAATGTTACACATTGTATCTACTCTTAATGTCATTTGAATCTGCAGTGATACACTACGCATTAATAAAATAAATGATCAAATATAACCATCCACATCAAGGCAGCTGTGCTGGCCAAGGCACACCATCTGAAATACATGGGCTTATTTTGACAGAAGCCTGAGCTGTAACACCCAAGCTGTGCTATTTAAAATGAAATAAACGGTTTAATGAGTGAAGACACCTTCATTATATTTGTTCAAAAATGCATTAAAATCATAATGGAATTACTGCAGACAAAGATGATTTTGCACTCACCGCAAAGAGCTGAACTGAGTGACACTGTCTGTTGAAACTCCAACCATTCGTGACTGTTAAAAAATCCACATAATACAATACTAATGTGACCAGGACTAAGCCTTTACTAAATTTTATTTCATTATGGTACATACGCTTCATTTCAAAGCTACTAATATTTCTTGGATACAATGCTAAATTAGTGACATTTAATTTTAACACTGTATCAAAGGACTGGCAGTGACATACACACACAGATAAATAGTGTAAAAGTTTTGTGTGCTTTTCGTACATCCCTTGTGCTTCTTCAAATATTATTGTTCATGTTATCTTTTTTTTTTTGTAACAAGCTTATCGTTTATAGCTAAAGGTATTAACAACATTTTTGGAACTTATGAACGTGTAAAGTATTTAATCCATGTTCCTCCATCAATGTCAATCCTAGAACAATTTAACAGACGGAAGATTCCTGAATCACAACACTCTGCCCTCCCCACACACACATACACACCCTGTCCCCATTATTTACAGCGCAAACAATGAAGAATGATCACTGGGGTATTAATTTAGTATTTCACACTCAACTTTTTCCATATTGAGAAGTGTAATACAGCAAGAAGTAGTCAAAGTAGAGGGCTGCTGCACACAGGAAGTCAGTACAGCTCCCCAAAATCAAATGATCCAGGTACAACAGCAGATGAGATTACTCCCTTTGGTCTTCAGTGGAAGGAGGGGAGAAGCATAAAAACATCAGTGGGAAAGGTGAAAATGGGACAACTTCAGTCCCAGTTTCCCTGTTAAAGACCTCTCAATCACCTTAATGAAAGGCCATCACAAACTGCTGCAATCAATGCTGAATTTAGGGCACCAGTCTCATAATATTACAACCTTGCAGCTAAAGTAAGGATAAGACTTTTTAAGAAATTAACCATTCTGAATATGAAAGTGAAATGATTGATAATAACTGAGACCCAATCACTGGCAACGTGTATTATTAATGAATGTCTATACAGAAAATTCCTGCTCTCAAGTATGAAAAGGCCCTAATTTATTCCTCCTTTAAACAGAGCCATCACAGTGATCTAATTTCCTATCTGGAAATGATATACTTATTTTCATTTGCACCAAGACCATTAGATCATTTAGATACACACAAAGACATTACTACTCTGTAATGCAGCAAACTTTAACTACATTACACTTTTCAGAATTACGCTGCAAGACCCAACAAAAGAATATTATATAGCTGTCTGAAGCTTCTTCTAAAACGCAAACAGAATTTAAGCAAAACTTCTCCAAGTCCTAAATTGACTTTCTAGATAAAATTAAAAATATATATATATGTTTTATAATCTGCTGATAAATAATTTTTAAAAAAGTATTCAGTACAGTGAATGTGAATTATGAACCTCTTTTGGACACTGCATTTTCTGCATTGCAACTGGTTATCTTAATTCTCTTTGTTCTTCTGTAGTTGTACTTATCTCTTGATTCTCTGATTTTTAACAAAAAATAACCCAATCCAAAATGAAAAGTAGGGCAATGGAAGAAATCTGTATCAATCCAAAATACCACACATACATTGACAGTCTAGAGAGACTGTAAAATGAGACACTGACAAACCTTAAAATACAAACACCTGTTTAAAAAATAAAAAAGAGAGAGAGATGGGGGCAAGAGGGTTGGAAGGGAAATATAAATGGGAGCATCAAGGTTCCTGAAAAAATCCAAGTAGCAGGTCAGGCTGGATGGGTACGGGCAATTCCTTGTGCCTTTGGAAACTCTGAGCCTGTGGACTGCCCCCTGTTCAATCTCTCTCTTCAGTCCTTCACCGCCTGGCAAATGCAGGTGGCACTGCAGCTCGGATTTAAGGCAATGCCTGCAATTAAACACCATGGTTCAAGGCTTCAGCTAGTGACTTCAAGGGATCTTTCTTTCCCCACTGCACAGATGTCCAGACAAAACATGGAGAGAGGCTTTGTGTTTGAGGGGGCAGATGGATTTCCCTGAGGTATCACAGCATCCAAAAGGGTAGGAAAATACCCCGAGATTATATAGATAACCAAGCTTTTCAGAAGCTCTCTATCTACTACATTTTGCTGCCATGCTCAAGGACAGGCTGATCATGAGATCTCAGATGAGGAAGACATTTACCCCTAGGTCATACTAGTGACAAACTTCAGAATTTTTTTTGCATTCCTCAGCAGACAGCGTGGTCCATGTGGGCCTGTCGTATCTGATCAGCTCCCTGCCTTTGCAAGGTGTTCATATGCTGCAGGAACAGCCACTCCTCCTGATCTCAGTTCACTGACAAAACAACATGACCTTCTTTAACCTAACTCAAGTCACTGGTCTCAATTTTGAGGCATCTGCCCCAAACAGCATGCCTTATGATACACAGGAGCTAAAACCAGAAGACAGTCTATGTGTATATATACACACACACACAAAATACATGTATAAAGGACTTTTCATAAGTGAATTTCATGTGGAAACACAGAGCTTTCCATTCAACTAATCCAATCTAATTATGATCCAGCATTAAACCTCCACATGCATGTCGTCACCTTAAAGCTAGTGGTCATGCAGCAGCACTATGAGAAAGATCAGTAAACTGAAATGCTTAAAACCTTTTTTTTAGTTGCCAAGCTAGTTCTGAGCTGGTTCACTGCTCTCGTCCAACCTGCTACCAGGCAAGACAGATGACACGCTAGCACTGATACAAGGCCGGCAGTAGGAAAAGGCAGACGGAGGTGGCAGGCACCACTGCTGTCAACAAAAGCTGCACTTAGAGCCGTTTAAAATGACTGTGAATTGCATGCAGCCTCCATTTCTATGACTAGAATTGTTACCAGTGATTTCCAAGGAAGTTTTTCTTCACTAGCTTTGTTATATTCCAAGGCAAAGGCTCTGCCAGCCAGGATCCCACTAACACATCAGGCAACTTTGAAAGGCTGCTGAAGAAATGCTACCAAATTGGGACTATCAAATGTACTGAACAGGACAAATCATTAAGAGGAAAGAGAGAACTTCCTACAGGGGAGTCCCTTCATTATATTTTAGAAAAAACATCTTAAGAGAAAACAGCTTCTTATTAATTACATGGGGAAAAGGTATCCTGAGCTTTTAATTTAAGAAACAAATCTCTGTGAAACATCTAGTGAATAAGCTTTATGCTATATACTGCTTAAGCTACAGTGATGTTAAATAGAAAAATACCTGTAGCATTCATACTTCTATGTGTATTATACATGCTGCTTATTGTTAATTTCATATTTGATATGCGAATTCCTATGAAATTTGAAGTAATCAGAATTTTCTTAAAGAAGAGCATATAAAGGACATTTGGGGGTAAGTAGGATTATTTTAGTCTTTAAAAAGAATGACCTGTGAAAAAGTCATTTAGAAGATATTTATATCATTTGAAACCATTTAAAATTACTTTTTTTTTTTTCCCACTGAAATAGGACTCACATTAAGGCACAAGGAGCTGAAGAAATGCAGAAGAAAAGACTTTCCTGCTGTATACTAGTACAACAGCAAAAGCGGATCTGGATCTAAGTACTGAAAATAAGACAGAATTCACTTCATGTAATAAATTCGCCATTATATCGGTGTATAAAAATCTAGGAAACGGACACCCTGGAACACAGAATATATTCCTGCCCCATGTGCAACACAGCCCAAGTTCTGCGTTGTTATAGATTAACATTGCTAGGACTAACGAGTGGGTTTGCTCACATACTCGCTTATGAATGCTGAGACTGACAGCTCATTCCATGTTCGCTGCTAGACCCAGAAACCAAAGCTTGGCATTATCCCAGCCTGTGATGCCCTGAGCCCTGTGATGCCCTGAGCCCTGTCTCTTAGTGCACTTTCTCTTCTTCTTTAAGAAAACCTAAATATCTTCAGAAGAGGCCACGGCATTCATGTTTCATCCAGTAAGGAAAGGAATTCCGCAAGTCTGTTCCTGGGTTATGGTGGATTTGTTTTTAATTGTACCTAATGTGACATACCACTCCCATTCCCTGTGACTGTTGTATAAAGTCGCTAATTTTTAAATGAAGAAAAAATAGTGCAGAATTATTTTTTCACCTTTTATCTGATAGAATTTCTGAGTCTTCAAAGAATGGCTTCATTTATTTTCTTGAATATGATGGTAACACTTCCTGTGTTATTTTAAACTTTGTATCTTTTTATTGAACTGCATAAACACTGTATGTACACATCCACACCCCCGTACACATGGAAAACAGGAGAAAAGAAAGGTATTTGTGAGGCATTACCACCTCTGTTTTATTGCTTGCAACTAGAAAAAATAAAACTGTTATCTGTTCTGAAACAGTAGAAAGAGAATTAACAGTCCACTATAATAGAAGATAACTGGCAGGGATGCGAAGACCTTTAACCTGTTTTCAGCACACAATTCCGATATCATTATGACAGGAGGCCATTCTCACTTATTTTTCTCTAATTTTATGTCAGAATAAAGCACTCCTTGATTTTTAGTACCTAGTATCTGATTACTTTTCCAATTAAAAACTGTTATAGTGGGTTGGATGAAGATGGTTAATTGAATTTAAGCATGAGGAAGTACTGGGGAAACCTAGCTAGAGCAACAAAATCAATGAATAAACACCAAATATCTGTCACTAAATGTAAGTACTTCTGAGCTCTGCTTAAAGTCACATAAAACCAACTATATTTTTAAAGTTGTATTTTCGCATCCTTCCCAAACAGTAGCTTATGCTCTATGAAGATAATTAATTATATGGAAAAAGACAAGACACATTTTATTAAATTGACAATTGTTCTTACAAACTGTGTTTGTAAGAACAGAGATTAAGCGGGGAAAATCAATTAAGATGGGTCTTCAGGTAATTGCAAATCTCAAAGACATTATGTGTTTGAGACAATGTTACATTCACTGAAGTGAATGGATATATGGTAATTTATACTAGGAAAGGGACTTTGTGAAAGAAATGAGCTGTGAGACAATTCATTTGTGAAGGGCAGATGCATGGATTTCACTTTTGTGTTTATACAGCCAGGTGCTCATTGCAGATACAAGTACATTTGCCTGATATTTTTAACACCTTTCTATATGCTGTTACTAAAACTGTACAGATCATTTTGTTCTAGGAGTGTCTGCCTTTTGCCAAAACAACAGTGCAAATAGCTAAACACAACAACCATTATTCCTCAAAATTACAGTATCACTTAAATTGTCACTAAAAATTTGGTGTACAAAGAACCAAGAGAAATGCATAATGGTATTTTTACCTTGCACCGTTGGGAGAAGAAAGAAAAAGGGGGTGGGTGAAGGTGTGCACACAGAGATCTCCATTGAAGATACAACGTTAATATTTGGACAGTTCTAACCCTACAATGTCTGAACACCTTAACTTGGGAAAAGCAGGTGTCTCCAATCTGCTGTAGTACTCTGACGATGTTACTCTAAGGAAAATGGTAGATAGAAGAAACTAGAGCAGACGAAAACAGGCCAAGAGGCAAAGGTTTGCCATGGATTAGAAGTCAAAAGTGATGAGAAAGAAATCCAAAGTGAAAGGCAGCTCCTCTGAGCAGCAGGAAGTTAAGCACGTGGCATCTCAAGACATCAGCAGGGGTGAAGGCTGTTATTCACAGGCACATTCACATAGCTGCAAGAGTTATCTAAGCATAAGGTGTTGGTATCCCTCATTCCCATAACGGTCTCAACACAGATCAGTGGACAAGAATACATCCTTCTGCTAGCAGATACAGTAAGATCCATGTAGTTCTCAATTATCACTGTAGCTAACACAGTTTTAAAGGGACAAAGCTAGCACTGATACCCCTTTCTCTTGCTCTAAGTAATTACATCTCTTTAAGGCTCTTAACGACTGGAAGAAACATGAAACTTGAAACTTGAACAGGACTGAGTTCATACAAAGCAGAGGAGCATCTACTATTAGGCACCCGGGGAGAAATGACAACTTGTGCTATGACGACAGTGTTTTGAAAGGGAGGTTTCAAAGCAGCCACTAACAAGATTCCCTGTCTCCTCTTTGCATCTTGACTGCTTCCAAACAACCTGCAGGATATTAAATGATTTTACCTCAGGTTTTTCACTAGGACATGCTTCAACAGTATTTGGAAACATGCTTCTGAGGACGTGGTGTCCAACTGTGGTGACTTTTATCTTCAGAAATGGCTTTTCCACTATGTGATCAAAAAGCAAAGCACAGTGCATATGCAAACTCTCTGTTCAGACTGTCAAAGGGCTTTGGTCTCCTTGGAAGTTCCAAATGAGCCGCTAAGTTCAATTTGCAATATTTGTGGATTTTTATTTTTTTTTAAGAGTTTCCAGATTTGAAACATCTTGAAGAAACTGCTCTATTCGGATACCTCAAAGGATGTGTGTATATATATATATATATATATATATATATTAGTGCTCTACTGCTCATAAAGTACTTATTTATTTAATCTATCTACAGGAGTTACAAGTATCAGCAAGAAATAATGATCTTTCAACAGAATTAAAAATATTTTAATGAAGCACAAAACATATGCATTACATTATAATCCATGTTAATAAAAGGTATATATTCTCCTTCCAATATTTTACACAAGTTTTTAAGTAGTACAACAACATTGTGGAACAACATTGTACATTGTGGAACAACATTGTGTACAACATTGTACAACACTGTACAACAACTGGAAACCCAGGTTAGTAATCTAGTCTCCAGACTCACAGATCTCTTAACGATTTCCTATCCAAAGTGTTAAACCATGAGCTCACCATCTGACTGAGCTGAAGAACAAGGCTGAGGAAGAGGACTTCCTAACAAAGAGTGCAAACGGCTGGAATTCTGGCTGCCGTGGAAGATGAAAAATATCATATCCTTCTTTTGATGCAAGCAGCTGCGTAAGCCTTCTTGGACACTTGTTTTTGCTGATGGTGCTCACACATCAGAAGGGTTTTTTTTCTCTCTCAAAGCGCTCAATGTACAATGTTTGCCCACACTGCTCTACAGAAATTAATGATAATTAAGACAGTTGGAAGAAAACACAGAACACCATTCACTTGTAGAAAATAACGGAGCTCTACTCAAGCATCTTCCACAAAAAAAAAAGCATAGGTCTAGATAAGGAAAGTATCTTTAGTTTCTTCTCTTACTTAATACTTTGGAGCAAGATCATCGCATTCTATTTTATTCTAATTGTATATTATTCTCCATATTACTATATATTCTAGCTCTTTCCTTGCACACTCAAAACACTTTCTTCATCCTTGAATATTCCTCCGTTTAGAAAGTATGTCCAAAATCTGCATCTCCGCATCTTTGCAAAAATTCATACATGCAGACAGAACTCCCTAAGGGGTCATATAGGAAACAAACCTATCCGAGAACTTGACAAATCTTCCTCATGCTCAAAGCAGAGTAAAAACTGAACTCAGTGCTAGTTGTGCTGGATTTCATCCAGCCAGGCTTTGACCTGAACCTCTCTCAGCAACATTTCAAAAAGCTGTCACATTCATTTGGATAGAACCTGCATGTCTTTCTCTGTTATCTAAACTGATTTAGTTTTAACTACTGCAAGGACTGAGAATATTTTAGGCGTTGTTTGTATATCTAATTGCATCTAAAACCAAATGGTAAAGTGATTCTGTGTAATTATAAGATATCTGGCAGTCCAAACAGATCAAGCATAAACAGCAGAATGAGATGATCATATACACGAAAGCCCCTTAACCAGACAGAACTGATGTAAATTATGAAAACACCTCACACAGGCTAAGTCATTGCTTTCTTAGTTTTATATTGAATGATGAAGAGACAGAGTATGATGCATACCAGTTATTTATATAAAGTAGCAGGATGGGCTACCATACAAAACAAAGGACAAAATGGTAGAACATTGAACTAAGAATACCAGAGGTACTGTTCAACTTGCCCTATCCCTCAATTCTTACCCCCAAAACAGAAAAGCTTTCAAAAGCCAGAATCTAAGTGAGGCATTTGCATTCACTACACTCAGAGTAATTGCATCCTGTAGTACATATTTTTCCCGAGAAAAGAAACCTTGCCTCAACCATCTACCAATTACATTAAGAAGAATATTCTTCAGTATTACCTGAAACTTCTTAATCAACTAGTAACTAATTAACTAATGAACATTTACAGCTATCAGTGCTAATGCTAATACTGTTTTCAGGAATAAGTTCTTTAGGAAAAGAAAGTCCTCTATGAGAATCTGGAGGAGGAGCGAGAATGGATACTTGTAATAGGTGCTGACTGTTCTGCCTGCACAGCCATGGTGAATTCCAATTGCAACGGACTGCTGACGGACAAGGTAGTGATTCTCAATTAGATTTCCTGCTACTTTCAATTCTATCTAGAGAGCACAAGAAGGCTGAAAAAGTTCCAGAAGGTTTTCTGTTCTTTACTTGTGGTTTAGAGTTTACAAAAGCTTACTACAACATTACTTCCTCCTAACCCGCAATGCAGTGAGATTGAGAATGGCAGCCTTCAGGATTCAACTATGTCAGTTAACAACTCTAAATACACATCCACTCATGATCAACAGTTAGAAACATACTACACTGAGTAAACTAACATTGCTCTCAACATCATCAGAATTTAAACTCCATAGATTCAGAGGATACAGGTACATACCTTATTTGTCATACAGAGTAATATATATACAAGACAAGTGAAGAAGTTGAGTAAATACAAGATGATTACATGTTGCTGTTAAGAACAACTATGGAGCACTGCAGAAAATCTTACAATTAGCTCTCAAAAAAAAACCCAACAGTTTTAAAAGACTGTAGAGCAAATAAACACTCTAAAAATAAAGTATCAACAGACTTCAAATGTTTATCTGTGTATCTGACAACAGATCAGATTAAATCACACAGATTTACTGCACCCATTTGCAAAGTTGCCATGCTTCAGCTCTCTTCTGCTATAGGATACTTCTATTAGTATTTTGGAGACTCACCAATGCGGAATGAAGTATTTGTAACCTTTGGACATTATAAAATACTTCCAAAATTATAACACTGCCAATTCTTACAAGTAAGCAAGACAAGGGAAGATAATTTGCTTTTTCTGGGAGTCTGAAATTGCTACTGCACAGAGCACAAATGCATCCTTTAAAAACTTTTAATTGTCCAGAAAAGGTGACCCTTATATAAATGCACTTAAGTATCTACTTAAAAAAAAACGAAACATTGTTTGTCTCCCTTAACATTTGGAAGAAAGAAAGCATCCTGTGTTGTAATGCTGGTTCTGGGCTACACAATATAGAAAACACTAACAGTCTGATAGAAGAAACACTCATTTGCAGCTTAAGTTCTGCTTCAGATAAAAAGAGCACACTATTGAAAGATTGATGGCTTCTCCCAAACATTTCTGTTGCTTAGGAGGGGAGTCAAACTGTTCACTGCCTAACCTAGTTGTTGAAGCAAGCTCCGACTAGTCCATATGAGAAGCATGGCTGCTGCTTTATATTGCCATGGCATGGCAACAGAAGGCTTCTATCATGACTTTTTTGTAACAACGCACAAGGCATGCACCTTCTAATCTTCCAACTGAAGCTGTCTACCTTTTAATTTTTAGTTCTTGACAGCAATCATAAAGGAGAATGAGTGATGGTCAGCTGGATATTCCTGCGTGAACTACATCCCAAATGCTCTAAAATTGATGGATGTATTACTACACTGTTATCTGCTATATAAAGCTTCACTTTAAGATGAATCTTAAGATGGTCTAGGGAATTATTCCAGAACTAATCTAACTACAGTTGTTTAATAGCACTGGGTAATCTGAGGGGACAGTCTGAAATTCTCATCAACTCTGAGTCAAAACAAAGCTCACAGCAGACCAGACCTTGTATAGTACAAGTAGGGGTGGGATTTGGGTAAAAAAAGAATCTGGTCCTTAGAAAGGAAAGAGAAGCCCTATTTATAGATATTTTATTCAGCATATAATTAATTCAATAACAGTTCTCCACGTACTGCCATTAATGGCAGTGCTGAGAGACTTACTGTGATCTGATGTGAACAAAATGATCACAAATGTATCATTTATAATTTTAGCAAGAATCAGTTCTACTATATTAACAGATTTATGATCCATACATAAACACACATGCATAAATAAACCCCGCTGAATTATGCATATGTTCCCCCCAACACGTTCTGCTGCATAACTTCCAAACCCAGCAGCCTGCAGTTACTATAGAGGAAAGCAGTAAGAGTTGAGAGTTCAGGGCATGTTTGCCAGAATGGAATCTGGGCGGGACACTGAACATCTTATCCAGAGTAGGCTTTCCAATGGTTAACTGTACATAGTTTAAAATTTATTTAAAAAAAAAAAAAAAAAAAAAAGAGAGAGAGAAAGACCATGTAATCTGATGATTATGATACAACGTTCTAACATTTTGCTGAAATTTTGTTATAAACATAAGAAAATATTCTACATGAAAATATAAACTGTGGAAGGTTTTCTTGCTGTTATTTAATTCAGGTTAAAAACCAGAAACAAACGATACCTCTGCAGATCTGAGAATGATCTAAAACTGAAAAACAAAAAGTGAATTTTTCAGGTCTAGGGGAAACAAAGATGTCCTCACAGATTATGGAATATTGAACAAATTCCTAAGCATTTTGTGATTTGTGAGATAGTTACCCAGTCCACAGCCCTATGTAGAAGGCAGGTTACACTCTGACATGTAAATGTTGTGAAACCAAATGGCTAAAAGCTATAAACATTGAAAAATTCTAAAAGGTTTGGTCCATGGAAAACAGAAGAAACAACAGTAGGTGTATCTGACCAGCTGGCTCCAAGACGCAACAGAAATAGCCAAAGCTACTAGGTTAAGAACTTGAATGTCCCTAATATACCTTTTTTTTAAAAAAAAAAAAAAAAAAAAAAAAAAAAAAACTCGGATAAAAACTAACGAGTGCGGTAAGGTAGAGGACATCCCTAATGTACTACAGTGTTTTAAAAGACAACAGGACAAAAGAATTCTTTGAATGTTGAATGACAAAGGAAATAATTGATAAGCTGGTGTCCCAAGACAAAAAGTTAATCACAGACAAATATGAAAAGAGCACAGTGTATTTGTAATTCCCACAAGAATGAACAATAACAATTATAACAGGGCTTGTAGGTGCAAGACTGAGAAAAACATTAAAACAGCAGGAAGAAAACATTGCCACAGAGATCCTGGAAAATACATTCACAATAACTATCTGGAAGGTTCCAGAGCTGCAAGTGAAAGGCAGACTACAGAAAGGTCCTCAGCACATGAAAGGTCCTTAGCATTGAAAAGAGGGGAACCTAAGGTCCTCTGCATAAGAAAGTCCCAGCTGAAATGCTGGTAATGGCTTTGATATGGGCACACAGATAACAACTGTCCAAGTTAAAGCTCGGTGAAGGGTCTGCTCAAGTTTAAAATACTTCCTTAAGTTTAAAATGAAATATAAAAGAGAAAGATCAGTAGCAGGTCCCTGATCTTGTTAAAAACTTAAATCCATTATGAATGGACACTACCAAAAGAATCCCTGTCCTCGTTCCTTAAGATCTAAAAGGGAAAAGATACTAAAAGGGATAGACAAAGTTAATTTACATGATGGAAAGTCACAAGTCATTTCTTCAAGTAGCCTCAAGGAAACAGAAACAGTATAGAAATCATCACATTGTGTATGCTGAAAATACAGGAAAGGACTGAAGGGAGAAAGTAAAGAAAAAATGACAAACAGTATCCTGGTAGATGTAAATGTATAGGGGGGTGGGGGTAGGACCACTTAGTACATTACATTACAATTCTAATTACAGGCCATTATTATATTAACATCTAAGGAAGGCTTATGCAAGAGTCCTCAGCTCCAGAGTCAGACTGCAAATAAAGCTGGTTCACAAGGATACACGGCAAATGTGCTATCACAGGAGCAAGTTTTAAAATTCACAAAAAAATCTTCCCTTTCCCAGTTTCTTCAGCAGATGCCACTAAAACCAAGAGACCTTTCCCCTCATCTTCCTCCCCTCTCCCCGTTTAACTAGGTGAAGTGACATCATGTATGTCAAATCCATGCTGGAAATAGAAATGTATTTTACTATCCTAATTTAGAAGAAAGACCTAACAACCAAAACAAGAACAACAACAACAACAACAAACTGAAGAAGGCTAAAATAAAGTTATTAGCTTATTCTTAAACATAACTCCATTCTGTATTAATGTTGTGTTTTAAATGCTGTTCTTGCTATTTTTTTATCTCAGGAAGGAGAAAAGTTTTTTGGAGACTGTGTTTAAGACCTAGCGCCCTAGACAGCAAGACTGCACCAGACACTCCGAAGCTCTTACTGAACAAAGCCTGTTGGCACAGGGCACTGGAGAGATTTATTCTCAGTTCCTTGGATGATCACTAAGCACAACAGCATTTTAAAGCAAGCAAACAAGTAGTTATGAGCACCTTAACTCTCATGTACCATTTATAATTAATATGTACATTAATGTTATTAAGAATTAAGAAAAGCTACTTGTAAGCTACAGGAAGCGAAGGTAAGATTGGCAATAAGGCATGGCATCATGCTCAGATTCATTTTTTATCTGAAACACAAAAGACTTTAGACAACATTTCTGTTTCTTCAGAACATTCTTAACGTGAAACAAATCTGACAGTTTTTTACAGCTAGTATTTTTAACATAGCTTCAGAAGGATTAGAAGAGAGTTTTACAAAAAAGCTCACTGTGGACTTAATGCAGGTTGTTCACTCTATAATAGATCAAAAAATAATGGATATTGCTTTAAATAGTTTTACAACTCTTGGTAATCCTAAGGGGAAAAAAAAAAAAAAACTAAGGTATGCAACTACAAACATCCCTAAAACTTGAAAGGCAAGGAAACATTTACATACAGCACTTTTCTTAGTTCATACAGTTATTCTCTTAGTTTTTACAATTCTTTGTTGAATATAGTTTCTTATAACCTGTTTCTTGTCTGAGCTCTACACCAATTCCACAAGCTTCCAAGCTGAAGCCATACTCTATCTTTCAGTAATTTCCAAAGAAAGGACTCAGTCCTATTTAACAGGCCTTGGACTTCACAGGCAAGGGTACAAACCTGTATGCTGAACAGAGTTTATTATAAAGTACAATATTCTCTTTAATCTCACTCTGAGGGTGACAAACAGTGAAAAATGTTTTTCTCTTAAAAATACTTCACCCTTTTAAAGTAATTACAGATTTTGATTTTGCATAAACTATAAAATGAGATTCAGCGACCTCATTTCAGCTGCCGTCACCTAAGTCATCTAGAATGAGATTGGTCATATTGGTACCTTTTACACCATGAGAGAGATACGGACCTTCAACAGCTTATTCATTCTATGTAACCTGAAGGTATGTCTTAGGCAAGACAATGAAGTCTCTGGAAATACTTCTCTTCCCCCACTTTGGCTTAGATGGCATGCAAAAATATAATAAAATACTTTATGTCAGAGAGAACAGGATAAAATACCACAAAGCTTCCATGTGTTTCCTCCTTGGCTGGTATCTTTTTGAGGGAGTAAAGTTTTTGAATTGGATAAAATATATAATCCCTACTGCAAACAATTCTGACAGTGGACAAAGGAACTGTCAGTTGCTTAGCATAAGCTGTTGTTACAAGTCTAGGAACTGTTGTTTGAAAAAAGCAAATAAAGCAACTTAAAAAATACAAAGTTACTAGCTTATGCATAGAAGTGCGCAAGACATGGACATAAATGAAAAAAAAAAAAAGCAGGAAGATCAAAATCAGGTAACACTAATATCTTTACTTGCTGAGAAAAAATTCTTTCCCAGGGAAAAGCAATGCAGTAGATTCAATCCATCACGCTGAATCTTTTCTCCAATAGTCAGTAAAGGTTTCATATAGACCTGGCGCATGCATTTTCAGGGCATGATTCTCAGTGCTGATCTCATACCATCTGGACAGGGATGCTGGTTCAAATGCTTTATGTGTTTCTTTTCTGACCACACACCCTAATGTGCTAAAACCTGAAAAGGAGATAGAGCAGCTCCCAATCTCATCCTGACATCAAACTAGGATGTACTCAGAGTGCTTGCTCACACCAGGAGCAGGAGAGTATTCCTGTGTCCCACATCTAGCTGTAGCCTCATTAACCTGAAGTGTCACTTAACTCTCTGTAGACACAAGGGCAGTCCGAACCAACTATCTGCACTGTCAGATCATATACTGTCTTCCTGTATTCTTCTGCCCCATTATTTTCAAAAGCAATACTATGGAGAACAGCCTCCTTCAGTATGTGACCCTGATAAATGCCTAAAACAGGTCCATCCAGTGGAATGAATTAAGCAGCTATTTAGTAACTTAACTGTGTAATCACATACTTACAACAGCATAATGCATACACCAAGTGCAAATCAAGGCTAAAAAGAAAAAGACAACCTTTATTCTGGTATAACTGAACTTTCAAGAGCCAGACTCCACAACCTTATCAGTGTTTTGACAGAGCTTTGCTGTTTTTTGTTTAGGGTTTTCTCGTTGTTGGGTGAATGGGCAGGTGCAAAACAGAGGAGAGAATAACAAATTGGAGAAAGCAGACACTCCAATATACGGTACTATAAAATCTATTTGTTTAAAACCAACTGGTACCTGAACAGGACTATGTAACCTCAACTAGAAAACTAAGCGGCAGCTTGTAACAGTTACTGTACAGCAGTTATTAAAGTAGTATTTGATGAATGGCTAATTTTGCCACCTCTATTAAGCATGATGTCTTCCAACAGAAGAGAGAGATTCAGTGATCTTATGCTTTCGTGTGCACTTTTGCAGTTTCTGTGTAGTACAATATTATTCCGTAATTCTATTTTCACTAACTGTATACTCTTCCTGATACAATGTCTCTTCAGTAACACATTACCTTTTTATTGGGCATAAAAGATGCACTCCACTGCCCCGCGTTACTCATCCAAGCTAACTGATGGCAAAAAAAACTGCAAAGTTATTTCCTAGTGAGGTCTCACCTTGCTCCTGGGAAGTCCCAGCAATAACTGTGTGCATTGGGTTAAACTTGAGGACTGCAGCTTACCTGCATTTTTCATGTCTCTTGAAGCAGTAGAAAAATAAAACCAACCAAAAAATCCTCATAATGATTGGAAGAAATAAGAGTCAGAATGAAAAGAACATTTTTCCTTTTACAGCTCCTATTGCATTATGTGAAGTACAGGACTTCTAAGTTTAAAGTACCACAAAGAAATCTGCGCAAATGACACCGTGCTTGATGTCCCTTGACACAGCCAGATATTCCAACCAAAACCAGTTTTATGCTTTCTCATCTTTTTTAAATACACAGATTTAGATATGTATTTCTGTCACAGCAATGCAACAGAACAGAAATCAGTGTCAACTCCTGGTGTGTTTCAACACCACCAGTTTCAAGAAAGAGCTCAGCTTTTACATAAGAATCAAAACCATGCTTTCCTGCTGCTTCCCCTACTATATGTCATAGTACTTTCAAAAGTTAAGAAAACAAAACATTATTTTCCAAGTTCTCAGATTTTCTCATCAAAATGTCAGAAAAGGAGATAAAACCAGGCAAGTCTATTCCAATATCCTCTCACTATTCTGCCCCTTTTGCAAATTCTCTGCTATGTCAGTTCACTCATTTCACATGAAGGCAGTTCTGTCCTGGACCTATATGAACTGATTAAAAACGTGCTCAAACTTCCTGTCTTTTCTTGAAGTAAAATAAAGTAAATGTCAAGCGAACATAACATATTAGAAACCTGTTCAGACTGACAGAGCTAGCATTCAGACCTCTGTGGTCATGGAACTGAATCTTCTATTCCAGAGACACACAGATTTACCAGAAAACTTCTTAATGGCAATAGCCACCCAACTATTAGACTGCCAGCCACTTAGAACATGTAAATCCTGGGGTCTCAAAAGACTCCTAGTGTATATACTGAATCAAAAAAATGTAAGGCCAGAGATTAAGTGTTCTAAGACACAAATAGGATTAAAATAAATTCTGTTCACACCCAAGTAGCCTCATGCTTTGTAATGCCCTTTAAAGAATAAGTAGAAAAAAATATTAATTGGAAATGGCTGACAGTTCGTTTCAGTTTCTTCTTGAGAGAAATTACATTTCAGACGTGTAAGATAGTCTTTCACAAGGAATAGCACATATAGTGACACAATTTATATACTTCATCTCTCCTGATCTTCCTCCAGCCCCTCATATCATATTCAGCCTTACACTGCTTACATTAAAACCAGAAACCATTTATAAAATAGGACAGTCACAACCCTGCTTCCAATATGGGGATATTCCCATAAAGAATACTCTCTTTAGTAACATGGAAAATGAAATAGACGCTACTAAACATTTTAAGACGTTCCAAATTCACATAGCAAAATTGAAGATATCTGAGAATGTTTAACCACTGCACAATAATCCTTGAAGAAGTAAATGTAAACAAATCATGAACCTGCTTCTATTTCTCTACAAGCTTTCCTTTCATCTGCTTAAAACAGATGTACTGAGGCCAGTAAAACACAGCAGAAAGTGCTGCCTTGTCAGTTACTAGTCTCCGAACATTGCTAATTACATTTATTTAAAAACTCTAGTGAAAGTTCTCCAAAAGTTAAAAACCCTTACATGAATTATGTAATTTAATTTTTTAAACTTAGTTTTTAACTGTATGGTATCATAATAATTGGATAGTATGCTGAAAGGAGATAAGAGATCCTATAATGAAGCATCAGTGCATAATTAATGCATTAGAATCACAGGATTCCTTTTAAATGTGACGTATAAAAGAATGCTTTTACAACTAAAGAAACTGAGAACACAGTTCAGAAATGAGACTTACCATTCTTGGTTAAATACTGAACATTCTTCATCACTCCTTCAGTATAAGCCCCTGGCTCGTAATTGTCCATCTCACCCGAAACAATATGAGCTACTCTTGAAGCACGCCCTCGGATCGCACCTGCTGCACGATCTAAATTGTCAGCATTTTGCTCTCTCAGTGCGATGATACACTTGTTTACATCCTCAAGAATATGGCTTTCTGCAAATAAAACAACATTTATTTTTAGATGGCACCTCTTACAACATCAGACGTATTTTAGACATTGACTAGATTTTCTTCTTCTCATTTGAAATACACTGGCCAACAGAAGTGGAAGGAAAACTGAAAACACGACTACATCTACACTGAACTCTCCTTGAGATCCTTAAAAACAATTTACTGATCTGTAGAAAGGTAATGTTATACTATTCTACAGGCAACAATAACAATAACAAAACAGTCAGTTACAAGGTGTCAGAAAACATCAAAACCACAAAACCTTACAAGTATCATGAATATGTGTAGTATAAAGGAAAATTTAAAGGGATTATGACTTATTTTCTGTTGAGACCTTCTGTGAGAAACCATCATGAGAAAAGGAGCTATAACAAGATAAATCTTTGCCAAAAAACAATTGCCTAAACAACTAACTTGTTTTACGCCTGTGTGTTAGGATCTTCATGCTGAATCATATTAACAGAGAAATATTTGGGGCTGGTATTAAGACTACATCATTATATACCAGATTATCTCAAACTACATTATTACAAAACACATGTTGATATTTTACTGTGATAGTTACATCTCTTATACCAATACACTTACTGCATTACTATCTATGTTTGATAGAATATTATTTAAATATGTGCAAATATAGCTCCCAATAAACATACGTAATCAGTTATCAATATATAACACGATTATGCATTATACTGGCTTCCTTTTACAGCTGCATTATTTCACAGTGCCTACTTGTCTCACAATACCCTCCCCTTCAACAATCTGTCATGCCCTAACGAAGGGATTCCTCTTTCCTCGTTATGCTTTCATTGCTACAATATTCCTTCCCTTATTAGAATTTCCCTCGTTCGAATTATCACCTCACAACTCAAAACTACATTGAAAAAATGAAGAAATGTATTTTTCTTCATCTTTTCTCAGTATGACAATTGCTTTATTGCCCACTTGATTTAAATGATCTGCTGCAGTATATCCAAAGACTATGCATTTTTACCTTAATAATTAGAACACATACGTATGTCCTAATTACCTTCTACCTGTCCAAATACTACTATATTCAAAATACTACACTCCTAGTACAAAAATGAACATGAATTTTGGGAATAGGTAGGGAGATTTGTTACTATATGTGAAATGCATACGTGACACAGAGCAAAATCTCAAACCCAAGCTCCTGGACGATACTAGAGGGGTTAAAAAAGATCTTCCTAGTGAAATGCTTAAAGGAAAAATAAGCATGCACAAAATCATCCCACTAAAGGGATGACAGATGCCATAAAACATGACTGTTCTTCCACAGCACTATAAAAAAACAACAGTATAGATCACAGTAATTGCTATCTTCTGAATATAGTGAATATTTAACATCCACATGGCTTCTTCAACACTTGAAACAGTAAAATCAACACACGCTGGAGAGCTGCAGAAATCTTTGTTATACGGTTAACCAAAGAGGTACCCAGTGGTCTTTGCTAAGGACAGGAGTTGAAGTAAGCCGATTCTGTCTTCCTCAGAGATTAAGCACATTTCTAGTGGGAGGTGTTCCTGACAATGGGGGATTGGTATTAGATGATGTTTAAGGTCCCTTCCAACCCAAACCACTCTATGATACTATGATATTTGAAAAGCTACACTACTCTTTTTCTAGAAGAGGTTATTATGCTTCTTTCTCAACATCCACCTTCTCAGCCTTTCCAGTAGCAATATTAAAGTTGCATTTCTGCTCAACAAAATAATTTTTGATAAACAAATTTATAGCAATGAGAAGGAAAAAAGAAGAACATCATCAGAAAGACAGATGAAAGAAAAAAAACAATGGTATTAAGGTAAGAAATATGGGCCATAAAACTAAAGAGTAACAGACCTGAGCAAGAATTCTGTTCTGGCTGGAGAAGAATATCAGGAATGTCAAGAGTTACATGCAGAACAAGTATGTGCTATTATGTTACGATTCCAGTCTCTAATACAAGTATTGAACGGCATATCCTATTTCTTCACAAAGTAATCTAAATATAAAACTGAATTTACAGTATAAAGGGTAAAACTGTAAAATGTAAATAAAAAGAGTATGTTTACAGTTTTTAAGCTTAAATGCTTTTTAAAAGTGTCTGTTAGTTTTGTTATTGAATTTCCTTTTCTCCACAAACCTAAAATCTGCTGTCTCTCAGAGACTATTGTAAAACAACATTAGAAACACAAGACGTGAAGGTTAACAGATTTGCTCTATCTTCAAAAGTACCATTGTAAAACTTCTCTTGCATTAAAGCATGAAATAATTCACAGTATACATGCTTCTTTTTAACTCAGATGACTGCCATTCAGTATATCAGCATTAAATTACATTTTATGTTACATAATAAATTGTAAAATCATGATAACTCGAACAGACAAAACACATCAAACAGGTAATCCTGAATTACAAACTGCGTCTGGCACGAGTATCCTGGGATTCTGTCTATACAAAAATTATGAATTGTGGTTCAGCATACAGAACTGCTACCTCACAGAACGCCTCTGTGAATATGGAAATACCTATTTGTCCCTGTCCAAAGCCTTTCGGGGACAATATCAAAGGTCAGCAGAAAAAGGGAAGTTCACTTGTGGTGACTTTGATCGCACTGTTTGTTCAGCCTGCTCAAATTCTCTATCTACTCCCATGGACCATCATCTACATGAAAACAGGGCAATGGCAAGACTGGCAACGATTGCAGTTTCACTGATGCCAGCTATAAGACACTAAATAAATAAATGCAGAAGGAAGGGGCAAATGGCAAGATGCAGAGAGACATTTTGGGAACTACCCTGTGCTACCTATACAGGTTAATACTTTCTCTTTTTTCAAGCATCTTTCCCCTTGTGCCTTCCACAGCTGGAGACCTAAAAACAATCCAGTTTGTGAACATGCACATGGTTGATAAAGGCTGAAGCACAACAGAAACGCCCTAAGGGCCGACAGGCAAAGAATGCAGGAGATAGGACTAACAAAAAAAACAATTTTGTTACCATAGTTATGTCTAAAAGGAAGAAGTACGAGTCAGCATTACATTAGGTTTATTACTGTTGATGTGTTAAGAAGGAATTAATGCATCAACCTCTACTTTTAAGTCCTTTGTGTGAAGAATACACTACTTTTTAACTGCTCAGCAGAGATGACAACTAAAGGGTTTAGAGGCTTTGTAAATAGAAAGGTACAGTTCTTCTGATATTTACTAAGTGAATTCTCAACCACAGAAAAACATAAATAACCTGCTATCTTGAATTATATGTATCTCACATAACTTTCCAATAAAAACTGCATGTGGCCTACTACTCTGTATGAATGTAAATACTATATAAAAGGCACATATAATGGAAAGCTCACTTTTTCCAAACCCTTCCAAGAGAAGTAAAAGGCAAGACTTCCATGGAGAAAGAAAAGATAAACTTGAGGCCAAAATCTAGGTAATCGTAGAGCTTAGGGATATGGTTTAGTGGGGACTGTTAGCATTAGGTCAGAGGTTGGACTCGATGATCTTGAGGTCTCTTCCAACCTAGAAATTCTGTGATTCTGTGATCTTTAGAGAAATACCCTTAGACCTGCACATTGTAGCCTGAGGTCCCCATTGGCTGCTTCCTTCCAAATTGGTAACAGTACTTTTCAGTCTTTTTAGAATATAATTATCACAGCATGTAAAAATATCAGGAGATATCAATTAAAATGTGATAAGCCCCTGCAAATACCATGTTTCAAAGATGACCAAAACAGAAACAGATTCGAATAACTGCATACTGTCCATACACTTTGTACTAGAGTATGCGTCCTTATCTGCTGCGTTTTTTCTTGCTACATCCCTAATTTTCACAAGGATCTGCTGAGAACTTGACACAAATGCTATGTGTTTGTCAAAAACGCATGAGCTCTTGTCAGCATGACAGAATGAACAGAAAATACGCATAAATGGCTATATTCCCACACACTGGTAATACGGGTGGTAGTCTTTCAGAATACCAGAGCCTACACGCACAGTCTCAGTATAATCTGAAGCTCTTCCCAGATAAGGTACTTCAAAACCAATAGCTTAAACACTGCTTATTTTCCACAGGGCACAAACAAGCCTGTAACATTTGTCTTAGAAATTAAAGGAAAAAGGAGAAAGACAGCACTGACGACAGGCCAGCTGAGATCATTTTAACCTGCAACTTTCTTACAAATGCTTCCTCCTATTACATAAAATGCATTAGATAACTTTTTATTTTCATTCATGTATCCTACATTCCAAAGCAGAAAAGGAAGATTACGACGATGTACCACCTCTTTGTCCTGACTCAAAACATTTCTTCTAAGTTAATTCTTACAGTGGATTGACAGACTTTTAAAGAACCTGTCGGATCGCCAGACACCACAGCAATTATCACAAGTGGTGCACTGAACCTTCTGATCTTCCTTTGGGGTCTTGGTGTTAACTGTATTGGTCAGAACTCTTACCTCAGCTGAGCTAACCATCATATAATAAAGCTGGTTTTGATGAAGACATGACTCAGACTACCTCTAGGACAAAACTAATGGCTCTCACTTAGCATATCATTTGAAGAAAAAGACAGGTGATGCCCTTCCACTCCGTTTGGCACTAGTAAAGCCTCTGTTAAAGCACTTTCATTAAAGTTACTCCATTCAGTTCAATAAAGTTGTAGACCAAATGGAGACATTCCAAGAAAATTAAAATAAAAAAAATATTAGGGATTTGGGAAATCTATGAAGAGACATTAGAAAACTTGATTCGTCTCTTGAAGAAAAGATGGAAAATAAAACATACTTGCCTTTAAGGCCTAAACCAATAACTTAGATGTAGAAATGTATTGATATTTAAACACATCCAAAATGATTCCTGCCTTTTATCATCTGTTGTCATGAGAAAGAGGAAGAAAAGAAACTGTAAAAGTAAACTACCTTTCCAACCACTCTTCTTCCTCCTCTATTTGGACCCCCCAAAAATGCTGCACTGAATTCCCATCTCTTTCCTACATGCCAAAGTTCAGGGAACGCTCAGCACCAGATCACTGGTAATCACTAAATGTTGCAAGTCACTGGAAACATCAATACAAGAATTTAAAATAAAGAAGTGTAAATAAAGAATTACTCGGGGAAAAAAAAACAATTAAAATAAATGTCCTCACTTCTCTGATTGTATTAACTAAATATTCTACCTGCTAAAATTAAGGAACTAGATGATATTTCCTAATATTATTTGTTGCTAATCTAGCTGACAACACTCCTATTCTGTCTCAGACTAAGAATGGCATTGAGAAGCACGGAGCACAATGGTACAATATTTACTTAGCAAATAAATTCACAATGCTTCCAAAATGCTCACTTTTAAACACATACAACTGGGTATTTCAGTTCTAATACCTGTAAATGCCTATTGTTACATCCATCTTAAAAAAAAGGTAAAGAGGAGGATGCAGGAAGCAATGGCCTTCACCTCTGTTCCTGGGAAAATAATGGAAAAAAATATTGGC
Organism: Nettapus auritus; assembly: GCA_011076525.1. Classification (NCBI taxonomy): domain Eukaryota; kingdom Metazoa; phylum Chordata; class Aves; order Anseriformes; family Anatidae; genus Nettapus; species Nettapus auritus. The sequence goes on along the minus strand of CM021770.1, from coordinate 4,725,195 downwards.
CTCTAGGCCAATGAAGGACAGAAGCCAGCACTGTTTGTTCCCCATGTTCTTAACAATACCAACTCGAGCATGACCAAACTGACTGTACTCAGTGACAGAACATGAAGATGAATGTGGGCAGACAAGAGTGGATTGCAATAAGTTTCCCCTCAGCAAGGCAGTGAAAGCTCTTCTGGATCTATCACAATCTGTGAAAGACAGTTTTTGAAGGGAAAGAGAAGCACCAACTCTTTGCACTGATCATTTCAACATGTACGTTTTCAGATACAGACACTTCATCTCGAAGTATGAAATATGACCTTCATTTTTGTTTACAGGAAATGTTTAAGTTTATATTTCTTTTGTATTTTACCTGAGGGTGAATAACATATTGGCTGAGTTGGAAGCTTGTCCTTGAGGTTTGTTTTCATTCACATATGCATAAATGATTCAGAGTCATTAGCTTATACACTCAGGAAAGCTATAAAGGAAAAAAGCAACAACAAAAAACCACACCACTATCAAAGGAGTAACAAAAGAAAGAAGAATATTTCTTCAAGACAGTGCCTATTCATTACAGAGTTGGAAGCCCAAAGTGATTAGCTTAATTGAATAATGAAGTTTTCAAATTACAAAGAAATTCACAAGTGAGAATCTTATAGCAATATTAATCTTTTCAGGAGTTTTCCTTCTTTGCATCTTTCATTTTAACATCATCCCAGTAACCTTGGATGGTTTGAGATATTAACAGTTTGTACTTCTGTCTTTGCTGTCAATTCCTTGGGAAAAAAAAATTCAGCCTACGGACAGGTTCCTGGATTGTCGGCTTTCCATTCAGTAGCCAGATGTATTCCAGAATATTGGAAAAATAAAGGAAGCATTGTCTTAAACTCTCACCATGTTTAAGACCTTCCGCTTTCCTACAGCCTTACGTGAGCCAGGCTCTGAGATCTCTGAAGACAGAAGTACACTGCAGAAGCATACAGCCATCTGTGTGTCTAAAAATGGAGACTGATAAAGGAAAGGTGGATATAAAGTAGACAAGAAGCATCGATACCTGAATTGGCAAGAAATAAAAAGAAGCAAGAAAAAAAGCAGAAACACAAGCATTCCCAGCTGGGTAGGGGTCACTTCTTTAACCACAGTCCTCTTCTCCCCAGGCCTACAAGATCAAGGAAATGTGTCTCCACAAACACGTAGTGGGGACATGCACACATACAATTGTCCCCCAGCCTCTTCATTTGGCCTTCTCAACTTCAACACATCCTTCGTAGGTCATCAGAGAGAAACTCTATGTTTTAGGGGCAATTGCCCTCATCTTTACGTATGAGTGTATTCATCTGAATTAGGTCTTCAAGCTGCCCCTTTCTCTCCTTTCACTATAAAAAAAAGCTGCAAATGCTTAACTCAATTTTGATTCTGAAAGTTACAGGAAATGGTTTCATATTCCCATTATTCACAGCAACAAATAACAATTTTGCGTTAGCACTCTGTAATATGATGCTGATTTTATAGGAAAAGAATGGAAAAAATAGTTGAAAATTGCAGCAGAACATGAAAAAGAAAACTACAAAGCATAAAAAGAAATGTATCACTCTTCCACAATGTAAATACACTCTTTTATTCAGACTATAAATGTGCATAACTGTATTAGTAACTACATTCTCCTAAAATGGTATTGTCTTTACCCAAGTAACTACAACTGACATTCAGTAAAAACCTACAGAAGTTGCAATATGTTCTCCAAAAAAACGTATTCAACAACTCCAGCTTCTCGCAGCACAACAGAATAAACCCCTTCAACTTGAATCTGATCCTGGCAACTCCTGAAAACCCCAACTAGAAGGCTCTTTGGCCTAGACCAGTATGCTAGGAAGCACTGAACTATAACATCTTTTTTTGTCTCACCCACTGAGGACAAACTAGGACGCAATGCTATGATAGTAACATCACAATTCATATGGTACATGTACATCTCCTAGATCTGATCACAAATACGGGGACTGACAAATGGTCCCCCTTTCTATTCCATAGAGAAGAGTACTTCAGCGGACTTGTATTTTGAAACCAGCTTTACTAAACTGCTCCAAAAAGTACCCCTACCACTTAAAAACATTTGCTCCTAATGCTACAAGCATTTCCATACAGATTCAAGAACAGATAACTTAGTTAATCAGCATATATGCCTTATCTCCAATGCCACTTCTTAGAAATAAATAACATAGCATGTTAGAAGAACACTGCCAGGTAACCTTATCTCTACATTAACAAATTAATTAACTCTGGTCTTTCACTTCTTTACTAAGATGTGACACTGGTGAATGAGAGAGAATAGTCAAAATGAAACAGAAGACAATCTGACAAAAAAAAAAAAAAAAAAAAAGCCAGCAAAACTGTGAGGATAATGAGGTTCACAAGAACAGAACAGTTGCTCAAAGAGGCTGTGAAATCTGTGGACTTGGTCTGAAATCAGAGTTGAGATTAGTCAGAGCTGGCCAAGCTGTGAACTCGTGTAGGAGGCTGAACTACACTTTGACATTCCGTCCAGCCTGGATGACTTACCATTCAGCGATACAGAGAAAACATGGAAACAACTGTGAGCCTAAGAGAACATTGTCTAAGGACAACATATCCAGGCTCTACAAATTACCAAAACATGCTTGATCTGCATGAGCAAGTCCTTTTTACACATTTGGTCCTAAAATTCATCAGAACATTTGACGCCACCTGTCAGCCTTTTCTTTCTTCTTAGTTAGTTATCTTCGACTTGGCAATTATTTTTCATGTTTCCCTTTAACTATTAGATGAGAAGTTATTTGCCTTACAAAATCTTATTTTACAAAGTATGTGATTCAGTTCATAAAATACACAGGACAACCAGTTTATCTCCACTCTGGGCCTCACATTTTTGTTTAAATGGCAATTAATATCCAAAGCATTTATTATTCTCCTCAGAACATCCCCTTCTCAGAAAACACAGTCCCCTTCTGCCAACTTCACAGTCCTCAGGCTAGAATTCTGGGAGGCTTCTTTTCCCAGCAGATGAACTACAAAGGGGGGAGGGGGAGGGGGAATTAGACCTTCCCATCCACTTTGGGAGGTGGGGTGAGGACGTGGAGTTTGTTTTTTTTCCCATCATTTGTTCAATCCTGTTATCTTTTCAGAAGTCTATTAGGAGAACTGTATGGGACAGAGTTCTTAAATATGAGAGGGAAGAGAAGATTCTCATTCAGCATATGAGCAGAGGGCTGTGCCACACGCAAAACACTCCACCAGCCTTTGCTCAGTCTTCTTGTACCCCATTTGCCCCTTTTGTAGGCAGAGTTGCTTACAGAGTTGATAAATTAAAGCAGAGAGAAACTACCAAAAAAAAAAAAAAAAAGTTATATTTTCACTGCTAGGAAAGCAGAGATTCAATTTTCCATATCATTTGCTTTGCCAAGGGAGAAGAGCTGAAGTCTGCAGTTTTATTGCCTTAGGTGAAAAATGACTTGGCCCTATACAGGGCATAAATAAATCTGTTTTCTGCCCTTCTATGGCTAGGAAACAGAAAATTTATTGTTGCTTTCTAAATTCCACATCCAAAATCCAAATCTATCTAAAATATTACTAACTTCATGAAAATCTCTCTTAAAACTCAAAAAGTCCTTAATAAATCAAAAATCCTTAAGTCTAAAAATGACAAAAGCAATGTTTTCTGAATAATGGCTTTTCTCAAAGAATTAGTTTGTGCCAGGGATTACACAGAATTTTTCATTCAACTCAATCCTTATCTTATAGGTAATGAAAATCATTTAAACAGTCAAATAACTAGCCAGATTACAGTAAAATAGTTCAAAGCACAGCCCTTATAAATCAATGCACAGCCAATAACCTTGTTAATAAGGGCAACCTTCCTCGTTTGGGGCAAGCAGCATAGAAGAAATCTGTGTTAACTTGGGAATGCTGAATGTGTGCCTTTGGATCAGCTGGAGGAATTGGTCAATTTACCAACTTAAAGATTCAGCTTCCTTGTGGGAGGGGGATTACCAATGAAAATTAACTATTTCCTTCTGCTAGATTACTGGTGGATAATGGGAGAATTTTGCATTGCCTGTTTTAAAATGTGTGTAACATTGCAGACCATACCATGTTAAGTAGTAGCTCTTTCAGTTATATCAATAAAATCTTGTCAAAAGGGAACAGCCATCTGTCAACTCTTAGAGAATTGTTCAGGTGCAATAATATTCTCGTGTAACAGCTTTTTATCTGCTGTACTGAACATTAGATGAGCATATACTAATTGTTTGATACAACGGCCAATACACAGAATAAATATTAATAAATGTAAAACAATTAACTGGCAAGTGAAATTAGTAAGAAAAGCCATCTTGGCCCATCAGCTGCTGCTTCTTCTAATATTAAGCCTCCTTTCTCATACCATCCACGCATACTATCTAAAACAAATACAGGGATATTACCTCAACAACCTTCCCCAGAAGACTACCCCTGCATTACAACATCTTTGTGAAAACCAGAGTTGCTACATCCGCTGCGGATTTGCTTTCCTTCAGTTTTTATTTGAAGCTTTTTTTTCACCCCTTTTGTTAGATAAAACATACTTCACTTTCCATTACCAGGCCTTCTTCAGTCTACTTTAGAACAAAAAACAATTTGGCTCACCAGAAAAGCTGCAAGCTTCCCCCATTTAGTTAGTAAACAACAAAATTAAGGGCCTTTTTGATATTTCCAATAAACTTTTGTATTAAATGAAAACCACTTCAATAGCTGATCCGATCAAATCCCATGCACACACACACATTTATCAACGTCACTGAGAACTGGTCTCTGTATAGAGATGCACAGTATGAGAAACGAGAAATAAGGTGTGAGCTTACTAACTGGAATTAACACACTGCTTTCCATACACCAAGCTTATATCACATTGATATATTTATACTAAGTAATGCCAAGTGTTTGCATTTTTGAGCATACCTCATATTAATCCTGACCTGGCCATCCCTTTTTCTAATTGCAAGTAGTTCTTAGGGACACTGACCTTCCACTACATCCTGTATATAACCAGAACATTACGGTGTATGGGTTTTGTTTGTTGTTGTTGTTTTTTTTTTATTTTGGGGGAGGGTTGTTTGTGTTTTGCTGTGTGGTGGTTTTGGGATTCTTGGGGGGGGTGGGGGGGGGTGCAAAAAGCAACGGGACAAAACTGACACCAAAAAATGGGAAAAGCTGTAATTTTGTAAGCATATACATGAAAAGACTAAAGTCTTTTGCTTAAAGACGTACTAAATGTCACATTGAAATATAAAATGTACCTTCAAAAAGTATACATGTAAATGTGCATGCATGTAGACATTAAAAAACTATCCTGGAAACTACTTCTGCACTTACAGTATGTTTGCAGTCAGAAATAGTTCCAAGGAAGTCAGAAACCAAATTTATCTGTTGCTGTATTTTGATTCTAGAGTAAATGTACAAACTTCAGCACACGTATGAGAACACTCTCTTTGTGTCTGCCCTATTACCGTCAGGAACCCAAGTAACTTAACCAGTTAATAATTAACTGGTTTTGTAAGTTGCACATGAAAGAATAAAACCTTCTTTGTTGTTGATGGGTTTTGGGAGGCACATTTTTTTTAATTGTTGTTTTTAACTTCAGGGGCTTTTGTTTGTTTTTGCCTGGGCACTTTCCACTATTGCAGTAGATTTATTTTTTCTTCCCTGACATGGTAAGGATTCCCAGCTTTATGGAAATCAAAAGCATGTCCTGTCCAGCTGCAGGAGACTCCAAAGAGCAGGCTGCTTTCCGGTCATCAGGAAAACCTCATCAATGTCCTACTGCTTGTTATTACATTCACAAGAGGGGACCTTAAGGGAACACACCACATTCAGCAGTCACCTTTTGCTCAGCTTGTGCACTTATGCATCTTCTCATTTCATTAAACAAACAAAAAAAAAAAAAACACAAGGGTTTGACATGCTACACCCTAGTCTGGCAAATTGACTTTCAATAGTCAAAGCACACTTTCTAAGTTTCAGAACTACAACACTGCTGGCTATCAGATAACAGGTATTGTATCATAACTGGAAATAAGAAAGTCTGGCATTCTGCACCACAGTAGCATCATCACTTAACAGCATCACTACTTTGAACTTTTAGTGCCAGTGATCAAAAATCTTTTATTATTTGGTTATGATTATTTGAATACCATTTTTTAGAATGCATGTGTATGTTTCCAGTAGGCCTCATTACAAAAATCAAGCAGATCAGTTCCTACAAAGCTGCATAAAACCATCAAAAGCTACTGCTAGAGCTGCAGCTGGAAAGCTATTAGCAACCGAGCTGCTACAAAATCAACATACAAAAAATTAATCCCAAAATGTACAAAACTCATACATCCATCGTGCTCCAGACTGCCAAATCTGAATTCTGTCAGATCAAACACGAATAGAATTACAACTGCATCAGCCTATTTACTAGAAACTTCCCACATCTTCTCACTCACTTTTGCCCTCTACAGGCCTACAAGAAGTTCATGACTAGAACACTCCCATAACCTTCAGTACAGAAAACCTTGAATTAGAAAATGTGGATTGGCAATATCAGGTTTTCATGGCTCAACACTTACCAAAGTACATTCCCAAAATAAGCATGCGATACTGATCCAATTTGGTGTCTTGGTTACAGAGTAACCAAGTATGTGATCCCTACCAGTGTATCCATTATCTAAAAAGTGTACCACCATTACAATGTTTGCCATCAAGTCTAAACAATCAGTGTTACGGGAGTGATTTGCATTTCTGGCTGTGTATTAGGGACTGTACTCTCGGGCAATGATATCCATGCCAAAGGTATGTAGCGGGCAACAGAAAGAAAGGGTTCATTATGCTATCATCATCTATGATACCTATTAAATACATACCTACATCTTAAACGCTATATATAGAACTTGTCCTTTCTCCCTTTTAAAAACATCCATCTCATTAAAAAGCAGGTCTAATAAATAAATAAATCTCTGTTTCTTTACAAAGTATCTCTCTAAATCATTTAAGTAGCAGTTACGTAATGATGCAGGAGACAAATGGCTTAGAAGAGCAGAAGACAGCTGAGGATATGTCCAGCAAGAGTGTTGTCATCTGATGGCACTGACAGAACTTTCACTCGAGTCTTTAAGGTGGTGACAGCAGAAGCCAACTTTGGATGGTCAGTGACACGTACATCAACTCTCCATCAAAAAAGGGAAAATTTCAGGCAATTTTCTTATACTCAGTGAGAACCAGGAAAAAGGAGCTTGATGATTACAGCATAAGGAATTCTTATTTATTCTGAAGGATATTATCATCAGGCCAAACAAACCTGAGATAAGTGGTACTGAAACCAACTGTAGAACCTACCTTCTGTTTGAATACTTTTTGTCCTTAAATAACTGCACAAATCTCTACAGAGATCTCTTACACGCCTACTCTTTCAAAAAGTGTGGCATGGCATTTTGCTGTTGCAGATGCAAGAAAGCAGGCATGAAAACATAACGTTTAATCTTAAAAGTCTGAATAGCATCTTAATTTTTTCCCATCTCTATAGCTATGCTCTAAGTAAATCTGTAATTAGTAATTTTTCCAGTGTATTACTCTGTAAACTTGCTACATAGTAAGAAAACGAACCAGAACTTTGAACCATCAATGGAAAAGTTACTAGATCAAGAGATAAGCAAGCTAGAAATCTGAATCATTCATTTATTCCTTGTCCAAGTAGTTTCAGTTTGTTCTTCAGTTTATTTTGAGTGACTTCAACTCTCCAGATTGCTATCTTAATGACTGTAACTACCCAAAGTAATTTGAAACATAAATCTGATGAAGATCTAAAATTCAGTGCTACCAGTACTTCCAGGTTGAGGCTTGGCCTTCTGATTTATTGCATTTAAACATTAAACAAGTGTTTTTTTAACATAATAGAAGATATAACAATGTTCAAAATGGGTTCAAAAAGGGTAATCTCAATTTTTGAAACAAAGAAAACCAAAGGCACCTTAGATCTCTTTATCTCCAGTGCTAAGAGTTTTTCAGCATTTGTATCAACAGGCATTATCAAGTTTTAATTTGTAGACAATAAAAAGAACATCCTCTCACTCACAGACTTTTTTTTTTAAAAAAAAAAAAAAAGGCTTTTCATAAGAAACTTCAGATTACCTCCTGAGTTCCAGAATATGACAAATTTGCAGTGTGATTGCAGCTTACATAGTTACCAGAACAAGGGCTTCTCCTTCCTCCAGAAAAACACCAAAACCTATCCACTATGGTCCAAATCACACACACAAAATGACACAGAAACATTGCCGGACAACAATTTCTAATGCTTACCCACAAAACGGGCACTAGATCTAGAAGCCGTGGTGCGCCACTGACATGGGACTCATTTAGGAAGAGGTCCTTCCCCACAGGCTTACATGCTTCCCACATTCCTCAGCAACAAAAACCATCAGGGAAAGAACAAGGGGAGCTTTGGATGGAAACAACAGACAATTCTGTGACTCGTTCACATGCAGGCACTTCTGAAAACTACGTGAGATGTCTTCATACAGGCAAATAGCACACAAGTATTGCCACAAGTGGTGCAAGGTTTTTAAATAATCCTAATAATCCTACACAAAGAACTTAAGGGAAGTACATGCATGTTCCAACAATGCACTGACGTTGCAGCCGTTGGCAAAGGAAAGAAAGTTTATGCCACTCATAAATCTAGCCATGATGGCAAAGGCCTCTGATGGTAAAATTTTAAAAATTAACATGCATACAGCCCAAAGAGAAAGGCCTAACACCTAAGGTAAAACCCTCAAAACAAAGAAGTAACTTCAGATAGCAATCTAACTAGTCCAAACTGAATCCAACACTTTGTATGTTGCTTAAGCACAACAATGTATTTTTGCAGACAAGTGATGAGAAAAATTTTTAAAGTTCTGCCCAGAGAAGTACCTGAACTGCAGTAACCTCAGTCTAGCACCTTTCTTAATGCAAGTTTAGTGTAGGTGTTCATTAAGATGAAAGCCAGCATATATTCATACAAAAATGAAACAGAATAAAGTGCAGCCTGAACAAATGCAGAGATGTCATGTAGTGCTTCTGTTTGCAAGTGGCTCCACTAACTTAGCAGACAAAGCATTGAAGTTTTATAGCCTTACCCGCAACATACTGGCATGTTGCAGATTTTTTTCACTTTTTAGAGTAAGAGTATTGGGAGGAAGGAGGTTCTGTAAGTTTTCACATCTAAAATTCATAGGAAAGGAATTAAAAGCATGGCAAGGGAAGGAAAGGAAAGTTTAAGCGAAAATGCACTAAGATTTAGAAATAAAATTAGATGAAATCACAGATAAAGTGGTTTCTGAATTTTTAACACTACAAAACTGGATGGGAAGTTCTAGATTTTTTTTACTGAGTTTCAGTAATTGACATTAAATAAAGTTTCCCAGCATATCTAAGACATCCAGTGGAATAAGAGCAAAATTTGTGTAGGATGAACAGGATTTTACACAGTTGGACTATTGTTCAAAACATTCCTAGACAGTGTAGGGATTCTCTCCCACTAAACTTCATAGATAGTTTTAGCATTTCTGAACACTTTACCATCTGCCTCTATGTATTTACAGTAAGTATGAATGGCATCTCTATAAAGAGCTCTTGTTGTGTCTACGCTTATACCTGTAGCATCAAATTTAACATGCAAAAATCCTAAAAGATCAAAGCAGAGAGGAGAGAACTGTGCATCGTGAACAAGTATGTCATTGACTCCTACAATTCAACAACCTGACGCCATCATTGCACTATCTAGTTGCACACATCAGAGTTTGAAAAGGATGAAAATAAAATTAGATTTACCATGTTTGATGCACTCCCTAGTAATGAGACACAGCACAAAAATACCGTCTGTTTCCAGAAACTGATTTAGTGCTGTGAAAGACAAATGATGCTGTGAGAACTAGAACCTCTATTTTGGCAAGAGCTAGCAATATACGGAGAGCTGCAAGACCCATCATATCTAATCTCCATTCTGCTTCCAGTTGTGTCCTATCCTGAATGCCACCCAATTCAAACAAATGTAGCCCATAGTTCTTTATGCCATTCAAACATTCTGGCAATTAAAGCAGGGGAAAATGCTCAGTTATTGTATAACAGAAAACCAGCATGTTTTGTACTCCAAACAGACATAAGCTTAAGTCAATAACTTGTAAATGTCTACTTATAAGAAGTGAACATTGTGAACAGGTGAACTGTCTTCGCTAAGATTAACCAACTTGTTTATCATATAGTGTTTCTCTCCTGCATGATCAATTTTTCTGTCGAACTCCGTTTAACAATTCCTGCCATTGTGAAATTACTTAAATATATACATAGGTGCACAAAAATGAAGAAACCATACAAGTTGCTGCATGGTTCAAGGACTACAAGACCCCAGCACAAAGAGTTTTAACACTTCCTTTCCCATCACCCTTCAATATATCCCCAAAGAGTGCCTGAAACTGGAAACTGCCATTTTAGTCTGGATTCTAATTTCACTTATGAGCGGTGATAATCAGTGTGAGTCATCACATAGATCCTAAAAGAACCATGACCTCTGGTAAGCAGACACAATGAACAGAGCAGGGCAGGGTAAATTATGCTAATTACTTCTGGTGCTCAGCATCTTTCTTTCTCAAGATGGCATCAATTAACCTGAGTTAAATCCCAAGCTATTTTTACCTTGAAGTTTGCTGCTTTAGTTTCAAATGAGAAAAATGGATTTTATACTAAGAAAAAAAGAAAAAAGAAAAAAAGGGATTTCTTCCCTTCCCTTGCAACGAAAAGATACTAAGATCCCCTTCACATCTTAACCTGTATTTCCATCCTCAGACCATCATGGCAAGTAAAAATTGTTACAGCTTGTTTTGAGGCCACAGAAGGAAAATAAAATGCAGCACTGGGTAGACTCTGATGCAGTCCTGGGTAAATCTGCATGAAGAAATTAAAAGAAGAGGCAGCATAAAGAAAAGTTATTTCTTGAGAATGTCTTCATACACAATGTGACACCGCATAACGATGAACACTGATTCAACAGCACAGTACAACAGAGCAGAGGGAATAACATGTCATAGTCAAAATATACTTCAAAATCTGCCAATATAGCGTTATGTAATTGCATGTTAAGGACGTGAGAAAGATGCACTAAAAATAAAAATTGCAGCATGTTTTAAAAAATTACATCTGATTCAAAGCAACTGTGGAGAACTATAGAAAAGATCTGCTTTTATGGATGAGATGGAATAATGCTGGGGATCTGCTACAGTTTTGAAAATTAAATTTGAAAATTTATTAAAAACCTAGCTACCAACAGGAACACATCAGACTGGAAGATCAATGGGCTAACTCACAAGTTTGCGCAGTCTATTCTCAATGAGCTGTTTCTGTATTCAGCAGAGAAGGACTGAATCATCCAGAAGACAAATTGACATACCCTGTGCACCGAGTACAGAAGCAACAACGGGAGATAAAACTAAGTTTAGGATATGAATTCATCTATAGATAGAAAAATAAATGTCCATTAGATTTTCTCAAAAAAATTCACTTCTTCAGGAATTGCTTTTGTTAAGAACATGGGTTATGATTAATAAGAAACACTGGTTTGAGTTCGATTCAGAGAGAACAATGAGAAGTTGAGTCCATAAATTAATCTCTCTTAAAGGTTAAACATAAAAAAAAAATAACAACTTAGTGAGATCAATTGTATTGGTAAGTACAAGGGAATGAAAGGGTCACAGTTTTGTACAGTTCCTTCAGAACTGTACAACAGAAATTAACCTAAGGCCTGTAAGGAACACGCCCACTGAATGCAGAGTTACAGTCGAGACACAAAAAGTCCATCTTCCTCAGATCTTCTCAAGGATGTGAAAAATGAAAACAGTACTTTAAAAAAAAAAAAAAAAAGAAAAGCAAACATAAGAATATCCAACAGAAATTGATTAACTACTGAAACTCAGTCAAAGAGGAGTCTAAGAATCCTGATTTCTGCAAGGGACCTATTAATAAAGTTTTCAACTATTCTATTTTAGTAAAAGAGAATAATAAAGACACACAGAAATAACATAATAATATATAAATAATACAGCAAAACAGAAATAACACAACCTTGTTGTTTTTTTCAGGTTGCCTCCACCCTGGGCTTCCATCTTACCAGTCTGAAACCCAACACAGTGAAGAGGCATCAGAACATCCAAAATCATACGTGTTTCAGTGAAAACAGGTGACTAGATTCTTAGGTAAGAAAGAGGCCTGCTTTTTCTGAGGAAAATTCTCAAACATCACTATGTGGTCAAAACATTTTGACATATGTTGTTACTTATATAACACAAAATTTTTGCTTTCCATCAACTTAAATGGCTATTAAATCTACTGAAATACTTAAAATCTTTCAATGTCTCAAGAGTTTTATAATAATGCAAAATTGCAGTTATTTCTTTATCAAATAATGGTAGGCTCCTGTAACTTTCAAGTGTTCCAGTTTAGAAAATAGCTTTAGGGAAACAATTATAAATGAAGTTCCCATTTCAGCTGAACTTCCTCTTGTATGACGTTCCTCTTGAGTTAGAAGAAAAGGTCTGTTTTTTGGCTCATTATAAACCTCCTCACAATCAGCTTAGGAAAAGCCATGCAACAATTCAGAGCTCAAGTATATATACATGGTGTAGGTGTGTGTACACACACACACATACAGGAAACACAGATAAAGATACACACGGCTATATATACACACACATACATACACTTTTTTTTTTTTTTTTGACTATTTCAGTAGTGCTATAGATTTTTAAAAGACACTGGGCTCCCCCCCTTTCTACCCATGAGTACACAGCTGCAAAATTACACATGAAAAACCTACACACAGAAAAAGAACTAAGCAATTGAACAAAGTTTCACTCTTTATAAGCAGTTATTATCACAAATTTTCTGTATCTAGGTAATTATCTGTTCATTAAAATTTCTGTTTTCAAGCTGATGCCGTATCTTAGTGTTATTTTCAACTTTGCCATTTTTTATATAATTCAAAAACTTTCACAAAAATACATTTACATGAATCTATTCTTGCTTCTCTGTCTCAGATGAGTTCCATTCTTCTTTAAGTGATGAAACTGATAGAAGGGCATGGTCAAGTACATTATTTATTATTAGAGCAGATGAGTAATTGCTATAGTGTTGCACTGCTTGAGCCTTGTTTTACATTAATAATTAAGAGCAATGAAAAGAGATTTGGATCATGTATAAACTAAGAAGTTTCAAATTAAATTTCTGTACTGTATTCCCTATTGTTCTGCATCTGAAACAAATATACAGGATGTTCTCTTCCCAACCATTACAATAAATTTATTTTCAGTTCAACTTTATGCAGATTTATAGAGCATTTTTATTCCCCCAAAAATATTCTAATACACTAGAAAGAGATGAGGATACCTAGCAGAAAGGACCAGACACTATCAGGCAGCATCAACTACATGGTTTGAAGATTCCAAACCCTAGTTTTATGTTTATGCTTAAGTAATGTAAGCATACTTTTGGACAAACCAAGCAACCAGGGAACCATGAACTCGTTCACCCACAGTTACTGACACACTGTAGGGTCCAGTACTGAAGGATTACGTACTCCAGAGGAAGCACGTGACAACTCAGGAAGACTAAAAGTACTTAAAACCAAGTTAGAGTATGGGTATAGAAGCAATGTTACTAAATGTGATTTAACTAAGGGAATAAGGTAGAGCAGAACTTTGAGGTTATACCTAATCTGCAGTCATGATATTTCAGAAGATCTGTCATGTGGAACTACAGCAAGAACACAAAAATGACATTTTTTTTTCTTAAGTGATCATACTTTTAAGTACACAGAGAAATAACACGTGACATGAATAATCAGCCCACTTCTGATAACAAAGTAAGACCTTAAATGGTTTTGAAGAAAGGAAGAAACCAGAATTTAAAACTGGGAAATCCTACCACCATCATTTACAGTATGAAAAAATTAATAGAGCGAAGACAGAAATATAAGTAAGAGTAACTGTGCTGGGAGTGGATGGAGAGAAAGCCTACTAACCAGTGAAAAGTGTCTGTCTGAATCAGTCTGAATTCTAAGCTTGTATGGTAAACATACCTGTAAAGAGGTATGGCACTGTTTTGGCTCACTAATTCCTTTTGAACCACTCCTGCCTACTTTCAGAGCATGGTATATCTTCCCAACACCACTGGGAAGGGCTACATTCCCCTGGGGAGTCAGGAAACTCCAACTTGGCAGCATCTATGGCCACTGGAGGAAAAAGACCACTGTGAAAACAAAACTAGCCTACCCAGCATCCACCCATTGTCTTCACCTCACGCATATTCCAAAGCTCCTGAAGTTTCATAAATATTCTCCAAGCTGGATGTACCTATTACAGTATGAGAAGACATTGTTCTGTCAAGGACGGGTGTGACAAATGTAAATGAGTTTTAAAGTGACAAAGAAGTAGAAATTTTTGAAGAAAATTCAGATCACTGAAAAAGAAAGCAGCAGCAACGACTATAGCCTACAGGTCTGAGCATGGTTAAAGTTCTCATACTCCTAAGTTTAACGAAGCATACTTCATCACGAACCCAGCTACCTGCACCGTTTATCATGCCTGAACAAACTGATGGTGTACAGTGATGGAGTGTCTGGCTCTGCAGATGAGCAGAGTGCAGTTGGTATTGCTTCCTTCAATAATATTTTGACAGTCTACGAAAGCATCCTTGCAAACGAGAACGCTAGCATGTGGGTGGGTAACTGGAGAACAGAAGGCTCCAGGCAGACTTACAGTGGCTTTCCAGTACCTAAAGGAGGCTACAGGAAAGCTGGAGAAGGACTCTGTCAGGGATTGTAGGGATAGGACAAGGGGGGGATGTCTTTAAACTAAAAGAGGGTAGGTTCAGATTAGACATACGGAGGAAGTTCTTCACTCAGAGGGTGGTGAGCCACTGGCACAGGCTGCCCAGAGAAGCTGTTGATGGCCCATCCATGGGGTTGTTCAAGGCCAGGCTGGATGGGGCTTCAGGCAACCTGGGCTGGTGGGAGGTGTCCCTGCCCACGGCAGGGGGTTGGAACAGGGGCTTAAAGCTCCCTTCCAATCCAAACCATTTTAAGATTCTATAAGGGAATCAAAAAAGGAAATCAAAAGAAAAACTATTTTTCACCTTTCATAAGGAGGTTGGGGAATACCCATCCTTGGAAGTCTTCAAACATCTTCTCAACAGGATCCAAGTAACTTGGTCTAATTTGAAGTTTGGCCTGCTCTGTACAACGTTTGACTAGGTAATTTTGAAAGTTCTCTTCTAGTATCTTTTGTTCTTTGATTATACTCTTCTTTTTGCAGTTTTGTACAGGTTGTACTTCATGTTAATAAAGTTCATTCAACTTCCTGTTTTTTAATTAACTATCGAAGACCTCTTCCAACTGTAAACACTATGGTAACAGCAGGGGCTTCAGATCTTAAGGTATAATGTTAGGAAAGAAATGAAGCTGCATATTTGCTCCCCCTGTACTATCACAATAAATTACATCCTTAAAACAGGAAAGAGGACATAAGCTAACAGGAAAACAGGAAAAAAAGACAAAAGGTACGGTTCTTTTTTTTCTTTTTTTTCTTTTTTTTGCAACTGTTGAGGAAGATTGACTGAAACCTAACAAAAACTTCACTATGTCAGCGAAAATGCATTCTTTTAGCTCTTGTTTTTGTCTGGGCCATAAGACCACATGTATCCGCTACAACTGCTTTCTCCAAACGCTTTATGATAACATCCTACCTTTCACTTCTTTCCAGGAATTAAAAGTAGTTTTAGATGGCACAGGTTTGCATTAAAAGGAATTTCTGTTTTAAGACTACGATGCCTTACTGATTTATATTAAGTTTGAAGAAGCTTAACACATTCTTAGACTCCTAGAGAAGGATTAAGATACTGAAAACAAATTTCTATCCTACACAAACTCAGATTTTTAGAGAATTTTTTGCACACTCCAGATTTGGAGTGTGCCCTTCTCAATTTCATCTGAAGGGACAGCCATGCAGCGTTTCCCTGGATCTCCTCTGAAAGTTCATACATCACACTGGCACAAAAGTGTAATAGGAAAACAAACTACTATGACTCATCGCTTCTTCTCCCTCTTGACAGCAGTAACTGATTTGTGCCAATTCTTCACTTAAAAAATTACTCCCATTTGGCTACTCAAGTCAGCCTGAATGATCTTTAGTCCAATCACAGAACTTGTTTAGCAGTCTCAGAAGTCTGTATCTATCTAAGACAGATCAGTTTAATTTCTAAAAGCAGTTGAATTGCAAGGAACTTCTTTATGCGTAACAGTATTTTCTGTTTACAATGTGGATATGACAATTCCATTGTCATTTTCTACTGCAGATGGACATGCAGGTGTCCTTGTTTACCACTATCAGTTTAGCAGTGTACACTGACTGCATGAGTAGGTTACACAAACCCTTAGTTAAGGCAAACATGTAAATAATTCCACTCACTATCATTCCACTAGGTAACCATCAAGTAAAAAATTTCTAGTAAAGTAACAGCAAAACGGGCATCAGACAAAACCATTTCAAAGTCTAACGACTCAATACCAGTTCTCTGGAATGCGTTTCACTCAAAATAATCAACTTAGCCTAAAGTTTAGGTTAGATTACATGAGTCAAAATGTACTTCAGACAAATTGTCTTTTGAAGAAGTACTTGAAAAAGGCAGAGAACAGACATTACACCCAGTATACAACAGGAAAGAGAAAATTTCATTCACATGCAGCGTATCAAGAAGAACATTTAATCACAGAGCAAGGATGAAGAATGAGATAAACTAAAATGAACAGAGACTTTGTTTTTATGAAAATAAGAAAACTCAAATTTGGCAATAGAGAAGCTAATATAAAAGGATTTAAGAAAATGTGGCTAGCATAGCTGTATTACAAATACGACAGTCCAAAATTCTGAGATGGAAAGCATGAGAGGCTAGAGAAGGAAGGTTCATGAGACAAAATAATCATAGTTTTGGGGAAAGCACGCACACACAAAAGGACAGAAAAGTAGCATGAGGGTCTGTAATGCAAGCTCTTCAGGAGAACAACAAGGAAAAACGCAGATCCTAATGATTTTAATATATATAAAAACACATCTGATACTTTTCTTACCTATGATCATTGTAGAAGTGAAGTTAACTCTTGGACTAGAAGATTTAATTCTTCTCTTACTGGTTTTCTAACACTTAATAATGTTAAAATACATAAATATTTTAAAGTGATTGTAATTCGACATTATAATCAGAAAAGGAAAACGTACATATAAAAGAAGGAAATGCCGACATTTCTATTTTTTTCCACCTGTATCTGAAGTTTATTCACATAATTTTGAATAAAGGATATTAAAATAAACCCAAAGAATTAACTTTAGAAAATTTAGAAAATCCAAATTACTTTCACCCTAACTACATCAGGAAATATGAATATTCACTGAATATTTAGTTTGAGAGACCAGAGTTGAGGATAAAACTTAAAATTTACAAGTATAAACAAAATAAGAGCATACCATAACTAGTTTCCTGGAAATTCATGCACTGGATGCAGTAAGACGTTTTGGTTCCATTATATGAAGCATAAAAACCTCACATTGTCATGATAAACGGATGACAGTATTTTTTTAAACTTAATGTCAGTGATCATAAAGATTAATACCCACATTTTTCCTTATTTTAATTAACTATCCGAAACTGATAGGCTGACACTGATTCTCTGTTCTTGGTAGGTATAGCGTAAAAGATCTATGAACAATGATCTCATCATTTATCATGTTTTATAATCACAATGACATTTTTTACACATCTCGTTAGCTCTTGCTTTCCTTCAAAAAGAAAAGACCTTCATTTAAATTGGCTATTTGCAGTCAGACCTCTTCCTCAAATATAAAGACCTAATTTAACTTGTCTTCTGTAGCATTATTTTCCTTTAAACCAAGTATCAAATTAAAGAATAAAACAGAACTGAAACAAAAGAAAAAAATCATGAGGATAAGTGAATCAGAAAAGGAGACTAGTTATTAGTCTCACTCCCCTCTTTTCCCCCCCCTCATTTTCATACGGTCACAATTCCCTTCAGGTTTTCTGATTTGCCACAGAATACTTCCTTTTCCCCCTGTGCTACACCAGAAAAGGACATGCACGTATCACATTAGGAGACAGTTCCTCCGTACATATGCTTTGTTTCAGCAACCCCATAGCTGGTTTGTGAAGAGTAACAAGGTAACAAGGTCTTTTTGCAGTGACCTACCATTTGCAATTCCTACCCATCCTCTCAAATATATTTTTCCATATTCAGCTTACTTTTAAGACAGAAAAATAACACCCTGGATTAAAGAAACATAGGGACTAATCCAGTTGCTTCTGAGCTCTGCAGAAAGATTTTGCCATGTCTTTAATGAGAGTTATATTGTACCTTAAAAGTGTCCACAACAGAAACACACCTACAAGTGTTCAATTTACCTTCCAAATCATCAGTAACCCAGAAAACTCGTAACAACATCATTTTATAAAATGAGTTGCAAACCAAGCCTCAGGTGACACTAAGTGACAAGGAGATACAGAAACCAAATGACAAAACAGAAATTCCCAATTCTTACCGAATTTGGGAAGTACCCTGTGTTTTTGGTAGAAAAATCTGACCTATCAAGCAACCAGAGATGCAATATAAATTAAACGCTTAAGTAGACAATTCTGTTTAATGATTTAGAATCCTCAGTTACCAAAATCACTAGAGGTGTGTTCACAGTATTTAGAAAAAAAAGGGTACGATATTTTTGGATGTAGACTAACCACTTCCATTGCCACCTTGGAAGATGCAGCTACACCTGCAAATTCAGCCATTAAAACCAACTGCCTATATCTGATGCAGTATATTTTGAACTAATATTTAAAGAACATTTTCCCCCAATACGTCCATGTTTGCATTTAACTTAGGAAAAAAATTATTCTGTAGAAAAACAGGTCCATTATAAATCTACGCTTGTATTCATTCCTCTTACATGAAACAAAACACTCAACCTTCATTATCTTTCCTAATGACCAAGTAATTTCACAAAGAGGTAACATGCTTTACTATGTATTTAACTTTTCTATTTAGATAGAGCAACATGTTTTACTCTCAGAGCACAGTATCAGTGCTAATACACTTATGATTATACCAAGAGTAGCTTGCACCACTCCTTCTAATTAGTCTTAATAATTAGCTCTATGCACATGAGCTGAAAAAAAATCTTCCCAAAGGAAATAAATTATACTACCATAAGGAAGCATCCGCTCAGCAGATCACGTGAGAGAAGGAATGACACTTGAAAACGGACATGAATTACAATGTGCAGAAACGCCCTGCCAAAGCTTACAGAAAATGTTCTACATGTCCTCTTCAGAGTAACTGTATGAATGCTCAGTTCTTTGGACCTCTTAATACGAAGGCCTACACATCACTGCTACTTAAGTTACAGTTTCTGCTTTTATTTACTGTCAAACACTAAATCATTCAACTGTACTCAAGTAATAGAGAACAGACCAAAAACTGATGAGTTAACACTGAAATGAGTAGTTGCCCAATGAGAGATTTTTTTTCCAAGCATTAATGTAGTTTCTAATTTTATTCTTCAAGCCAATGAATTTTTGCAAAATATCTGAAATATGCTATTTAAATGAATCCCAGTTTTGTGGTCAATGATAAACGTTTAGTTCGATGAATTTTAAAGAAAAAAATAACTTCAAAGAAAAAAATTTGAAACTCAGGATATTTCATAGTAGGGTAAAGAGATTTACGTAATTAATTCATTAGCAATTTAGAGAACTGACCTGTTCCTTTGCTTTACTAATGGCTCTAGCATTACTTGCAAAAATTTCAGATTTGCAACCTCCTAGACCTTGTACGAAATAGGACGGTTTATAATTTGTTTCCACTAAAGGCTAAATTACAGTTGAAAACAATCTCAGGTTATGTTTTTCTGTACTGAGATGCTGAGATGCATGTAAGGACAGTAGCTCCACAAATAATCCGTTCACACCATTTTGCAGTAAATTCTTCTACATTTGGATCTAAATCACTTGGTCACGTATTCCAATGGACTAACATAAAGCCTCAGAGTAGCAGACTTCTCTTTGCAAAACTAACAAACTACATGCAGACCTCAGCAGTCATCTCTGCCTACGGTTTTTGCACTATAGTATTCATGTCCCACTCACAAGAGAAGTGCCACTCCGTTATGGGGACTTCAGTCCAGCTGTATCCAGCTACCCCAGTAAAGATGTTGTATTTGAAAATATACAAGTCATCTCTAGAGAAACAAATACCCAAGTTACATTTTTGACAGGAGTACACCTTCATTTTTAATTAACAACACTTAACTTCAGAATGCACTTAGCTCTGAATTCACTTACCATGGTTTCAAACTACTGACACCTACAGAACTATTCACATTCTACACTGCTACATAAAGCACATAATCCTAACAAATGGAATTAAGCTCTAGGGACTCGCCCAGAGAAGAAGAGGCACACAGCTGTCATACTAGCCATAAGGAAACAAAATTTAAACCACATTTACTGAAGATAACAGAAACTTTTCATTCTTGTCCATGTTACACACTAAGGCAAGTCAGAAGTGTGGCATTTTGGTCTTTCAAGTGCAAGAAGTAGAACAGCTGTTCTCCCATTTCAATGTTGAAGACAATCTTTGCTTCAATAAATAGTTTACCGAATTAAAGGCTCCTTCAGTGAAAAAATGTATAGTTACATTCCTCTTGACAAATATGTATAGCTTTAAAATTTCTGGAAATGCTACAGTGCATCTGTTCTGTTTATGAGGTGTTTTAAAATATATTAACTTGAAAAAGTAGCCCATGTGATAGACATGGAAATAAGAAATCACAAGAATTATTGTAGAACCAGGTTTTATTTGCATTCAAAAATTTATATGCACATCTAGAACAACATCGGATGTTTGGAAATTTGGTACCTGTTTAGCTCCAGGAAGAACTCCAGCATTTATCAATGTTATTCATATCACATCTATGTGATTTAGCATCCCATTCTTTTCCCCCTTGAACTCAAAATTCATCAATCAAGTTATCAAGCGTCCCTAGAAAATTTCTGTTGGTGATATTCTGGTAAATTACAACAGCTTTTTATGTCTTTGGATCTACTAAAAATTTAACTGCACGGTTTTGAATAATGATACATATGAGGGACAACACCCAGAGAAATCTCCTCCTCTGTGTTTATGCACACTGTTATATGCTTCCTTCCTACAGAAGACTTCTCACAGATGCACAGAGCATTTTAAAAGTTAGAGGCGGATCAACCTGTGAGGCTGTATAAATGTAACCCCTACAACATAGCAATTCTGCTTCATACCCCTACAATTTGTTCAAATCACCTCTACTAAGTTCTGTGATGTGCAGACTAAAATTACCTACCATGCTGGCACGCTTGATACATACAGTTTCACAAAACCTTACAAGATCTAACCTTCTATTTGTTTCCTGTTGAAAACTTTACATAGGAGAGTTACTTTTCAAAGTACATAAAAGAATAATCAGATTCTGAAAATTATCATACCTGATACAGCCAGAAAATCATCAATACTCGTTATATCATCCACAGCTTCAGTAAGAACATGGATGTGATTCTCCCATGTACTCCTATACATCTCCATGTTGTTTTTCACAACTTGACTTTTTGGTCTGGCAGAAAGAGCTAAAGCAGCATTAATAACCTGTACCAAAACATACAAACAAACAAAACAACAACTAAATAACATCTTCTGAAACAATTTTTTATTCGTAACTTACTACTGCAGAAGAGCACTTAAGTTTTCTAAACAGAGGAATCATTAGCTTTTGTTTCTGTTCACAACAGGAGTATCAGTCAGATGTTGCTTAGGCCAATTTCCTTTTTATCTTCATGAAGTGAGGAGTGTGATTCTAAGTGAACCGGGTAACAAGAATTCCAATGGTTTACTTTTAGTTAGACAATACATGCTATTCCAGTTTGCAATATACAAATACAATGAAGTTTTTAGTTGCATAAGGGACATACTTACACGTACTGC
Organism: Nettapus auritus; assembly: GCA_011076525.1. Lineage (NCBI taxonomy): Eukaryota > Metazoa > Chordata > Aves > Anseriformes > Anatidae > Nettapus > Nettapus auritus. The sequence goes on along the minus strand of CM021770.1, from coordinate 4,703,063 downwards.
ATATAATCACTTCAGTGATTATATTTCTTAACAGCAGATATTATGGAATCTACTATGGCATTATCTTAACTGAATTAGATATTACCAGTCTTTACCATGTAAAAGCAGCTGATTTTGCAAGGACAACAGCTGCCTGATCAATGTCAGGGACATAACACATCCAAAATCTTTATAAATGCAGCAGACTGGTATTTCTGTATCAGTTAGGCCTAGAAGTAGTAACTATGCTCACATGAAGAGGATAGATTACATCTCTCCTAGTAGAGACTAATATAAGGTAGAAATATTAATCACAAAGTGATTAATTCTTTAAATATCACTTCAATCTGTTAACTAGCTAGAGGCCTTTTTCTAATATGGCTTTTTATTGATGCTATATCCATAAACATTACATAAACTATATTGTTAATTTAGCAAAGGGAGAGTTTAAAACACCATATAAAGAAAAAAAAAAAAAAAAAAGAATCAAAACAAGATACCACACTAATCCCCAGTGCTGATATTGTACGTTCATGAAAAAGTTTTAATATCATGCCACTGTAATAGAGTCGTTACACCGAAGAATAAGAACTAGGAATTTCCTGATCCTACATACAACTGATATTTCTTTATGCTAGTGCATGCTCTTGACCCTGCTCTGGATCAAACTAATTAACCACTTCATTTGAGTGGTAATTTTATGTATCACATGAACTTGACCAACCTGGTGAAATTTAAGTAATTACAAACTTACTAATAACATTCATGCTGTCATCATGAAGAAACATAGACAGGCTTTCACAACAGAACTGCTGGGACTAAGTCTTTTACTAACAACTCTGGTAAGGAAGAATAGGCTTCTTGTTACTTTACCAGGTAGCTGTAAAAGGAGAAAGGTCTGTAACTACAATGAAGAAGAGATTTCTTCAGCTACTGCGTAAGTGATCAAAAAGTATAAGGACAAAGAAACAAGCATCCTACTCTCCAGCAGAAAAATAAAATTCATTACAGGAAAACTGTAAATACAGAATTGGAACCAACTGGGCAGGCAGCAGCAAAAAAAGAATCTGCATTAACACTTCAACAGTCAATATGAGCAAGTCCACCAAGTCAACCGGTCACAAAAAGTAAAATACTGTCAGAGAAATCATCAGTCAGAAAAGTATAAACAGAAGCAACTGTTGAAGAATCATGATGCAAGTGCTTTGCTTCATATCTCAAGTGCTGATTTTTTAAGGACAATACCCTACCCATTTAGGGGCACTGTACTTCTAGAAAGACAGATTCTCTCCCATTCAAGACAACACCAACATCGTATAAATCTAAAAAAGATTTTAAAAAAGAGTCTAGTAAAGGAAAGAGACTGAAGACAAAGGGTCGCTATAAAAATGAAATGGACTACTCCACGTGCATGATGAAAATCAAATTTCAAATTGCAGGAGGGGAAAAAACAACAACAACAACAACAAACAGTGACCAAACAAACAAACAAAAAAATCTACAAAAAATCACCACCACAGCAAAAACCCAAACCAACCATACAATAATTCTATTTTTACCTGGCAAAAAACTCTCCATTTACCTGAAATTCTCTAACACATAAAAACTGCTATTTGTTTTGGACTAAAGTATCAAGTACACTAATTGCTGAACTAAGGAAGACTGTAATATTAATATGTCATTTGTTGTATAAAATAGCACCAACATACAATATTCCATCAACATACTGAAATTATTTACTATTTGTTTTCATAAAACTTTAACATAATATCAGAAAGGTGTTATTTGATTATAAATAATAACATAAAAATATATTTAAACACTGTTTCATTTAAACATTGTTCAGTTGTCTTCTCAACACAATGAGGATCCCCACCACTTCGAATTACTACCAGTTAGTGGTGAAATACACAGAAGAACCTTCTTAATTTGATAAAAAGATATTCAAATTTATGCTCAAAACTACAAAGTAAATAAAGCTGTTATTTGTCATCTTCTCATTTTGCAGATTGATACCTAAATTAGACTTTCAGCATCTTTGACAATGAATTTTGCCTTCATATAAATACCAAAGCACCATGTAGATAGCCTTAAAAAACATGCTATTATGTTATCCATGGATTAAAAATGTTAGGAAAGAGACGAAGTGTCAAGTTAATTCTGATTAAATGCAAAAAGTATATGCTATAGGAGAAAATTGTTCAATAGTTGAGCAATTAGCATCTGAAAGTCCTGGCTCTGATCAGTCTTCTTTCTAAAGCTGCACACCCTGTTTCAAAAATCTCTGATAAAAAACACCACTCACTAAATATGCAACTCAGATATTATGGAATACTCCTAAAAAGAATCAGAAGCACCTCAAAATCCACAATCACCAGCTACGGTTTCAGTTGTTTACCTATGAAACAACAGAAGAAAAAATAAAGCTCACAAGTCATATCATACATGTTGATGGGAAGTCTAAAGACTCGTTTTAAAAAAAGTCTAATTTCATACAATCCCCTTAAAACACAGTCACTGCCTTTTAAAATTATAGATGTGACAAGCAGCTGACAAAGCACTTCTCTAGCCAGGTCCAACTAATAAGGACTTATAACTGACTACTCTTTCTCCTTTTCCAACTGTAACGTGGATTATGCTAAATATACAATTCTTCCCCCACTTTTCAGACATCTCTTCAATATAGCCCCTTCACCATGTATTATACAACCGTATTTTACCCATACTCCAGATCTGCAAAACCTGCAGCAACAGCATTTAACAGCTGTGTCCTCTGGCAGCAGATCTGCCTTGATGACCTGATTCCACCCCTAAAAGTAGGCACATCATTTATGTCTCATGTGAAAAACACGATCCAATTCCCCACTGAACTATATTATTTTAATGTAATTGTCTAGAAATACATTGCGTTAAAATATTGAACGTGTAGAATGTATTTGAGTCTGTAAATAAATTTCTCTACTCCAATAAAATAAAGAAACAGTAAATTCCAGGAAAATGAGAAGCTCTCCCAAAATGAATGCAGAGCTCAGTTTGGAGCACTGCTAAAATCATGCATCATTCTATTTCTAACGTTTGAAAAATAACAATAGCACAGCAATGCTGACACAGTTGAAAAGGTCGATCATTTATACCTCATCAGAATGCATACATTTCAAGTGAGTCACCAGGGACCTTGAAAGGCCTATCCAAAGACACCAGCAAAGGTGCCTATCTCCTAGGCATAGGCAAACTACCATAATAACCTCTCCGCTCACATTCCCACATGCACTATTCATTTGCAGCATCACTTCTTTGGAAATGTAAGGTGTCTCCCTGAAGACATTTATTTATGCTTTGATAGCCAGTTGCTGCTGGCTTCTGACCCAAGTCAACAAACTACTCTGCTCAAACAGCTGAAGGCTTCCGTCTCCATTTATGTACGTTGCTTCTACTGAAAGCTCTGCAAGCACAGACTTTTTTTTTTTTTTAATAGCTAAAGCTGAGAATTTAAGAGGTTATTAGGGTTCATTTTTATAAAGGTAAGTGTTCATCACTTTCCTCTGTTATATTAGTACCTTTGGCACTAAAAATGCAGCACTTTAAGTAGGCAGTAGCACATTATGCTAAAGCTAGCCTCAACTGACATAGTTTCACCAGAACTTTGAATCGCTTCCTTTATTAAAATAAATGCTTAAAATGCAAAAAATGAAACCATACCATTTTTTTAATTGCTTCAGTTCACCTGTTCCGTTATGTTGTTACGACATCTCTCAGCACCTGTGCTGATGGAGTCTACTGCTTATGGTTTCTATTCAATTAAAGGTGCTTCAGCAATACGATAAAAACTGAAATTATAAACTTATAAACTTCTGTGGAACAAAAGCAACCCTAACAAGCTTTAGTTCAATGCCCAAGCCACTTCAGTTGAGAGACAATGTTGCCTGCAATATTCTTTCTGTATGAAAGATAGAAACAGCAAGTTCAGTCAAATAACAGCTTTCATACTTTTGTTTAAAAGAAATTTTAACAGTTTAACCATTTTAGGAATTGCTAATAGTAAGAATTAGTAAGTGCTAATAGTAAGAACTGCTATTAGTAAGAATTGCTAATAGTAAGAAACAATTAGAAAACTCAGTTTCCTTTGTCTTTCAGACAAGACTCATTGTTTGCTGTTTCAAAGGTACAAGCCATAGAAAGCATTTACCCTTAGGAAATTCATCCTACTCTAAGCACTGTTTTCCTTACCCAGAACACAACATGTCAAGAGAAAAAAAAGCTAAAGAAAAATTCAGAATAAGAATATATTAAAATCAAGCATCATTCTTAATATATAGGGTGCCTGTAACTATTCTGAAATTATACACAGAAAGCATGCAATGTAAGAACAAGATAGCGTCAGCAAATAGAAATAAATGGAGTATGAAAAAGCAGAGAAAGAAGAGCAGAACAGAAGAACAAAGCCAACATGCACAGTAGAGTATATTTCAGGTTTTCATCTGCCATCTAGAAAGGGAATAAATAGCTCAAATTGCACTTGGGTCCTAGACAAGGCCAGAAAACAACTTTGCAAAGTACTGTAATATATCCATATATATGAGAATGTTACCTTTGCTGTTTTGGCCAACCTATTAATAGGAAACTCGTCTGTCATAAATTTCTTACAGGAAGGACTGGGATAACAAGGACTAGTAACGATACTGGTAGCACGTATAAACTGTAGTATACAAACGAGATAGGACAAATTTTCAAATAGCCGCTGAGTGGGAGAAATAAAACAAAGATCTCTGCCACCAGGAACAGGACAGGAAGTACTGGACATGAGGGAGAAGTTTTTTGTTTAAATACAATACCTAACTGAAAGGACAGTTATTTTGCAGAAAACCAGACTGTCTGGGTAGACTGCGAACTCTCCATCACCCAATGTTTTTAAGATGAGGGTAGCTAAACCCTCATCAGGAATACTTTAACCCTCTAATCCGTGGAAGAGTTGATCTTGCATTGGTCAAAGGAACAGGGGGACAGAATGTGGACTACGCAATCTTTACATGTTCCTTAAAGGCTTATTTTCCTTAAGCTTAGTGAAATATTTCCAGTTCTGAGAAACCACTTTCAGTTACTTACAGACCTCAAATTCATCATTTTGGCCATTCCCAAGACCAAAGAGACGAGAAAATATGTTTGAACCTTGCAAAGAATACCATGCCAAAGAAACAGCCCACATCTGACAGCTCTTTCTGTAAAAACATCGGCATTCAGAGACCTGTTGAAACTAAAATATCTTTTCTGCTGTTTGCAGGTAACCTGTCAAAACAGTCCAACTTACTAGTCTCTACCTGCCACATACTGAGTACAGACAGATTTTACAAACTGAATTCCCTAAAGATCCTTATATGACACTTGTCCTTCACAAGCAGCTCTTACCATTAGAGCTGAAAGGGACCGGCTCTTTCTGTGGAAAAAAGTGGGACTGATGACCAGTCGGATGTGACACCACATCTGATAGGAATGTCTTCAAGAGAAGAACCAGAAGGACAGTGGGACAAGAAGCAAAGAGGTCACACTGAGGTTAGATAAGGTCATAAAAAGGAATTAGACCAATACCCAAAGCAGATCTGGAGCAGTGTAAAATAGAAAAGATCACCGCAGGGTTCAAAGGAGGCTAGTCAAATGAGGAAGGAGGTGGGTCTCTGGGACGAGGAACAGGCTTAGCTTTTAGCCAGTAAGCACTGTAAGTACTGACTGCACAATCTTGAAAATGAATAGAGAATTCAGACATTAAGTGAGCACTTAAAAATTAACGGATACTTAAGATTTTGTACTCTGTGCCACTTCTGCAATAAATATTAAATACTCCATAAAGGGGTTTCTGACTCCAGCAAACTCTTCAGTTAGAACTGACACACACTTGTCTTGTGAAGAAACAAACCAAATGATACCAAACATTTCCAATTTTTGCCAAAGGAAAGCGAACAGGAGAATTTATCCTTCTGCTCTTACGCAGTAAGCTCAAACAAGGTTTTAGCTCTCCATAGCTTCTCCAATAAAAAACTCAGATCATCTTGGTAGACAATTTAATTAAAAACCCCTTGAAACTTAATACCATCACTTATCTCTGCATCTTCACAGCCTAGTTTTCTAGTCTAAAAACTCTTACTGGCTTCCTCAACTGTACAAATTGCTCCACTCTCTTCACAGTCCCTGTGAAAGTAATCTTTTCAGCATCACCAAACCTTGGTCAAGAGCTCATTTCTCTCCTTATAGGCAAGCCCTTTGCTCCCTTCTCTAGTTTCTCACTCCGTGCTTGTCACAGATCCCTGCTTTCAGTACCTCAGCTGCCTGCTGTCCCAGACTGCAGGCTTCATACCAAGATGCTTTCAAGGAAAGCGCAATCCCAATTTGGCCTGTAATGCATCAGCCACATCAATCAATAGGTTGTCTTCCAATCTCTTGTTCAGCCTCTCTTACAAAAACATGCAATACAAAATATATATACCATAACAAAATTAACACTTCCACATGTATCACATGTAGTCAACTTCATAGCAGACTCATGAAAATAATACCTAACAAGCACTTGGACCATAGAGATCTGTGCTAAATAAAAAAATAGCAAGGAAATTACTATTTCTCACTTCAAAAAAGGCTTTTAATAATATCTTGTGAATTGAACATAGTGCCACAAATTGAAAAATAAGAAAGGCTGAAAAAATGTTCTGCTAAACGTGTATAGTAGCATAATGCAAGATTCTTGTGAAATAAAGAGTGAATACGAAGGTAAAAAATAATACATACAGAATAGGAAGAAAAAAGATAAGAGGTAAGGTAATAAAGACAATCTATAAGTTACTCATTACTGAGCACACAGCATCTCAGTTTTCTAATTCAGTATTTATAGAAGCATAGAACGGCCTGGGTTGGAAAGGACCTTAAAGATCATCTAGTTTCAAGCCCCCTGCTCTGGGCAGGGTTGCCAACCACTAGAGCAGGATGCCCTGAGCCACATCCAGCCTGGATATATCTACAGATAAACCTTATGCAGAAAACATGACAACCAAGACTTAGTACAGTTATCTTCTACCCATAACTACATTATCTATTTACACAAATAAATGATCTTGAACTTATGACAATGACGTGTACTGCTAGAAAAAAATAATCAGACTTTTAAATAGTAACACCAGGTTTTTCAAACTGTTCTCATTCTTGACACACAAGTCTTTGAGGTGTCAGACTGCCAAGAACTGAAAGCAGCACACAAAGAATTTAAGGTTTCATTTACCCCTCAAGTGAGTTCCATACCAAAATAAAATCAGAAAATAGTCTATATTAAACCACAACGCTCACTGAAAGTTATGCTCAGAATACAGAGCTGCACTTTATACAAAGTAATGCTGTTTAACCCAGAGCTGACTCAAATCTTCTGAAGATGTTCAGGTTTCTGGAGTTTGATTCTGATGCACAACTTTCTGGATATTTTAGTTCACTGAAGGAAAAAAAACAAGATTAACCACTGTCCAACATATTTTATTTATGTTGTCTAACTAAAGCCCTTAAATTTAATCGTTTTTAAGTACCATTATTTTTCTCCCACATTAAATAGCTTTAGATTTGCTTTCTGCAACAGTTAAAGCTCACATCTATCTCATTTTAAAACTAAGCTAATTCACCATCTTACTTACAGATACTAGTATTTTAAACATAATACTTGACTCCGAACACATTTTAACATTCAACTATACATAATTATGAAGCTTTAATGGTGTTTTTCCATTGGCAAAGGAAGTGTTTTTTAATAATGGCTGTCTTTTAAAATAACACAGTAAGGCTCACTCAACAATTGAGGAAAATAACTGCTTTTAACACTAGGAAAACATTAACTTATGCCAGAATTTTAATGGGAAATTAGACACATATATTTTAGTACTAACTCCACTCAGAGGGAAATCCAACAGGTGTTAATAATATAAATAGATCTCATTCCCAGTCTAATCGAGGTGGTCAAGAATGCTGAAGAGAACCCATCATATTTTCTTGATAACCCATTCTGTTCTTCACTTGCTTGCTTCAATATACACAGGCACTGCTCCTAGAAAAGATTCCTCCATAAAATGAAGCAGTCCCTTTTCCAGGGCTATGCAAAATATGCTCTTATCTCTTGAAGAAATGAATATCTCTTCACTCTCCTCAAAACAAAAAACATTAGAGAGGAGAAAAAGCAACAGAAAAAAAAAGTTACTGATTTCTATTAGAAGTCTGCAGCAGCTAGACTACATGAGAAGTCCTCATTTTTATAACTTTACCCACTTCTTTACTACCACTCAGGTAACACAGCAAGAGCACATATGTCCTGCCTTTATTGCTCTGCTCTTAGAACCGACTGCTCAACCATGCTGTGATGTCCAGACACCTACAGCTTTCAGAAAGATTCTGTTTCAGGTGCTCTCCTCACTGCTTGTGTGGAACACGAGCAGGAATCCTTGGGGAGCTAGGCTTTGCAGCACACAAACTTCTGCACAATGGGCAAGTATTAGTACTGCTCTCTTCCTCAACAACTGATCTACAACATGTGCTACCAATAAAGCATTGAGAACAATAGCTGTGCAACTCTATCAGTGTCTGCTGCCCAAAGAGCCCAAGAAATGAGCTACAAAGATGGAACAAAGCTCAACCAAGTACTAGTACCCAATTAGATAGAATTCGTTAAGCCAAAACCACCAATAAATCTGATCACATGATGGATGCTCCATAGCTGCATTTAAGTAGTAATTTCATTGTTCTTTATTTGGACATCAATATCAAAGGCACGGTAACTTTCAGCAGTGTAATATAAAACACAAAAGCCCTTTTCTGTTCAGTCATACAACAGCTCCTCCAATACTCACTTAAAGTTAACACATTTCTCTAAGTTGAGACTGCTGTGTTCATTCCCACTCATGCTTGATCTTCTCAGCTGGAAGCTCAGTATTTCACCTCAGTAATTCTTAGGTCACATTGACCCCGTTTCCATTCATCACAGTAACTAAATAGTAACTAGTTTTGATTACAAAATGGGTCCATCAAGACTCAGATACTGTACAAGTAATTTCTAATTTTTTTTTATTCAAGCTCCAAATGATAAGCTATCTGAAAGTCAAACCCTATTTCTGGTTGAATACAATCAAGTCTTTTTCTTCCTATTTGTTTTTGTTTCAGTTGATTTACCAGGGGACTGGCTCTGCCAAAAAAAAAAAAAAAAAAAAAAAGTGATATGACTATAATATGGCTATATAAAAAGCTGTTTCAGTACCATAAAAACCATAAAATTTTTATCCTGAAAAACATAAAAAACAGGTAAACTGCTCTGGAGAACAACCAAAACTGTTACAGAATGTAGTCAACTTTATTAAATAGGTGAATTGAGAAATCCAGATGGACTCCAGATAAGTCTGGAAATAAAGCCATGAAGCCTTCAGTAAAAGCAAAAATTACAGCGCAGGCAGGCATCTTCACCTAACAGTACAGAGCTTGCTCTGATGCTGAGACTGATGGACTCTAAAGCTACACAGAATCCTCACATCATCCAGTCCAACTACCCGAATAACACAAACCGCAGAGATAAACTAAGGTTTCCAGTCAGAAGTTTACAGCTCCACGTTCAGTCAGTTAACTTTTTATAGGAAGGCAGCTATTCCTGAATTAACTACTTCAAGTTACAACATCATTTACAGTTTCCAAGGTAAACTGTGCTCAATATCCAATTACAAGTAGACTTAATTCCACTTTGATTAAATGAAGCTTTCACAACATGTGAAAACCTATATTCCATAAGACAAATTAAGACCAATACTTGTAAGATTATTTTTTTTAAACAGGAAAGGAAAATCCTCCCATAACCACAACAGAGGAGATTTTTTGTCTGGGAATCACCTAAAAGTAACAGACCAATGGGCTGAGTGAGGTTGCTAAAACCTGGCTAAATACAGGCCTGTTATTAGCTTCCTTGATTCCATCTGGAACTGCCCCAAAGCCAAGATTCATTAAACTGGGAGCACCTACCAAGAAAACTCCGTTGTATAAACTTGTGAATAGGCTCCAAATCTGTAGCCATCGGAGTCTTTGTAAGACAATTCCAATATGATTGAAAAAGGGGGCATTCATCATTCTGGTGTTGTGTTGTAGAGGTCGATGCCCCTCAAATCTAACAGGCACAAGAACTCATCCAAACAGTGTAATACAATTCTCTGCTTTGAGATCAGCCTCATGTTCTTTTTTGAATCATATTATTTGCACTTTTTTACTTGATTTTAGAATAACCAAACTTGGCAAGAACCTTTATCCGTTTTGATGAAGAAATAATATAATGTATATTTTTAAAAAGACTTTGAAATACTTGAACAATACTAGTATTTTGATTTTCAGAACAAAATATAATTAGAACTTCAAAAAACACAAAGAAGCAACAAAACTCCGTGTATAAAAAAACAAACCAGAAACACATATAATTTAGACAATGGGATAATTTCAATATGGTGTAAGAAACAGACAAGTGATCACACAAATAAAGGGAATTTTTCCAGTTCTCTTTTCCTGCAGAAAGAAAATCAAAAACAAAAAAAGTACATGCTTCATTCACCAGGACTCTCTTCTTCTTTTTAGCTAAAGCTAAAAAGCTTTAGCCCATTTCTTAGGCTCCGTGCAGTTCAGCCCTTCTACCTAACTCTAATTATCATTCATGGCATAAATCACACATTATCTGAAATTACCTCAAGTAACAATGAAAACAGAACGCATCTGAAAGTTACTGCTTCACCACTGCTTCTTGATCTAAACTGGGGTAGTCACTTGTTGCTGGCCAATTACAGAAAGCCTCCCTCTCTTTCCTATTTTAGCATCTTTAGGTTGTTCTAATGTCATTATCACCTATCATTACTTTGTCACGTGTCCCAGACATGGCACTTCTGTGCTCTAAATCCCACAGCTCAGGTAAACATTACCAGAAAATTGTTATTCCTCCTGCTCTGCTGCTTAGGCCTATTGCCAGGAGTTGAACTAATAGTTTTCAAGTATCTCCTTGCACTCCTAAGCACAAGTTAGCTGAGGACAGCAGTTATTCTCGTTACTTGTACTGCGGTACATACATATGTCCTCATCCAGCACAGGATAAAGCATACTCTCTACACACTTCATTAAATCAAAGCCAGTCTCAATAAGTTAAAGGAACAATAACAGATTACCTAAGGGAAAGGAAGCCCGAGGATAGAGCAAGGTGATAACGATCGTAAGACAACCCCACATACCTCCTCCTAACTAGCTTCTAAACAGCTGATTACTATAGAAAAACGCGGATAACCTAAACTGAGATTTAAGACATGCACAGGATACAGAAGATCTTGGAGCGGGCTACCCCAGGCATAATGAGTTACCATGAAAAAACCTGGAGGACAAATGTTCATTAGGGTAACCTCACTCAGAGCATGTGACAGTTACTCCTGGATTTTAGAAAGAAAAAAAATGGAAGCTAACAGACATCTAATCCTATGACACAATGAGAAGAAGCAATATTCAGCGAGACTGGCCATTAAGTTGAGGACAAGTCATCCAGCTAAAGGCAAGGCAAAAGAAGACAACAGAATAATAGAAGGTGCACGGGGTTACAGCAACATTACCAAAAAATCCCACTGCTTTCATTAAAAAAGGAGCAAGGGAAAAGGTCTGAAACGACAGATACTACAGCAGAAAAAAAAAAAAGATCAGAAAAAAAATACAAGGATATTGCAAATACTGATAAAAAATATTAGTCTCTAGTGAAATGAAGAGAAGATCTTAATTGCTTGGTTGCTTTTTTTTCAGTTGAGTAAGGGGAGCAAACCAAGCTTTACATTCATTTGCAGCTCCAGCATCTCACAGCTTCTGATAATACTAAATAAGTGGGCATTAACTTGACAGAGTAAGAGCTGAGCCAAATTCAATCTAATACTTGTCAACTATGCTACAGAAATTTACCTCCAAGAAAAAAAAAAAAGTCTACAAAGGTCTACTTCTGCCCTAGTGTATGCTAGTACAGTGAAGTGGAAAGAGCTGAAGTTGAATTAAAGTACACCAGGACCACATGGTTTAGAACCTAGCCAAATTAGTAACACATAGCTTTGTTTGAGAATAAATGTTCTCAAATTATTTTGCTTACCCTGGAGCTTAGTAATACCTTAGAAGTCCATATGTAATTTCAACCTAAGTGTAACCATGTATGGGAGGAGATACTGTATTTAAGTCCCCTCTAATTGTATCTAAGTTTTCAGACATCCTTTTTATTTATTCCACTGATGTCAACGTCTGCAGACAGTCTTTCTATCCCCCATACATTTTTAAGCTATTGGTAACTCATACTACCCTGCCTATACAGAAACTTGCTACAAAGATGAACATGAATATAATTCATCTGATGTACTAACAAATTCAAGTTGATAGCCATTATTCTACTGCCCTTAAAAATTACCCCAAGAATTAACTCCCTTTTCTGTATGCAGTAGATTCTCCAATTATATGCAACATCTCAAAAGCAGCCACTTTATTAAAAACAAGAACTTCAGAAATGTGTTTCTGAAAGAAAAGTCTTTTCTATATAAAACCTCAATTCACGCTTTACAAAAATCTTCGACTGCAGTCCCCAAAAAAAGGCTTTCTGACAGTGAAATTACCTTCCTGGTTGTTTTGCATGCATTTTCTTTTTCCTCATTTTCTTTTCCCCACGGGCCATACTTTGCCACCTTTACCCTTACTGAGCAGTAAACAAGACAAGAGCATTTTACACGGACTAACACTTAGAACAGACTAGCATCAGGAGCACAAATGCAAAGCAAAGCAAAACTTTGCTTTTCAGTCCTAACTATCGTATGATTGACTACTTCATCCTCATCTTTGGAAGGATGACGTTTCATTTGCTATGAACGGTTGGGCTGTTCATCTCTAAAGGAAAGGTGTGGATAAATACATAGAAAAGTTAAGGACTATCTATACAACAGTATAAATGCATAAACATTTTTGCACCAAGGTCCATCAAACTCAGCAACAGTGGGCCTATAGAGTTTATAAAGCCTCTGTCCTTCAAGATTTTTGAGATGTGACTGAACAAATTTTTGAGAAAGCCTGTTGGTATTCACTGGTGAACTTGCTTTGAGTAGAAGGCTGGGCTGCAGATATCTTTAAGGTCCCTTCCAATTTGAATTGTAAAAAGTAATTCTACAGTATTCTACTTGTGATGAAGATAGACTGTTTCTGGGGCAAGAGCCACTCACTTCTCAGGGATACACTCTAGGAAAAGTAACAGAAGTATAAGGAGATTATACCCCACACATACTGCAGCAGTATCATGAAAAAGTACTTCCCAAAACAAGGATTACTAACAAAACCAAAGCAACATGTCAGCAGTCTGCTAGCTTTGCTCTTTCACCAGAACTTTGTGCAGAATTTTGTCAAGCTCTTCCTAGCATTCTTCCAACACAGTGAGGAAGAGTGAATATCCAGACATCCACAGCTCTCTAAGAATGTCTCAATATCTACCACTAACCCAAAACCCGAAAGAAATACCTAAAAACAAAAAAATCACTACGATTAAAAAAAAAAAACACAGCTTAAGGATATGGAATTATTGATTTCACATCTGCCATAAGAAGCCATTAAAATAACAAAATTTGAAAAGTTCCTAAACCTGAGTATCCTGTATATAAAATATTTAATCACAAAATGTATTTCAGTCAATATTACTTAAAATTGAGACCATGTTGATAACGCATTAGGAATTACTTGTCTGTATTAATAAAGTCTACTCTAATTTTGAGTGAATTTTAGAAGTGCAACCTACTCCTAATGGAACTAACTAAAAGAAAATTGAAAGTTAGAGAAGATCTTTTAATCATTACATCAAAAATTCACAGATCACTGACAAAGTGAGACTGTACTTCCACATGAAACTTCCCTCAGCTTCTGTAAACAGGGCAAGTCTTGTCCACAGCATACTGCTCTCTCACTGCATCCTGAAAAACTTAAATAATCTCAACAGCATTATCAAGTACCAACAGTTAGGAGTTAGGTGTACAGATGATATGACAGGATATCAACCATGAGATTTTTCATTATATTCAGAAAAGATTAAGACACCTGTTCTTTGAAGTATATATTCAAAAATTCCAGTAAAAAATAATTATGTAATAAAAAAAAGCAATCTTTACAGTACTAAATGCAAGGGTTAAAATATCTAGGCTATATAACATTTTAGAAGTTTCATTTGCAAGCTCTATTTTGGTAAAACTAGCATTTAATTAACTTTCTTCCTCCTTTCAGATTACTGAAGCAGAAGAAGGGACAGCACTGGAGGCATTTGTTTTGGTAGTGACAAAGTTGACTGAGAGTGAGTTTTAGAGGTTACATAAAGATTAACTTCTGATAGTATTAGTTAACTTTAATTAAGCTCTGAGAAAAGGTCACAGAACAAATTTCGAATGTATTAACGTACTGTTCAAATTTAGCAAAGGTCTTCTTGGTACCAGCTGTTATGGGCAGATTTAATTTCTACATGGTTATTACAAGCTCCTGGCCAGGAGGCTTGTGAATGAATTACAAACACACAGGTAAAGAATTCCCTCAAGAACAAACAGAATCGTGGGGCGAGGGGGAAGCCACAGCAGTATAAACAATATTTATCCAATACTCCAGGCTAGAAATGAAATGGATTCCTGCATGTACCTATCTCCTGACATCTGAAAAGTGGTTGACAGTGATACAAAGAAGTATGTTTTCATTACACTAGGATAAATATTCTTGTACCTTTTAAAAACAATTTGTGTAACTTAACTCATACGCGTAACTCCCAGCATCGCCTAGTACTGCTGAGAGGTGTGGGGCAAGCATAAGGAGGGAAAAGAAAAAAAGAAAAAAAAAAAAAAAAACACATCCTCTAAAGCTTCCTTTATGCCATACCCAACTATGTCCTGCCTTGATACAGGTCCCACTCTTTAATACTTCAGGGGTTGAACAGCAACCCTAACGTAATATTGAGACAAGAAATAAAAATCAGTATTAAAGCACTCTCATTATTTCAGTTTAAAATGTTGCAGAAGTACAAAAGAACTGAAAATGAGGGTATGTATTCAGCATTCACATTTGGGTGCGTAGTTTCTCTGTTTCTTAGACTGCCTTTTCTTAGTTTGTGTAGCAGATTGTCAAATTGTCACATATACTTGGAGTTTGTCATTCCAGTATTGTAGCACATAAAAAGCCACTTGCAAATCATGTTAACTCTCTTCTTTTTTAATGGCATTTTAACATTCTGGTTTCCAGGAAAAAAATTATTAGAACACAAGAAGAGTAGTTATCTGCTGCCTTCAAGTTGATGCTCTTCTTCTACAGGAAACATTTAAAACCACATTTTAAAAACCTGGAAGCTCGTTGGAAATGTGAATTCGCAACTCTGTACAGATTCACCTCACCACATGTCTCCAGGCCAGAAACTTCCTTGGGAGATGTGCTAGAATTCTCAAAATTCACTGAAGTCTAACCCTGTACCCCTGATAGAGGTGGACGTCTACCCGACAGATTTAGAAGGTGGGCACATAGAAAAGAAAAAGAACATTTTCCTGAGCCTTTTTTGCTTTGCAAGCTTGTACAGAAGACACTAGAAAATGCCAAAAGCTTATTCCTTAGCTGCAACCTTATGGGGTCTTATACACATGCCAGAAGGCAGACATTGTAGCCCCACCCTATCCATGCTAGATATACTGAACTTGCCTTTACCTCATTCACTTCCTATTTCTACCCCTATTTTAAACTCCAGTACTAACAGATGCGAGAAACTTTAAAAAGAATTAGTAGTAATAATAATGATAATGAAAACCACCAAAAAAGCCACCAAGAATAATGGTTTCGTACGTTTCCTCACAGGCTGCTGTTGTCTGAACCTTGCCAAAAGCCAACATCCCCACTGCTGCACCAGACTTGGTGCTTGCATCTTTTCCCTGCCATCTACGTCACCAGCTGCCTCCAGGGTGCTGAAGCACCCATGAGGATCCCCATCAGACATCCAACAGTCCAGCCAAAAAGCATCCCAAAATTGGGAAAGCAGCTGATCACAATAATAAGCCCAACGCCATGAAACCATACATGAAAAGTGTGATTTTAGTTTCTTGCTTCAACAAGAGGAAAATGTTCCCATCTGTGCTATTTATGTATTTACTTCATGCAATAGCTATTCATATTCTCAGCTCTTCATTGCTGTCTTCCCCTCTCTTCCAAAAAATCATGCAAAAATAAAGCTGTTAACAAAAGTATTATTTTGTTGTCATGTACTACTATGAACTTACCTAGTGTATGACCACCCTCCTCTACAAGACTCCGTAGTTCTTCATTAGAAGTCTCTAACAATCATGTTTTACTGCCCTTCTTTCCTTCCCTAGCATTCTGCTGCAGAACACTCAGAAACAAAATGTGGCACCTTAGGAAAAATGATCCCGAGAAATGATGAAGAAAGAAGTACCTTTCCAGGAAGAAGGCTTTCAAGTTTTAAAGGCACAGGGAAAAATACATCTTTTACAGAACATTCATAGACTTTCTGCACAGTATGCATCTACAACAAATGCCTTGCAGCAATTTTAAAAACTCCATTATTCTTCTGGCTTTCCAATACATGTGGTAACCTCAGGTGGGGCAAGCAGAAGAGAGGATGAAACACAACAACTTCTGCTAAGGAAGATGAGGCCACTCAGCATGTAGTTGGTACTTTTTCTTTTTTGATATTATGAACTGAGAATTTGCAGAGGATTCCATTCTTACACAACAGATGCTGGAAGATGAAAGCTAAGACAGAAAACCTCAAGGCATTGCATAGTTAATTATTCTCTCTCCAAGTACTATCATAAAATAGCCAAGCAGTCACAAGGAACGTGAGACTTTCAGGGGAATCTAAGAGTCATAGTTTGCTTTTTATTTTCCTTCAAACTGATTTTTGGTAAAGTTAAAGCCAAAACAAACATCCAGCTAATTCTATTTGCGTTAAAGCATTAAGCACTAGGCCTTCCAATACATTTTGCTGGCCCACAGCATTAGGATTCTATAGTATCCCAACCAATTAAAAATGCCACAGGCTTTACCCTATTTTTACAACAAGGGACTTCAATCTCCACAAACAGGAAAAGGTAACAGCCTACAACTATTAATGCCAATAAATGATGCTAGAGGAAACAAGGAAGGTTTTCCTCTTTTCTCATTTTCAGTCCTTGTCAGATGGTCAGACTGGAAAACTCTGGAGCATGGCTGTTCTTCTACATGTTCCTTTCCTGCAGCTTGCCACAGACTGCACAGCACATCAGTGTTCTGATGGTACAAAGGATTATCCATGCGCAACAGGATCACATATTATGGTACTTCAGGACTGGAGTAAAAACTTCTTCCACACAATGTCTCATAGTAGCTGGTGACAGGTATTTTGTGATACTGATAAGACACATCAAAATTCAAAAATGAAAGGTGTTTCGTTATCAGCTCAACCCAGCACTAGTCTGTACTAACACTGAAGACAGTGGCCCTCTCCTTGTTCAGCCTTCTTTTTCTCATTCGTTCACTTGAGCCAGTAAGGAGTGCTCATACATCCATATGGCAAACCATATCAGACAACTGACTTGAATGAAAACTAACCTCCTTCCTTGCTCCTCTAGTTAATTCTCAGTGACATCAGTTTCCTGATACATATGGCTGAATACTTACAATTGCTACTTCAGTCACAAGGGAAGGAGGCAGAAATCACAGCTTGAGAGTAGGAAGAGAGACCGAATTTCTAGCAGCACTGATGATGTATGACAGATTAAACTGCTTGTGGAACAAAGGTGTAAGAGAAGGAATTAAATATAGAAACATTCAAGCAGACTATGATAGCTATTAAGGTTAATAAGAATTTCTTCATTAACTTCAGCATCATTGTGCATGAACTTTGATAACACGGTAAAAAGCTACAAGCAAAACGAATTGCTTAACCAAAACATCTTTGCTTTGTTTTTAGAAATATTATTAAGGCATGATATGTACTTTTAATTAATCTCTCAATTCAAAGACTGCAGAAGGTACTTAAAAAGATGTCTGATACTGTTAGAGATACTAACATCTGTTTTATCTCTTTGAAAGCAGATGGTAGAGAACTCACTGATTTACCATGTTCCCCCCCATTACTTCTGCCCTTGCACAGGACTGCTCTATGTGTAGAAAATGGCATTAAGACAGATAAAAGGAGATGCCACGCAGCCTGTTCCACCAAGACGATGAAGTAACTGCGGTTATCAGTGATATTGTAGAACTGTTTTAAGGACACTAATAAAAAGCTTCTTCAGTGTATGCTTCCACCATTTTATGTACCAAAACAAGGAAGAAAATGGATGATTGATTTTCCCTCATGAAAAAGTAAACTTATGGGAAATGTAGATTGTTAGTTTCAAAAATCCGTAGTATCACAATATAAGTAAACTTCAGTATCAGAAAAATCTAACACATCTGAAGTATACTGCCCACTTGTTAGCTATGAAGTCTCATTTTTGTGAGGGATAATTTTCAGGTTTGTTGTTTAAGTAAATACTTTCCAAATATAATACAGAAGCAAATCATATCCATCTATCTGGATCAGCCCAGAAGAGCTAAACAATTTAAGTGTAAATCAAAACACAGCTCAAAGGAAACTACTAAATTCCCCCGTTGGTTTCTATAAGGGAAAAAACACTGACGAGATGTTTGATTTTGAGAAAATATATTTATAGAACATTCACATTTAAAGCTTGAGCAAAATATATAGGAGTCACAAAAAAGTTATAATTACATAATACAGCAGGTTTATGGTTGTCTGGCTGAGAGACAGGAAAGTATCACTACAACAGTGCTGAAATTACTAAAATTCAAAGAGAAGAGGGCTGCAAGGACTGATTTCTCATGGAGAGTCTTCCCATTTTTTTACATTCTCCTTAACTGCAGATGCATGTGTCAGTAAAGAAGCAGTTCTGTAATCACCAAATACTGCATACAGTAAGTTCTGAACAGTCAAGGTAACACTGAAAAACATATATTATGCTGGGATAAGCCAAACAAATAAAAAATGTTTAAGACAATGCTCCCAAGTCTGTATTTGAATGTCCTGGAAACTGAAGATGTATAAATATGTTCCACGGATACATGGAACACCTTGCTTACCCTGACAGAACAGAATGGTTCGGTTGGAAGGAAAATTCAGAGACTGTCTAGTCCAACTTGTCTCAGACTTCAAAGCTAACAAAAGGTTAAAGCATTTTCTAAAGGGCATTGTCCAACTGCCTCTTGAGCATTGAGAAGCACAAGGCATCAACCACCTCGCTAGGAAATTTGTGCAATCACTGTCACCGTAAAGAGATTCTCCCTCAAATCCAGTCTGACACACAGACACACACCCCTCAGCACAGCTTTGTGCCGTTCTCACACATGCTGCCACCTGTGACCAGGGAGCAGAAACCAGCACCTCCCTCTGCACTTCCCCTACTCAGGAAGTAGCAGAGAGCAACGAGGTCACCTCTCAGCCTCCTTTTCTCCAGGCTAGACAACCCGCGTGTCCTCAGCCTCTCCTCATAGAACACGCCTTCCAGTCCTTTCACCAGCTTTGTTGCTCTCTTCTGAATGCTTTCAAGGACCCTTTGTATGTTATGGAGCGCATAACTGCACGGAGTATCCAAAGTGAGGCCGCAACAACGCTAAATGTAGCGGGAGAATCCCCTCTTTTGACCAGCTGGCTATGCTATGTTTAATGCACCCCAAAATGCATTTTGCCCTTTTGGCTATGAGGGCATGCTACTTACTGGCTCATGTTGAGCCTGCTACTGACCAGCATGCCCAGATCACTCTCCACAGGACTGTTTTCCAGCCACTTGTCTCCCACACCGTACCTGTGCCCAGCATTACTCCAGCCCAGGAGCAGAATGTGGCATTTTGCTTTGTTGAACTTCATGCCATCACTGACTGCACAGTGTTCCAATCTCTATCCCTTTGCAATGTTTCTCGACCCTTCAGGGAGATGACAGCACCTTCCAGTTTAGTATTATCAGCAAAACTGCTGAGGATGCATTCAACTCCTCCATCCAGATCACTTAGGTTTAAAAGAATTGACTCTAGAATGGAGCCCTGGGGAACATCACTAGTGACTGGCCACCACCCAGACATAGAGCCACTCACTACAATCCTTTGAGCTCTAACATCTAGCCAGTTCATCACCCAGCACAGCATGTACCCGTTCATCTCACAGTTGGACAATTTGTCCAGAAGGATACTGTGAGGCATCAAAGGCCCTAATAAAATCCAGAAAGACTACATCCACTGCCTTCCCTTCATATGATAAACAAGTGACGTTATCATAGACCTAAGTCTTAAGACAGGACATTACCTTCAAGAACCCATGTTGACTATGCCTCATAATAGCTGTATCTAAATGCTTTTCGATAGCACCCACATACAATAGCTCTCCGTGTTACATAAACTTTCACAGTGATTTATTCACAAATTCACACAGCCAAAATTGCAGCTTCTATCTTCAGTGGTATTTTAATAGCCACATACAGAACTATGTTAAAAATAACTAACAGCATATGAAGTTTGAAGCAGCAAGGAAAGACAGCACCAAGAATTCAAGCTGTGTCTTCCACAAACGTGTTAAGTGCTATGCTCTTTTCATTAGTGTATATATATAACATATATACATATATAAAGTATTGTAGGAGGGGAAAGAAAAGCAAATATAAAAATAAATACAAACCGCAACAACAAACCCTATATAATATACACTTTAAATGTTAGAGATCAGTACTATGGTAGCACAGGTCAAAACACAGCATACTTGAACATCGTCTGTTCCAGAGCACGACCAGCAGGCTTGCATAAAAGCTGTAGCTTTGTTTTCAGAGATGGTTATCATCAAGACTTTGGAATCTTGCCACGTCTAAAATCCATTTTTGAACTCTGCCATTTTATTAAGAATTTACACAGAGTAGAATTTGCTTTGTGACTTTACTTCAATGTATTGTGTTAAATAGCATTATCCAAACAATTACTTAAAAGACAGTGGGCACCTGCCCAGAAATAAGCATTTTGATTGGGACTGTGAAAAGGATGAAATTTTACATTGAAAACTGCACTAAAATAGGATGCTCATCAGATGCTTTTGCATACATTCATTAATCTTGGCTAATCTATCTTGATTATTTCTGTGGGAATGGGGAGGGTCCTCACTTAAAAAGTAGCAGTTCTGTGATTTTTGAATTTTTCCACTGAATTTCATATAGAAAGAAACATCATAGTATAATAAACCCAGACAAGACGGGTACCTAAAAAAGGTCCTAATCCACTGCAAACCAAAGAAGTAATCAGCATGATTCAGAGCAGGATACTTACAGGGTTGTTTTCATGGATGCAAAATATATATATATATATATACGACCAGATCATTTATCTTTTCCCTGAGAGTTTTCAGAGTGAAGGAAGTTGAGTCTAAATTTCAGAGCATAAAAACACATGTATCAAAAGAAACAGTAGAAATTTTCAAATCATCCTTACACACCAGTAGTGTACCAAAATTCCCTGATTCCCACCTAACCTGTGACAAAGAGCTGACACGGTTTAGATCCCTCTTGTAGTGTAAGAGTTCATGAGTGAAATCACATGATTTGAGCCCCCCTTTAAATATCATTAAGAACAACATAAACAGTTTCTTTTTTCCTTTTAACACAAAGAGCAACTCTCACTCTAATGGATTTCTAGTTACTCAAATTTTCTTCTCACCTAACAGCTTTATAGCCAAAGGGTTTCCATCTATCTCTCAATACTTAAGAGAAAAACAGAACTCAAGAAAAATATCTAAGATCTGCAGTTCTAGTTATACTTGTGTGTACCCTGCCTTTTTTTTAAAATAGCTGAGAATAATGTTACATAAGAATGATTACTCATCACCAAATAAAGATCAGACTGAACCATGCAATTTTCCTGCATTTTGCTTCCTTGAATGAATATACCAAGAATGGCCGTGGCTCACTGAAGAACTAATTCCCCTATGCCAATTGTGTTTCAGTAACCAGCAGCAAGCAAACTCTAGCAAGATCCGAATCTGTACAAGTTCATCTTCAAAGGAAGTAAAACTAATATTCACCTTTTAGGGTATGCTTTTTTCTAAAATCTTTCTGCTCTTAAATCTCTCTAGGGATCCTTAATTATTCTAATTAAAAGGCTCTAACCAGAGCCCTCTGAAATACTGAAGCTCTTCTCAGCTGCTGTGTTAAGATCCTGGCCACTTCTGATCTCCAATTTCAATATCTGGTCCAAGTTTCAGTTCAAGGTCACTCATCCACTCAAAAAGATACACTTGAGATCTGTTTGAATTAACAGTGCAGGTTGTCACTGGCTTTCTTTCCTTCAAGTAGTAAAATGTCAGTTATCAAATGTCAATATATGCATCACAGCACCTCCACTATGCGTGCTTCTGACTGACATGAGTTTCAGA
Source organism: Nettapus auritus (assembly GCA_011076525.1). Taxonomy (NCBI): domain Eukaryota; kingdom Metazoa; phylum Chordata; class Aves; order Anseriformes; family Anatidae; genus Nettapus; species Nettapus auritus. Next base: position 4,680,586 of record CM021770.1, on the reverse strand, counting down.
GAGAAGCAGCACAACTTCACCTAACTTGGCTACTGTTTTACCTTGCTTCTCTCATCTCCCTCAACATTGTACCTGATCCCAGGTTAAATCAGGGATCTAAAGCTTTCAGCTTCACCCAAGATCTGACCAATAGCTGTATTCTCACTACCTTCTCGCTCCTTCAGAGCCTGCTGCAGAAGGCAGGCTTACTCCTCAAGCTGATGCCTCAGCAGAGCTCCCTAAACCACTGACAGCAAACACAAACTCTTCAAATGCAAAAGACTGGTCACTGGCTGTGGACTTGTGATTACAGACAAAAGATGGTTTGTCAGCATCCAGAGTAATTTTTAGCTCCACCCACCACAAGTTTTTTAATGCAGAAAGGTGTATCCAAGGACATCCAATGGCTGCAGATGCAGTCCCATCCCCACCCCCCTTACATCTTAACAACTGCTTAACAACTGTGTTTTAAAGAATTAATCTAGTGGATATTGTTTTGGTGAGCAGCAAAGGAGTTCATCTGTGGTCAACCTCCATCTTCTTCCTACTTCTCAGAAGGTGCAGATGATCTCTCACCTTATAATTGCATCTCATAAACACACACCAAAAAAAAAAAAAAATAGCATTAAAAAGGAAATAGATTTAGCTTGCCTTTTCTTTGGTAGCTGCTCTTTATGTACTCAAGTACCGTGGAACTAGTGTACTTGCTGAGCCACGTGAAAGCTTATCTCAGTCTGAATTTGAAGGAAATGTAAATTCCTAGAGTAATTTAGACAGAAAAAACTGGAACCATTGTGTCTGTTCATCTCTATTGTCCTACATTTAGGAAGTTTTTCCATCTCTCTGACAGGTTTACCCTCTATCAGGTATCCTGACCTACTCCATGAGACGAACAGTACAAGGAACCAGACACTTCTTCCAACATATCACTGAAGTGAAACATGAGGGAAACAAACCCAAATTCTAGATTAGGAAATAACTCTAAAGATTTGCACCCTTGATGTTCAACAACACTGTTTGCTTTTGTGGATTCTTTTCCTTATCTTTCTCATACACCTGATGAGATCATGATTTTGCTTGCACACCAGGAAAGCAATATGGATTCCAACACAGAAAAACAGTGACATTTTAGATTTTATCTACCTGACAACACTCAAGAAAATGCTTCCACCAAAAGCTATTAACATGAACAGAAACTATTTTTCCTTCACTAAAACACATGCAAGCAGCTTTCTCTCTTCATTCTGATATAAAATTAAATATTATTGATGTTCATTCCTCATGAAGCATTCACGCACATGAGCATCGTGTTTCATATCTGCTCTAACAGATGTTCTTTGCTTATTTTATTTATTGAACAGACAAAATATTTGCTAATAATCTCACTCGATCAAAAAGGGTCATCAGAGTTCAGAACCAACCCTCTACATTTTCAGTACAGTACAGTATAATTAATAGAACATAAGCAATATGAATTTAACAATTAGAAGGGTTTCCTCCAGGGCTTTCCAATTTTCTACCTACCTTTTCACCAGTGCTATTTTAATGCTCCGATCTGCAGAAATCCGAAGACCCCACACCATTTTCTGCGTGTCTTGGTTTTTGTGTGTGTTTTTTGTTTGTTTTGCATTCAACCTTTTTAGATTTTAATCCAAAGCACGTGGTTCCCTTCAGGCAACATATTTTTCATAGCTCGTAAGAGTAAAACCCTATTTTTTTACTCTACATTGGGGATTTCTGCATGCAAATTTCCACTTTCCAAATTCTAATTGATATGCCCTGTAGGGATCTTAAGAAATAATTATTTTCCCCATGGAGAATTTTTAAATGATATAGCATAATATGATTTCCTGTGAAATGCAGAAACCTTACTCTGATGTTTCTTACTTTGGTAAAAGAGCAATTGCTTTCACAGGGAGTGATCTTTATCTGAGAAAGCATCTGATTCTGCACAATGAACACACCACTAATAGTAATATAATCTTATCACATACCACATTTTCCATTTAGACAGATCTATGATCTTCAACTAATTCATCCATTTTTACCAAAGGCTAAAAAAAAAAGTTAAGAGAAAAAATAAAAAAAGCCTCCACAGCAAAGTTTTTAAAAAGACACCAAAAATTACATTAAATTTCAATTTTACTATAGGAAATTAAATCCTAGCAATTTAAATAGCCATGGAAAACAAAAACAACAATCTTATAGTCAAAATTCCATTTTAGGTGTTTCTGCTACCAGATGCAATTCTGAAGAGTATGTTTTCAATAAAAATATTACATCTGAATGCATAATAATGTGTTATGAAGGTGCACTTGTACTTTGGAGAAACAAAGCAGCTGGAAGAAGCTGTTCATTAATTCTTACAAGCCAATAATCTTAGAAAAGCAGTAATACAATAAAGCAAATACCCCTTTTTATACAGTTGCACATATAAAGACATTGAACTGTAAAACTGTTCGAAAAATAGACATCGAAACAATGATTCACTTCAGGGAGCGTAGTGAATCAAGGTCAAAGTGAATCAAGGGTCAAGGAGCAATGGCTTTAAACTAAAAGAGGGCAGATTAAGATATTAGAAAGAAATTATTCACTCAGAGGATGGTGAGGCACTGGCACAGGTTGCCCAGAGAAGCCGTGGATGCCCCATCCCTGGAGGTGTTCACGTCCAGGCTGGATGGGGCTTTGGGCAACCTGGGCTGGTGGGAGGGGGCCCTGTCCACGGTAGGGGGTTGGAACTAGAGGAGCTTTAAGGTCTCTCCCATCCCAAACCACTCTGTGATTCCGTAAGGCAGAACACTGATCTGTGATACTTTCAGAGTGTCACATTTTCTTGATATAAATTTATTTTTCCCAAGTCTTGCTATTTACTCAACAGGTATAAAAAAAGACTCCTTAAGCTTGTAATTGAACATACTGTTAATATTTGTTCTTCACCTTCTATTTCCACTATCCTTACCATTCAAACACACAAAAAGGGAAGAATATTTAGGCTAGTGTGTAAACTGCAGTGTTCCTCAAAGAACTAAATCTTGAAATTACTCAGCCTCGAGGCTGAAGCACTCACATCAGATTCACCAAAATCAGTAATGTCTCTGCTCTGAACAAAGTAATAATGTAACTGCAGAAGTTTTTCACGCTTAGAATTCTGAACATGAGAAATATAGAATGAATATACTTTTTAGAAGGTTAAGTACCAAAAATGTTATCTGCAGCTGTGCTGTCTCTTGTTCATTTGCTTAAGACAAAACCTCAAGCTTTTGGACTGGCAATAATCAGAAGAATTAACACTTTGACATTCACATACACACAAAAAATAAAGTGAAATATAATTAACATTTCAAGTTCAAGTCAAAATATGTACTGTGCTTTCCAACAGCAAAGACACTCCCAATTTACTTAACATGGTAATTGTTCATTCAATCAGGTTACATTTCAGAAACAATGTTTTTTCAACTGCAGTTCTTATGACTTCTAAAAGGTCCAAATAATACAGATTATTCATAATTCCTGTGTTAACCAATAAGAAATAACAAAAGGATTAACTAAGTATGTGCCCTCTATTTATCATTTGGTCTCCATTTACCACATTAACATGCGTGGATCGAATGTGAATGCAAGTCTGAAGCAGCCTGACTAAACGTCTATGTTGTGCAACAAAAACACAGTGAATGCTGAGTGCACTGTAACGGGAATTAATTGAAAAAGTCATACCTGTGGGCACAAAGTCTCGATGTGATTAGCTGCCATTTGGACAATTTTCGTTCCATCTTCATTTGTTGACAATGAACAGGCAAGATTAGCAACCTTAAATAAACAAAGTTTTGTAAGCACATATTCATCCCCATACTCTCAAACTTTCTAAAAATATCTCTGCATGGAAGCTTTTATTATTTGAGGAAATTAATTTGTCCAAGAACATAGCCGAACAGGAAGACTCCGAGAAAAGGAGCTGTGGACAGCAGTGACAGTAACAAATTTCATGACCTCTCCACAGTTCAGGTTCACCACATAATCCCTGCAGCACAGCATTTAGATAACTTAGGACTTCGTAGTTTCACATACATTGTTGTTGTTTCTGTTGCTTTTCAGAGCCTTTCATACCATGTGTCCACGTATTTTTTTAAAACTTACATCTAAGATCTTAAAGATCCCGTAAGATTTGCCTTGACTTGATATAGTAAAATAGAGTGATTTATGTCCTGAGCCATCTACAGATCATTATTTTTATTAGCTGTAGAATTTTCCACTAAAACAGTCATCAATACACCTTATATTGAGAATGTAAAAGAAGACACGAAATATGTGGAAGTTCAAGTCTGTCTTGTATTTTACTGCACACAATGGAGATACAGCTTCCTTTATAGGCAAAAAAAAAAAAAAAAAGTTTGAAAAGATGAAAGAGAAAGAACAAACTCTGACGGCAGCGCAGCTCAGAGTCAACACACCGTAACAAGCTGCCTTGACAAAGGCACAAGAGTGGTTGGGACACTGAGATCCAGCAGACCTTTATAGTCATATTGAGGTCATGCAAAGCCCTTACATGAACTACTGTACTTGCTAGCTTCCATAATCCTTCACTGATGTAGTTGTATTACATATGCATCACTCTTATATTAAAGTAGACCAAGAACTACCTGAGAAATAGTCCTCCACAGTGAAACAGAAACTACCAACAGAGATAGAAAACAAAAACACAATTTGCAGTTATTCAAAACTCATGCAACAAGTTGTATGGCCCAGGTGCTGGGGAAAAAAAAAAAAAAAGTCTTCATTTATCAATATTTTAATACACTATTTCTAACAAAGAATAATTCAATGATGATCCGTTACCGAAAGCTTCTATTACTTAATTGATGTAAATAATTACACAGAATTAGCTAGCCCAAGGCCAAATAAATTACTTTTCCCATCCAAAATTCTGAAGAGGATGAGGGCTAGAATGAATGGCCTTCCATGTACATACAGCTGTGCCTTCTTAGAAATTCTTATGAAACTATTCCTGCTATTCCAACACAGTTCACTGGTCCCCGCTGTGTGATGTGTTATCTTCTCCACAGAAAAGTAATTTTCAGGATGGAAGAAATTGCCACTTTACAACTGCACTCAAACTGCACTGTCTTTCACTTTAGTAAACTGCCATGGTATTTTTAATACAGTATTTCAGAAAGACTGTTTCTAATTTTATGCTTCTACTGCTTACTCCTCAGTCTTATGTATTCCCTGGTAATGATGCAATTCATGACAGTTTTCTCAAAAAGCTGCAAAGTAAGGATGTAAGTATTAGGAAGTTATGTTAAGCCACTTTAAACCAAAACAAACTCTGGACTGCATTGTCTATACTAGAAGTCTTCTAAAAATCAATAAAAGGGTTTTTTTTAAAAAAAAGCAAGCTGCAGTTGGCTAGTCACTTTAGAATAAGTATGTTTATTGTGTTACATTTTGGCTGGGTATTAGAAATTAATACTACATTGCTATGCAAACCGTGAATTTAGTCCGTTGCCCTTCATTTTGATTGACGTAACGAAACCTTTCATTGCCCTTAGACAAAACGGTTAGTATTTTGTTTTCAGCACTTGAGTGTCACAATTTCACTTTATATACCTTATGCCTAAGTAATAGAGTCCTCTGTCACCCTCACAGTAGGTGATTGGATTAACAGCTGTTCCACCTAAAAGGCAACTATTGCACAAGGTAGCCATGAATGTGAAACGTAAGCAAGTCAAGTGGTTAAAGCCTGTCTGCTACAGAGGATGATGGCTGCAACACAGATATGTGGAGGTCTCGCAAATTCATTATATCACACCCCTCAAACTCACAATGGCAAGCACCATGTACTTACAATGGCGGAAGCAACCACTTGGTGACTGGAAACATATCCTGTGCCCCATGCAACCACCCAAAACGTTATCCTGGGCCCTGAACAGCAAGTCCTATGGCATCTTTGGGGTCTCAACCAAAATAAAAATGTAAAATAAATTAAAGAACACAATATTCTGAGGCAAAGATAGCATATCGTATGCGTGAGAACCCTGCCCAGTAACATTTCAGGAATAATTTGTTTTTCTCTAACTGTGTCATGCCTGGTGCAGAACTTCATTAAGTTTTGGTCACACTAAAAGCAGCTGAAAAACTAGGCTAAGGATTCTCTCTCTGGACCTCAGCGTACTTGATCTTAAAGATCTTTTCCAACCTACATGATTCTATAAACCCTACTTTCATCAGAAATTTCATGCTAGTATTGAGAAAAATAAAGTCAGCTGGAAAGCTCTGTTAGATTCTTTTATCTACATCACATCAGCATCTCAGATGAATATCTTTATTCAAGGAAACATACTAGGCAAAGCACAATGGACCTCTGTTATGCTTCCAGGAACTTGGAAACAGACTGTATCACCTTAGGTATCACTAGAGGTATTAAGCAGCAGGGATCTGATCACAGTTGGTACTTCTCAGTTCATTCATTACAGCAATAATAATTAGAAACCAGTTTTGACTATTTATATTCATCTTGGTGTGCTTCCAAGTTAGAAGGTAAAATAATACACTTGCAATCTTCCAAAATACCTTCTCCCACTGTATAAAAGCTTTTTCTTTTCATTTTGACATTAGAGAAAAATGCAGTGTTAATATGGACAGACTGCATTTTTAATACTATAAAACTTAAAACCTTACAGAAAAATGCATTTATAAGGTGATCAACTATTCTTTTCCATTTCAAGTAACCTATAAGGAAAGAAAATTTAATTGTATTAACATCATCAGATGAACCTGTTACCAGTAAAACAAACAAATTCTACTTCATTTGTCTGCCACAACACACTGCTTAAAGGAAAAATTATTCAGACTCACTACATATGTGGGTTTACTTGTACTGAAACTCTGCTAGTGCAGACTAAATAGAGAGGCAGTAAGTAAATGTTTTTCTAACAATTAAAAATGTAACATTCTAGTCCAAAAATCAGAACTTATCCTTAACATCTCATTATAGCATAGTTAAAGACTAACTTACTTTAGAATTCTCAAATGCTTTTAAAAACTGGAAATGTCAATTTTCCCAAACCCGTATGTCTCTCAGACATGTGCTACCTCAACTATCTGTCAAAACACAGCTATAATTCCAATGAAATCCAGCATACCTGGCAGATTTCTGACAGACGCTTGCCAAGACACATAATTTGCTTGGTGAATTCAGATCTTGGAATTTCTGAAATTGCCAGCTCTACAACCTGGAGCTCCAAAATTTCCAGCTTTCTGCACCAACCACAAGCCCAAAGGTTGTCAGTTTCAAGGGCATGCCTACACTGTACAATGCAGAACAGTGTAGAAGTTGGTGACGGCACTTGTTCCAAGTGCAAAGTCAGGATAACCATCCAAGTTTAGTGCTGCTCCCAAGTGACTGTGATTTACTTACAGAACATGCTGTACTCACAACAGTGTCTGCTATTAGAAAACGAGAGCTAACAAGATTGCCTCTTACCAACTCTACTGCATGCTGCAGGCATGCCCTGAAAGTCTAGATACTCTTCACTGTCACCAGAGAGTTCCAAAGTCCTTCAAACCCATGGTTTGCTCAACTTCTGTGGAGGCTCTTAGGTCTGGAGACCCATAAGCCTTGGTTTGGTGTAGAATTCGCAACACTGTAGCATAAAACTGGAAATCTTCAATTAACTGATGCTTAGGAACAGAAAAATAGCAGCTCCTTTACTACTGCCTTTCTCTTCAGAAAAATAAATAAATGAATAAAAATACTTTGACCAGTTTAATAATGTAATTTTAGTTTTCTTTCCTGAAGAATCTTTACATTCTACCTTGTTCCAGAAAAATATACTATTTTGTAGCGCCATTCTGTGAAATTGTGAATATAGAACACTTAGGTATAGCAAGCAGAGTACTTTTTCTATTCCTAAGGCATAAATGCCTGTTTTTGGCAAGTACTAAAGTCTAAGTATGGAACTACTGGATTTTAAAATACTTTCAAATACTTAATACATTTCCTTAAAAATCTGTTACATCAACATGGATGGCTGAGAAGAACTGGCAATTCTGATTCCTACTGGAAACAACACACATCAGCAGCCCTGTAGCTTCCTATGAAATGCTGACTAAGGTAAGACCCTAATTAAATTCTCATTTTCCCCCCTTCACTACACCATTTTACAACATTTATGTAATGTTGGAAATCAGAATTATAGTTTGTATATAATTAGTTACAAACAAGAGAACAACTTAAAAAAAAAGATGCTCCCGAAGTCACAGTGAGATTGGAGCGGAAGAGAATAGAAAAGGGAAAGCTACTTGAGATTTCTGCCAATCTGCTATTTAATTCAAACCACAGACTTGAATTTGGACATCCTTTCAGCACTGTGATCACTTTGAATGCCAAAAATATCTTTTGTTTCAGTGTAAATGTTTTCAATTCCTTGAAGTAGTACGCATGAGAAGAAAAATATAAAATGATTTTTTTTGAGACAAAAAACGTAAAACATGTAAAACTTCTTAAATTAGTTCAAAATAGAAATACTCCCCTATAAAAAATTATGTATTTATCCTTTCACCAAAAGCTATGCTTTAAGAAAATTGTTCTGATGCAATGCCTAGACTGGTTTAACACGCAGATTTATATTTCATACTAAAAGCTCAATTCTAGTAAACACAATTTATCTGAAAATACATGAAAAAAAGGATCAGAAAAGTTGAAGAACCACCATTCAGAAAGGTAATAAATATCGCACTACAACTACATACAAAAACCATAATAGGAAAAAAAACACATCCATAGATAATCAGAGAAAATAAAGATCAAAAAAAAAATATATATATATATATATTTACCTTCAGAATTTAATCCATATCAGCATCAGTCCTTCACAGTACTTTTCCCTTGCAGAAAGTATGGCAATTCAATATGCTACCTAACACTGAGGACCTGTTTCTGCAAGACAGGAAGTGTACAACAGCACTAATATCTGGAATAGTTTGGTTTTTGATTGTTTGGTTTTGTTTTGTTTTCTGTTGGTTTGTGTTGTTGCTGTTGTTGTTTTTCCCCAGCAATAAACAGTTACTTTATGTTCTAGTGCATTCTCAACTACCATTCTTGTTAATTACTACCGTAGAACATTTTTAAGATGGGGAAGGAGGATGAGGTTTGTTGTTTTTTTTAAGGTGTTTGTTTTGTTTTGTTTTTTTACTAGGTCCTCTTGATAAAAAGTCACTGTATGTTTATTGCATAAGCACCTGTGCTTCAAAAAAAAAAAAAAAAATACACACACAACAAAGGCACACTTACTTTGATGAAATCTTGCATACCCTTGGAAGTAAATGAACATATTATCTCTTCATTTACACAACAAGGCTCTTTCAGTAAGCACAATGTTTTGAAGTCTTTATTTTCTTGTTGTTGATGCTTGACAGCTAGGTTAAAAGAAATCCAAAAATCCTAGACATTGTTCATCTTCTTCCTCTGTACATCAAGTGCTGCAGCCCAGCATTCTTAGTACATCTGGTCAGCAGCACTCTCATCTACAGACCAGGCCAGTCTAAGGTTTGCTCTGAGAGTGAATGGATTTCTAAAAGGCCAGTAAAGTTCAGCCATTAAAGCACTGCCAGCCAGGTACAACACAAACTCCCTAAGTCATACACCTCTGTCACCTGCTTGCCACTTTGGGGACAGTAACGCCAACCAATTGCTAAATGGTGTGACACCCTCACAGCACATTTAAACACAGGAAAAAAATGTTACTATCAGGTATCTGTTTGTTTTTATACTTAGAATTAATTGGATGACTCACTTTTTCCTTAAACTTTCCAACAGTTACACTGTTGACAACTCATTTTTTCTTGGAATTGAAATAAAGGAGAATAACTCAGAGAAACTCTTGTACAAAAGAGCACCTTAATGCTTACCAGAAAGCAAGACAGAGCCTTTCATATTGCCTCGATCAAGGCAAGAAATAATCACAGAATGCAGGTGCATTAATTCTATCTACTATAAACTAAGAATACAATCATTTTACAGACTCACAAGATATGATGCATCTTAATATTTTTATTATTATTATAAGGACCTTTATTCTTGTCCTGTTTCCACTGAACGGTCATTTAAAAAAAAATCCGGAAGAGAAAGCCTGCCTTACCACTCCATAAGTGAGCAGTTTAAGATTTAATAGTAACAACAACTTAAGCGCAAATATTGACAAAAATAGTTCTATAACCTCGACTACATATCCTTAATTGGTGATCATCCATTCACATATGCTCCCAAGAGCTCATTATTACTCATACAGAATCATTAAAATATATATATATATTAAAACAGATCATTTAGCAAACAATAAAAAGTATATTGTACTTTCTTATATAATTGCATCATGGATTTTTATTTTAGTTTAATATTTCAGATTTTATTTTTTTACTTCAGAAAACTAGGTCTCAAAAAACAAGGCCATTAAGCATAGTGTTTGCAAAAGGCTAAGTAACATCTCTTTACATAGATAAGTTGATAAAAAATAAGTAATAAACCACAGATATTCTAGTTTTTGTACATCTGAATTGCCCTATACTCTGTGCCATGCACTACTTGGGCAGTTTTCTCCTCAGGACCAGACAGCTCACTATTCAGAAAAGCCTAGGCCGAACACAAAGAAACTCAGCTTCCAGAAAAAAAGAAGCGCCTGATTATAATGATAATAAATAATAAGAAATTATTATTTTAGTAATAAAAAAATATGTTACCACATATTTTGTTGAGCAGAACTCACTCAATCACGCCATAAACACGCTGCAGCCGCGGAACATGCCAGAAGGGGAGGTGCGCCACGCTGCCGTGAGGCGAGGCGTTGCCACAAAATGGCAGCCTCCTCGCAAAATGGCGGCTTCCCCCGCAAAATGGCGGCCTCGCCAAGACATTGACGGGCCTGCAGGGAGCGGCACAGCGCCCTCATCAGCGCCCCTCGCGCCTACTTCTCAGCGGAACCGGGCCCGGTCAACCCCGTTCCCCCGTCGGTCAGCACTACGGCACAGCAGGGACCGGTGTGGCCTTCGTGGAACCTACTGCTTGGACAGGATGGCACGTGGACAGAGCTTAAAAAAGCCTTTTAGTTTCAAAGCATTTTTTTTTTTTGCAAAGCTACTGTGTAACGCCCTGATTTCTTAGTGGCAATGTTTCTGCTTCCTTTAATCTCTTTTTTCCCACTGAACTATTATCAGATCTACGGCATAGGCAGTAGTCTGGGTATATTGTGGGTCTGTTTAAAAAACTGTCCATACTAAATTGAATTAAGAATTTAAATTGAAATTTTAAGATACAAACATGAATTGGAAGTATTTTATGAACTACTCAGGTTAATTATACTTATTTGTAAAGCAATCCATATTTCATTCACAATGAAATAAAAGCATATATGTATCTTTGGTAACTAAGCTGTCCTTAAAGCAAAACAAATGTTACACTGCTCCAGTGGTAAAAATCTTATCTGTCACAGCACACGCACACACACACACACACAAATTACAGTACATTCTTTTACTTTCATTATATGCGACAAGTTTTTTTAAAAACATAATTAACCTTCTTGCTCATTTTTACCTTTCCTTAATCCCTTACATTAATATTTAAATATTTTCTCTTGGGTGTAGTAGTGTTCTTTGTGAGTGGTATCATGAGCCGTGTTCTGCAGGTACTATAAAAGCCATCTAAAGACAGCAAATTCAAACAGAAGTGGAGCTGGAGGTAGTCTCCTAGCTACTACAAATTATATGGAATATATGTTGTACTAACAGAATATTTCTGCATCACTCGAACTATGTTAGTCGAATTTAAAGGTTTATAAATCATTTATAAAAATTCCTTCACTCATTTGTGTAATGCAGTCTCTGTTCTAGGAAAGGTATAAAGGAAAAGGTACCTAACGGAAAACACTAAAACCATCTGTAAGCCTTGCAACCAGAATTTACATAAAAAATCATTCAGATTTCAAAACTGCAGATGAACTCTGTGGCATCCAGGGAGGTGCTTATGTGTGTACTGACCATCAAACATGTAAATACAACTTTAGGACTGTAATCCTACTAAGTTCACTGTCAAAGCCCCTATTGAGTTTGTATTTTCTTCACTGAATACAGGCCTTGAACAAAGGCAAACCACTGTTAATTGTGGTAAAACGACGAATACATTAAAAACAATCCTAACATTTAGTAGATGCCCATCCAACAACAACAGATGCAGAGGTTACTAATAAGTTTCAAAAGAAAACAAATTCTGGGCAAGGAATTCTAGAATTCTAACCTATAAATGATTCCTAAAATAAAGGGTGATGGGATACACGTTAATTAAGCTAAAACTCAAAAGGGTGCTATGAACTTCCCATCACAAAAATACTTGGGACATTGCTACTCCTGCCCATCTGATCCTTTACCAGACTGGCAGAGTAAAAGACAGCTGATACCATTTTGGCTAAGGACACTTCGTTAAGAAGAAACATGTCTAGGCACTGTAATTCTGTCCTGAGTCCAAAAAGGAGGCACCTGGGGTCTGGCAACAACTCCTGTATTTTTCAAGAGAATGAAGTTTTAGAAATTTGGTGTGAAAAAAATACAATAGTTCAGCTGGAAGGGATCTTCAAAGATCATCTAGTCCAACTCCCTGATCACTTCAGAGCTAAACAGATGTTAAAGCATTATCCAGGTGTCTCTTGGACACTGACAGGCATGGGGCATCAACCACCTCACTAGGAAGCCTGTTCTAGTTTTTGACCACCCTCACGGTAAAGAATTGTTCCCTAATTTCCAGTATAAACCTCCCATGGTGCAGTTTTGTGCTGTTCCCATACACCTTGTCATCAGATACCAGCAGGAGGAGATCTGCACTTCCCTCTCCACATGTGCTCAGTATTTTGAATACGAGGCAAGCACCTACCAGTAAGCAGTTTAATGCAATGATGTTAAAATGTGACCAATGTGAAATAACTATGTTCATATTACTGGATGTTGCATTATTTTTTTATTTATTTATTTATTTTTCCCATTGGAAGAATTATGCCAAAGGGAAATAAGCTAACAGTAGGTGCCTTTTGTCTCAGCCAAACTATCAAAACCAAAAGCATCCGACTTCCCTGTTGCACAATAATTTGCCTTTCTTATGATGAGAAATTCTAGTCACTGACTTCCTGTAGCAGGTTTCTTCATGATTTAGTTTTCTACTTTTTTAAAGAGTTCAGTTACTACACTCAAATTTTATGTATGCTGTTATGTTTTCAATATAAAAGAATTTATCCTACTTTGTTTTCCTGCCTCAAAGACAAAATATTTGATAGCCTAAGTATTGTGCACAAACTGCATTTCAGAACATTTCTCAGTTATTTCAATGTATTCAATAATTCATGTTATTAGGTAGAGTCTTCAAAAAAGTCAACTCTGGCAGAGGGGAAAAAAAATACTAGTTTGGAAGCTGTCTGGCTATCGTTAAGGTACCCCAAAAGGTTATTACTAGAGAATTAAGCAAACAAACACATTGTCTGATCCTCTAGAAAAGTACTCAAGTATTTATAGCCTGCAACGTAACACCTTAAAACATATCTTCATGTTTTAAGGCTGGAAAACTGGCTTGCAAAGGAGATTAAGTTAGTGTAAACCTCTCTATACCTCTCTACATACATGCATATCTGCTTATACACTCGTTTGATTGAAGGAAGAGCTTCTAATATGCACTTCTGACAACTGGCATAAAGAAGGTCACGTAGAACAAAGAACATTCCACAGGGAAGCATGGGAGTAAATGACTATCAGTATGACACGGAAAATAATCGTATCATTTTAACAACAGCATACACACAAAAACGCAGATATTTGGTATTTAAGAAACATAAGCCTTGGTAAACTGATGTTAAGACTTGGGTGATGTTTGCCTTTTTTTTAGAACTTCAGAATTATTCTGTTATGGGAGACTGGCAATACAGATCACTTCTGTCAAAAAAAGAATTTGGGGTATATCGCATGGAATCACAACTATCACCATTTTCATCAATTTGATAAACTTCTACATCCAGTTTCTGCAGTAATTCAAGAAACAAGTAACTGCCACTGCACTTCCGTGTAAGCTGCCCTTACAACATCAGCAAAAATATTAATCAGGTGTATGAGGGGAAGAAGGCCATGTTGAACAAAGACAATTTCCCTTTGGGAGCTTGCATAACTTACAGTACACACTGCCTCATGGTACTAGGTGGCTGACATTTCTAACTGATGAAATATGCCCCTTAGACATAGAACTCTGATCAATCTTCTGGTTGTTTATCTTTCGTTCTCTTTCTTCACACTTATGCAATAAAGGCTGTGATAAAGAGGATTAATGAAAATGTCACCGTTTATCACCTGAAGCTCGATCAGTAATAGGGAAGTTGGGCCTTATTTAATTAATTACATAAAGGTGCTAAAATTTTCATATTATGAATTCAGGACTTGCTGCAAGGTGTTAAAACTCTGTGAGAACCAAAATAGAGAGGTTCAAAATCTTAACATTTACGTATACGGTTAGAAGTACACGCTTGACTTTAAGCTAATTTTATGGAAATAATTTTCTCTATCATGACCACACTAGCCCTCAATTGAGCATTCTTCTACCACCTCCATCAAGAACAAGTTACGTGTCTTTGAAGGCCTCCTTCCACCTGCCTGCCCTGCCATCTCCCAGTTACTGTTGTCAGGTTCCTTTTGTCAGAATTCTATGCATTTTTGCATTTAAAGCATCTGTGATTTTTTTCTTCTGCTACCTTTTTCTTCAAAACTAGTTCCCACCCCCCCACAAATAACACCACTATACTTATGCTACCCTTTTGCATGCTATCTGCAAACAAACAAAAAGAACACCCAACAACACCAGGTTTGTAGGTACACCAGTGAGGCTGACTATGCTCTTTACTGACAGCTGCCACGTAAACTTGTCAACCAGGTAAGTTTGCTGAAGGACTCTCAGAGCCTTCAGCACAGAAATAAATTCCAATAAATATGGGAAAGTAGAGCTTTAGGCCTAACTAATGATATTATTAGAATCAGGTTTGTGTTTCAGACATGAAAGTTTCATTTCTAAACACCTTACAGAAAAGAAAAAAAAAAAAATAAGTAAAGCGGGGAAGGTTTTGCTTTGTGTTTTGTTTGTTTTTGGTTTTAGTTTGTATTTAGACTGGTATTGTTTACTATTTAATCACAGATTTAGTAAAATTAGCAAATGAAGTCAACAGTTAGACTGCTAAAATGGATGAGCTAAGGTCTCTGGATTTAATAGAACTGCAGCAATGAAGATCCTACAAGAAAAGAACCTCAGCTACCCTGATCTCAAGGATGTGCCATTAACTATATCCTGCCTGAACAAGCATTCTGCACATTGGTGTCCTAGAAGTGAGAAAGTGGGACAAAAACAGAAGACTACTGAATGGTTATTCAGAACCATACAACTGAGGATACATGTAAATTAGCAAACCAAAGGTGGTTTTCATATCAAAACGAAAGCATTGTGTTAACTAGCTAAGAGTCTAAAAACTATCAAGAACGTGTAAGATACAAGCAGAAAGTTAATTTGTCAAGGACAGACTGATCCTAGAGATTAGTATGGTAATGTAATGAAAATCCATTTGCCATTCATAAATATTGACCTGCTTAGAAGTGCTTGTCTTATTTACAAAAAACGTCCTTCTAGTCTGCTGACAGATAGATTTTGTTTCCAAAGTACTAACAAATATTCTTTCCTTTTTTTCCATGCAATAATGATCTGTATATGGTGTTTCATGTTTCACACTTAGATATAGATTTTTAAAGCAAAAAAAAAAAAAAAAAAAAAAAAAAAAAAAAAAAAAAAAAAAAAAACTTGATGTCTGTGTCTGCAGATCACAGTGTACAATAGGATCCTGCGTCCTCCTGACAGCTGCTGTGTGTGGTTATGCACACAAATGATAGAAGTTAAACTGAAATTGAAAACCAGGGATGATGACATACTCTTCAACTAAGGGTCTTTATTTGCTACCTTGAGACAGATGTAGCTATATGATGAAACAACTGGAAGTACATTATGTGTAAAAGAAGAACAGTAACAAGAAAAGTGCTAGCAAAAAAATAACAACACCCAGACTTGTATCTTATGTCTTGGGATGAAATTTCTTGGCATTGAACTGTCTGAAAACTAAACACCTGTGCACAACAGCATCCATGTTTCTTGTCTTCTGGTTAAGCTCTCAAGAAGAGTAATAAAAGATTCTGCTCTCTTTTGATATCCTGGAAGTTAACAAAGATGTTCCAATAATCTGTCAGTTTGACCTCTACAGATGCAGTGGTAGAGTTTTGAAACTGACAAAAATGGGTTTTTCAACAGCTAACTAAAATCAACTCTAAAGAACAAGTAATTAAAGATGAAGACATTTTTATTTAGTGCTGACCAATTTGAGATGACAGCCCACAGAAATGGGTGATTCTGCAGTGCTGAGAATACCTCAATTCACTATCATCTTTGAAGGGGATGGGAACAAATGAGAATCTTGAAGCTGTCAGTACTTCGTGTATGAAGCACCTTAACATGTAAAGAAAAATTCAGCAATTGTGGACTGATACATTTCACTTCACTTCAAGCTGCTGTCCGCCAGGAAATTATTTAAGTGTTACTTTGGGTGGCAAATCTTTTTTGTTGGTGGTGGTTTTCAGAATTCCCATTGTGGTTTTCTTCCCATGATTGTTAGTTACAAGTAGAAGAAAACTAAGGGAATGTAGTCCTTACCTACTGGATGTTCAGAGGTTATAATACTAGCTTCTTGAAGGCTGTTTCTTGTAGACTGGTCTTAGAAAGCACAAGATTTTTTAATTTTAGGTTTTTTTTTTTAGTTTATTTTTAGTTTATTTTTAGTTTATTTAGCTTATTTTTAGTTTGTGAGATGTTTGTTATGTTTGTTTTGTTGCCAATTTCTTTCAGAACTACAGTGAGTTGCTCTCAGAACCCAATGTTCTGAGTCAGTATATTTAGAATTTGACATACAAAGACGCTACAAATTATATATGAAATCAGACAGAGTGGCAACTAAGTGATAATTTTCCAGTTGTATTTGAAGAGAGGCATTTAATGTTTGTACAGAATATGAAAAGCAAATTATCAAGATTAAGTTGCAGATACCACGTTGAAACTAACTTTCGATAGAGGAGTTTTGAACTAGAGGCAGATGTATAAAGCTTTATTTCAAGAGGTACTGGCACGGTATTTTGCCTCACTAGGAGAAAGGAAGTTTTTTGTCATGCACTTATTAATTTACTATCGATATAGACTTGTTTTGATTACCAACTAACATTATTTTAACCCTGCTGAGTTTTGCAAACATTTTGATTAATAAGTTTAATACTGAAAACATTTAATTTATTCCATATATAAGTTCTTCTATATGTGCTGTCTGTCATTGTCCACTGTCAGTAACAAGTTTCACCTCAGAAATCCTTAATTCACAGAAACCAGTATTTCTTGGCATACAGAAAAAATGAGAACCAGAACACAGTCAAGACCAAAAAATAACCCAAAGAAAAAGGCAAGAATTATGCAACAGGTTAACCTCTCAAGTTTATGTGTCAGAGTAGTAGATCTGAAGTCAGTATTATTAGATCAAGCTACAAAGAATGATACATTTGTGTACTGAATGGAAAGAGATGAAGAACATAAAGTTCACTTCATCATTGCCTCCACTTCTATTACGTCTCTCAGCCTCTGCTTGGTACAGCTGACCTTTAAACACTGCAGTGGGAGATTTGCATCTGTGCCAAAAGAAAAGATAATCAGAGGATTCCTCACTGCTCCCATCAAATTCCTTTTTTAATCTCAAGTTCACCCAGCCTATCACTTCGCTTCTCAGAAAGCTATACATCTCTTTGATATATCTGCTCAGGAGAACAGCCTGTCTACAAGAAATTTCTAGTTACGAAAGATCTACTTTTTTCCTTGAGCAGACAGGAAATTTCAGTCTTTCCTTTCACCTATCATTTGTTCATGATCACATAATTGTTATCTCGATACCAGAAGTTGTTTCCACTTCTGGTAGAAGTGAAACACAAGGCAGAATACAATACTCACTAAAAATAGGCATGTCTTGCCAGGGATGATAAAGAAAGTACAACCAAGTTCCCTTAAGCTTTTTAATATCATTTAGTGGTAATTTGCATAATTTTAAGTAGTGTTTTTGTTCAGAGTCAGTACAGAGCCAACTTTGAAATTTCCTATAAGAATGTTCGCAAATATTTCCATATAATCAAGTATTTCAATTAGATTTGCAATTTCATTGTAACGTTTTGCATGAAAAGGCATTTCAGATCACAGCCTAGATGTGTGAAATCTCAAAGCAGCTAGTTTTTATTTTTTTGAAATGTTTGTATCAACATTAATGCATTATATTAAGGAAAGCTATTAATAAAAATATTTTTTAACCAAAACATACCATTTGGAAGTATTTTTTTTTTAGCCAAGGCTCAGAAAGACTGAGTATGGACAGAATCTTAACCCAAATACGGTTGTTTTTTTGTTTGTTTTTGTTTTTTTCTTTCTACAACACATACTAGTTTCTCAATATCACATAACCAATATTCAGACTTACAAATATTTGATGCAGTGTATGACCAAAATAAGGTACAGTAGCATAGAATAACCTCCATATGAAGAATGTTTAAAGTGACCTTTGATACTCATGAAAATACTTCAGCTGCTGACTCTCTATTTCATATATGGAAAGTATTCAATATAGTAGCCAATTTTTTTTTTTTTTTTTAAGCCATATAACCAGGACTATTTCATTTCCTCCATACATTTGAATACGGTATTCACATTTCCAACAAGGAGATTTGGCTTTGTGCAAGAACAGCATAGTTGTTAAAGGTACAAAGATGTTAACCGAGGAATCTCAAATACCTTGCCACTGTCTGAGCTTTTTAAATATTAGCACTGTCCAAAAAGCACTGGCTAATATTTCTGGTAAGCTTAGCTAACATCTCAAGTGTTCCTGCACTTTTTTAACAGAAGCTAAAACCTCTAGTCTAAGAAAAAAGAACAGTTAATAATCTCAGGAGAAAGATAACATAAGAACACATGGAAAAGAAGTAGCACCTGTAGCTGCTACTGCTTTGGAAACAACATTGCCCCAGACCTGGTGTGGTGTTCAGTCTGCTCATTTCACTGATATCTCACGCTTCACTAAACTTATACACATACTTTTGAACTGTATCACACTGTTATGTTTTAAATGATTTTTTTAAAGAAAGACTGTAAACTTCCACATGCTAAGTCAGAAGATAGATGTTTGTAAGAAACATGAATCCTCAAGCTGATTTACAATGGTCACTGGCCTACGAGGACACTGTTTGTTTCTTAAATCAGCCTATCAGCACTTAGAGAAACAGGCAACTTAGCTTAGATTAATTAAGATTTCATATTCAGAGAGGAAAAAAAAAAAAATGTTCTTTCTCAGGACTTGTTGTTTATACTGGAGAAATTTTCATTTTCTGATAGAATATAAACCACAGAAAATCTCTTCATATTTCATAAAGTACTTCTAGTTTCCCATATCAAATTCACTGCAGGAGAAACTGTGAGAATATAAACCTTTAATGTCCAACTGGGTTTACTTTACTCATACACGGAACAGTCTCATAACCTACTATTCAAACATCCCTGATCTTTCAGACATAGATGCAAAAAATGCACTCAGAGGTAAGAGATACTCAATTAAAAACTGCTATATGGAACACAAGAAATTGTAACATAACGTATGTCTTAAAAGAAACAAACACTCCCCTCTCAAGGTACAATTCATCTCAACTCACTTCAGCTATCTAGAAATTAGACACCCAGTCTAAACTAGTCATTTAGTCAAAGGAGAGACAGGCACTTACTATTAGTAAGATAAATCTTCTCTGGGAAATCATTATCTTGGGCTAAGTGTAAAAGGGATAAATAAGGCTTTATATTGAAAAAAGACCAAGACAATCAATCAATCTCAGAAAACCTGACTTTTTCTATTTAGAAGACAAACCAAACCAAATGAGTGAAGTGATACTGGTAGTTACTGGTACAGGGAGAGGATTATTACTTATTTTAATCTGAACTGAGTAATTAAGACTTAAATTGGAAAAAAAAAATAATAATCAGTGGCTTGTTTTACTTAAAAAAGGACTTACATCCTAACTCTGTAACATCAAATGCACTGCATATATCACTGTTGGACGTGGTGGCTGCAATATTAAAATCTATTTTTGTGTGACTGGGTATCTGAATACACAAATACACAGGTCTTGTACCAGATTCAAAAATTTATTTTGCTAATTTCTGCAAGCAAAGTTATCACTGAAATAAAATGAAACACTGATGATTTTACCTATCTAGCAACAGCAGCAACATTTAGAACTGACACCGAATTTTATAGAATGAAAATGTGTATCAACTTTTACATAGGGCATGCTAAAATAATAAAACTATCTTGATTGAAATGATGGGTGATTATTTTGAAAACGCACTATCAATCCTGTGTTGCAGTATGTTGTCCTATCTCCATTTTTGAATTGATATCATCAAATTACTCATTGGTGCAACACTGACATCATGACCCTAGCTAAGCAATGTTGTACGTGTATGGAGCATGTTCAGATGGAATGGGATAAACCTGAAACACTATTTTAATGAAGAGACTTACAGAACTTGAACTCTAGACTGGATCAAGGAGAAAAAAAAAAAAAAAAAAAAAAAGCTACATTTTAAAAATTTCTGTTTGGACAGAATTACATTTTAGCAGAAGGTACCTATGTCTTATTTTACAGCAAATATCTTCAATTGCAAAAGGTTACCTTTACATGGATAAAAAGGAAATAGTTATAAAGCTTTCTTACACCATAAATATCTTTTAGAAGAGCAAAGTTAAAACCAAGCAGAAATTGACAGATCTATTTCCCTACAATCAGGCAACTGAAAAGTGCACTCCCTCAGGTTGCCAGAAAAGAGTTGGATTGTTAATTGTGCATGCAACAGTAAGATCCAGGCATGAAGATCCTGCCACTCTTCCTCATCAATACCCAGCAATTCATAGCTGATAAATAAGATTATCATCCTTTTTATTTATTTATTTATTTATTTATTTTTTCCCAACCTCAGGAACAAATGTGGTGGAAATCTTTCTGGAGAAAGCTGTAAGCCAGAAATTTCCTTGAGTTCACAGTGTCTGCATTAACCTGTATTAAATTTTTTTTTTGTCTCATCTTTTACAGAGTGATTCCATGTAGTAAATAAAAGAACAACTTATGAAGATTTGCCAAAGGACTTTCAGGGTACTAGATGACTAGATGGTAAAGTAGCAGATGAAATTCAGTCTAAAGAAATGTGAAGAGACTACTTTGGGGGAAAAAAATCTAGTATTACATATACGTGATGGACTTCAGCAGACTACTGCTAATCAGTAGTATGATTTGGGGATTTTTATATACAGTTATGCAAAAGTTTAACTATTGTATTCATCAGTGGTCTAAGATAGTGTTAGCGTACGTTATCATATGTTATGGTAACAGAGAACATCGTGAAAGCATTGTATATATCCAAGTATTCCCCTTATCTTGAATAGCATAAACACTTCCAACCTACCACCTCCTGAGCAAAACTGAATAGCTGGAAAAGGCAGGTAGAGGGTAGCAAGGTGATCTTTTCATGGCTGCCAAAAATTAAAACTTAAAAAAAGTCTTAAAACTTAAAAAGTAATGCTTAGCTTGGAAAACAAAAAATTAAGCAGATATGTGACAGAGATCTGTAAGTGGCATGGAGAAGGAAAATAGGGACTGGTGCTCTTTTTCTCTTCTGAGAATTCAGATACAGCAAAGTAAATGATGAGGTAGGGGTTTCTTGCTTACTTCTCTACACAACACAAAATCAAGCTGTGAAATTCTTCACCGTAGGATGTTACAGATGTCAGAGGTTTACAGTGGACCCTGATCCAGTCCTTAGATGTCTTACATTCAGAAAGAACAGTGAGATTTTTTTTTTCCTTAGTTTTTGTTCTCTAAGACAGAAACTAGGGGTTGCCAGCATCTGAGCTGGTTTTCAGACCTCAGCCCTTGCAAGAAGCTTCAAGATGTCATATGTTCCATAACGTCTACTTGCAGCTGAAACATATATATATATTTTCTAATAAAAATGTGTTGTTTTTTTTTAATTATTATTTTTTTTATTTAATAACATGGGCTGTCATGCTTCAGTTGTTGGCCTCTGCTATATAATCTTGTGCCCACATCAGAACTCCTTGGATGTGACAACTACATGTAGATGGCAAAACTGCCTTCACAGTTACATTACCATTGTCTGATGTCTCATCTACCTCATCTACCTCTTTGCTACTATTGT
Source organism: Nettapus auritus (assembly GCA_011076525.1). Lineage (NCBI taxonomy): Eukaryota > Metazoa > Chordata > Aves > Anseriformes > Anatidae > Nettapus > Nettapus auritus. The sequence goes on along the minus strand of CM021770.1, from coordinate 4,658,220 downwards.
TACTGTCATATGTTATTCTTGGCAACTAATTTTACTTAGTTGTTTAGCTTTTCGGGTATTTCACCTTTAATTATCAGGGCCATTAGTATTCCATAGCCAGGCATACACTTACATTCAATATGTGACTTAAGTTATTATCAATTACGAAGAATATGAAGCCCAACTCTGTAATGGCATATGTGACTAGCTTTCCAACTTTGTATTTCATAACCTGAGATCTGTAAGAGATCTTATTTTATCTACATATTGTATTACTTGGCAAATTAAAGGAACAGTTCAGTGCTCTATTATGGTCATTTTAAAAAATACATATTTTGTGCTTACCAACTTTTGAGATGCTAAAAAACAAAGTATAATTCAATTTTCCAATATAATGTATTTAAATGCTATTCTATTTATATTAAATTATTTGGCATTCCACTTTCTACAAAAGAGCTGCCATAATTCTTTTTCTTTGCTGCTATTGTCAGAAATTATTCAATTTCTTCTTAGAAATCAAATAAATCTGTTTGTATGTACAAAGTCCCTCTGTGACAACTTGGTTACCTGTTAATATTTTTCTGTTTTTGCTTTGTTTTACTTCTGGTAGGGCAGCAGTTGACAGATGTAATAGAACTACTATCTAACTAATTTGCTTGCAGGTTTAGCAGTCCAGTTTATCAAAATGCTGCTGAATATAATCATCAAGCTCTTGTTGAAAGATATTGTAAAGTACTCTGAATCAATACAAGCAACTTTCAAATAAGATATTTCAGTTCTAGTAGATATCCAGAAGATAACTTCAATTTTATGTTCATTTTGAATATCAGTATCCAGTGTAATCACTAGTAAAGTGACGAGTTGAAATAACTAATTATACGATAGGAGGTGGGACTGTGTGCAGTCTCTCTGAAAGCCAGTTACTTAAAAATTTTACAAGTGTGCACTCCTAACTGTAGGAACCATATTAAATCATAACATAAATACACATAGACCATGTATACACTGTACACAGAGTAGGATGAGTCTACCATGTCTTAGAAGGCTTCCACTTTGAGCTATTACTCCCTAAACTCAAATATTTGATGAAGTTCCCAATTTCTCAAAAGAAAAATTCTCAATAATTTCTCAATAATTTCTCTCTAATTTCTCAAAGAAGAATTCCCCACCACAGAATTTTTATGCAATAAAATAGGATTGAATTGCTAATACCACAAAATCCACTATCTCACTGAATACCATTATGTAAAAAATTGAGCATTTTTGCTACTATATTAGGCCATTAATGTAATCTTACCTGAAATACCACACTTAGTTGGTTTTATGGTATCTGGAAGCAAAGGGAATGTTGCACTGGCAAGTCACTTACACCATACAGCCAAAAAAGAAAATTCAAGACAATTAAAACGTACCTCCACAAGTCTGCTGGTATGTTCTCGAAATATAGCAGCATATTCTTTTATTTCCTTTTCTCTTCCATTTTTAGCAGCTTCAATGAGGACTAGAAGTGGAACGGTGGTATCTAAGAAGGAGTCTGAGATGTGATCTATAATGGCTTTACGAAGCTGCAAAAGATAGCATTACACTAGTATCAGCTATTTACTGGTCTATTATATATATTTATACATATATAATGACTATTTATTAAAGACTACTGTTATTATTGTCTATTATGTAACATCAACATGTACATGCTGTATTCCTACATTAGGGGCAGGATTAGGTGCCTAAAACTTACTGCAGCTACAATTTGTCAATTACATCGAAAACACTATTTAATTTTAGAGACAATTTTTATCTACCAGTACCTAAATATGCATGGTCATATGTGTGAGCATATTCCTGTGTGAGTATAGACACACAGAACACTTAGAACATGTATTATCACTCTCAAAACCAATGCAGCCAAACAAATATTCAAGTTCTTCAATGGACAGAATAGGCTACTAAAATTATTTGCACACATTAAAAATTACAGTTAGACCAAACCTAATTTTGTTTTCTGTTTTCTCACTTGTAGTTCAGATGCCAAGGGAAAAAGCTATTTCATTTTACAAAGAAAGTATTAACTTCATTATGTTTGTACTCACAAAATATCCCGCATCACAGTTTCATAATTGCAAAATTACCCAAATATTTTCTATCTTGTTGGAAAAAACAATGATACATTTGTATATGTTAGCCTTCATATTATTTTATCAATGAGATTACCGATTATGCCACCTGATAATAGATTAATAGAGCAAGAAGAATTATAAGCTAGTCTGAAGTTCAATTTTCTCTATTTAAATTAATTGTTCTAGGAACTTCTTTCTTAAATTATTAAATAAGTGTAACATTCTCTGCAAATTAGCTTTCTTAAATTAGATTTTATGTAAGCTTTTAACTGATCATTGTGACTTCATTTACTTTGTTTAGATGTTATTTTCCATGTTATAATCCTAACCATGGCAATTGTTCATTTTTATCATAGAAAATGGCATGAAATATACCTGTCAAAATTACATGAGATGGATATGAATTACCAAGTTTACAGAATTTCTTACTGAAAAAAAAAAAAAAAAAAAAAAAAAAAAAACAATATATGTAGAGAATATTGTTTGGAACAGAAAAGAAAACAGAAGTATTTTAAGCTCGTACATGCCGACACGTTTGTTGCTGAAGGAAATGTTTTCATTTAGCGTTCTGCACCAATGTGCATCTAGGTGAAAACTCACTAAAGGTAAAGACTCCTACAGCTATAAAAATGCAAAACAATCTTTTTGACGCTGCTGCCATTATAGATAGGGCAGAAGAAAATGCATAGCACTATTAACAGCTGAGAGATCTCTTGATTCTCAAGACAAGATCTGGATGTGAATTCCTCCACTGGATAGACTCAATATCCAAAGACAGCTTCCACTGATTCACCGAGTACTCAGGATAAACTAAACTACCAAAGCTACACGGACTGGTTGAAGTTTGGAATGTTTTGTCTTCCAATTTACTGTAACTTACGGTGTTAGGAGACTCAATCTCAATACACTGTATGCTCTCAAAAACTATTTCCAAAGACAGAAGCTATGACATCCCAACACAGAATTGGATTCTTACTGTCATACTCATGGTCCCAACTTTATTCATACTGCAATTTTTGGAGTGAAAAAGAAAATGGTACAAAGTTTCACTACCAGAAACAAAATACATTGAACCTCCAGTTCTGCCAAGTTACCTGTTAAAGTTTCTGTGACAGAGAAGTCCAATTTTAGAGAAGAGACATAGTCATCTGCTTAAAATTAAATACGTGAATGTGAAGGAAGGACAGTTTGAAATATTAGGATTTTGATTTATAATAATCAACAATGAAACACTGTGTAACCATACCCAGAGCTGATGACTCAGCACCTCCAAGAGGTTTGGGGTTCTTCGTAGCCCAGATTGTAGTGATTTTAGTCTTAATTATTTTAGGACCAGTGACTGCAATGACCTCTGTCACATTCAAGGTAATTTAGAGGTATTCAGTTTTGAACCAGAGGCCTAATTTTCTCTTATATAATTCTTTGCTGTAGTTTTTTACTGGTGAGTGTGGTTTAATTAACCTTTCATATTTACTATCAATTATCGTAATTATTTTGTTCTAAGAAATCCTCTATCCTGCAATTCAACAAAGTGAAACACTTCTTCCAAAAAAAGACGATGCTGTGCCTTTGCTGAATACAAACAAGCTTGACGTATGTTATTTCAGCTATGCTAAGGAACACTCAAAGCCAAGATTTTCAAATATGGCTTGTGAATTAAGAAAAGCAATGTAAAACAGGGAAAGGAAAAAGATATATCTGAAACAGTATCAATTTCTCTTCATCCTAATCAGAACAATTCATTTTTTCCACTGCTCAGTATGTTTGTTTCTGACTGGCCACCTCTCGAGTAAAAGGCTGAAAGCTACGCAGAAATATAGGGAGACACATAAACAAAGAACAACAGCACCACTAGTACTAGCAGGCACTATGAGGGAAGTTATCGTGCTATGATTCAACTCTATCTCCTATTTGTAAATGAAAGAGACACCATCGGAAGAGGTAAAGCAGAGGGAGGATGATGTCTAACAAATGTTTTATTGTTTTATTTTTAAGGTACAAGGCCTTACCCTTACCTTTTGAACAGACTCTTTGTTAGAAAAATGGAAGCATGAAGAATTTTTTTGATATCAAAGTGGTTAAAAAAGAAACACAGAAGAATGTTTTTCATAAAACACTGGGCATAGGGTTGTCAAGAAGAAACAGTAGACAACAGAGAATAAAATCCCAGCAGCTGTTTGCAACATTATTAACATCACTATACTGATGAGTAAAGTAAACTGCTCACAGAAAACTCTACTGCTTCACAAGTCTACACTGGCAAAAGTCCTGGAAAAACTAAAAATTCATTATTAATGAGGGATCTCTCTTTCCTGTTTTAAAGGGATGCCAGGAATGCAATCTTGTTTTGTGTTTCAGAAAAAGCTTTCCATCCACGATGAAGAAGCAAAATACAACAGCATGAATATTGTCAATAATAACATTAAGAAAGAATATACACACAAACAAACACACACAAAAAAAGACACTGCAGCAACAACAAGAGAAAACATCTGTGCAAACTATTCACAGTAAACAACTGGGAGGTAACAACAGAGTCTGGTAATTTCTCAGAATTAGATTCTGGAATGAACAGGCAATTCCATCCTAAATATTCATGGAGATTTGCTAGGCAGGGAAGCAGTGTAAAACTGTAAAAAAAAAAGTAGGAAAAACTGTACAAACAGAAATGACATGCAATTCTTTGGCACAATACAAAGTCACAACAAAACAGAATAGTTTTAAATCCCCACAAGTGCCAGCAAAGTTCTTGAAGTGAATACAAATAATTTCATCTAACAAGCAAGAGATTTCTAGTTTCCAGAACACACTGTTCTTGAGATGGCTACTTTGGTCTTCACGTGTTGTCAGATACAGGCTTTCCTTCATTTCACTTACTGTGATCGAAAACCATTTTCCACATGGGCCCATGGGATAACTCATGATCAGGTACTGACTAAGGAAGAACTTACATGATAGCTTTGTATACTGTGTGCTACAATGATAGCTACAAGGGATTTCAAAATACAATTTCATAAGGTTTCAGCTTCAACCCCAATTCTGTAGAGACAATCCCAGTAACTGAAAGCAGAGTACATTATGCACAATGTAGCCTTGAATCTCCTGTAAGAACCTAATACTTGTTACGGTACACTGTGCCATTCAAAAATATATATTATAAAAGCTAAAAGAATACATCAAATAACAATTTTCATGTTTCTAGTAATGAATGTTCATAACTGAGAGCAACTAAGAGTACTGCAACATCTGCAGGTGCACAACTTACAATTTAGTGTCTAACCAGAGGTTAGACATTACTCCTAAACAATTCTTATGCAGTTCACACATATAAACACAGAACTGCAGGGAACAGATGAACTATTTACTCATACATACCTTCCAGAAAAATATCAAGAAGCCACAGACCTACTCTGTTTAAAGAAAAATACTGGTTCTAGATTGCCTACAAACTGGGGATGACTACATTTTGCCTGAACATTTTACAAATGCTTATATAGGAAATAAAATGTTTTAATAAATTTTAAACACTGTAACAGAATGAAAAAATGTAAACTGTTCTAAACTGAAGTTTAACTAACTTATGGAAGAGACGGTATGACAGAATGGAAGAGTTAACATACAGACTGAGCTTCTGATGCAAGTTATGATGAAATATGAAAGGAAACTGGATGACTAGTTACTTGTAAACACCGTATTTATAGTCTATTCACCTTATCTTTCAAGGATTCTCCTGACTGACTGTGGGAGACAGAAAGGATCTGATCACCATCCTAAAGCACAGGTTGGCTTATAAGACTGTACACAAAGTTAGGAGGGATATTCTTCCACCAGAAAACTGACAAACAGCCACTGCTAGCGATGAAACGAGAGCAGTGTGTGCTCATGTTCTGCATGGCCATAAATTTTTCATATGATTAGGTGGGTTGGCCTGTCTCAGTGTTCTACAGGCCTTTCAGTTCTCCTTCCTAAGCTGGCAATTTGTGTACTTTCAACTTCATTGAAAAATTTCCCAAAGATGTTGCTTGCAGCTCCAAGGATGTAAGCACAGCTCATGTCTACTGCTCACCTTCTGCAATACACCACAGTTTTGGATTTTGTCTTCACTAGCTTTAGGATACTGGGATGCAAAATGTAAGTGTGGACTGTAGACCAAGTATTCTCAGTACCCTTCTCTGTTGCTAAGTCCCCACAACAGTGAAGAACAAGACCTGGTGGTCCCTCCGAAGTATCTATTCCAACAACCAATAATAAAGTGAATGAAAATTCAAGAATATTTTAAATAAAACTATTCTTGATTTCCAAAGTACATTACTGATGTATTTCTACAGAAAATACTGATACATATGCTCTCTTAGATATGTACACATGCAGAGTTCTGCCTATGTATATACACATGTACAGACAATATCTACATCTGGTATTTTTTTTGCAAAATTTGGCAGTTTGGAAGTATATATTCTATGGGATATTGTAATTATATTCGGTATTTCATTAACATAGAAGAAAGCTTGATTTTTGAAGTGCAGCACTATGTAGTCTGAAAATAGCGATATATAAGCCTCTAAGTCTACTGTTTCTACCAGTTTCCCAGTTTGTTTACCTGTCTGCGAAGGTCTCTTGTCTTCTTGCACATACTATCTATTGCAACATTCAAAGTATTATTTTTTTCTTTCTTGTCAGTCTGTAAAAAATGACAGAAAAAAAAAAAAATGGTTATTTACGATCTCTTAGAAACTATGCTCTTTGTGTCCTCAGTTCATCAAAGCATTTGATAAATCATATGTGCTTACAGTTTTTTTGTGTGTTTTTTTTCTAGTCTCACTGCATTTCAGAAACCAGTATCCTTACAGCCACAGAACACTGATTTGTGATGTTGAGCAACAGTCCACAGAATCAAAACATGTTTTGCTAGCTGTATGTAGGAAAGAAATTAAACACTTTTCATCCTCTGAATTGCTGTAATACAGCAATTTATATTCCAAGGTTACTTATGGAACAATGTTAATATAATTATTATTATTGATTCCAATCTATTATCACCACATTAATGTTGAAAATCACTTTTTCTCTCTATAAGCAATTTATAAACTCAGATGGCCTCAGTGCAGTTTGATAGTGCTTGAATCTGCAGCATTTATTATTTTATTCCCACAGAGCAGAATGAGTGAGTTTCAAAACGTCCACAACATTGTAATGCAAACTCAATAAACACTGTCAATGAAAACACGAAAACAGACAATCTTTTCATTTAACAGCACATTCATTCTCAGCATCAACAGAAGATTGAGCTATTGAGATATTTCAGATGTCTTTACAGAATCAGCTGTATACCTTCCAAACAATCTTATTTCTATCCATAAGCAAACAGCTTATGTCATTATTTGAAAACTGTAGTTCGCCTTCTATTCTACCACCCAGCATTTTTCCTATACAATAGCACCATAGCAGTTCTGTATCTACTAGTTGTTTTGAACGATCTTTTTCTTATGTTAGTACACACCCTATATGAAAAACAAAAATATCTGCTGAACATTGTTTCTCTAAAGCAATCATGCATTGCTCACTAACTTGGATTGCTCTGGTCTAAAGGAAATAAACCATAGTAAAAGTGTCTTTACACAATGTCGTAAATCAGTACTCATGACATGTCTGGAGAAAGGACTATATTCTCCTAAATGTCAAAGAAATAACTTATGTTTACTAACCCTAGCATTTGGACCTCAGCTATAGTACACTACTAAGTTTATATTATGAACATAACGCATCATACTAAAATAAATACTAGTGAAAACAGAAGTAGTCATACCTCAGAATGTACCTAGCTATATAGCCTTCTTATACACAACATATAATATTTCAGAGTTATTTCCTTGCTGAAAGTAAATAAAAACATCTGAGAACAGAGCAATATGCTTAGTATTAAAGCAAAAACTAGAGATGATCAGGAAAAAGCTTTTACATTACAAGTCAACATGTAATGTAATAAAGGTCTCAAAATGAGTAACATTTTCCATCAGATGAAGGGAACAATTACTTTCAAAAATTATTTCAATATTCACGCTAACACAGAAATTTCCCTACTACCTCCAGTTTCTGAAATTGCTTATGATCTTCACAGGGAGGAGATCAAACATACATCTTAGAGAGAGTGGTCATTACAGTAATGTGACCGTTTCTCCTACCAACACTTGCATGGGAACCAAAGTAAATAAAGACTCTTGTAATACTTTTGCAAGCTATTGTCAGCTTTGACAACAAAATTGATCCTTTCTGAACTACTGGGAAAACAAAAGCACTGTGCATATGAGTCAGCTCAGCGTATATCTATGCATTTTTCAGATGATAAAGACACAGTTCCACAGTGGCTCTGCTGAAAATAGATTTTCATACTTAAAAAGACTACAGCCAGAAACTGAACCTATGTTTTGTGTCCTGGGATGTGTCCATTCCTAAACTGTCGTACAATTTGGAAAGCACTAAATAAATATAAATTTAAATATAAATTTAAATATAAATATAAAGCGTGATTTTCACTGCTTATCAACAGCAGCTGTACCAGAACTCGGTAGAAAAAAGTCTTTTGATTTACTTCACTGTCCAAAGGTCAATTTTATTTTCAGAAAGACTAGCACATTTATTGGAATCAGTTCTCTGTGGAAACCTTCTAAAAAATGTCAAGCTAAAAGGTAAACACAAATCAATACTATAAGTTAATAAACGTCAGAGCTCTAATTAAATGACTGATCATAGTCCAGGCTATGTGTTGAATTACTAGAATCTTATATTAGACAATGATAAGGTCTTGTACATTATACTGAAAAAAAAATTTTAATTATCACACAACCCAAGTAAAATATTTAAGTCTCAGTCCCTAAAGAGATATCAGGCATTTTATGTCCATTGTCACAATTTAGCACTTAACATCTTTTTGTACATGGTGTTTATAAATGTTTCCCCTTTTGAATTAAAAAGCCATTTTGAACTCTAGAGAAAATGGTAACAGTGATAAAAAAGCTGTATCTAGTATAAAAAACAGTTCCACACTTTTGTGTGTCTTCAAACAAAGTTGTCATTAATGAGGAAAATTACATTAACAGGTTTGTGCAAAGGCAAAATACAATTTTCTTTCTTGCCCAGCTCATGGTCACGCTGTTGGTTCAAAACATTTTGTACCATTCCACAAAGTAAGGAAGAATGCAAGCATCTGTCTTAAAAAACACAAACCAAAACAAAAACAAAGCCCTTGTAAGGGAGGACCCAGGCCAATCCTGTTGTGCTCTTCATTTATATTAAAACATATGAACTAAAAGAGAAGGGCCAAGAAGTTTGTCACTTTGATTAGGGTGGGCTTGCCCAAAAAAACATCAGAATTAGTGGCAGTGTCTCAGCCACTCAGTAAGTAAATAAAAGTAATTTCACAGCCTACATACTTGGCTGGAAGAAGACAAAGTACTTACTCATCACCTTGAAGGTCACGTGCAGAGTTGAGCAACCTGAGATGAAGCATGGTGGAGAGTTTGGCTGTGAAGAACCTTTGAGAGGTGCCAAGACTGGGACAGCCACACCACAAGAAGGATAACAAGACCCCAGAAACATCCCTGTGATGGTAACAATGTAACGCACCTTGGGAAGTCCAAGTCAGCAGTGTTTGAATAAACTCTTTTTCACAATTACTGTCAAAGGGAGGACTTGGCAGATTTGCATGGGGAAAGCTTCTCCCCCTCCTTCTGATACCTCCTGCTAGACAAACAAGCAAGTGGAACCATGTAATCCAAACTCGACTCCCAGCAGCAGTCCTCATTCTGGTCCACGTGCTTGCCACCAGGCTGCTCTGTAAGCCTCTCCACCTTCCCTTGATCCCCACGCTGCCCATGCCAGTGGTGGCAACTGCACAGAAGCAGAGACTTGCTATATGTGTACTCATGGTGTTAGAACCCCTAGCACACCTGTTTCCCTTGGGGCACTTTGAATACTCTATTACCCAAACATGAAAATTAAGTCTCAGCTGTCCTATTATTGAACACCTCTTGTACCCAATTGCAACTGCCTTCTTAAATCAATCTAATACAAAGAAAAAACCACTCAAAAATGTTTCTGTCTTGCTGCCTTCTCGTCTCATTTTAGACTGTTAAATCCTTCAGTGCCATTATTGTCTTCCACTCTATTAGGAACAAAAACTCTTGTTATCAACAGGCAAAAAACACAAAGACACACTTAACAGTATTTAAATTATTTTGTTTTCTTTTACCAAGTCATGTATCACAAGACCCTAAGAGTATTTATCCCATACATGCAGAGTGCATGGAAACAGCAGTTTACTCTTCAAGTTTGCAACTTGAACTGCAACTACAAACTGCAACTTCCATGTGAAAAGCATGATCCCTTGCGGAAGGTCATAATGCCCAGCTAAAAAAAACAAAACCACGAGCTTCCCCAAAGCTATAGATCTCAATGGACAAGTCTGTCAGATTTGAACACTGAAAGAAACCAGGTGGATTTGAACAGTTTACAATTCTAGTTTACAAGTATGTCTCAGGCTTTTAAACAAACTTCCAAAATAACCATTCCAATAAAGTTCCAAATAACTTTGCTGAAACAATGGGACTCTTTAGCTGCAGAGTTTTATGCATGTTCCCCCATCCCCTTTTTTTTTTCTCCCCAAAATCTTTAGGATTCAGTAATGCCATCTTGTTAGCTGCTGTCTGAGGTATCTCTTAAATGAACATTTCAAAGTTATTCGAGGAATCCTCTGACAAAACAGTAAAGAAAGTACTTGACATTTTTGACATTATAAAGAACACAAATTCTTCTGAAAATCCAAAAGCTTCCAGACCTTTTCCTACAGCATTTCAAAGCATATTTTTACTGTACATCAAAAGCCTGCAAAAGGAAATTCATTTACAAGAATATTTAATGCCTTTCTTTGTTAAAACATGGAACACAAAGAATGAATAGCCCACAAGTATTTTAAGTTGAAAACTCTATATTTGCTCAGTAATAGATCCCCTACTCACTCCAATACACATAGCTTAGTGCACTTTTTCGAAAAACACCTGAATCACGAAGCCAGCTTCTGTGAAAAACAAGTAACTGTATTTAAAAATAAATAAATTAAATGACAAGGGCATGAAAAATCATATGCAATTGAGCAAATAAGGAATCCTTCATGTGGAACTGTTTCTCATTATAGATTTTTTTTTTTCTTCAACATCTACAATATGAGATTGCTGTTTCTTTTCCTCTCAAGCCATCATGGACAGCTCCCTATAGATCTAATGCTGTGAGATGTGAAGTACCTCATAAGAAATGAATTACCTCAACCTCTATCGATATCAGCTGGAGTGCAGAGGGCTCTCTCCTCACTGTGCGAATTACCCTTTCTCAATCAATATACAGGAAAAGTCTTGAATGTAAAGCCTTCTCGGTGTAACTCCCTTTTAGCATTCAGCTTTAACTAGGTCCTAAGAGTGAAAAGCAGATTTAATTCTAAACGAGCATGGGTAAAATAGCCTAAAAAACCAGAATGCATAACCCTTTAAATAAAAAATTATCCAGAAATTGCCAGATTGTAACTAATCCTATTTTCTCAGAAATAATGATGTTGCTGGAATATTGCACATTCTCATTCACTCTCTGAAACATTGGTGTGAGGCAAAACTGAAGTTGGGGAGGGTAGCCAAGGTGCTTTCAAGGACAGTGATGGATCCCCAGCTTCTGGTAAGAGAAGGAAGACTGTAATTTCTCTCAAAAGTGGACTGCAACCAAGCCACAGAAGGGAGAGAGAAACCTATGTTGCTTTGAATTTTTATTGTTTCTTTCTGATATATAATGTCAAAATATCATGACATCAGTTTTTCACTTGCTTTTTCACATTTGAAATATCAGAAAAAAATCAGTATGATTCCAAGATGGTCCTAAAACAACCCACGATTTCCTAATACTCGTTTGGGAAAAAGAGTCATAGAAAGTGAACGTATCATAGCTGGTCTGTTGCAAAGCAAATAAAATGATTGCTTACTATTTCTAATGTAAAACCAAAAGCCACACGTACTTCCTATTTGAAACAAAAGAAATTGTAAGGATGTAAAAAAACAGTATTTTGATCAGATATTGTCTTATTCACTGATGATGCAAGGAGGGAAGGCAAACAACTAGAAAGAGAGCAATATCCACAGCATGAAACATACCGAAGGTTCAACTGCTTTTTGCTATGGAGCAATTTTCTAAGTCCCAGGTACAAAAGTTTTTAATTGAATATCCGTCTACCATTCATCAAAGTGTTCTGGCAGCGTTACAGCAGTAAAATAGGAAATTAGTTGGAGAAAAGCTCATCCTACAGCAGCAACATAAGACTGTCCTATGAACTATAATATAAATTGCTTGGAGATTATATGTTGTTATCTGAGGAATGAAGGGAATGGAACGGGAGGAAAATTTGAAATAAAATACAGCAGAGCTGCTAAGACAGTCCGTCTCATCCAAATTGTTTAGAGGGTTTAGCTGTGCTCTAAATCAAAAAGTTATGGTCTTAAACAGGAACCATAAACGAGGAAAAATCTCCAGCCCTAAGCTACTGGAATTCTGCCATACCTGGAGATGCACCGAGTACAAGCTCCAGAGCAGTATTTCTTCCACAAAGCAAAGGCATTTTTCAAAACAACAAAAAAAAATCTTATTGGTGTTTCAGATGTTGTATTTTAATGCAATACATACAACTTAGCTTCTAATAGACGTAGGATAACTGTAATAGCTTATTTAAATCAATCAGCATTTTTTTTATTATTACTAAAAACGTATAGAATTTAAGTGATTAAAAAATATTCCTGACCAAAAGAATCTCACTTTCAGGTCCTCATAGCCACTCCATATCATCCAATACCATCAAACACTTTCTCCTTTTATTTCCATTACATCAATGACACAAAGATATAAGTAAGTCAGAACTGTAAAACTGAGTTTTTTTTTCCTTTATGCAGCTCTGTCTTTATGTTAACGTTTATTTTCTGAGACAATCATATGATCCTATTAAGAGTTAGAGAACAGAGATGAGATTTCTTTTAAAGGAACACCAGCATGCTTTGTGATACTCTTGTATCACTATGGATGTACAACAAGGACTAATTTTCCTAAGGTTACCTTGACCTGAAATTTCAGCCAGGCATATGTCTGTCAGCAAAGGGAATGCCACTTGTAATTATTATTTAAAGAAACATTCATTTCACACACACACAACTCACACTCTGTAATATTTCTGTGGAATGTTGTGAAGGAAAGAAGCAGTTTGAGACTGGTGGAACCATTGGAGAATTTGGTCTACAAGTAGAAACCATATTAAAATGTCTATTTGTCAAAGACTTTAGCTCAATACCTGGCAAATTTAGGGTGTTTCAGCTAGTATGCATGGTATGGATTTAGTTTTATTGAAAAACAAACTTTAAAATAGAAGCTAAGGCCTGAAATACCAAATAGGTAAAAGCTACAGTTCCATGTAGTTATGTACTAAATGTATTGGTTAATCCCTTTCTAAACCAGAGCAACTAATTCAACACAACACCATACTTTAATATAATTTGTGAATCTAGGAAGCTGTGAATCACTTAAGAATGTGCAATGAATGAAAATCCAGCTTTTAGGGAGAGGAATAAGGCAATTGGTTTAAATATTTAGCTCTCAAATTTAAAGTATTTCAACTAAACACTCATCAGAATTGTCTACATACAATGAATCCAGATTGAATGAATTCCTCTGTACATGCATTGTACAGAAGACTACTTATGGGGGAAAGAACATGGAAGAGATTGATAGAAGAGCACTTGAATGATCCTTTTACACTGACAACTGCCAGGAAAGAGGCCATTGCATAGCCATTTATTTAGTAGATTGATTTGGACAGTGAGAAACCTGAGTGTTAATGTGGTTGTTGGATTATACTCTCACTACAAGTTTGAAGATCCTGGGTTTCTGTGCTACCAAAGAAAAAAGAAAGAAGCAATTTATTAAATGTAGCAGCTAACAAACAGAGCAAGGGAGGCTGTATGTAATGGCATGCAGAGAAGACCAATGAAAATTATAGTCTCGACAAGGCAGGGATTTGCAAATCAATGCATGAGATCAAGAAAGTCAGGCATATTCAGGGCATATTGTTCTGCAGTTCTGTGCAGAGATGTACTGGGTCTGGCTGGGATGTTACCTTTCCCTGCAGCAGCCCATACAGTGCCACGCTCTGCACTTGTCGCTAGAACAGCAGTGTTATCACACCAGTGTTGTGTCTGCTGCTGAGAAGTGCTGGCACAGCATCAGGACTTTCTCCAAACCTCCTGGGGGGTGGGCAAAAAGTGAGAAAGAAACATCACCAGGGCAGCTGACCTAAACCAACCAAAGAGATATTCCATAGCATGTGGTGTCACACTCAGCAATAAAAGGTGGAAGAAGGAGGAAGAGAGGAGGGGTGGGCTTTTGTTGCGAAAACGTCTGTCCTCCTCGCGAACACCAGCTACATGCGCTGAGGCCCTGCTCCAAGGACGTGGTCAGGCATCGCTCATTTGCGGGAAGTAGAGAATAATTTCTCTCCTCTGCACTTCCACATAGCCCTTACTTGTTTTGTTTTGCTGTTCCCTTTCCCCCTCCCTTTCCCCTTTCCCTTTTTCCCTGTAGTTGAATTGTTAATTAATAATATTTCCTTTATATATATATATATTTATATATATTTCCCTTCAGTGAAATTATCCTTATCTCAACCCGTGACTTGTTCTTTCCTTTACTTCTTCCCCTCCTCATCCGAGGAGGGGGAGTGAGAGAGAGGTTGTGGTGTTCAGCTGCCCAGCACGGTAAAACCACCACAAGAAATTATCTGCATTTTTCCCTATTTATTTTTCTACAGAAAAAAAAACAAAACAAAATGAATGTATCTATGAAAAAAAATCAAACTCAACATGCAATGCTGTTGACATTCTAATGAAGTGATCATACTTTATGTTGGAGATTATCTTTCTGCAGGACTTTAACTTAAACGTTTTAGAGATTTTTTTTTCCTAAATTAAAATCACCGAGTTTCAAAAAAAGAGAAGAGAAGTATGTAACTAGAAGAGAGTCAGTAGAAAAGTAACTAGGTATTATGATGAATAAAGCTAGGAGCAGAATAAAAAGATACATTCAAGGTTTAAGAGAGATGTGTGCAAAGTAAAATACAGTGCTGATGGTAAAATACAGTGCTGATTAGTTGGTTTAAGACAGAGTAAGCTTTCAACACTCAGGCAGCAAAGACCAAGTAAATGGTCATGAAAAGTCCTGATAATAGTAGAAAGCTCAAGCAGACCATTAAGACACGGGCAGAAGAAAAGATACAGGAAGTACAGTGACTTGCAGCGACAGAAGGTAAGAGTCATATAGTGATAAAGTTTGGAGGTCAAGGGGAAGACACCCTTATACAGACTGTCTTGGACTAGTGATTTTAACAGCTTTTAGGCAGCTATATGTAATTCAGAAATGAGTAACAAAATTTCTCTGCAACAGAGAAATTAATGGCTAGTCATTTGTAATGACACCAGTTATCTCCAAGTGGAATCAGGCAAAGTGGCACCCAATGGCATGAGGTGGTTTCATGGACTCCCACAACTGAATGTGCGTATTGTATCACAAGCAAAAAAAACTCAATAGAATCAGACTAGGTTCTATCAGAAGATACTGTATTTTAAAAGTATGTTACTCAGGTCTCATCAAGAGATCAATAAAAATGACAAGCCCAGGATTTAGCAAACGCTGTACTGAAAGCAGGCAAGCATTCTATTTCTTTAGTATACCTTGGTGTACTTTTATCAGCATGCTAACAGGTACAGGCTGGTACGCTGCCACCATAGAGTAGAAAAAAAAAGTGAGAAACTGAGCTTAAACAAAAACAAAAACATTTTTGCCTGTAAAATTTATACTCATTCCTTCACTTTCAATGAAATACATGGCTGAAATCTAACTAGTAACCTTTCTGTAAAAGTGTTGCTGAATTATATGAGTTTAAAAAATGTTAAATATACACAAAAGTCAGAAGATTAGAAGGAAAAAGTTAACTATGGCCATTGTAAATATTTTTCACTAGTTGCAATGTACATGTAAATTCACAGGCAGAGACAGTTATATAAAAGAAATACTCAGGTTGTTATAATCATCCACCTGTAACTGGGGTCTTAAAAGATATGTATTCTGTTTGTGTATTTCAAAATCGGATACATTCATGCACTGTGTAAGACCTGGAAGTTCTCATTGTACTATCTACAGATTATTTGGCTCCTGTGCTTCCCTTATTGCTCCTCAACATTTTTGTATGCAGGTCAGAGCAACCGTCACTAGTTCAGTTACCTCTCAATGACATGACTGAAGAATAATAAGGAACAGGAAAAGACAGGTGGAAGTCAAATGTACTCACTGACTGCGCACTGCAAGGAACAGTTTATTGGTAAGGAAGCCTTCTTTGCAAGTCCTTGTACATATGCTAACCACAGGTGCAGTCAGTTATCATGTTCTTTTATTACCTGGTAGATAGCTTTGGAGTGCAATTACTGATGGTAGCACCACACTGCCAAAAGCCACATCATCTCCTGATTCTTCAAAGATGTTGCAGCAATTAATAGAAGTGACAACGAACGTCTAGGTGGCAGCACAGCAACCACTGAGAGTTACAGCCTCAAACCCAGACAATAGTTTTTTGAGGATTACTGTAGGATGCCTCATTTCAGCAGTTTATTTGCAGGCCAAGATACAGCTTAGTCTTACATAGTCTTCTCACAAATAGTTGGACACAGACCTCCCAATAGTAAGCATCAATAAATAGAAAAATTTAGAAAGGGATTGTTTACTGACTCTTTGCGGTAAACGAAAAATGTGGAAAAAACACAATATGCAAGCATTCATTTAAAGATTCATGTATGCTAATGTTAGCATGCATCCTACTGATAGGATCTGATAGATTTGAAGAATCTTAATTCCACCAACTGTCTGCTGCTTCAAGTTTTGTTGCTATTAACTACATATCTATGCATATGTTGATACGCATAGGTGTATTATTCAAAGGTGTCAGAACATCACATACATAGGCAGATGAAATGCAGGTAATGATGTCAAACTGTATCTGGGTCACTTCATACACACTCTTTGGACTGAAAGAGCTGCCATTACTCATGCTAATTGAACGGAAATTTTAGAACACTAAGTGCACAAAACTTACTAACCTGACAATTTACTGTATTCGAGAGCCACTTGTTCAAGCATTGCAAATCGAAGAAAAAATGTTTTATTAATTTGAAATATCAATGCTCACTGCTGTCATGCAAAATTCTGTAAATAAATGCCACTAAAAGAGAGCTTAGCACATAGTAAAAATGTGAACCAGAGTCTGAGAATTAAGATAATGCTGACACTTATCTTACTTGAGGTTTTCATGAATACTTGTTATTGTACCATGAATAGCAAGGCAGAAAGTAAGCTTTGTTCTGTAATCCCTCCCACTCCACTCGTGTTGCATCAAGAGATATCCCTAGAAAAATACTGTAAAATCAGCTCTGATTAAATAACAAAGGCAAAATTACACGTCTGTTTGTAGAAAAAAGCTGGGATCAGTTCAAGTATCAACTGTTTGAGAAAGTACAGAAACACATTAGAAAACTCAGTGTTGAAACTCAGTGTGACATCAACTTTCCTATGGAAAGCAGTATTTAAAAATACAGATGTTATATCAAATTCACCTCAGCATGGTTATGCTTCCAAACTGCCACAACAAACACTGCTTAAAAACAAATATTTGTTATGATCACCTTAATCAAACTACTTCAATTTATTACACTGAATATGGACACTTAAATGCCTATCCTTTCAGGGATATTAAATCCTGAAAGATGCAGATGTTCATTTGTAATTCGAGTATGTGTTCCAATGTAGGCAACACAGCTCTACCATCACATGACAGCATTATAAATTAAAGACAACTAAAACAATAATTGAACAAAACCACATTAATGGAATCCAACAAAATATGAGAGCAAGTGTACATGAAAAGGCTTTATGTTAGATTGTGCTGATAGCATAAGAGAAAATGGATGCTGTACTAAACCGTATAATATAAAGAGCAAATCTGACGTGACCCAGTGTTTGAGAAGAATGTTAATAAGAGCAAAATCAAAATAATAAACAAAAGTGAATGGGAAAGCTAAGCAGGAAAGCCGAAGTAAATATTCCAGGCAAGGTTAGTTGTGCAATTACAAAAGAGAAATCAAGTGATAAATTATGGAAGAGCTGTTCTCTATTCACAAGGGGTGAGTGAGAAGAGTACTAGCAACTGCAGCAAGTTTGCAGAGCTGAGGCTCGGTTTTGCTTGATTAAGACTATCAAGCTCAGGCTCACATTTTCTTTATATTACTGATAAATTTCTCTCATGCTCAGCCGTAACAACAGTAAATTCATACAGGACATTCTTACTACACTCAGGATGTCTCAAATGGAAACTAATGCATAGCATTAACTGCTATCAGAGACATATACAGACGGGTTAATAACTTAAGCGTGCTGAGATAGAAAACAAACAAACAAAAACAAACCACACTCAAACATGAATGTGGTGAAGTCAAAGGCTCTTCTTCCAAAAGATTTCACTCTCAGTGCTTTGTTCAACTATGCTGTGTACAGGAACATGGGGGAGAAAAGCCAAGATACTTCCAGATTATCTTTCTGCTAATCCAGGTTCTAGAACTGAATCCTGGAACAACACTATCTCAAGAAACTATGGCCATTAAATAAACCATAGAGAACCATGCCACTACCTGAAGTCAGAAGATGGCAATAAATTACGTGCCATGATCCCTACACACTGCCATGCCCTGCCTAAAGACATTTAGCCTGTGAGAGCAGTGCAGGTGCTAAATAAGGGCAGCTACTTGCATTTGAGGACATTTATTTGACTAAAAGCGGTCCTACCTAATGGCATTCGGTATCACTTTGAAAGATAAGTACAGATAGGTTCTACCTGGAATCTGTATTTAAAGAAAAACAAGACAACAAAACTGAAAGATTCAATGCATCTGTTGAAAGAGCTAGTAAACCTAAATACACCACAGCCAACCTTGTTGATAAAGCTGAAAAAAAGAAAAAAAAAAAAAAAAAAAAAAAAGAGAACAGGCTGCTAAGAAGCACAAAAATGCTTTGCTTTCATTTTCATATATAATTGAAATACCAAAGAATAGAATACTCAAGAAACTATAAATGATACATGATGAAAATCATTGAAGAAACAAAAAATCATGCAACTGGAATCAGGCAGGCATCAGTCCTACAGAATGTTCAACATAGGGCAGAGAGTGACAGTAACTGCCGATTCCTGCTAATTTTAAATTTCTAAAGTTGTTTCATGCGACGCTGCCATCCCTGAATTTATAAAATACGCACTAGAATTAAAAAACGCATCATCACTTAGAAGCTAGTGCCTCATCCACTTCAAGCGTGATATGCACGGACACTGCTGGAAAATGAAGGCATTGGCTGACTCCAGAGACTGAGGCAGAAAATGAACTGCTTCCCAGTTCGGGAATAAGTGGAGTAATAGAAGATGGAAAGCTGAGCATCAATGAGCCAGATGGCAGAATGGCATCTTGGGAAGGCTAACACAGGGGGGTCTGAAAACAGTATCTCTAATTTTCAACAGGTTTGCTGTTGACTTAGTAGGCAGCAATGTTGCGGTGCAAAGCAGGGCTTTATCAATCAGTTTGTTCCCATCTTTTGGGGGAGAAAATGAAGTTCATGATGTTCTACTAGATTCAGCTAGGGTAGCTAGTTTTCCTCCTAGTAGCTGGTATAGGGCTGTGGTTTGGATTTAAGATGAGGCTAATGCTGGTAACACGCTGATGTTTTAGTTGTTGCTGAGCAGAGCTCACACTGAGTCAAGGACCTTTCAGCTTCTCATACTGGGGGTGCACCAGAAGCTGGGAGGGGACAGAGCGAGGACAGGTGACCCCAAGGGATGTCCCGTGCCACATGGGTCGTGCTGAACAACAAACTGGGGGGGTTGGCTGGGGGGGTTGCTGCTCTTCAGGGTCTGGCTGAGCATTGTCAGTGGGCAGTTGATTGCCCTGTGCATCACTTGCTTTGTGTATTTTTATCATTACTATTATTATTACGCTCCCTTCCTTTTCTGTCCTATTAATCTGCCTCTATCTCAGCACACAAAATTTTACCCTTTTCCCCCGCCCCTGGATTTTGTCCCCCATGACACAGCGGGGGGAGCAAGTGAATGGCTGTGTGGTGCTTAGCTGTCTGCTGGGTTAAACCACAACAATGGAACAATATTAAAGGTGTATCCAACACTACAGAATCAGCTTAATTAGCCTCTGACTTTCAGCAACTAAAATAAACCTTTCATAAAATATGGGTGGGTTATACACCTTGCAGCATAATGATACATACTGTTAAAACAGTTGAATTGCTATAAGAAAAAATTGCTATTCCATATTTAAATGAGACAAGTATGATTCAACACACTGATCTGTAAGTCAACAAATGCCATAAATTTTCTGTATGTTCAACACGCACTTATTCTGAGAACAGTCAACATTGGTACCAATCTTAGATTTAAATTTCAGTGACTATGAAAAGTTGCTACACTGAAAAATACTTCTAAATGAATTCCCTTTACAAGTACATGTACAGCAAAATGACAGAAGCCAGCACACAGATTTCAGGCTGAATCTCCAAAAGCTGGTGGTTCATACTAAGGACACTAGTACCATCTGTTACCTCATGAAGAATTTAACCTTCCCAAGTTTGGGACAATTCTAAAACCACACTCCAAACATCGATTTGGATTTTGGACATGTGCCAGAACAAAACTGAAGAAGCCTTTCTTCCTCACTTTTACCCTGTAGAAACTCATTCACCTGAGGCTCAATATGACAAGTTCATTCGGTTGCAAATCAAGACCAGTAAGTTTTGTAAAATACATTTCCTTTCTGCAGCCTGCAAAATGCTAAGCTAAAATAATAAAGTTCCTTTTTTTAAACCATTTATTTTAAGCCCTGCTTGGAGTCTAACAATATAAAAGCTGTGAACCTTTTCAGATTCTGCTACAAGAATCTGTTTAGATTCTGTCCCTTTTACTCTTTGTACATTAAATAAAATTTGGGTAGGTCAAAAGCTTTTGAAAACTACACCTTGTCATTAAGTAATTACTCAGACTCTCTAATATAGAAATCTCATGACACAGCCCTAGGAATACAGCGATGCTCATTATCTGTGTTACTGGCTGCCTCACATTAGCTAAGAATTTATTGCCAGATCCACAGAGATTAAGGTAACTTTCTCAACAAAGAGAATGCCGAAGAACAGCTACCCCTAGTGATCAGAGACGTGGGAGATGAAGTTCAAAGTTTATCTTTGCTAACAGTCACTTCTCATTTTTCTCAGCAGGCTTGTAGACAGACACAGAACGAACGCCAAACACACCACCTCAGTGCGTATATACAGATTTGCAAAATCACTGAAAGTAATTTTCCAGAAACATCTTTCTGAATAGGTTCGTATCACGTTGTTATACATAGAATTCTAGCTTCAAGTGCTAATAAACACCCATCTACAAATTAAAACAACAACAACAACAAAAAAGATTTAAATGTCCCTGGTCCGACCTCCTAAAACGCAGCACAGCAAACAAATCCTTTTCTGGGTCTCTATGCAATATGAATGTGCTTGTATGGGCTAACTTAAGATCAGTCTTTGTTAATTGTCTTGAACTCTAAGCAAAGACCCCAAAGACCTCACACATAGGAGGGGTATCAATGCTAGATAGACAGCAAAAGGAAGAACAGAGACCGGACACCTGGGGACAGAAGTTCTCAGTCCAGTGACAAGAATACTCCAAGCCAAACAGAGCATGGGAGAGGACTTCAGCACGTTTATACTGTGCCTAGAAGAATACCAGTCCACAATAAAAAGATACAGATAGCTCAGGCAGATCAACACTCCCACCCAAACTAGTCTGCATACTAACTGAGGATGCACACAATCCTGTCATCAAGAACACTCAAAAATATTTAAGAAAATTGTCCCCAATACCACTGCTAACACCACTGGTAACTGGCCACCAAAGGGATTTACCTCTTTTCACAGTGACCTTTTGGGCCTGACCATAAGCAGCCAGTTTCTCCAAGAGAATGCCATGGGAAAGTGTACCAAGCGCTTTGCTGAAGTCCAGGCAAACAAAATCCACAGCCTTTCCCTCATCCACTAAGTGTGTTATCTTGTCATAGAAGGACATCAGGTTAGTCAGGCAGGACCTGCCCTTAATAAACCCATGCTGACTGGGTCTGATCACCTGGTTGTCTTGTAAGTGCTGCGTGATGGCACTCAATGGCACTCAAGATGATCTGCTCCATAACCTCCCCTGGCACCAAGGGCACGCTCACAGGCCTGTAATTCCTCTGGGTCCTCCTTCCAGCCCTTCTTGTAGCTGGGTGTCACATTCACCAACCTCCAGTCAGCTGGAACCTCCCCAGTCAGCCTGGACTACTGGCAAATTATTGGAAGTGGCTTGGTAAGCACTCCTGCCAGCTCCTTCAGGAGCCTTGGGTGGATCCCATCTGGCCCCATGGATCTGTGCTGTCCAAGTGCTGTAGCAGGTCACTAACTCTTTCCTCTTAAATTATAATGGCTTTATTTTGCTCTGTGCCTGTGTCCTCCACTCAGCACGCTGGGTACCATGAGAACAATTAGTCTTACTAATAAAGACTGAGGCAAAGAAAGCATTAAGTACCTCAGCTTTTTCCTCATCTTTCACTGTTTTCCCCTGCAATAAAGGAATAAGAATCAGATTTTTAAAACGATGCAAAGACAAAATTAGCAATAAAGAATATTCGTGTGGCAGGAAATTCAAAGCATACCAGTTCAACAGCAGAAAGAGTGAGAAAGAAATCAAAACCTCAGTGAAGGGAAAAAAATGGAAACAAATTAAAACCACCATTATTTGACATAAAGCAGAAGGCAAAATCACAACAGGTCTCGCTTGGAATACTGAACTTGCTATGAGCTTCACTCATCTTCTACAGAGCTATCAAATCCTTTTCTGGCTTGCTTCAGGACAGGCCTACTTGGGCATCTTCCCTACAGCTTCTCTACACATACTGAACTTCAGTCCCCTTTTTTCTCATAATAACTAAAGGTATTATACCAGCTGCGTCCGTATCTGGCTTTTCATAGACTGAAGATTACTGTGACTATTCTGCTTGTCTACCTTTGCACTTGTCATCATGGATTTACAGAACTTTCACGTGGTAGCTTCTAAGTAGGATCTTTGAATAGATCATTCAAATCTTGTCTTCCCAGACACATAACTTGCAGCACTGGCTTTGTATGTAACAGAGAAACAAAGAGAAAGAGGGACACAGATAAAGAATGTATAGGTATGTCAAGCATTTTGTTCAATGTAACTCATGGCTTCATGTTTCCACTGTATATTCATTCTCAATGCCCTACAGCCAATACAAAAAGAGCCAGTTAGGCTACAGATGCATGCTTTTCCACAGGTGCTCATTTCAGAATGAAACCACTCCTCTGAAAATAGCAGAAGCTAATAACATAGCATAATGGCTGCAAAGTAAATAAACAGCCTGATCCAGAATTAGTAAAAAATACTTCCCTCATTAACATTTCCATTACATGATAAAATCAACTCTCAGTTTAGAAGGGAAAAAGAGATGTTTGAGACCCCAAATAGAGAAATAAAAAATCAATTATGCAGATTATATTTAAATTGTAAGAGAAGCCACATATAATACAGAGGGTGAAGAACAGGCCATTGCATAATTTCAGAGCGTGCATCTTTTGCTGAGCCAAGCATTACATCCGGATGACCACATCATTTCTCTGTCTAGATCTCTCAGAGGAGAGCAAGACAGAAGGAGGGTAACTGAGCGTAGAGCTCTGCGTGTGGAACGAGCCAGAGGCCTCCACGCCTGACACACTTTTAATCTTCAGCCCGGACAACCTGCCTGTGAGTGACAGGAGGTTTTCTTACGGTCTTAAGAACGGACTAAACTGTGAAATCACTGGAAAAAAATATGCAAGTTCTGTCCCCTTTAAAGTAACTATTTTCACTCAGTGGTTTTTTTTAGATTAAAACACTATTTTCATTCTGAAAGGGAATAGAGATAAATAAAGTGTACTGGCCTGTTAAAAAACAGGAGTGTTATTTCTATCTCCGTCACTTGACAGAAAATAAAAAGTATGCTCTGTAGTAATACCTGTTCATCAGCAAGTATTATCTGGGAGTACTTTAACATAAAAAAGACAATACATGTGTGCAGGACACTCACAAATTCACTATGGGTGCAAAACAGCTGAAATCAAGCTATATTAATTCTAGTGCCAGGGAAATGTTTCTGCCAGGAAACAGAAGCAAGGTCATGGCACAGATCTAAAAAACAAAACAAACAAACAACAACAAAACAAAAACAAAACAAAAAAAAAAAACAATTCAAACATAATTTGGGAGCTGGCACAGATGAACACAGAACAACTATGCTGAAAGCAGCAAGCTTCCAAAGAATGAACAGGATTAGCCTGATTAATTTGTCATACCACTGCGACACGTTCGCGTCTGGATCGTTACCAGCTCTGAAAAGGGTCACCACAAGTAACGGGGGAATTACCATCCCACTTCAGTCTGCAGGACCACAGCCCATTCTTTCCAAAGATTCAGAGCTACTGTGACAAGAAAACTTGACTGATTAGTATTATAAAACCTGGCAGACAAAGCATAGCTGCAGTTTATGTAACAAACAGACAATACAGACAGGATCAGTTGTGGTATTAATCATGTTATTACCCTATTTTTCTAACTTTTGCTCAAGTATATTATAAACTCTGAAAATGCTTTCCATTTGCTTGGACACAACCAAATACACTGAGGCCCTTGCCTGAAACAAGGAAGTGCAATGAAGGTAATAATAATTAACAGTAATGAAGTAGTGGCATAAAAATTTTCTCATCAACTTTTATTGCACAGTAGTTAACGTTGTGAGATTTTCATGAAATGTTCATCTTTAGTCTACTGTAAAATTGGAGTTATAATACTTATCTGGAAACAATGAAGACTAGGCAAGGAAAGAGTCTACAATTTGCTACATCTTTAAGAAGAATTTCTTAACTGAGCTATTATAAGGTATTTGGTGTATCATGAATAAGACTGTACTATAAGTACTAGGCTCACTCTGAAGTACTGATGTTTCAACATCACAGTTGTGGTATTCATAACTGTGCATTAAAACACTTTCCCAGGATACATTACAAGTGTTTTTATGCAAATTGTAGGAAAGAGCCTTTATATAGCCAAGTTTTATTTAGTAGGCTCTTTTAGATCCTTGAAAACTTGACTGGGTAATAATGGACTTCAGCAGACCTGCTGCCAAAACCCAGAAGGCCAGGCTGTTGAACCCAGGAAGAAAATGTGAATATCATAAAAATAGCCTACACAATAATAACTTCCACTGACAGCAAATGAAGTTGTGATATAACTATAAACGCATTAATAGATTTGTTTTTAACATTTTGGCAATACAGGAGTCTCCAAGGGGGAAAGAAAATAGGGATTTGATTTGAAACCACACTTCATGGAAAAATTCAAACTGTCTAGTCATTTGAAGCATTATGCAGTTCCCTCTCCACAGTAAATTTAGCTTGCCTGTGCCTTACACCCATGTTTAATAACTATGAGTCTCACCAAGACTCTTGAGATAAACATCTCTATTGCCTTAATGCTACATGGCACTAGATATATGAAAGAGATTGCAGTAACAGGGACAGCAGGACCAGCAGTCTAGTAGAGACACTTATTACCATTGTTACACACCACAGCCAGTAGTTCAGTTAACACTTCAGTAGAAGAAATAACAGAGTTTTGGAGTTTTATTACCATTTTCTGTGCTTCGTGACCTCTGATGCCTGCTGTAAAGGTAGGAGTAAGAGTCCTGCCAACCGCTTTTATAACAAACATGGATGAACTTGTTCTCATTAAGTATTCGCTTGAGATATTCCACTCATTTCCAGCTTATCTTACTGACTTTCCTGTGACTTCCTGGACCTGAACTGTTTGAAAGCGTGGTCTCTTCACCTGCTTCTTGCAAGCTTTTCTGCATGCTCTTTGTTAAAGTCACTGTGTTTTATTTAGTTAGTACTTACATACACAACATTGTTCAGTCATTTCAGCATTTCAAAAGTCTTCTCTGATAGGTACTGTATATCTGCTGTGGGCCTCTAACATGGTATGTTCAAACTGGGTAAAGTACTTAACATCAAGTTGCCTCAAGTCAATTCCTCTTTTCCAGTACCCACACATAGTAGAGCCTTTACTCTGAAACCATTTGAGAAAGTGGTGGGCATCATTAAAGGCTCCAGCACTAGCTTTTTTGTTGTTTTTTCTTCTTAACAAGCTTGAAAAATAATTCAATAATGTAATACAGTTGTCCACTTCAAGAGAGAAACATGGGAAAAAAAAAAACTTAAATCACAGAAAATCCACAGAAAGTAAAATCATAACTGAAGTTGTGTGTGAATTCCTTGAGTTTTCTAAAGCAATTGCTAACTCAATTTTAAAAACACCATTGCTTTTTCAAGAGTATTTTTGTTATAGGTAATTTTGTATTACTAGCCTTAAAAGAAAGGAATTTTAAAAGGAAAAAAGCCAAAAACATGGATAGTTCAATACTCAGAGACAATCCTATGAAGTGTCTAGTTTTGAAAAGGCAATTCTTTACAATGGAAAAAAAAAGAAAAAAAAAACAATTTAAGGATACAAGTGGCATGTAGATAAACCCCTCCTTCAGACACAAATACAAGCTTGTCCAGAGATAACAAATAATATAGATACTACCTGCTATATAACTGGCCCAGCTGTAATACACATGAAAACTGAAAACGTAAGGCAGCCCAGTCTAATACAAAGGCAGAACACTTCAGCTATGAAGTTTACAATCAAGAGAGTAAGCTCAGTTGTACAAGCCATCTCACTAATGCTGGAGGGAGACACACACTTTTAACATGGCTGTTAAGCCCCACTCCAGTTAAAACCCTATGTAAACACAGATAAGATTAAAATCACATTATGAGCCTTGCTCCTATTTCTCTCATGACATCTAAAGCAAATACTCAACTTGAACAAAATGGTAGTAACTAGACACTCAGCAGAACAAGATCAACAGCTTTTCTCCAACTACATTTTCTTGTGTTTTAAAGCCCAGAAATAAGACAGTTTCAGGCACTCATCATGTGGAAGAGCTAAGGGGAAGTGCCCTGGACTTAGTGAACCAGGAATAGAAAGCTACCAACCCCCTGTTTAAAAACTGCGTACAGAAACGCTCCTGGGGACATTTTCAGCTCAGTCAGTGATACTACTTTGTTGCCTTATTTTACTGTTTCCGCAAAAGAATCAGATTTACTGCCTAAATGTCTTCTGTGACTTGGGTGATACATCTCCAATCATCATTATAAATACTATATAGCTATGTCAATACAATTTTTCTAATGTAGCATATTGTTTATATGTGCCAAGTACCACTGCAGAAGAGGAAGGACTGTAAACTACAAAAGCAATAATTAGCTCTGATACTGAGCTTTCGTCAAATGTTTGCAAGGAAATCAAGTACTCTCCCCTTATTTTCAGGTGAAAAAAAAAAAATAAGACATAGAACAGTGAAGTTACTTGGCCAACACCACCTTCCTGCCAATAGCAAAACCAGGTAAAGAATATTAAAATAAAATATTTTTTTTTTTTTTAAAGCCATCTAGCTCAAAGGACTTATACTTGAAAACAAGACTGAATACACACATGGAGTAGCCAACTTCTGCCAAGAGGGGAAAATTTTCTTTCCGGCCCAAAGTCTCCCAGTACAAGCCAGGCTTTCACCTTACAAACTCAGTATCCATTGATTTCATTTGTAACTTGCTGTAACTTGCTGCTTTAAAGAAAATGAAATGCAACCAGATCTTCAATATCAACTAAAAGGCCGCCATTATCCAACTAACCATCTTAACAAACTGAAGAGACATGCATGCAAAACTGAAAAAAAAAAAAAAAAAAAAAAAAAAAACTCAATTTACCAAAAGCAGAATCATTCTATTTTACCAAATATCCAAATAACTTAAGCTCTGCATCTCCCTAGCTTTGTGCTTATGCCGTTAAGTCTTACTTTTATAATCATTTCAGAAAACTTTCAAAGAAAAGAAAAAAATCAAACACTTAGAAATCTGTTTTAACAGTTTACGTCTATCAGGCCACTGAAAAGTTAAAAGTAATATAACTGTGGGAGGAATTAATTCACTGTTGGAAAACAAAATAGTCTGCAGGTCATGTAAACTAGAAAAATTAAAACACATTTATTCTGCTTAACCTGCAACTAACTCTGTGTGGCAGTAGAAGAATGAATTAATTATTCCATTCCTCATTCTAACAAGGATCTACAAATCAGTTATATTTTCCTGAGCTGACCCTCTATAAATTCCAGAAATGTATTCTGCAAATGTTATGGAGTTGGGGCTATAAAAAGAAACAGAGCTAGCTGGAATATGGTTGCACATCACAAACCAAGGCACAAATTAAAGATTATAGCAAAAGCTTAAATTTATCTTTCCAAGATGGATGGGCAAGTTGTTTCCAAGTCTACAGAATGGTGTACATCACATAACTTTATGAGCAGTGCCATCCTTTTCTGTCTTGCTCATCATAAAACACGCAGTAGTGAAAATCATTTTCCATTATTTTGTTCGATAGTTTGGGGGATGAATAAATCTTATTTAACATCTCTAAAGTGACAGTTCTTTGTTTAGATATGAAACTGTAGTCCAAAGGCAGGTCAGAGCACAGTAAGCTATCATTCATGATTTGTTCTTCTCTCACATTAGGAAATAAAACTCAGAATTAAGTTAATTCATTTCACACATTCACAGTCTTTATCATTGGGGTTAAGGTAATAAACAAGGATGCCAGTAAATACAAGTAAGCACCACCATTCCAACTGCAGTTGATATACCCTACTGAAAGTATACCAAACACAGCTGCACGTTCCTAAGTTTGAGCTTTCCTCATATTTTCTAAGGATGTACACCATAACCCCATAAGCTCTTTTCCTTACTTTTTGCATTCTCAGTTGCTTCCTTCCCAGCACTTCAAAGATGCTGTGGTCAATCTGCATTGTGAAACTCATCATACAAAATTCAGAAGATGAGAATGGAAAGGTCAGTAACATGCAGCCTGAGATTAAGAAGGCACCCACTCATGCATAGCCATTAAACTACCACAACATGTAATCTATACAGACTTGTATAAATTTATTAACTGATCTTTTGAATTATACAATCTCTGATCATTTCTGTTCGTGAATTAATGTAAAGCCCTGACAGTGTAGGCAGTTCTGGGGTCACTAATAACTGGAGGTTTCAAGCTACATTTAAAAAAGGCTGAGCAATATATATATATATATATATATATATACACACACACATAAATCTGTTAACTGTGTCAGATCAATACCTTCCCTAACTGAAAACATTTCATCAGTTGGGGTATTCAGTACAATGACATCTCCTCCCCAAAGGTGGATCACCTGGTAGGAAAAATTACAATTCAATTATGCTGAGAAGACCAAAACTGGTATTTGCAACTCCAAAGCATTGTGGCTTACTAAATGTCAGAAAGCAACGTGCTTCCAGAAACAGCACCAAAAGACAAACATGCCTTCATTTTCCAGTGCAGAAGCTGTGTACTGAGGCTGTATGACCTGCTGTCTCATCAAGACTACAGAAGAAACATCCACATTTTACAGAAACATTCACAGCTGCTTTACTGTCCTGACAACAGGAATGCCTTTTCTCCTACACACATCATAGCTTCACTGTTTCTTTGAGTAGCTTTACCCCATAGGCATATGATTATGGAGATTGCAGGCCAACTTTTAGCACATTTTGTGTTGATAAACACTCTGGACTGACAGGCATTATGCAGTTTGCAAACATACTTGCAGTTGTGAAATGTTTATCATCAGCCAAGACTTTGTGAATAACTCAGCAGGACAATCCTGTAATACAGTGCTTCATATGAAGCAAATATGAAAAGCACAGTCTTGATGTTATTCATACTTTGCTTCTGTGGTTCATTTTATAAGACATGCACATGAAATACTGTTTATCGCAATTAAAGTAACATAAAAAATATTTTCTAGTAACAGAGAAATATCTCTGGACCAGGTTTTGACTGGCTTCAACAATGAAAAAGGTTCTCAGAAACCTAGAATCAATTCCTTCAGAAGCAATAGCCACATAAATAAAATATAAGCATAGGCACCTTCCAATGTTTCAGATTGCCAGTAAATATAGGGCTTAATTTAGTACTGGTATATGCCTAATGGGGATTTACTCATGTAAGTGTCAAATAGATTTGCTTAAAGTAAGTTATTATTAACAATAAGGAAAATATGTATGACTTACTTGCAATGTCCCATGGGATGATTTTTTAAAAAAATCATTTTTAGGCTTTTTTTATTGTTCCTACAAAACAGACTTAACATTACAATTCTGTTACACATCACTGTGATACAGTACCTTTATTACAGCCAAATTTCCCTTAATTTTCTCAGCCTTTAGGCCTCAAATATTATAGCACTACATGGTGGTTATTTATTTCTTGTATTTGTTCTGTTTCTAACCTGGTAATTCATTTTCCTCCACAGAGCGTTATGACTAGGTTCACAGCTATTCCAATTTGGATGAAGGGAAAAAACAAGCTTTCACAATTTTGTACTTAACCACTACAAAACTTAAATTTGTTTTCTTTTTATTTTAAAATGATTTGTGTATTGTTTGGGATTTATGCCCATTTGGACCTAGCTGACTGGTACAGTCATAGATCTTTCTCTTTGACTATTTTACATGCTGCATATAAGGTAAAATAGAAGTGGAATAAATACTGACTGGACACCTAGCAGCACATTCAAAACCACAAATTCATTTTTCTAAAGCAACCTATCTTGTTTAGGCTAGTCTCAAACAACTCATACCTACCTTCCATCCCATTTATGAGATCTCAGAATGTATTATTTGCATTCTGTTTACAATTCAGCGTTTGACAACAAGTTGTGGGAGGAAGCAATCATCTAAATAAGGAATTTAAAGATTAGGTATCTTCCAAATTCTATTCCAGCCTTTGATGTTTTGATGAAATTCATTGATCTTTAGCAGTATAAATCAGATTAAATTAAAAGCACTGATCTATTTCCTAGTTATTGTTGTCAATTTCTGAAAGACCACAGTGTATCTTTTCTTTGCTACTTTAATTTTGAAGTCTTCTGTTTTCATTAACCGGGTCTATTGATTCATCAGTGCTTGGCAAGTCAAAATGAGGTAAGTTTCATGTAGCAACACAGAATAATCCGATCATGTTTCTTACTCAGTTCAAATCATCTAACTCTTGGTATCTACAGTATTGGTATCTATGCCTGAATGAGTAATGTGCCCGGGGAGAAAAAGGACAGGCAATTGAACTCAGCCTAAATATGGCACTTTCATTTGGTCAGACACATCCCTGTAGACGCCACAGAATGTACTTACTGACTCAGCTGCCCAGCCCTGTGATGGGAACCTAGGCAGATAGGTCAGATTGCAGATCACCACACTGGAAATGCTGAAAATTAAACAGAGTTCCATGCTCAGTGTCCAAAAACAAACAAAGTCCTGTTCATTCTGTAACTGAAACTCCAGGTGGGCCCCCAGAGGCCCAGGACCCATGCAAGGCAGGAGAGCCGTGAACAGGAGGAGACTGCAGAGTCAAAGCTGCTGCCTCCTCATTAACGCAGCATACCTCAGCCTTACCAGCTGGTAAGCAAAGTAAAATACATGATTTTAATTTTTAAAAAGTAAAAAGACGGCCATTCCAGTCATAAACATTACAAGAAAGTATCCATGTTTCCATAGTTTTAGTCAACTTTTTTTTTGCTTTTAAGTCCCTTTTCAAACCTGTAGGGAGGATTCAAAGTTACAAGTTTTCAGAACTAAAATCTTCTGTTTGTTATGACCTACAAAAAAACTTGCAATATTACCTTTGGGATTGCCATTTCAAAGCATGCTGAGCCGCGCAGTGAAGATGTCTGCACCCCAAGAGCAGCCATAGGGCTGGGGGCCTGTGTGAGGACAGGCGGCGCAGCCCTCTGCCAGCCATGGCAGCTGCCGGAAAGTTCCACAAGGTTCCCGAAGGTTCCCCCGCCTTACTCCCCACCCCTACCTGCTGAGTACAGCTGAGCCCCTCACAGCCACTGCTGGTGCCTCTGGGGAAAAGGGCCAAAGGGGCCAGAAAGGGCCAAAATGCCCCATGACAGCAAGCAGTGAAGGTAAATCTTGTGAGAGATAGCCCTGTGAGCACTGTGACAGGAAGGTGCTCTAGGAGCCACCGCAGAGACCCCCCCCCCCCCCCCCCCCCCCCCCGGGGGGGGCCGCGGCCACAGTGAAGCAGATATTTCCCATGCCTGTTATAGCTGGTGAGGATTTTTCCTGTATTTATCTCGGCCAGAAAGTTTTTCCATCCTATACTTTACCTTCCTCCTGTTGAGGAGGGGGAGGGAGTGGATACCCCTCACACATCGTCGTGCTACCCCTCATCTCCTCCCCCCCTTTTTTTTTTTAACATTAGTTTCCAAGACAAGTTTCTGTACAAAAAGCCTTGGTCATATTTCCTGATAGAACCTTCACTTTTGGCTGTTTGTTCACTAACATAAAATTGTTATTTAACTATAGAAACAATCTGTAACTTAGCCAAGAGAGAATATGGCAACTGAAAGCAAGTATTACCTCAGTAAAAGCAGCAAATTATATTCACCTGATAAAAAGCCAATGAGTAAACAATACAGAGATTGATACTTTGCATACCTCTTAAATTCTGCTCTCAGAGCTAATTCTAATTCTATTTTGTATTGTAAAGCCATTTGCTTTAAATCTCACTTACTGACTACCATTAGGTCAGAAAAACATTTTGCTAGCCAAAAAAAAGCCTGTTATGTACTAGGCTGAGTCTAAACTAGAAATTTTAACAGTATACAGATAGCAATTAGATATGTGAAGTTTAATGATTTTTCTATCTTACAGATGCCCGTGGGTTTTCACTGTTATACTTGAAAAAAATGGGTAGTCTGGTATATTTTCATTTTAAAAGCTACTTTGGTGTTCACTTTAGCTGCTATAAACTGTTTATGCAAGGTTATTTATTTGTTGTTACAGTTAAATTCTCAACAATGTATCTCACAGTATTTTCTATAGACATTACCACAATTAGTGTAGCTTAACTTAAAGCAGCTGGCCTAGAGAGAGAGTTAGCAGATCCAAAGGGATGAAAGACAGAAAACATGTATCTGTCTATGCAAACACATTGCTATTTTCATCTTCTTGGTTTTCTTTTTTTTTTTCTTTTTTTTTTTTTCTTTTTTTCTTTTTTTTTCCTGCAGAGTATGCTAAAGAGCTTGAACTTTAGTTACAATTAAAAATGTGGAAGGAAAATACCATGATTAAATTATGGTAGAATATTTACCGTACTCCTCAAAATCAGCCTGATATTATATTCTCAGTTTCAAAGATTAAATTCGTGTTTTAAAATTCATTGCCTCTCCTGTGTTTGGCTCTTCATCTGTTTCAGACTGAAGTCTGAAAGCAGCAGCAGAAGGTCCTAACTCCTCCAGTG
Source organism: Nettapus auritus (assembly GCA_011076525.1). NCBI lineage: Eukaryota > Metazoa > Chordata > Aves > Anseriformes > Anatidae > Nettapus > Nettapus auritus. The sequence goes on along the minus strand of CM021770.1, from coordinate 4,624,389 downwards.
ACGGAGTAAGCTCTCAGAGGACACCTCCAATTGCATCTCCCCCAAACCGCGGCAGGAATCCAGCTGGGCAAAAGCTATTTCCTCAGAGCTGAACTGAGGGTGCTTGATGGTAGGCAGTTCCATGCATGTGGAGTGGCAGAAAACTGCACTTGCCAGTTTGTATCCAACAAGATACAACAGTACATTTTCCCTGAAGACCTGAGTTAGTTCATTCCAGGCCAGCATAAATAATGTATTTTTCTACACAATTAAGTTAATTTTGCTTATTATTCAGAGCAAGAGCCGGGTGTACTCTACAAGTGACTCATGTACAAACCCTTGACTGAACAATCTGAAGGAGGGTGTACGTATTTATGCAGAGGGACTATAAAAATGGGGATAAGTATAACATGATAGTATGCACAGCCTTTGTTTGCAATACATTTTACATTGATGGATTTCAAATAAACGAGCTATCGCTTCACCAGTCACAGGAATAAAGCAAAATGGCACATTACTGAGAAATGCTATCTCAAAACAACAGCTGTATGCATACTTTGACTACGAATGTAACTGGCAAGCAGTCCCAGCAGCATGGCCTATTCTGTTGTTCCCTACAGGGAATCAGTGCCTGATTACATTTAGCATGGCTTCCCTTTTGCTACCTTCATTTCATCTGCTGTGAAATCATGATTCTCTGTTTTCATTTCTTCCTCAAGCTTTCTTTGTCCTTGAATTCTTCCAATTACTAATTCCATGTTCATAGTTTGTATATCTTTTAAAAGCCAGAGCCCACAGTGGAGGTCTGTTATGTAGGCTTTTCCTCTCCAGCATCCCTCCATCACAGAGATTGCAAAAAATCTCACTACACCTAATTTAGGGCCATCCCACTGTCTTAAAGATGAATAAATATGTGAATGTGAATAAAGACAACGTTTACCATCCTGCCTTCACTCCTCAGCTGGGAGACTTGCAATGACCAGGACAGCAGCCCAACTCCCACACATCCTATGCAAAGAAGCCAACTGGCCCCTCCAGACTTGGGGATCCTGGTTCTGTTGGGTGACTTCAAGAACCCAGCAGAAGTTTCCAGATACCTAAAATGCTTCTTGAGGGCTTCTGATGAATTCCGTCCCCTTGAAGTCATTCTAGATGCATTATTGTCATTTTTGTGTACTGCAAATGGTCTCAGATACACTTCTGTAGTGCCATTAGAGGTAAGGAGTCACATCTGGTTTTAGAAGGGCTATAAAAGCCAGGAAAGTTAGCTAACATTGCAAGGTGTACCGTAAGTCTACATGGATCCCATCATACTAAGCACAGAACACACACACACTCAAAGTAAAAAACTGTGCCTTGCATCAAAGAACTTACTCAGCTGTGGAAGGAACACAACCTCACTAAAGTACTTTCATGTTGCTGGTGGAGGTATCTGTTTTTTGTTGTTCACCTTGCTTCCTTTACAAAGGTAATATGAGAAGATGCATGATATGTGAAAGAAGGAAAGAAGCACACTCCTCCAGGTTAAGTGTGCTCTCACATCAGTATTCTTACCTTTGAGATCATAACATAGCTGATGACTGGTACACTAAGAACACATTGACATTGCTACAGTTAACGTACAAGGATTTCTTGTTTACTGAAAACAAACCAGTTCATCATAACAAATGCAATGCTGAATACCTTGAAGAGTAAATGGATTTTTTGAGGTTTCTAGAATGTCCTTGAGACTCATCTATAAATCCCACAATAATACCAACTAGTATATTCTGCTGATGTTTCTCACAAAAAATATTTTCTGATTTTTTTCTTATTATACCATATATTCAATACCCTACAGAATAAGATATGAGTACTTCCACAGGAGACAACATAATTTGATGTGAATTATGATGTGAACCTAGTGAGAGAAAAAACAGTTCATATTTATGGCACATCAACTTGGCCCTTCTTAGAAGGACATGTAAGACTAGACAGGCGCTTGAAAAATGAGCAGAACACCCAAGAAGTGTGATCTCCTATGGATTTGTATGATATGCCTAAAACCCTGTCCCATTTTGTCAGTCCTTCCTCCCACTTGTCTTACTCATTAAACATATGCAGCATGGGAAGCCTGGTGTTACATATGTGACAGGCTGATGACTCCACCTATAGCTAACGTCTCATAACTACTTTATATTCCTTGGAAGCTTTAACGTGGACCTCTCTCCTCCAACCAACAACTGATTTTTTTGTACTTCATTGTAGTGACTTCAACATTCAGAGAAATTTGGCTGAAATCAGTCACCAATTCAAAAATTATCACAGGGGGACCCAGAGTAGGCAATGTAATCACTTAACACTTAATTTTCCTAAGACACCAAGCTAAATAGTTGGATTTTATAAAAGCACTGAGCTTTTTTCCAAGCTAGGAAAAAGGTTAAAATATTGTTTTAATTTTAAGTATGTAGGAATCCAGTCAAATAAGCTGTAGCACAGCAGATGATTTGGGAGTTCAGTAGAACTTTGCACACCGAAAACGTATGAGAACCTTTTCATATTGGTCTCACCTTGCACCAGGAAGTGAAACCAGCACTGGAAACCAATGGGACAGGCTTAATTTAAGCACAGACTAATGAGTCCTTCTCAGTTCCTGCTCTCATGATGTAAATAAGACATTTCTCCTTTTTTAGAAAGAATTACATTTTGCTTATAAAGATCCCTTTTAACCTACACAATGTGTACAGTATTGTTTTAGCATTCACCCAAATCTATATGTTTAGTCTCAAGCTAGAACAAAATTTCAAAATTGGGAAAAATCTTATTTGAGGATTTGTTACCAGTAAAATATGGTTTTACATTGCTCAGTAAGAGCAGCTAGAGTTGTGTTAATGATAATTGCCTGCAAGAGTATTCCATAAAATCTAAATAGCAGCATATAAAAATACCTAAATTATTTCATGCAGTAACCAATTATTTAAAATACATATGAATAAACAATTTTAATCTACCATTAAAATGACATTGTATTTTTACTATATCCCATTTTTTTTTCTCTCTTAACAACAGAAAATGTATTGCCTTGAAAATAAGTTAGCTGTGTCTGTTAAGGACATATACTGCATTATAATAGAGTGCAGGAGTAGACTAGTGCGAGAAAGCCTTTCATTGACAAGAAGGAATGCTCTTAATAAATACCAAAGGAAAGAGTCAAATGAGTATGTGACAAACAAGTATGTTTTTAAAAAGCTTCATTCATCTCATTCAGCTACTCCAAAACTCAATGAAAAATCATATAAAAATAGAAAACATTACTTCATGTTTCCCAGACTTCCAATTCACTGATTTTTTTCATGAAGAAAATGTATGATTTTCTTCTAAGAGTACAGTACAAGTCCGGTAGGAACTATTCAGTTGGTCTGCAATGCTCAAGTAGGCAAAATTAATCATAGCCATAGTTCAACCTTTTCTATCTAATTATTAATCTAATAATCTAATTATCTAATTAATCTATCTGAAAGAGCAACCTGATCTATCTATTACAAACACTACCTGTAAAAATGATGCCATATATTATATTTGTGCTCACATGCAAAGCTTTATGAGATGGTCCCCAAATAACTCCATTAATTTAAACCCATTAAACATCAAAAACATCAAACACATTAAACAGGTTACTTTAAACCCATCCTCATCAAAAAGGTGTTTGGGACTTCACATAAACGTTAAAATATGTATAAGAGATCAGACCACAGGTCCGCAGCTGCTCTTTATCCTATCTTCTGACAGTGATCAACCACAAACAGGAAAAGAGTGTAGGACAGAAAAAGTGCACGCTGATACTTTCTATATTGTTTGCTTCCACCTCTTGACAATATACAGAATAAGTGAATTCTTAAGAGGTGGTATCCACCTCTTAGTATAAATTTATAGCAGCAGTGAATAAAAATGTCTTACTGCTAGCTATTAATAATTCATTACTATTTAGTTAGTCACTGAATCTACAAGAAGAAACAATACTCTATGACCTAGGTGGCCAGCTGCATATCCTGAACAATAAATTGCAAATAATTCAAGCTAACAGACACACTCTGATTTTCAAAACAGCTGCAAGGTTTAAACAAAGACTTACTGAGTGGAGGCACAACAGAATTCATCCCAATATGTGTTACCCCTTTTGTGCTGCAGACTAGGAATCTCAGGCTAAATCAAGACACCCATGTGAATTTCTCCAGGCACAAAGTGAATTTCTCAATGCACAAAGTCAGATGCCACTTAGTGACAGCAGTCCACATTCCCTACATAATCATCAGGAAGAGACAAGTTCCTAGAGGACAATTCAGAAACATGATGCACAAAAAGAACAGATACTCAAGAGGTAGCCATTAGGAAGAAAAAAACACAGTTCCATCTCTTTTCTCCCCTCACTTCAGAGTTTAGATACATGTCTCAGGATAGCATGACCCAGCCTGACGTATTTTCAGCACATATCTCTCACTTTCAGGCCTGACCACCTGATTAAAGAATAGATTTGGTACGGCAGTTTGGTCCCTCACACTGAAGGTGAGTGATAATGCAGGTGCCATGGGGCCAAAGAAGACTGCTGGCAGAATTCAGGGTAGCCCATTTACCCAGTCCCCACTCAGGACTGTTTCATCAGACCTGAGATGAAAAGCCAAAAATTTCACTGACATGAGACTGTTCCTTGGATAACTTCTTCCTATGGAAGTGCACACAGATTCACCCTCCTGCAGTCACTCCTCTTTGTAGTGTACCTACCTCACTCACTCAACACTACTTACAGATTCATTCTCCATACGTAAGGAACTGTATGCCTTGGAGATGGGATTCACCAGGGCTCTATGCTTCCTGTATTTATCTAGATCTCTGATTAAACCACAGGTTTCAGTAAAGTCAACTGTTAACCCTCTTTAAATGCAATGTACAGCTCTTCCAAAAAAGAACTTTCTATTGCAAATGCAAGTGAGGCTTCCAGCCCTTCCTGCTATTTTGTGATGGTCCAATCTGGTGGGAAAAAAAAAATAGTTTAGTTATAGGTGTTGCATTCAATTTCTAAACTGGATTTTATTTTCACTAGATCACTCAGACTTTTTGTCTTTTGGTTTATATATGTTAACAGCAGAAGCATTTGTCCTCAGGATAACTTCTAAGTATTCTCATCACTGCAGCACTCACTTGAGATCTCAGTTCTGTTTTGCACCAGTTATGAAAATCAAAATCCCTGCTCTTTATTCCTTTAATATGGACAGATTACCCCCAAATAAACCTTATTCCTCCCACTCTGCGTCCCAGTCTATCCTGCCATACAGCCTTCAGTTCTCAGTTATTCCTCTGAGTTTTAATTCCTTGTGTTTCTGTTTTCACCACTCTGAGACTTCCAGCTCACAAATCTCACCTAATCTCTCTTTTCCTCCAACCATTCCCTCTTTGCAACCCACAAGCCCAGCTGCTGTCACTCCAAAACATCTCGCTCTCAGTTCTGAGACAGCATCGTGCTTTGTTGTGGCATCCAGAGGTATAAATGCTTGCTACCTCTCATAACTGTGGTTTTCCAAGGACCGACTTTATTTGAAAATGTTTCCATTTCTATAAAATGTAGTTATCACATACATACATTGTCTCATACTTATGCCTGACTGAAAAAATACCAAAAACCACTAACTGGTAAGTATAGTTATTTTTGCAATGCACTAGCCTAAGCTCCCTTACCATGATCATTTCTACTTTTACAGTGTATTTCTGAAGTTCAGCACCTCAGCTCAACCTACTAGTAACATTCCTGTAACTTACACTTCATGTTTTGACTATGGCATGACAATTCTGCAGAGCTGCAACCTTTGTATGTTTATTTGCCCATCAAACTCAAATGCTAAATACTGAAGCTAATATTTTCATACTTTACACACAGCAATTACAGGTTTATTTCTATAAAATATATATCAGCTCAGTTGCTAGAAATGGCTCATAAACCCTATTTTTTTCCTATCGTTTCATTTCCAGACCCTGCAGTTGAGAATCAAGCATGCAAAAAATTATCTGCGCTAAAGCAAAGTTTCCAGATAATACAGTGATAGAGTTTGATACAGTTAAAATACAAATGGCAATGACTGACAAATAGAGACGTCAAATCTGGCATCCTAAACCTTATTAAACTCTTCTGCAATGCACAGAAGTGCAACTCTTTCTACTAAAAAATGAAGTTGGCCCTGAGTATGAAATAAACTTTTGAGAGCTGATGTGGAATGGCCAGCCAAAGGGTCACAGTTAATGCCCTCTGGCCCACTGAAGATTTCAGAAAAGCAGCTCACTGAAGTGACATGGATTTCTAGGATCATCTGAGCTTATATTGAAGATTTTCTATAAAATGCAAAATTCTATTTCCCTGGCTTTTAGTAGAAATCATTTAAGTTAGTTATTTAATCAATGGTAATTTGACAAACCAGTAAACCAAAATGCATTTTTTTCAAGTACAGAAAAAACTTAAGTACTTTAAATTAATCTACAGCTTACCTAAATGCTAAGGCATATACCAAGTATTAATTTCACAGATAAGCCTGCTTAACACAAACCATATAGTTCTGCCCAAACTGATATTTATCAATTAGAGGTGGAGTTGGGATTTCTATTTTGAAACAGTGGAAACATGAAGATCAGCACACATCCTTCCCCTAATTAGTTCTTAAATACTTTGAAAATACAGTATACCTTCAGGGAAAGAGCATTTGTCCAATCCCATAGACACGCTGTGGATTAGAAGCTGTACCTCATCCCTGATTTCACTGTGTCACCTCAGCAGCAGCTGCAAGCATGCCAGAGATGATGCCTGCAAATTCCATTCAGGTTAACCAACCTTAAAAATTTTTCTACCACTGGTGTCATTTAAAGCTATAATTTGTTATCATCAATAGGTTAATGTGATTTATAACATCTGCCTTGAAAGAAAAATAAACGTCTCGATAAAGTGCCTTTTCTACAGTACCCTCACTTGAGCATCGAACCATTTGGCTGTCATTAACTGAGTCACATTTGTGCATATGAGGAATTTACCAATAAAATATATGAATGCAGTTATCTTGTTACTCATCTCTGATTTTCAGAATCTAAACAAAACAATAAAACTACTGATTTCCTTTATTGATATCAGCCCATACTTTGCAATAATGTTAAGCTGCTTGCAATCTCTGGGAATGTATGCAAATATTATACATTTTAAAATTCAATGTCATTTGAAAGTGCTAATACAATGAGTACAACAAATTAAGTCTATTCTGCAGATGTATGAGTTTTTATTGATTCCTTATTTATTAGGCTATAGTTAAATACAGTTTGTGTACTTATTTTAAAGGAAATACCTTTCTACAGTCCTGAGGAATGAACTGCCTTTTGCTGCATTAGCAAAACTCTGAGTAACAGATTTCTAACAGACCGTTTCTAATTGAAATTCAATTCAAATAGCTTCCACTGTTGGAGACAATTTGCTTGAAATCTGAAAGTTGCGTCACCAAAAGCGTCCAAATAAATCACTTTCATACACAATCAGGAATGAACAAATGTTGTTTTTACAAGGTGTCATTCCCACTGAGACCAGACTGGCAAGCAAGACTCTATGTTCCTATAATTCCTTTCTTCCTCAGGGAACAATTTTTTGCCATAAAAGTTTTATTCCCATTGAATAATCTTAGCTTCCCTTAAAGAGAGACCTTTTCTTGCTGCAGGACAAAATGAATTTTAAAAACTCTGATCTGAAGTTTAACACATTCCATGCAGTATCCAGTACCTTCACAGCCTGACTACGCTACAGTCCATCCAGACAGTGTATATTGCTAAAGTCTATTTACTGTCTTCCTCCTCTCTCTTTGTTATATTTGATTGCTCTGTGCAGAAGGATTCACCATGCATTTCTGGTTCCCAAGCTGTCTTTTGGCATAAGCCTAACTAGGGGGGAAGAAAACAAATGTGATGTTGGGTAGGATGACTACAGGAGACCTTATGCAGAAACACATTCCATACTCAATAAAGGAAATAGTTTAACTCCATTACAAGGCATCATTCAGTAAAACAGTGAGGATGGAGAGAGAAATGGACATTTCATTCCATAAACTGTGTTATAAGTGGAAAAACAAAAACAAAAACAAAAACTGCTAATAACAACACTACTAAATATTTAGCTAAGCCAAAGATATATCTCAAAAATTTCAGCACAGAATGTGGACAATTTTTATTAAAGATGTAAACACCCTAATTCTGAAATCCAGAGTACAGCTGGGTTTCTCCCTTTCTCTAGTTTTTTACTGTCAGTTGTTTAATATGCTTCTCTCATCTGTGCTATGGTCCACCCTTCATGTAAAAGCTGGTGAATTACCCTGATTTATCAGTGTACAAAATGCTAGGAAGCTGAAGCACCACCATTCTAATAGCAGTGAAGCTACTGTAGATACTGTTTTGTTTGATGTGATGGCTTCATAGCATCGATTTACTAACAGCAGCACTTACTCTCAACTTTCCAGTAAACTCAGTATGGTTCACTAGTGTCTAACCATTGAGCTGTATGGGAAGTCAGCCTATGCAATCACAGTTACAAAAAGATCTATTGTACTTTCTGCTCTTCCAGTCTTTTGAAACCACTTGCCATGTCCTTTCTTCAGTGAGATTATAAACTCCTAGGACTGGGTTTAACCCTACCTGTGTATTGTCCACTGTCACTACTCCAGCCAATAATGCAGTAAAGACCTATACAGAATTTGTATCATATTTCTTTTAAAAATGATGTTAGCAAGTGTTGGAGATTGGTAATCGAGAGTCTTTCAATTCCTGAATACTACCCATTCAGTGGTAAATGCAGACAGTATGCTAGCTACTCTTGCCTAACACAGCATTACACTTTTTGTGATCCTTAGCAATGATGAGCTCTAATGCCTAATATATAACACCGAACTGAACAGAGTAATAAGCCAGAGACTTCAAAATCAAGCATATATATCAATACCTCAGAAATTGACTTTTATTCTGGATACCCAAATGATATAATTAAACTGAAAGATTATGTGAATTCCCAACAAGGAAAGGGCATCAGAACACGTCCTGTAGTTTGTGTTATGGACAAACCCTAATCAGCAACCACTTAGTATTTAAGAATATCAAACACATCCACCTCATGACTACAGGACAACCATACTAGCAGTGGAGTTCAGAAAAAATTATGTACAGAATATTAAATTACCAAATTCTGGATTTAGTTAAATGTCTGACAACAGAACTCCTAGAAAATCTGAGTAGCTCTCAAGCTGGGTTACTAAGGTGGAAAAAAGGAAAAATGTAGACTTTTTCAAGTACCCCTCAGAACACAAACTGCAGAAAAAGAAACAACAGAAATTTGGAAAGTGCAGTTTAACAAATGCTTAATTTCAATGATTCATCAGTAAGAGGAGGGAGGGGCAGAATATTGCATGGCAACACTGAAGTGGTGGGAGTTTTATCTGGCAAAGAAGAAATAAGGAAAGGAGTATTAACCATGCTATGCCTTAAATCAAAGCTGTTCATTTTTTTCCTTCAGAACATGTTTGTGTGATTACAGAACTTTGGAAAATCCAACACAGGAAAACAGGCAAATGATAACGTATAACACTTCTGAGTTTAATATGCTATTGCCTTTCTTGATAAAGTTATGGCAATTACACAAAAAATCTGTGGCTACAGACACTGAGGTTTAATCTGAAAATGACATAATATCAGAATAGCTAATAAAAACATTTATTTGGATGGGACCTCAGCAAATATTCCTAGTTCTTCCCAAATAACAAATTCCACTTGCCCTACCCTCCCTCTGCTAGTACTTTTGACATCAACCCAAAACAGACAACTCTAATCTTTCTCTGTCCCTAATCCCACCAACTTCCATATAGCTTCAGTAATTAATCAAATGTTGGTAAATGATGAAATGATTCCTCCTCATTAAGTGCAGTGATATTCCTTGCCCCAACTATATCATGTCTCTGCTTCTGAGTACCCTTCCTAGCACAAGAACCTGTAATTAATCCTGCACGTGGCACATCCAACCACAGCTTCAACTGTAACTCTAAAATAATGTAATGGAAAATAACTATGAGGAGTTCTCATGCTTCCACAGAATCAGTCAAGTAACAGCTGCAGGAGCCTTCATCCAGATAAAAGACAAGTGTATCAGTGTCACAAAAATGCGATGTGCAAAACTGGTCAGAAATCAGACCATGTTGTAAAAGTGGTAATGGCTGTTGCTTTGTGGAGGCTTCTGTATATACAGTAGAGAAAAGAAGGGAAAAACATCAGAGAAGCTGAGCTACAAAATAATCTAAGAGATCTAATCTCATCAAATCCTGAGACTGTAGTATCCAGAAAAAGGAAGAAAAAAAAAAAAAAAAAGAAAAAGAAAAAGGAAAACCACAACAGTGTATGCTTTTTGGGCTCAGTCTTGCTGAGAGAGACTTGAAACAGTACCAATGAAGCTTAAATCAAACTGCTATTTGATTCCTGCTGTGTACAGAGAAACTGGTGCTAACAAAGAGGATAATCTCTGGCTCCAACATTTATCCTTCCTCCCAAGCAAAGCTATCATCAGAACTATAGCACGTGTCTACCTCTCATGTCAAAAGGAACACCAATACAGACAAATGCCCAAATATACCTACAGCTGTGAGCCTATTTCGAGGAAGGATTCCTAACTTTACTTTCCAGTCCCTGCAGTTTCAATAATATGTAAATTTTTACTGTGTGTAATCAGAATAGCTAATTTGAAAAATGACTAGTAAAAAGAAAATATATTCAACTTTCTGGAAATCCAAGATAAATAACAAATTACAATAACTTCTAGACATGCCTAAACAGTTTCTAGATGTTAAACTCTAAGGACATTAATCTATTTAAATTGCCTAAGCAGCCAACTCACCTAAAAACAGATTGCAATGTTATCTATGAAAACTAGTTTTCTCATTGGCCTGTGTTTACAGACCTTTTTTTTCAAATCAGCATTATATATTAAAAACTCATGGCTCTACATAAACACATAATATCATTAAATTAATACATTAACTATTTAATTAATTGTATTTTTACTAAAGTGCTGTTTAACCTAATCTGAAATGACTTGTGGGAAAACATCAGTCTGTATTTTTCATTCATAAAATATGTTTGAAGTTTTGAGTCTTGCTACAAGAATCCAAAAGGAAATCAGATCAGCAGGTGAAAATGAAAAACATTTCAAATTCAAAGAAAAGCAACAATTACTTCTAATATTCTACATCCATTTTTTTTTTTTTTTTTTTTTTGGAATTCCCATTTCTCTCCATGCATATATATTTAAACTAAATGAAACATTCATGAATTATCAGCATGAAATACTTCAAATAAGCTGAAACAGTTTTATAGTCATTTTGAAAATCATCACCTTGTTAAATAAACCTTCAATCCTTGATTTTCATCTATATTTCTGGGGAAAAAATATGAAAACTAGTGAACTTTCCCTGTCAATTTCTAATATACACACCATAAAATCTGACATCAATTTACTAAAACAGCAGTTCCATATAAACATATATATATAATTTCTATATGGATGCATAAACCGTCCGAGTAGTCCAAAAGCATTTGAAGAGTCACAGCTGATGCTCCTCTGGGTGAAAAGCTCAAAATACAAAAGCCCGATAGGGAACAAGACATAAATGTAAGGAAGGGAATTCTTTGGAGAGAAGTGTTTCTTAGTGATAATGCACTCATTTTGTCTCATTTTGTTGATTTACTTGTTCCACATTGACAAACATTACTGTTGAGACTTTATGAGTAAGATTGCATGCCAGCCTCAAAGACAGTCGACAATGCACAGACACTATGACAGACCTTAGCCAGAAGTCCTGATGTCAGAAGAAAAAATCTCCATTTCAGATTTCAGTGGCTCCCTCTCTTGAAGAAAAGGCCACTAAAGAAAACACTGAAGAGCTGATACATGACTGACTACCATCTTCAAAGACAGTCTGAAGTAGAAGGAGGAAAAAACACAAACCTTTACAAGGCTAAAAATGTAAGGACTGGAAGCACAGGTTTCTATTTACTTACCAAGTATATTGCCCGTATTTGTAATTTATAACAAGAATTTTCAAGAATTTATGAAGGAGAGATTTCAGGATTTTGAGAAAGAATTACATATGCAGAGAAAGTCTCATCATTTTAAATTAGTAAAATGTACTGCCAGTTCAAATACAGGTGGGAAATAAAGCTAAATAGGCTTGGAGAAGCTGTTCGCAGTTTAAAGGTGGTAAAAGTAAGGTAGGCTAACTTACAATAGTGACCATGTGGGCAGCAAAATAAGATACTGTCCCATGGAAACAGGGTTGAAAACATACCTTCATCTCATAAGATGAAAACCGACATGGTCAACAGCCAACTAAAAATGAGAGTTAAAATATAATTATTATTTACTGCAAGATATGAGAATAGGAGAATTACTCATTGTTAGACAAAGTTTGAATTAATAAAATGGATACCATTTATCTATTTGTTGTAATTATTTGCTGAACTTCAAGCATATTTGAATTTTCTTTTGTGTTTAGTGAATGAGGAATGGATCCTTGAAGAGACTGCATGAATACTTAAGAATATCCTTTAAGCATTTTTCTTCCATCTGATCTGTTAAAGTCAACAGGTTAGAAGCTTAACATTAAGAATAGAAATTTCCTTAACAACCTCCCCTATAATTCTTATTAAGTATCTATTGAACAACAAGAATAATTTTAATCCATAGACTGAGATAAAACCATTAGATATAGCAGTAAATACAATGCTTTGCTTTGTCTCGTGGAACAATCCTTATTTGGCTCAACTGAAACAAGAGTTCTGAGTCACAGGAAATGCATTACAGAGAAAAGTGCATTGAATTTTCATGAAGAACACTATGTTAATTTTTCCAACTATGATACATGTTTCTATCAGTTCCTTTCCAGCAGTGTGCAGAGAAGCTCTGCACTTTTGAACAACTCAGGAATACCACTGAAATTTACTTTGAAGTCATATAAAACTGTTTATCTATACAGTGTTTGAACCAAGTAGAAAAATGCTGTGAGCACAGATAGACTGACTGCTGTCAGAAACCTTCATTATTGTCTCAGCTACAGTTATATGGGAACTACAACTATTTTGATAAAAGGATTATTGCATTTCCCTTGTAATCTGCGTCCAGTGCAACATCATCTTGCAACAACCTTCAGGAAAAACAAAACACCTCCCTCGTACGCTATAGCGAAATTCCTGTAACATCAAATTGATGTCTATTTACTTCTTTATGCATTAGAAAGTGATTCAACCCTTATTTATATATGGATTAAAAGGATTGGCAGGAAGGCAGGAAACTCCTCAAATCACAGAGGGACAGTATTATTACCAGGCTGGGCCGAACCTGAAGGCTGACACCTTACAAACTGGTACCAGCGCACTTGGATAGACACAGACTCACAGAAAGTACGTACTTTAACATGGATGAATATGCATGACTTAAACTGACCTTTAATTGTAGATCTAAAAAGGAGCTGAGAATGGTGAAACATGACATCCTATATTCTCACACTACTTAGCAGAAATGAACCTTGCAAACAAGACTTTTAACCAGTACCTGAGGGACTTTTCAAAAGGTGGTGAGAATCTCATTATCTCAGCCTCCTTCCCCACGGAATACTAATCCTGAGTAACTGGACACAAAAGCTCCCCTTTAGAATGTCAAATAAGTTATCTGCTTCAGTTCAAAGTTAATTAAGATGCAAATGGAAGACAGTCTTACGGCACAGCTCCCTAACCCTAAATGAAGACATTCAGTAGTATGAGGGATAGCTACTTGTAACAGAAGAACATTTTTCATGCCAGTGTGTTTAGACTGAATGGTATATACCTCTCACAGCAACCAGAGCCAAACAGATTTTAGCTATGTATTATTTACACAGCACTTGTCTTATGAATGCAATCTTCATTTAACAGAGACATTTATACAGCATTTCCTTTACATTAAATATTTCCCTTCCTTGGGGAAGTAAAGACAATAGGAGGCTAGTATGGCTGGCTGGGGAATGCCAAAACCTATTCCACTAAATAATGGCAAAACTCAGGGGAGGCAGCAGCCCTTTTTCTTGATTTCCCAGTTATTCATGTCACTGAAAGCACTGATATGTGATTAACAGGTTGTTTCAAAACCAACAATAACTCCTGTAGCTTTCCTTAGACTCAAAATCAACAGATTACTTAAATTTTGGATTTAACCAGTCTTCTAAAAGTACTACCTGAAGCACACACAAGCACGTCTAACACATATTCTCAACTTCTTTAAGTTAGAAATACTTAAATTAGAAATGCAAACATGGAATCTTAGTATAAAATACAATAGATGAATTGTGATGGATATCAGGAGTAAAACTACCCAGTGGTGACTACATAAAATATTTACCTCTGACCCTTGTTCTAATCATGTAGAGCTCAAACTAGATACAAATAAAAGCAGCGAATAATTCCACAAGGAACAGAAATGAGCAAAACATACTCCCAATTAAGTGCTAAATCATGAAACTCACCAGTAAGCTCCTAATAATGCCTTCTGAAAGACATATCAGAACTACGTGCTGAAGGACAGTATTGTTTTGACATACATGTTCCTATCTGCCTCACTGATAGGCCTATTGACTGCCACTCTTGGAAAATATCACCCCATAAACTGATGAGTCCAACTGTCCGTAATCTTTAATGCCATGTTTGTCTGAGAACATGAGAAGCTTCCTAATGATTTCATAAATGATTTCATACATAGTTTCTTTCTTGAGTAGCAGCAATGGAAAGAATAGGGACTGAAACAAAGAAGATTCCTTTGCTTCTGCTCACTGATTTTGCATTAAACTGTGGCAAGTAAAATAAGCAACTAGTGACACATGTAACACTCCCAGCCAGCCTCTGACAAGGAAGTAGCATATGGCACCAGGCAAATTGTGCATAAAGCAAAAGACAAACACTAGCAAAGGGTGGCAGAGGCTACAGACTTGTAAAGCACTGAAAGCACTTACTCTTTTTGAAATATATTCTAGACACAGTGAGGCATACAGGATTTCTATTGCTTACATACATTTTTGCTGCAAGAGACCTGAAGTAATAAAACAAAATAAAATTATAAAGTCAGTAAGGTACCATAACAAAGAACACAAATGCACTAGATAAATACTTTGAAATAAAAGGACATATAATAGTCATCATATATTTCCAGTGGCTGTCAAAAGAACAACAGAAGGAAGCTCATCTGGCTTATCTGTTACATTATATGCTGAACGTTTAAGAGGCTAATTTTGCCAGACTTACAACTCCCCTCTCCTTGATCTTTTGGATGCTTCTTGTTTTAATAGTTTATTATATGATATGGGATTAAATACTCAAAAAGAGATAGATAAATATGTCAATGGAGAAACCTCTTCCACTGTGAAATTCTGGGAATGAGCCACATTCACTGTATGATAATTAATAGTGTTGTCAGTTAAGACATTTAACTGTAAAAAGAATTGTACTACTCAGAGCAGGAATTCTCTCTTTCTCAATGTTCCCAATCTAATTTACAACAACATTTTAAAATAGATCTAAGTTGGAAGTTTATCAGTATTACATTCATTCCCACAATGCAAGTAATGGGCAATAACACACTTCTCACTGCGGGTACAAAAATCTTCACAAGCAGATGTGGAATTCATGCACAAATATCCAGAGTAGTAACTGTTTCTGGAAACCTTTTATAAATCTGGCTTTGGAGAAGACTTTGTGTTTATGATAATGAAGGAGCTTTGCAAAATCAAGTCTTGTGGATCAACTGTTGCAGAGCCTGGCATATTCACTCTTACAGTTCTCTCATGTTTCTGTGTATACCAAAAATGTAGATTGTTGAAGACTTTAAATGAACATACAAATTATCAGCTTCTTTAAAACATTATTCCTTTGATCAGCAAGTATCTTACACAGAATTCCACATGCCATGCTATTTGTATAAGGAGTAAATGTATTCAAGGACATTTCTACTTTTCTTTTTGGAGCATCTTTAATGCAGTGGTGTTCCAATGCAATTTCAAGACTTCTTTCTATTCCTATACAGATCACTCTATTCTAACAGCATATTTCCACTCGACTTTAAATCACATAGAGAAGAACACTGAAACTGTTATGTCAGATAAGAGCACTGGATATGTTCCAGCTTTCTGTCTCAGAGTGGCAACTGCTGGGTATTTTAAAAGAAAGTGCAAAGATCTTCATAGGAGACCGTTCTTATTCAATAACATGGCCATTTTATTTTTATTTTTTCCCCTAACACCCATTAGTTTCTTTCTGACTTTTACATTGAAACATGGGAATTTGTCCTTTATCTTTTCCTACCATATGTTAATTATCTATGCGTGCAAAAAGCACCAGAGCACATCACCTCAGAAGGGATCCCTCAGAGATTGTATTGTGGAGTTCAATTATCATAGTATAAACTAAACGATACAGCTGTAGTGATGCATTTTGATGAAGTCAAGAAAAATCAACTGAATACTAAGGTTCCCCAGAAAGGTTATTCTTCTCTGCTCTTCCCATCAATTATATGCAGACTAAGCATATCGATACCATTTTATTCATGACTGTTCTGTGTATTAGGTTGGTACACGCTTATCTGAAGATTAGGGTCCCTTTTGGTAAGACAGAAAATAAATAAGTACATTTCTTTCCCTGGAGCTTAGTCTTACAAAGACATATGGGAAAGGGCTCAAAGCACAGAAGCAGGAATACTCATGATGACACACACATATGCTGTAGGATCAAATCAGCAAATCAGGATTTTCGTATTATATAGAGAGCAGATTTTTGTCATATATTTATGACAGAAGAGGCAACCTGAAAGAACAAGTGGAAGGAGATGTTCCTGCTTCTTGTGTTTCTAAAGACAAAACACTTGATTTTGAAACCCAGCTCATGTTTATACACCTTCAGTAATTTGTCCCAAGTCTCATTGCCTTTTAGGGCCACATGGGATACAGAAATGGAGCCAGTGACTCACTCAGATTCAGCTCTCCTGTCTCCCCACTATGCAGGCTGATTAGAACTTCTACTTGGTTACCAACTGTCAGCACTTTTTGCTTACTAACCTCTTCTGTATGCAACTAGCCTGTAAGATAGAAATGTATGTTTTTTGAGCTTTTTAGCTACGTAGGAGACATAGTGGACCGGATAGAAAGCTATAAAAATGCAAAAGCTACAAGTGCAAAAACTACAACATACCTATCTCACTAGAGTTGCAGGAAAGAAAAGAAACGGTGAAAAGTAACTCTCCTCTTTGTGTCAACTTCCTCTCTTCCTCCCTGTGTCAGCACCACTCTTCAAAACTTTAGCCAATCATGTATTTATCGCTTTACATTGTGATGCAGTAGGAAAATGCCATCTATAACATTTGAGTTCCTTCGCCTTGGTTATGTAATTTGTTTGCTGTCCTGTCCACTGGATAAAAGACACTGTTAGTTTTAATAAAACAGTGGAGCACACTGTCACAGAAAAAAAAAATAAATCTATAATAACCAAGATTTTTGTTTTGATGAATTATATGGGACCCTGTTGCTCTTCGATAAACTGCTTAAATATGGTAGGGGTTGGTTGGTTGATTTAATCACATTTAATTTACGACAATTTTCTCAGGTAGACATGGCCTGAAAAGATGAGCTAATAAGTCATTTAAATTGCCTACTGTTTCATCAAAGCCATTTGCCAGACATGCCACTGGGAAAAGAATAAGAAGGATGGCAAATGCAGAATGCAATAGCTACTCAAAATCTAGCTGCAACAATTCACCTTTTGTACTTTTTAACCAGAAAGTTCTAGCCCATCCTTACTGTGCATAAAAAAGTGACCTCTATGACTAATTTCTAATTATCTTCTAGCAGATTAGAGGCTAGTTAACTAACCAAGACTCTCAGTGTAATTGAGATTTTTGATCTTTCTTCTCAGGAGCACCAGCTACCACAGTTGGAATATCTAAAAACTGTTATAGCTTGCTTAATTAAGACTTGATTGAATTATTAGAGAGTAGAGAAATCTGCAACTTTTGATGAGACAGAAC
This sequence comes from Nettapus auritus, assembly GCA_011076525.1. Classification (NCBI taxonomy): domain Eukaryota; kingdom Metazoa; phylum Chordata; class Aves; order Anseriformes; family Anatidae; genus Nettapus; species Nettapus auritus. The sequence goes on along the minus strand of CM021770.1, from coordinate 4,606,289 downwards.
AATATTTTTTTTTTTCAGGAAAATGCCAGAAAACAGAATTAGGCTGAAGCGAGGGAAGGAAGTGACTAAGCATGCAACTGTAACCATTTGGAATAAATCATTTTTATGCTAGTCACAGTGTGAATGAACATAATTATATGCTTCTTAACTTTGTTCATGTTTTTCTCTTTCAGTTGCAAATCTGCTCAACTGTCATGTTTAGTCTTCTCTTCAAAATGTACCTAATACTGTATGGTAGCACATAATTCTGGCCATCTTTGGATTTGAAAACCACAACCTCAGAATACCAAGCTTAAGTCCAAGCATAAGTCCTCACAGAGGTAAGCTAGAATGCTTCTCTGAACAGATTTTCATCCATAAGCAAGTGAAAAGAGAAACTGGAAATTATTTTAGAGTATTTCTTCAGGTCAAATGAAATCAAGGTATTCTGCACTCTAACTGCTTATATGCCTGTATACTGTTTGCAGTGAAAAGTAACTAAAAACTAGACAGTAGCTCTACCTAGTAAGAATCACTTATCTACTAATCTCAAAGTGATCCTAAGAAATGCTATATTTACACTCCTCCTTTCATTTCAACTAACTGAAATATGTTAGCCACCCTTCAGAATTTTTGCAAAATTAAAACTATTAAGCAGATTTTTAGATTGTTTTCAAAATGGAACACTTTTAACATGTAAAAAAGTCCTATAGTGAACTAAAGTTGAAGACCTTATTGACCAAAGACTTAGAATGATCTTGCATTTTAAAAGAAACTGCCTCTTTTCCTAGATTTAAGTGTCTATTCTGTCCTCACATTAAATTTTGCCACTCATTATAGCCCAAAAATGCATCAAAAAAAAAAATCATACCCAAATGTAAGTACTAAAAAGACAATAGGTATAGATTAATTATGGAAGTCCAGTAAGGGACAGACAGCTTAACTGATGGAAAGAAGTATGTTTGAAAATAATTAGTGTCAGATTTAACAAAAAAAAAAAAAAAAAAAAAAAAAAAAGGAAGTGAAGCAAGTCAATTATTATGCTGATCAACTTCCAGAATCATTAACTGTCACTATCCCTTTCATAAATAAAGAAACCGGGGCCTAAGGAAAATTAGAGTTTAAGCTGCAGTTTTATAAGCAAGGTATGAGGTTTTTTAAAGGCTTTTGATATAGTGTGGACTTCATGGCTTTCCTATAATGAAAGTTCTTGCCAGCTGCCTTATTCTAGCTGTTAAGGAGCCACAGCAGCCAACAAATACTCCCGTATTGACCTGACAAAATCACTAACTCCTAAGCTTCACCATACAGTGAGATACCAAGGCAGATTCATCTGGAGTACCAAAGATCAAGTAGGTAAATGTGTAATAAGGAACATATCTGAAATTCCAAAATTCCTAAGAACATGCACTGTATTCAGACACTCTGTGCTGAGCAACTGAAAAATATCCATTCCTCGGAGAAGTATATATGGGGTAGGAATTAAAGAAGACAGGCTATGGACAAATGCATGGAGGCAGAGGAGGAAAGGCTAGTCCTGAGGTTTTTGCCTACACATAAATACTGAATACCGAAAAGGTCTAGGCCTTGCTAGAAAATAAGACAGACACCAAAGACCTACACTCTCCCCTTTTGCTCCTTTCCAACCACAACTATCATGGCAAAGTCATAAACTCTTCAGCTGATGAGAGCCTGGAACAGTTTGTGATATCAAACAGAGCCTGGGTCCCAAAGGTATGTGTTTTGAAACTTGCTGCTCCTCATCCTCTCTCGCTCTTCATGTGGCAGCACAGAACTGCTCCAAGGATGTCACATTGCTGGGACCAGGCTGCAAATCTGCTTGAATTCAGTTACACGATACCTCCAGCTCCATGTCCCAACCACTATTGGAGTTCTTCACGAACAGAGCTTTCCTACAAGATTCCCATGTTAATTTGGCTCCTCAAAAAATAAATTAGTTACCTTTGCCATCTATCATAGTCAGTATCTGCTGCTGATGCATATGCAGTGATTTTTATAGCAAAGTGAAAGTCACATACCACTAGGAGAACAAATGGTGCCTCATAGGCAAGCATAGCTCATGGTGACACCTAAGACATTCTGAATACTTCAGGCTACATAACTCAGGTGTGTGCTGCCTGGACAATAATACAGTAGACATTCTTTCAAGCAGCGTCCAGTGAAAAGAGTGGGAAGCATTTGTAAGGAGCCTGGGTTTCTTTTAACCTACCTGGCACCTTCACAGAGGACTACGGGCAGAACTGCAAGCAGAGGCCACTGAGAGTGTCTTTCATTTTGGACTTGCACATCTCCAGGACATTTATCTTCCAACGGTGCTTTTATCGTTCATGCTTTGCAAGCTGAAGCTAGCAATATGCATAAGATGGAGGCAATTTCTTTTTCTTCAGTGGTCATTCACTTTCTGCTTCTTCCATTCATATTCCCCTTCCACCAAAGTGCTAGAGGACAAGCCTGAATAACATACTACATCCACTGAAAAAGAAGCACCACCTACCAGTTTCAGAGAGGAAGCAAAATGACAGCTTTGCATCTCAGGTACTTGTGCCTCAAGATGATGGGACTGAAAGACCGGCTGCATGCTTTCAAACTGCTTCAAAAATCATAGGACAAAAACTCCATCAGCCAACAACTGGGTATCCAATGCCTTATTAAGGACAGAGAAGTTATGACAGGATCCAAAACATCTAGCCACTGGATGCCATGAACAAAGGTGGAAAGCTTGTATGTAGTATAATTTACCCTGGGACAGCTGAGAGGCTCCTCTGACCTATCCACAATGCACAGATTCTAACAAAAATGTACAGCTGGAAAAGCTTTATTATTCAACAGTGTGTAACTGTGCATGAGGAAAGTGATAGCCTGTGTTGCCCTGTGAACCATGGCACTGAGGAGATCCTCTGGGTATACACAAACTGACAGATGTGTCCCTGACGTCCTCTACAAGCAATCAGATGTTACAGAGGTTACTGACTCCTAGAAAGGAGGCATGGCTCTTAATCAGCTTCAGATCTTCCTTCAGCTTATCACAGAATTTGTAACATGGGATCCTTTAGCCCTTGCAGAGGCCAGGGTAGCCTTGAAAATCTAGTTGTTCTTAGCAGGACAGCAAAGGAATGTTTTCACTTATCACCATGGTCCTTTACATCAGTACTTAGAAGCTGCTGGGCTAAGACCCTCCCTGTTTTCAGTCCTCTTCCCTGTTTCTCCAGAGTACTTTGTTTCCCATAACTGCATGTTCCTTGAACCCCACTTTCCCACACTTCCCTTTCCTTATGTCCACCTTTGGCAAATCCTGCATCCTTCTGAGTTTCCCTCTGTCTTCCCACACTGTTATTTCCCCTGGGAGTTATACTCCTCTAGTTCTAATCTGATCCTCATAAAACATCAGGTTCATTTAATCACTGGCTCAAAAATTGCAAACATTTTATTAGACTTATCTACTCTTAATGATACAGTGATAGCACACTACAGTACCATTTAGAACAAGCTACTATTGCTAACCCAGCTGATTCCTGGTTTCTCTATAGTAAAACAAAGTTGAGAGAAAGACATAGTTTGCCACTTCAAAAACCCAGCAAGAACACAGTGCAGCAATTGTTAACTATAGTTCCCAAAAGGGACATGTGATTACACACAAAAAGGCACTCCTAGACCAACGAGCTCTATCTGTGAACAGAAAAATGCTGTAACCAGAAGTCTAAACTCTGAAGTTTGTACATTAAAAACATAAGGTCCTGTGGCTACAAAGGATCATATTGTTTTTCAGAATGGTTTTCTGAAGGGAGTAACAGAAACAAAAATATTTCTTCAAAACACTTTGTGACAACATCATTACACAAGAACTGCGTTTTAAAGAGTAAGCATGAAAGGTCCTGAGGAAGGCTAATGAGAAGCAAATGACAAAACAATCAATGACTGCTGATTTACATGGAATCCCACTAACCCAAAGGTAGCTGCTGGTTTCTTATGCTTCAGGAACTTTTACATCTCTTCCCTCACCCCTCAGTCCCCATTCTACTGGAGCCTGGTAATTATGTCATCCCTTCTTTTCAAATGTCTTTAGCAAACAACCATACATTACAGGTGCCTCCTCATGAGCCTGACAAATCCAAGAATTGCTCTTTCACCTGTCCTTTGTAAAATGTTTCAATTCCAAACCAGCTCTGTGGAGGTACTGGCCTTCACAGTGAATGTGATCTTTCGACTAGAGCTTTGCTATTCTGGCTGCAGTTCAGGTTAGGGAGTAATGAGCTTTCCGCAGGGAGGTTGCAGCTAGGCAGAGACCACAGCCAGAATGAATGGAAAAAAATAGACTCAAATTTAACTAAATAAGCAAAACCAAAAACACTAAATTAAATTAAAGTAAATTACTGCAAAATCTGGCAGTGAGAAAATCCAGATAGAGAGTTATCCGGAGAGATAACCCATTGAAAGTTTAGTATTAAAAGAAAAATCTGGGCAATCTCTACCTTGCGATAGCGTACCATTTTCAAACATCTTTCAGTTTAATTTGTCTGTCACACTGATCAAGAAAACAATGCGTTCATCATCGGCTCCACCCAACACTGGCTTTTCATCTGTATAAGCAGTATGACATGTAGCAACACATTTGTCAATGAATTTTCTGATGTATGTCACTTTTACCTGCAGAGAAAGCCCAGAAAAACAAATCAGAGTGATGATGAAGGTATTCAACTCAGAACTAATAAGGTATGTGGCATCTCAATTTATGTCTAAGGCTGAAATCCCAGAACAGACTGTGTAAGAGAGTACACAAATAAATGAAATATTTCTCTTAAGAGTATTGTCTTTGCAGAATTGTATAAAATGCTGTCTTCATAAGCAGAAGAAAAGGAATAATGTTGTTTCCGAGCACTAATATTCTGTCAGCATGATGTTGCTGAGACTTGGTACTTGCAGCTTTTACCTCCTGTTTCTGACTTGGAACTGCTCTTCCAGGACAGCAGGCAGGGTCGCCCAGCAGTGGCACAGAGATGAGCTTAAAAGGTACTGGGACTACAGCACCTATGTAACAAACTCACACCAATCCTTTAACAAACTCCTGGATTTTAGGCACTCAGGAGCTGTGGTATTGGTTTTCATGAGAACTAGCTTATCCATAAGAGACGTTAACAAGTTTGGCCTTGAGTTTTTTTCCTAGTGGCATGAGTTAAAAGGTAATGCAGTGGGATTGCAAAGATACATAACCTGTATTTGATACAAGGCAAAGCTTAAATCACTACAAAAGGTATCTTCTTATCTAAAATGTAAGCTTTAACTTAATTCCCTGTTTTTCATAGTTTATAATATGAACACTAGACTGTGCTGAAATTTTGTATGGAATGTTTCATACTGGGAGCAGCTTTATTTCCACGATTTGAAAAGAACCCATTGAGCTGTATGAAGATACAGAAATGTAATTTTAAAAAACTGTTTATCAGACACTGGCACTTTTCCTGCTTGTGTAATTCAAAAAGGATCTCAGTAAAGAAAATTGAATTTGGCAATCCATTAATATAGATTTGATGTTCTCTCTGTTCATCTCTTGATGTCTCACCCCTCTCAGAAAAATGAAAATAACTCATGGTTAAAGGAGTGGCTGTTCCCTCGTATTTGTCCACCATATTGACAATTATTAAAACCCTGGAAAAGCTACCGAAGCTCTGCTGATTCATGGTGTCACTGAAATTACTTGTTAACCTCATGATGAAGGCAGAGGAAGAAGACAGAATAGGAAAAGCCAGAGAACTGGCAAAGTTTGGGGAGAAAGCTCAAACTGAGCTAGTATACTAGCACCAACTAAGTAGCACCAACTGTTCTTGAGAAAGAATTTGGATGTTGTTTGAAGCTTTATGTGCTGCATTTGAACCAGGTGAAGATTCAGACTTAATTTCACCCAGTTGAGGAACCTGAGCCATTTCAATAAGGAGCTCACTTGTCACAGGCATCCTCTACTGTCAACAGGGGGAGAGTGGCAGTTCCAGGAAACAAATTGGCTTACTGAAGGTCTGAACTGTCTTCCAAAGATGCCTGTCCTGCTCCATCGAGTACACAGAGACCCCAAGGCAGTCATGGAAAACCTGTAACAGGCACACCAGGACAGGCACGTGACACTCCTGTCAGCCGAACAGCTCCCCAGACAATCACAGTGCCCACTGCAATCCGCAGTTCATTTCTGGCTCCTCAACCCTACAGATCAGATTTAATAGCTAAAGACACGTTGTAGTTGAGAAAGGGAGAGCGTGACAAATTAATGGAGGAATTAACCCTTTCCATCTCCACAAACCTGACCCACAGGGCAGAATTTACATACGATGTGGCTTGATGCAGGTAAGTATTTTTGACTCATGATATAAAAAGTGTTCACAGTTATTAGCCAGGGGCGACTGTTCTCCTAATTTAGGCACTATAGGTATGTGCATTAATTCCAGTGGGATTGCTCTAAGCCCGAAGTCATTCACAGATTAAGTACTGGGCAACAATGACTTTTTAAAGCACGGAAAAAAACAGGTTTCGCCTCATTTTACGTTCTTCAATGCTCACAGCAGTGAATAATACAGTATAATCCGAAGCACATTACTCCAAGGGGTACAGATCCTGCCTCACAGAGGAACAGCATTTCTTAGAGCTGTCTGGTTGCATCTGCGGGAGCGTAATCTGTACTACTCTTCTAACAAGCAGCACACTTCTCTTCAGGCTTCTGCCTGTTCTTGCATTGCACAGAGCCATGAGTTTACACTTCCCCACCATCATCTCTGATCACAAATTTCTTGGTGAAGGAAGACTGCCAGTGGGGTGCATTTACTATAATGCCATCCTAACGCTGCTCTGCCCAGTTAAGAGGATGTGTCCTTCCTCTACAGCACACAGCGAAAAAAGGAAAGAGAAAAGGAAAGAGAAAAAGGCTCTTTGTGATATCTAAGAACCGTCCAGAGTGACACATCTAAAAGAACTCTGTATATTTTACTTTCACATAAAATCCTGCTCATGACAGAAGTCACAGTAAAAACAATCCACCTAATTAAAGTACCACACAAAGCTGTTTAGTCCCGATATTGTAAGGATTATGGAAGCCTGTGTTTGAAACATTCAGTGTTGTGGAACAAAGTGACAGCAAGTTGGGAAAAAAATGAACACAATAGTCTCTTCTATCCTCCTGGCATTATGCCTTTTAACAGAAGAGAAAAAAGTAAAAAGGCAAAACGTCAGCTCCAAAACATTCTTCATGTTGTAAAATACAGTGTTCCCACTGAAATGCTTGGTAAGAGACACACTGAGGAACTGATACTTTAAAAAAAAAATAATAAAAAAAATGAGTTATTGCAAAAAAAGGTCATGTGAGCATATCTAATGCAAAGAGGCGAGAAAAAAAACAACAACCCTTAGGACTGAAAATTTGTATCTATGTCCTACAAATGTCACGCCAGCCCTTCAGACAAAAGTCTCAGCAGTGCGTACAGAGCTATTAAGTTCAAGGATGCAAAACAGCTTTCACATGCAGCAAAAGAGACTAAGAGGATTTGGATATTTCAGCACACCTCGCTAGTTTACACTGAAGCTGACCAGTCTGCTCTTATTAGTCACTCAGAACAATCACTCTTTTCCCAGCAGAGCTTACTCATTTGCAAGATAAAAGGAAGACATTTCTGCACATGCCCGTAATATTCTTCACCACTGGGGGCAGCTTTACATAAGACTGCATTCACTGAAACCAAAGCAACAGTCAGACGGAGCTTTCAGAATGACAGTACGCAGAAGTGAGCAGAGCTTGTTCGTTGTACGGGCTTATTCCACCTTCTTTGCTACAAAGCAGCTTCCTAGCCGGATCGGGTACTAAGTAGGGGAACTGCTGTGCTATGGAATACAGATGTGTGAATTCAGATAGCTAAACGGTGCTTGGAGGAATCTAACATGCTTTCCTATAAAGAGAAAATTTAACAGCCAGGTTCCTAACTATAAAGATGCAAAAACGTAATATCCATGAAGATCCTATTACCTAGGAAGAATTTGACATTTTGCTGCGAATGCTGTGTTGGGATTGATTTATTCTTGGAGTGTTCTGCATGGCTGGCAAAGAATAATGTTCCAAAATCGGTCCATCTCCCAAGGGGTCCAATTTTTCTTCCTGGGTGTCAGCGAGCCCTGACTCACTACAGTGCAGCTGACAGGGGCTGCCATGCTTGTGGCACACTAAGCAAAAAACAAAAGACCTAAGGACGACCTTTGAACAACACAAAGGATGGGTATGTTTTTCATGTTATTTTTTTAATATACAGTTCATAGCCACTGCATAGCCTCTGCTTTACTAGACTTATCATAGCCTTACCTTGATGTGATTTGTGATTACAGTTAAATTGCTTAGGGATTACACCTTTTACCCAACTGTTTCTCAGTATTTATTAAGGCATTCTTTAAGAAAATCTGAGTAAAGAAAACAATGTGAAAAGTAGTTGAGTCAAGCTAGGGATTTTTAAATGATTGTTGAAATAAAGATTTTAGCATGATTGAAAGAAATGACTGATGTGTGGGGGGATAACTTTTCTAAGTTGTTTTTATTTCCAGGTTTCAATGTAATTAGGCTACTGAGCGGATCAGCTGTAGCTCTGGTAATAGCCCCTACTGTATTACTGACAATGCTTTCTTCTGCTGAACGAGGATGCCCTAAGGGCTGTAGGTGTGAAGGCAAAATGGTATATTGTGAATCTCAGAAATTGCAGGAGATTCCCTCAAGTATATCTGCTGGTTGTTTAGGTTTGTCCCTTCGATATAACAGCCTCCAAAAACTAAAATACAATCAATTTAAAGGTCTTAATCAACTCACCTGGCTCTATTTAGACCATAACCACATCAGCAATATTGACGAAAATGCTTTCAATGGAATACGCAGACTAAAAGAGTTGATCTTGAGTTCCAACAGAATCTCCTATTTTCTTAATAATACCTTCAGACCTGTGACAAATCTCCGGAATTTGGATCTGTCATACAATCAGCTGCAGTCTCTGGGATCTGAACAGTTCAGGGGCTTAAGGAAGCTGCTGAGTTTACATTTGCGGTCCAATTCCCTAAGAACCATCCCTGTTCGAATATTTCAAGATTGTAGGAACCTTGAACTGTTGGACCTGGGTTATAATCGCATCCGAAGTTTAGCAAGAAATGTCTTTGCAGGCATGATCAGACTGAAAGAGCTTCATCTGGAGCACAATCAATTTTCTAAGCTCAACCTGGCACTTTTTCCAAGGCTAGTCAGCCTTCAAAACCTTTATTTACAGTGGAATAAAATCAGTGTGATAGGACAAACTATGTCCTGGACCTGGAGCTCATTACAAAGACTTGATTTATCTGGCAATGAAATAGAAGCTTTCAGTGGACCTAGTGTTTTTCAGTGTGTGCCCAATTTACAGCGCCTCAACCTGGATTCAAACAAGCTCACGTTTATTGGTCAAGAAATTTTGGACTCTTGGATATCCCTCAATGACATCAGCCTTGCTGGGAATATATGGGAATGCAGCAGAAACATTTGCTCTCTGGTAAACTGGCTAAAAAGTTTTAAAGGGCTGAGGGAAAATACAATTATTTGTGCCAGCCCCAAAGAACTGCAGGGGGTGAATGTTGTTGATGCAGTGAAAAACTACAGCATCTGTGGCAAAAGTACCACGGAAAGGTTCGAACTAGCACGAGCTCTCCCAAAGCCAACGTTTAAACCAAAACTCACCAGGCCTAAACACGACAGCAAGCCCCCCCTGCCCCCGACTATTGGAGCCACTGAATCAAGCTCCGAACCTGAGCATGACACAGAACACATCTCCTTCCATAAAATCATTGCAGGGAGCGTGGCCCTTTTCTTGTCTGTGCTTGTGATCCTGCTGGTAATATATGTGTCATGGAAGCGTTACCCAGCCAGTATGAAGCAGCTGCAGCAGCGCTCTCTCATGCGAAGGCACAGGAAAAAGAAAAGACAGTCACTGAAGCAAATGACTCCAAGCACACAGGAATTTTATGTAGATTACAAACCTACCAACACTGAAACCAGTGAGATGCTGCTGAATGGAGCAGGACCCTGCACGTATAACAAATCAGGCTCCAGGGAATGCGAGGTATGAACCATTGTGATAAAAGAGCTTTTAAAAGCTGGGAAATAGTGGTGCTTTATTGAACTCTAGGGACTATAAAGGGAACGTTTTTCTCACTTTTCTGGCACAGCTCTTCCATGTCACTTTTTTGTACATTCATAATACCGGTCATTTTACTCTCATACATAATCAACTCATTGAAATTTAAATACCGCAATCAATGTGAAGCCTGAGCTCTGGTTTAATACAATACCTATTGTACAAACCCTCTCCTGATTTCATTAAAGTCTTGCTTGTTTTTAAATAGAAAACTTCTTTCATAACTAATCCACTGCACCTGCAGTGAGTGTGCCTCTGTTTAGGGAGAAAAATGACAATGAAGAAAAAAATCAAACCCGGCTCCCTTCCCCCAAACTAACCCTAGCCCATGCTCTGAAGCTCACTTTTTGAGCCAAAAACAAATTAAAGACCCAGGTACTGTAGTATCATAGGAATTCTGACTTCTCTGAGGCAAGAGATGGTGCAGGAACAGCTCTGAAAGAATGCCTGATTTCTGCCCAGCACAAGATATAATAAAAAGCCAGGGATGAGCTAAAGCACTGTCTTAGGGCTTGAGTTATCACACCAAAAGCAAAGTAGTGAGAAACCCGAGCCTAATAAAAATATTGAAATAAAAAATGTGGGCTTTACTGCATTATAATAGTTTTTGAAAGGCTGACAACTACTAATGGTAACCTGTTTATGTGACTTCATACAAAAGGTGCCAGTGTTTATCCCTTATATCCAGTTGCCTTTCAGAGAGTAGTCAAAAGGCATTCATTAAATGAGGAGCAGAAATTCCTGATTGATGCAATTAGAGGAACTCAAATGTGCAGTAGCAAAAGCAAGACCACTTCCTGCACACATTTGTTCAAGTGCTCATTAGAAATTCTCTTTTCAAGACTGTCAAAGACATTAATGTAGCTGAGGAAACAATGAAATCTGTCATTTTCTTCTATTTCTTTCTATTTGCTGGGCTGGGCTTTTAGGGTTTTGTGATGCATTTTGTACACTGTCTCTCTAATAACTAAATAAAGCTTCATTATGTATAAAGGAAAACAGTGTACATTTTAGAAACACAACAACTGCAAAAGAGCTTTCAGAGAAAATTGGTTGCTCACTGATCTAAGAAGATTGCATCCAAAAATCTTTAAAGGAATCAGTAACAAATTATGTTTCTCTCTCAGCAATACCCTGATAACATTACAAGAATTCAGATACTCATTTTGAATATCAAGTCAGTCATCAGTGGTTCTGGACAAACTTCAGATTTGGAACCTGGCTACTCCGTGCCTTTCCTCTCCCCAAGTCATCTAATCATGTTTATTGCATTAGAATACATCATCCCCCATATCTGGAAAAAAAAAAAAAAAAAAAAAAAATGCATCCTATATATTTTGATGATCTTTTGAACAGGAAGGTGTGTTGTTTGTTTTTTCTTTTCATTCTTGAAATAATTCAGCAGCACCCATATAGAAGTAGAGTCAGTAATGTAATTATGTCTATTTTGTAACTTGATTTGCCTTAGTGAACTGCATGTCTTCAATCACTTGGGAGGGAGTGTTTTTACAAAGCAGTTTCATTGCAGCAGACTAAAAAAAGCAAAACCTTAGCAGGATGTTCTCCTACATTTTCACTAGAAAAATAATAATCACAGCCAATCACCTTGAGATATGCTACATATGATAAAAACAAAGCTATAAAGCATCCCTTAAAAAGAATTAATATACTTGAAAGGTTTGTTGTTGTTGTTGTGGTTTGTTTTTTTTCATAAAATGAAACCATTCTCATTTTCAAGGACTGAAGTGAGAAAATAACCAAGAGTAGGAGCTTGAGACTACCCTGAATCCAGCAATACTGAGACCCCACTTTATTCAATACAAGTAGGATCCCTACCAATTATTTATGATGGAAGTGCTTAAGACATTTTAGCAGCACTGAGCAGCACTATGACTTTTAAGCTTAATTGTAGTTTAAATGTTGCTACTAAAAGTCAATATAAATTAAATTATCTTAGCTGTTACAGGATTCAGTTCTCTACCAGCAGGTCTTGGTTATCCCTGTGCTGAAGGGTTATACTTTGCTGTAAACTTAGTGGTAAGAACCACCTCTTTACTTCTATAGGCTTCAGTGTCTGCAATGATGACTAATATCAGGTACTACCAATAAAAAAAGATTGCCCCCCAACACATATATATATGAATGTGTGTGTGCATATATATATATATATATATACACATACACACATATGTATATGTAAAAGAAAATCCTGCTATTCTTTTGTCTGGGGAGTGCTAACTACATTCTGAAAATGATTTCATATGATTAATTTAAAAATTCTGTTATTTAAGAATAATCAATACATTTCTAAAACTTCTTAATGGATTGTGATTGTGAATGAGCTGTAAATAACTGAGTCTGACTTTATATGCTCCCTTCTGTGTCTCTTTAATGCCTTGTTCTATCTCAATACTCAGAAAAAATCAATCCTACAGAAATTAATACCTATAAAATTATCACTAACTCCCTTCAAAAATATTTAACTATGGGAGTGAAAAAGCAAATAAAGGCAGTATGTCATGTATCACAGATGGATAACAACAATAACAAGGAAAATCCAGCATGTTTATATCCTAGCACAGACATGCTCAGATCAAGTAAGTCATTTATCACCCAAGATACAACAGACTTCACTTTTCATGTACTTCCAACTACATACCAAACACAGAAGAACATGTAATTGCTACTATTGCCATTGATAATGAAACGCCTGTCTTATTACACAAAATAAAATGCCTGGTATAACTAATTGGACCTTCTTGCACAGCCTGAGGCCTGAGAACTGAGTTGTTAAATCCCACTCTAGTGGCTATGGCTTAAAAGCCATTTTTAACCAGCTTCATATCATGTTAAAACATACTGCATAACACAAGCTTCGATCTGCACAAAGACAACACACACTAAACTACCCTTAATCTCACCACCGTCAAACTAAACACTATAGAAGTGACTTGTTTTGAGTGGCTAGGCCACCACAATCACAAATTACAATCATCTTGTAGGAAACAACCTCAGCTGAGCAACTTCCAGTCCCTGTGAAAGGCTGCCCTCTTCCTGAATACAAATGAAGTGGTAAAGTGATTCCAGAGAAGAAATTTCTCATTTGCTTCTCTTCAGTTTGGATAGCAGGTACCTAGTGTCCCACTCCGTCTTGGTTTGGGGATATTTGGATGCCATTCTCTCACAAAACTGTTAAAGTCTTAATGGGTTGATGCCAAGCAATCCTCAGAGGATGTGCAAAAGCTGTGATGGCTTTTAAAGCTCTACTTCTTCCAGTATTTCAGGTACCAATTTGAGGAAGGAGATGTGACTGAATGCTTCTCATAAGTCACCTGTCCTTTAATGGACCTGATGCTGTCCATATATTCCAAGTTCAGGAGAGAAAGAATTTTTTTAGTTTTTTTTTTTTTTTTTTTTTTTTTTTCTTACTGTTGATTTAAACAAACAAACAAAAACTTCTATTCCTTTTCCTGAGTCATATTTTGTGTTCTGGGGCTACCATCTGAAGAGCAAGGTATTTCAAGCCACAGACAAAATGCAGTACCCTTTTCATTTTTATTGGTAAAGCAGTCAATAGTTGTTTAAACACTGACAAGACAAGTGTTGGGTGGAATCACCAAACAAGGTTGTTTCATTTTATGATACCACCCCAAAAATCTGGTAAGATGTCAGGACATCCTCTGCTAGCTATTCCATAAGCACCTTGCAACAATCTCTTATGCTAAATGTTTATATAAGGGACGTTGAGAAGACAGGCAAAAGATTGCAAAGGAAACAACAAGAGACATTTTGGGTAATTTGCTCGAGATCACACACCCACTGAGTACTTGGAAGATAATCCAGTCTCCTTCCCAACGATACGCTCCTAGCCAGTGGACTACTTCGCTTCTCAATTAAAAGCCTAAGATGCTATTCACTAGCTCTTAAAATATACCAGTGATATTTCAGGATACTAAGCGATACAGAATGCACATTTTTGGAAAAGAAAATAACTAATGTACTAGGCAAATTCAAGCAGACTGGTAATGTTCATTCACTGTGCTGAGATTACCTCCAGCAATTGCAGAGTAGGAGAATAATAATGAGAACAAGTGGCTTGAATATAATGAATGCAAGCATCTCTACTGGCTGGTAGGTTTTCATTACTCACTATCTGCACTTACACAGTCATCATGCCTTAGTGTTTGGCAATTTTTTTATTATTATTTTTTTTTATGAACTAGCAAACCTTGACATAAAATTCAATTGCAAAAATGAACATAAACGTACAATATTCCTGCAAACACAATTAGAAATTCTCAGTTTACTGCAAGCTGAAGGTCTTTGCAGTCAGCCACTCAACTCTAGATAAATATTCTCTTAGATGAATTTCTGTGGAACAATAGTGACATCCAGTGGGTAGTCAGCTCAATCACAGGTATCTCTTGCATACAGATGTGTTTGCCTTCTTACTTTGCATTCTTCTGTATAACGAGATAGCAGCAGCTAATCCTTTCAGCATACTAAATATTCAATTGTATTTTAATTTCATCTCTACGTATGGGAGTCATAACCTGAATGTAGTGAATGACGGGGAAAATAAGAGCAGATGAATGCTACCAAGAAATGGTCCAGCGTGTAAGGATACACTACCAGTAAAAGAGAAGAAGCTTTAGGCAGGAAGGACAGGTGATGTAACAAATTTGTGGCCACTCATTTAGAACTTATTACTTATAAAACACCACTAAGTGACATTAAGACATAATAAAAATAAACTCAGAGTACAAGTAACTACTTCAACTTCCTTCATTGGCAGATTGTAACATGTATTTTTACAACGAGAAAGGTATCATTAGACATCAAAACGAAGGGCACCTACCCCCTTTTTACAAGTTACAGTAACAACACACAGTGTACAGAAAACATAAGAAATTATGAAAGGTCAAATCCACAAGCAGTAATAAAACAAAATAATGGGAAACTTTCCATTGACATGAGTGCACAGCATATTTTCTTGGGCAGAGGTTGCATGCAGCAACCTGCTGGTATGGTTTGCAGCAACTACTTTAGGCCTTACACTGTCTATGCCACCAGCAGTATTTTAAATTACAGTGAAAGATACAAATAAATGAAACCAGGATTATAGCTACTGTAGATTGAGTTTCCTTAAGGGGATGCACTAGAACTCATTTCTCTCTGCACTGAATGAAATCCAGTTGCATTTGTAACTTTTTATGTACGTAGGTGTGCATGGAGGTCACCTGTCAGTCAGTGATACCCAGCCTCGATTTTCTTCTTAACTAGGCTTTCTAAAATTGGTGCTGTCACGGTGGTACAATACAGGATTTTGATGTGATCCTCAGGGCTACAGCCAAACTAATTCTTGTCATAATGGTGAATGGAACACAATAGGGTGCAAAAACTATATTAAAAAATACATATATATTTTTAATGGCAGTGTTCAGGAGCTATGACCAGGTTACCAAGGTTGTAAATTAATAAAAAGGTGTATATTCAAGACAATCAAGGATAGATAGGTGGGAGTAGATGGCCAATGTTTTACCTACCAGAGAAATTATGTCAAAGTGCAACTAGTGAACTAGTGCAAGCCTTGTAAAAATAATAATGAACAAAGATTTTCACAGAGAGATAGTATGTTTCACACGACCAACCCATCAAAAAGATCACAACTACCTAATTTTTTTGTCCTGCTCATGATACTAGAGTATCATGGCTATAGCATCAGCATTCAAATGTAAGAATGAGTACTGTTTTACTAAGAAGGGACAAAAGGGTAGTTAACCCCTATTCCTTTATTAGGCTTTTCTTTCTAAACACATCAATGAAATTCACTGACATTATTACAGGAACTATGTTATGTTCATGTGAAAACAAACAAACAAAAAAACCCCCACAATTTTAAATTATTTACTACTGAAATCAAGCAAACTTTTTAAGAAAATAAAATCTTTAATTCTTTCTTACAGTGTCTTAGTTTCACACAAACTGGCTTGTCAAGATGAAACTGAATGACTAGAAATCTATCTCAAAAAGAGTTCTCCAATAAGCCCTCAAATATGACTTCTTACTCCCTAAAACAGTCACTTCCTATGTTTGTGTGACTAATACATTGACCATATGTCACACCTTGCACTCTTAATTGAATGTTACGTCTCTATTACTTCAATGTTAGTGGTAGCATTAAGATCATGTAGGACTTCATAATTACAATTTAACCTTGCAAATTCTCTAAATGTTTTGTGGTAGCACTGGCTATTAATATAAACATATAGCAAACTGAAACATCCTCATTACTCATTTACTTACACTCCAAACAAAGACATAAATACATTACGAGGTTTATTGCTTCATTGCACCATTGCAAAAAATATCTGCCCAGTTCTGCATGCAAATTCTTTTCTTCTTCAAACTAACAAAACATTTAACTAGCTTGGTCTCTAAGGAACTTAATTGCTTAATGCTGGAAAACAAACAAACAAACAAACAAACAACCTTGATATTGGCAGCAGCCTGCAAGAGTTGTCATCATGAAGTCAGCCTTTCTTATAGTTATTCTCACTTGATATCCAGCAGTACCTTCTATAGCTGTCATATATTATACCTGTGCTATATCCCATAATGTGATATACTAACTATACGAAAACTTTGCATTTTTATGGGCACTACAATTCATGTGCGTAATTATACTGATTGGTGGAAATGGAAAGAATCAGGAAGAAGACTGTAAATGCCTTAACAGTGCCAGTAAAAAGTCAGGGAAGATCACTGAGCTTTTCCAGAAGTCAAGCAAGCAGTTTTGAAGGACAAACTAACATGTTCCGAGGTAATGGAAATTGGAATGTTAAAAACAAAATAGCATTTATGTATTTCTGGAAGTATTTTAAGCACTTCTTTTGTTTTTAAAAAATGCTACTATCTGGTTCTTAGCATCTTGAAAAATCAAACAAAAAAACTTCTCAGTAACTTCTGTTTCATGCCTAATTTAATGAGAGAGAAAAACTGCTTTCTTATGATGTAAAACACCTTTTCATGAAACTGTGGGATTCAGTTCATACAGAAACAACCAAAATACATCTCATCTTAATATTTTGTTGTTTCCTGTATGGCTATTTTTTAACAAATCTAGCAACGATAATGATACTGCTTGCTGGTAACACGCATTACTCTAGCTCAGTATATTCCCCTAGCATCTGTTCTGTGCTTCCTGACAAAACACGGGCTGTGTTGTTGGGTCTTACACGTGCCTTTTACGGTCAGGGACTCATTGCATGTTTGAATAACAGTTCTTTAACTAGTGTCTATAATAACTGGTGTTGTAGAACTCATGGCTCAGATTTTAAATTAGGCACTATATTTTCCACTTCCTTAAAGGCTGTAAAACTCACAAATCAACTTCAAAATAATGTAATGAAATTACCAGCCCCTTCTGCTGGTTCAGCTGTAACTCAGGGGGGAAAATACACATAAAAACGTTCAAAGGTACAAACAAGATCTCCAATGGAAGCTGGGCACCCTAATTGCCTTTGTAATTCTTCCCTTCATTGCCCTCAAGATTACAAGTAGCTGTAGATGAAGGAAACATGAAGACTGAACATGTGTTTCGCTAGAATGTAGATAATAAGCAATAATAATGCATTAGTCATACAATCTCTGAGCCACTGAAGATACAACCATCGTAATTGGATTCCTTATTCCAAAATACAGATTTTATAATGTATATTCTAGCACACACATTGTTTCATGTTGTATGTTTATTTATTTATTTCTCCAATTATGCAGAAACTTCTTTGGTTTGTGGTAAGCTGTGCAAAAGCCACAGATATTAGAAGAAAAAGGGGAATGCAGTTTACAAAACAAATACGGGAGTCACACACACACAAAAATCACTTTAGACTTCATCACCTTAATTGTTACTGATTTTTCAGTTTCCTATGGATTATCTTGTTTGTTTTAAAACAGACTACAGGAAAGATTTTCAAATCTGCAAATGGGAATTTAAACAACCAGGTGCCACTCACATCTTCACTTCTTGCAACAGCTGAGCACTTAACCTTTTTGATAGAATGCTACTTCCTCTCTCCTCCCCCCTAGACTGAAATTTAAAGAAGACTGTAAGCTACACAAAGTGCTCTGACTAAGCTTCATGAAGCTAGTCTCAACTATTACCTTCCAGGAAACTTGTTTGCCAATGAAAGCAAGCAGTTGTATCAGAATGTTGTACAGGTGGTGGCAGATACATCTTATTAACAATGGGTGGGATGCGTATTAAAAACATGGTATGTATCACAACATTGTCTTCTTCCCTACTATAAAAGGGACTGCCACTATTTCCTGCCACCCAGTTAAAATTAACTGACTTCTGAAAAATAATTACCTATGGTTCTGTATAAAACCCAGCTATATAGAGAGTCTATTTTTTAACCAGATTACTTTACTCCTCACATTCCTCACCACTGCTAACAATCACAGTAATCTCATATAAAAATATTTAGCTGAAGTTTAAGCAAAGGATCATCTTTTCCTCTTCAAAAAATAGTAACATCAAACCATCATTCCAGCACATCAGAGTTTTGTTAGCATTACACTATTCTTTGTAATATAACACTTTCATATCACAGTATTAGCCTCCTAGCCATCTGTAATGTGAGTCACATCCTCGGAACAGTGCAGGCTTCATTCTACATTGCCTCATATCAGCCAGCTTCTCCTGAAACAAACTGTACTACCCAGAATACATATGCATTACATATGCAAGTGATTTCCAATTCAGAAATGCATTTCATTTCATGTTACACCTGTGACTCAGAGTGCAATATACTAACTGCCTTCCAACAAAGGATCACGACAGTGACAGAAACCCTTCAGTGAGAAATTTTCCTACAGCCATTTGCACCCAAATAGTTTCTGTACTTTTAAGGCTAAATGATTAGTTTTCCTATATTTCACTAATCCTTAACAACAGTTTCCAAGCTGCACTACTGATACAAATGTGGGACAGCAGCAAAAATTAACACTATTGTTATATGAGCTGAAAAGCTCTTTAACACCTCCAATTCCTAGCCAGTAACTTGTCTTTCATCGAAGAACAGATTTCCTTCAACATGAATGATGCTGGACCATATATTTCTGTTCATCCCTATTGACACTGGCAATACGTACGTCACAATGACAGAATATAGGGAAAACAGTAACACTGCAAATCAGAATCCTGGCTATGAAGATGCTCAGAAGGCTGGAGCACCTCTCCAATGAAGACAGGCTGAGGGAATTGGGGTTGGGCAGCCTGGACAAGAGAAGGCCCCAGGGAGACTTTAGAGTGGCCTTCCAGTGCCTAAAAGGGGCCTACAGGAAGGCTGGGAAGGGACTCTTCGTTAGGGAGTGTTGTGATAGGAGAAGGGGTAATGGTTTTTAACCAAAAAAAGAAGAAATTTAGATGAGATGTCAGGAAGGAATTCATCACACAGGGGTGGTGAGGCACTGGCACAGGCTGCCCAGAGAAGCTGTGGCTGCCCCATCCCTGGGGGTGTTCAAGGCCTGGACTGCTGGGAGGGGTCCCTGCCCAGGGCAAATGGATGGGCTTTGAGGTCCCTTTCAACCCAAACCATTCTATGATTCTGTATTAAATCTTTACATCTTCCTAATTAAAAAAGACATTGAAAATAAATTGTTTCCCACAAGGGGAGCAATATACTCTGTGAGGCAATCTGCATGCAGATGCCATTAAGCTCTTCTCGTTGAGAGCTTGAACTTCCAGACAGTATTTGTTTTACAACTTAAGGAAGCCAACCACCATGGCATCTCAACATTCCTGCACGTTTTTCTTTCTTTCTTTCTTTCTTTTTTTGGTTTAATTTTTGCATATAACTTTAGAACAAATCTTGAAATATTGAAGTGAGAAGCTGTTGCCTATCAGACTGAACAGAAGGAAATGACTTAAGGGAAATAGTGACCTTGAGTGGCAGGCAGTTGCCCCTAATTTACGGGTACTGAAGTCCAGCAGTATTCATGGAGGTTTATTTTTTTTTTGAAAGCTTAACAAGCACAGTAACTTAAACAAATATGCACAATTCCTTGCTATCCAAAAGAATATATAGGCTTGTATATAACTGTAGTGTATGTTCCGACATGGAATAAAATGTACTTTGTGGCAGTATAAATTAATTGGCAATCATAACATAATAAACAGCATTCTCAAATCTAAAACCATGATGCATTTGGGCTGTAACAACATGTTAAAACTTTTATATATTAGCAATAATAATAAAACACATTTTTCGAAACCCACCAAACTACCAATAAGTGTGCTTTAGCTTCATGTATAAACCAACATGGCAAATTCCAAACTTAACAAACACAATTTCTTTTAAAGCCTCATCACACTAATTACATCCATCAAGTGTTTAAAATACATCTTGTCAGCTAAGAGCAGAGGACTTCAATTAAATGTAAATCCTTATTCAGCACTCTAAGCTGTTAATGGCTCAAACTCATTAATGAGATGATGAAAAGAAAAGACTTCTACGTACAGACTCTAGAGTGAGAATTTATTACTGGTACTCATTAATTCTACCTAAGCTCATATACTTAAGAAGTTGTCCCACATCCGTCAACACTCTAAATATCAGCAGAGAAAGATACCAAAATGTTCTTGTTTGTGACTGTGTATATTAAATTTTGGGCTTGACAACCTCTGAGATGATCCTTTCCCTAAGATCGAAGGCTCCCAGAACAGCCAGTGTGACATGCTAACCAACTGCAATCTGCTGTTGATTCAACCTGTAAGACAAATTTGGTGCAAAGCTTTGCTATTGATGTTTGATAAATTTTTGTACAGTCCCAGCAGCTCTTTGGAAAAATTATTTCCAAATCTTTCCTTAGCCATCAAACTGCATGGCTACCCCAAACTGGTAACAAAGTTCACCTACCTTAGAAATAAAATATAGAAGAGTCAATCTTTTAAGCTATGTGGGTAATAAGGTCTTATGCGGGACAGAGGAAACTGTCAAAATGGCATTTTAGGCTGTTCAGCATTTTAATTTTTCAATAAGTACTATAAAACACTAACGGCAGGCTATACAACATACCCAGCCTCATGATTTATTACTATTATTGTGGACAATCCTCTGCTGAAATTAGTTCAGAAAAGCAGTTGAAAGAGGTTTACAGAACTGTGGGTGAACGACAGGGGTTCTACTACAGCAGTACCATGGTCTCTGACATGAAAGCCTGAGGAGTGTA
Source organism: Nettapus auritus (assembly GCA_011076525.1). Classification (NCBI taxonomy): domain Eukaryota; kingdom Metazoa; phylum Chordata; class Aves; order Anseriformes; family Anatidae; genus Nettapus; species Nettapus auritus. The sequence continues at coordinate 4,584,882 of CM021770.1, read as the reverse complement.
CCCCTCATAAACTTAAAAATTTCATTTCAATCTAACAACATTAGAATTCATGAATTTTAATCCCTGTTGTAGATCAGCAGACTTTCTATATGTGCTTTTAACCTTACGAAGGTTATTATGGGAATTTCCTAGCAGCAAGACTCCCCAAGAGCAGGTTTACTTGTCATAAAAAGGAAACGTATCATTATTTTGATTTATTTTTTCAGATTTCTCTCTCCCACACACTTTATTTCCTCTAGTTTTGAGTCCTCTTTTCTTTTGATTACCTATCTCCCAGAATTAAAGAGAATCCAAGACAATCCAAGAAGATGGGTGTACCAGCTGCCCTTGAATTCTAGTTTAGCAAGTTCTGCAGAGCTCTGCACAGCCTTGTTTACAAAGTCAGCTCCAACAGCAAGCAAGCTTTCAGCAAAAGAACATTATGAGAAATTTTCACAATAGTTTTAAATTGCCTCTGCCAGTAGAGAAGACTCATTGATCAAGTAACAAGCAAAATGATAGAGTGAAAAAAATCATGCTTGAATACTCAGGGGGAAAAAGAAAAAGAAAAGCCAATCAGTGTTTTGGATATTCATTCCTTCTGCAAAAACCCTATCAATTTTAAGTGGAAATTAACATAATGTTCAAAAATTGTTATGCAAGAGAAAACAAAAGTTACCTCAAATGATGGGCCATGCTGCAACAGCATTCTGATTAGTTACAAAGAATTGATTTTTTTTGTATCAATGCTTTACCTGGGCACTATATAGATATAAGAGACAGGACATGTCCTAACGCTGCAAAAAGGAAGCCGATTTAGCTGCCTAAGGTTAATTTCACACTGGCTGAATTATTAATTAATCTCTCCCACATACATTTTTCTGTACTTGAAAAGAACTCTGCAAACACAAGCCCTCTGTTTATCAATAGGATAGTTTGAGGCAGATAACTATGCAGCAGTATATAGACAATATTTCTTCAGCTGACCTGGTTAATGAAAATGCGTGGTTATAACAGGCTCTCTTAGAACTGCAGATGAACAATCCATGATCCCTTTAACCTCAGCACCACAGAACGCTTTGCATCTATTTAGTAGGGTTATTTCAGAAGAGTTTAATCAAAAATTTCCCATCTATATTCTTAAAAAAGAGTCTTTCCCTTTTTAAGAGGTTTCAAATAAAGCACACATTTTTGCAGACATCCCTTCTGAATATCTATAGCCTGTGCCCCTTACATGAGCATTCATTCAATTTAATGCTTGTTTTATACAGTTTAAGACCTCCTCTTCCACATCTCGGTAACCTCAACAGAACAAAAAAACAAACAACACTACATGTTATTTCCAGCATAAATCTGTATGTCCAATTTTGTTGAATGAATTCAGGAGAATGTATTAAGAGCTTTGAAGGGGGAGGGTAGCTGGCAGAACTGCAAGAGCTGAGAGAAAACCTGTGCCAGGCAGTAGATGAAGCAGGACTGAAAGTGGAAATGCACCTGCTACGTAGCTTTTGCTAACACACTGCAGTGGTGCAGCATGCTAGTGTAAGAAAAAGAAATAAAAGGATTTGCAAAGGAACGTTAACTTCGAAAATCTATAGGGATTGAACTGTTTGGAAAAACAGCCTGGAATAAAAGAATTCCTCAAACCCAACCACTCAAAACCAGTGGGCACCTGAAAATACAGCCCTTCCCTGTTTCTTAGTTTATATACTGTAGAAATCATTGTGATCATTATTTAGGCTTATTTAGTCACTAATGGTAAAACGGGAATAGCTGAAAAAGAAACATCCATTCACATTCATTTCTGACTGTATCTCACTTGGTTCCTTCACATGTTGCACCAGTTGCTAATTGACCCAAAATTAATGGTTATCACTTGGATGAGATGATCCAAAAAGATCCCTTTCCAACCCAAACTATTCTATGATTCATGATAGTACTCTAAACTGATCCTCTAAGTCAAACTCCTAACTCAAGATTTGTAGTGAAATAACTTGACTGGTTTGGCCCGTCAGTCCTTTCCAAGTACTGGAAGTGTCCAGTAACTTGAGAGACATCTCTATCCTTTGGAGAAGTCTAGCTTTTGACTCAGGAAGTTGATTTTTTTCTTAGTGAGGATTCACCAACACACACAAGAGTTAAACTACACTGAAAAGTCTGCTGATGCCCCAGCACAACTTGAAGTCTCATCAGCTTTACATTCAGCTGTCCAATGAGCCCACCAAAAGCAGCTGAAAAGAAGCTGCTCTCTAAGCCGTAACTTCATTTCTAATGGAGGAATTTGAGTAGACCTCCATGGTACGGTCTGTAAATGGCCCCTTATTGGCCAAACCATACTGAATGGGTGTTCAGGGTGGTTAGATTACCTTTACAATTACTTTTACATTAATTTTATGCCACTGAAGCAACATGTATCAGTGAAGAATCACTGTGCATCCCTCTTCTGCTGCTTTTATTCTATTTATAAGAGCATGTTTAGTGGACAAACAGTGCACTTTCCTGGCTATTCAAAAGTAGCATTGAGCTTTCTCAGGTTAACTATCAGCTCAGGTGTGTTATTTTTTAAGGAAGTGCTGTTCTGTTTGACAGTAGTAATACTGAGTATAAGAAGAGCAATACATAACAGCAATAGCTTCATGCTTTCCTACTCTATTGAAGTTCCAGAAATCAAAGCTTGCAGAGCCTGTGGGAAAGAAGCCAGGGACCATTAACGTTCTCTTTGTTTTAAGCTTTTATAATTTTAGGAGTTTAATTTCAGGCTTGTAGCCTACAAGCTGCGGAGCTGAGGCTGAAGTAAGATTCAGCAAAGCAGCCCTCTGGTTGTCTTTCCACAGTCCTAATGCAAAATTTATTTCAAGGCATTTAACATATTTTTCCCTACTTGGCATAACTGTGGGAGAGGTTTAATTTCTAATAGCTGTGGGGGAGAGAATTTCCAATTTTCAATAACAGTCCTGTGAAATGTCCACTAATTTTGTATCACAGATGCTATTTGATTTTGCAACAATGAAATGCCTCCTGTTTCTGTAGTGGCCCATCTAATATATCCCCAGACCTTCCTGAGAAGTCATGTGGAGTGCACAATACCTGACTATCATCTTTCCAACCCTGAATTTCTTGTCAGTGGACTGGATGAACCTGGGCTGGAGCAATGACTCTCATCTCCTCAGCCTGGCCATCAGTCCAAATGCAGCAACAACTTTATTGACAAAAGCAGGAAATCACTCCTGTGCTCCCATTCCCTCTTTTGTTTGGCTCAGATTGCTCTACTGGAACGAAAGACAAGTTAAGATTTTTCCAAAGGATAAGTGTCCCACAAAACTCAAAGGAAGACAGAGTTCATAAAGAATGTACTGGCATGAGGACTTTGTGCATAAGTTACCATAAAAGCCACAAGGATATTTCACAAAGTTTAACCTTCGTAACTAATTCATACATCAAAGCGTCCCAAAAGGTTAGCTGAATTTTACAGAAGCCTGTCATATGCTGCAACTTGTAAATCAGTGGTATGAAAGTAGGACACTGATATTATGCTGACAGGAGGCCTCAGCATTTAACAATTTCCTCACTAAATAAGCATGACTTGTGATGGCTGCAACAAATCCACTCTTCTCAGTATCAGCTTTTCAGCCACTGGGAGGGATGGAGACAGGGAAAAGCAGCCTCACTTGCCACCTTCCCTTCTCGACACAGCGTACAGCAGCTGAGGTGCGCCCCTTCCTTAGCACCCACATGCTGGGTGCGGCACAAAGACCAGTCTGGAAAAGCTGGCACACAATGCTGCTCTTGAGGGACAGACCCCCAAACCACAAATGGCCTACACTCTTCAAAGATCTCTGCAGACATTAGTGCTGCTGAATCCCAGTCCCTTACCAAGCTTACAGAATTGCTTTATCTAGCATTTAGAAAATTTGTGATGTCTGTAAATAAAAGGAAGCCAGCACTCCAGAGAAACAATCATTTTGTCACAAGCAGCCTTTTTTGCATTCTATCTTTCAAAGGTTTGATTGATTAAATAATATTCATTAGCTCCTGTTCCCCACAGAAGCTATAGGAGGGGGCAAGCAGGCCGATCTGTTCAGTGGCGAGGATGATGGCACCACTGGTTCATCATGTCTCCTGGAAAACAGGTTCAGGGTGTTCAGGCCACCTTGACTTGTAGGTGAAAAACAGTTGATACTACCCTTTGCATCATGTCTGAACTCTTCTCAGGGAGAAGAATCTATTGCCACTACAACACTGTAAAGGGTCCAAGTTCTACAGGCTGCGCTTTCGATAACAGACTATAAATCTTTTTATCATTGTCTTTCCTGTGTTTAATGCTCCAGGTGGGAAGGTCTGACATTGGACACAGGTAATGTTCTGACACGTTGCAGTGTGTGCCCACCTGCACCCAATTCCTCCCAAACCAAAGGAGGCTACCAAACACTGGATTTTCAAATGTCCAAGTCAGGTCAGTCTCCCTGTGACCAAAATACCTCGTGATGTTTCTCAGGTAGCCTCATAATGGTTTGTGTTTTGGGAAGACAGTAGACGTGGCCATGAAGACATAGATTTCCATTAAATTATACTCCCGACAGCAATAAAATAGAAAAGGACTACGTCAGTTTTGTTTCTTTGCTTGCTGCATGCAGAAGTAACTCATCAATCTGGAAAGTAATCATTCTTCTTACTTATAATTTTAGTATAAAACAAAACCAATCACTTAATTTTCCATTAATTTCTAATTGAGAGTAAACAGCTCAACAAGTCAGATATAGGTCAATTAATAAATTGAAGATTATAACCTTCCTCCCCGACTGCTTCATAATACAAATAATTAGTTGTAATTAGAAATAAATGTCATTCCTTTAAGTAATTTTAACAACAAAAATATTGAAACATCTTTCATTAGAGAGTCTTTAAGCACTTGACAAGACTAGGCCAGCATTATTAATGTCATTTATACAGAAAAGACACCTGATCTGGTTTCCTTATGGACATTGGTTGAACAGGGAGCAGATGCTCAAGCTCCAGCTGCTGGTCTCCAGCTCCAGTCATGAGATCTTTGTGACTGCCTGTTCTACACAACTTACAACAATTTTCTTTCATCGAGCCAGAACAGATTTCCATCTCTATTTATACCTTAAACCTAGCATTCAAATAAACGTCGTACATAATTAGTACATAGGAAAATGTCCAGTTCTCTCATTCCTCACTGTATTTGAGAACTTTTTCAAATGGTTAACTCTGTTTTTGAGATGGGTGGGAAGAACAAGGAGAAGGGAGGCAGGAGTGCCTGAGAACCACCAGAGCAACTTGATAGGTTTTTCTCCAAAAGCAGGTATGCCGCAGCTCTCCAATGTACAGAACAGCTTTAAACGTGCAAGGGACTTTCCTCCACTGCGTAGCTCTCATGTGCAGTTAAGGAACCCCAGTGGAAACTGCCTTTACCCTGTATGTGGTAACAATTGTGTCTTTATCTTATGTATGGTCTACCATCTACCTCAGCAGCAGCGCTCAAGTTTTCAGTTCTCAGATTAGCATAATCTCAGTTTATATAGTTTAAAATGTTTATACGCCATTCTAATAATAATAATAATAATAATAAAGTTTAGTCGTTATTTCTTCTTCTTGCAAAAAGTGGAGAGAGAACCCACAAAGAGTGGGTGGAAGAGCATGAGTCAGAAAAAGTGAGTGAAGGATTACACAGCAGCAAGGGAGCAGCCCCAGACACCACCATCTGAATTTAGAAAGGTGCAGAATATATTACATTAAGATATAACCTTAATCCTATAAAATCACGCTTTCAGAAGTGTTGCTTGAAGTTCTACAGCCTGTCAACCCATAAAATAAAATTACTCGGAGCTTATAATCACCACAGAAATCAAATAGGCCTGTTGTGGTTTGGCAGGTTTTCCTCCTACATTGTCAAATATAAATGATGATTGCCTGCAGAACTTTAGAGAAACATAAACGCTTTGCTGCATGACAGCAGAACAACACTGCATTGGAAGGCATTTATATTTTTCATTCAAGTAAACAAATCAAAACCTTCACAATAGCCATTCCAGCAATTATGACCACCATAATAAATCCAGAGCTTGAGTTTTTAATTTCAGTTTTAAAAAACTCATTCCACTTTGTGAATTATGGCTATTCTTTCTAAAGTGACTCATGATCTGATATGAATACATGATTGCTTAGAAATTAGTGTATAGTTGGAGTATTGTAAAATTATTACTGGGGATGTCTATCCAGGTGAATATTTCCTAAAAACTGAAAAAAAAAACAAAACAAAAACAAAAACAAAAACAAAACCTAAATTCAGATTTTGTATTTAACATCTAGTATTGATAAACATTAACTACAGCTGAAGTAATAACTTCGTACTTACAGTGCTAAACAAAATTAAGTTTCATTTTATGTTAATCCTCACATCTTCCTTTCTAATTATTTGTCCTATTCAACGTGTCTTAGTAAGAGCACACTGATATTGTGGTTATCATTTCCAAAGGACGGAGGTTTAGTGTTCAAAATCCAGCTTAATTAATGACAAGCAATGATCTAGCCTGGAAATTACATGTCAGTATTATGCTTCACTATTAATACTACAAATAGAAATGAAAGATGTATCATATGAAAACAGACAACTTTAAATAGTTCAAAAGATTTGGATTTTTGTTGGTTGTGTTTGTTTGACGTAAGAAATATTATTATAAAGTGACATACATTGAGCACACAAAGTCAGGCTTGCCTATACAGAAAAGACAGGGGATTACTGAGAAGGAACAAGGAAGGAACACAATACTCCTTCCTTCATGCAAAGGAAGCACATCCTCTACAGCAGAAGTAGCTCAGGGAACTTTTTCTACATTCCTGAAACAGGTCCAGCTACAAACTGCCAGATGCTGCTTTTCACCATCTCTCTCTGTGAAACATGATGGCACGTGAAAAGGGGGTACAAGTGGCATTTTAAAAGTTGAAAAATTCTCTTCCAATCTATTGGCTTAATTAGCATAACAAAAGAGCTGGAATACTAACGAGTTGATGGGCTCTACAGAAACCCTAAATCACACAAACAAATATCAACACAAAAATTGTTTTCATGGCATTAACATTGTTTGTCTCTGTTTAAAAAGCTCAGACCATGATGATCCATAATACAATAATCTACTTTAAACTCAGGGATGCTTTTGTGGAAGCAATAGCTCATAAATCGAACAAATTTATATACAGGGCATTTTACTGTTTTTGCTCTTTCCTGAGCTAAAGTCGCTGCAATTACACTGGGAAGTGTCATACTAGACCTGACTAGTACCTTTCTGAGCAACCTAAATATAACAACAGGTAGAAATACATACTTACAAGAAAATACGAGTTATGCTACAACAGCTGGAGAAAAGATACCACTGAAAAAAATTGTTTCTTAGCCTTTCATACATTATCCCTTCATGCACGTTGATCACATATCATACATCTGACTTTAAATAACATGCTTATAAGTGTTGTTGTTATATATATATAGAAACAAGACCTTTTTAGAGAAATTCTACCAAAACCTTAACATCACTGAGTTCTAGCAGGAAGTTCTACAGATGAATTGTGGACTGTGAATAAAAATATTTTAATAGATCGTTTTAAAATCAATTACATATCACTTGAATCAAATACTTTTAAACATTTCATTTGGCAATCTCCAAACCATTTTTGTTTCTACTAATCTTCCTTGATACCATGTTTATTACCTAATTAGAAATGAAGATAGACACAAGAGAATAGATGAAACACTTGCATAGAAGAAATAATTATTTTGAGTACATCTCTAGTCTGTGGCATACATGCCAGAACCCTATTTATATCATCACTGTACTCTGCACAAGCCTTTTGAACAAAGTGTCCAGAAGACACCAACATACTCTTTTAAACACTATCACTTCACTTAAGCACTAACAGCAGATGTTCACATTATTCCAACCATTGCCAACAGGCAATACTTTACACTTGTCAACAATTTATTTTGCTTGGTATGCTGCTGCTCATTCGTCTAGCTTTACTGTGTTCTGGAAGTTCCGGGTTGACTTTCCTAAATTTGACAGACCTAAGTAAATGTATATTATCAACACATTGTGCCATTTTCCCTTTCAGAGAAAACTTAAAAATACACGAACCTCATCTGAATACTTGAGGGCTCCCTGCTGTTAACCTTTTGCTGCACGGAAAGCACACTTCATTCCTTCTCGTCTGTCTCTAGCCAGGTCCTACCCCAGAAGACTACTTTCCCTTTCACCTCAGGACTATTTACTTTCCTAAATAGCTCCTTGTGAAGAACTCTAGCAAAGGCTTTCTGAGAGTCCAAATAAATATTGTGAATGTGCTGTACTTTACCCACATTGCCCTGTGAAACAATACTGATTATCTGCTGTGATAAGCTGTGTTAGCAAATACAATTTTCTGGGTCAGTGCTACTTTTAAGCACCTAAGACAGTAGCAGTTGTTCCCCATCTACTAGATACAATAATTAGGAGACCGATAAAAAGCAGCTGTGGGCAGTATCTCAAGCATTTACAGTACCATCCTCCCAAGAAACATGTTAAGAAGGAATTTCCAGCAGTGGAAATCTTTTCTGGCATTATATTTAGTTCTAGTTTGCAATAGCATATGTTTATATTAGGCTAGACATACTACAAGGCACTAAGGCTTTACAGTGTAAAGATACAGCTGTAATCTTCCTTCATATGCACTGGAATAAATCTAGAAAATTTTATTACCAAACTATCATTCTGTAGGGAAAATTCAGTGAACAGTTCTTTCAATTTCTCTTTGAAAATCAGTGAGATGAATATGAAAATCAAGACTTATTATGTTAAAAACTGTCATTCAGCAATGGGCGTAGAATTAAATTTGATTAGAGTCTTATTGATGCACAATGCAAAAGCATGTAAATGACAAATTAAAATCCATTTATTTTATGGTTGGCAAATAGAAGTGTACATAACAGTAGATGAAGACAGTGTGCAAGTATACAAGCACAGCCAGTATTCCGATAAAGGCATGTTTAGTTCAAGTAATGTCTGTCATTCTAACAATCCATGCATGAATGCCTTTATACTTGAGAAACAAGATGAGAAAAATAACATTTTATGTGTGTTTTGTTTATAAAACACAAGTATGAGATCAGTCACACTTTTGGCTATCCTATTAAGCTACCGTCTTACAAAACCTAACACTGTCTCATCTGCGATATTTTTCAAAGAAAAAAAAAAGTTTCTTTGCTCTCCTTAAACCATAAACAGAGAAAAAATAATTTGACACAAATATTCCAAGTAAATGTTTTTAAACACATCTTGCATGTATAAAAACAGGCCCCAAAGCCAATTAACAACAATTAAGTACCATTACGTGAAATCTCCAGATGATCTTCATGGCACTATAATCCAAACAGAAGTTAACCTTCTGAACGCTAATTTGCATACAAGATACAAACATACATGTTCAAAGCTAAGCTACCGAATCCAAACACAAGCACCTTGACTTCTACTCCAGAGATACCGTGCTGGGGTGAGGCATGTGGGGGAGGAGAGGACAGGCAATAAATCACCTAACTTCTCATGAGCAAATTCAAACCGACTATGAACAAGGTCTCTTATTCTCTGGCCATCCAGATTAGACACAGTATAATCCTGGTGGTATGAAGAGTTCATAAAACTGAATGATGTGATGCGATGGCCATTCTTAAAGTACAATTTGGATGACCTCTTCAATAGGTTGTGGATCTTTTTTTTTTTTTTTTTTTTTTTTTTTTTAAGACTCAGGTCCCCCAGTTTCTCTTTAGGTAGCTGAAACATGAATTTAAAGTTTAGCTCTGGTTTGAACTTTGTCCATAAATACCTTTTTGCCCTCAGTTCTATATAGTGTTCACTCTTAATGTACTTCAGATATTCGTTTACATTTAGAAAAGGCATAGCTTTTTAATATACAAAGACTACAATAATCCTATTGAGAAAGAAGCTTCAGAAAACTTGCTGTCTGGTGAAAAAGCAGAAAGAGTGCAGTTTTCATAGTCAATAAAATGCAATCCCTTATTTACAAAAACCCAGAGGCGTATCAGTCTTGAAGGTATAAACAGAGCAGAGGGTTTCTCTTTCCTTTTTGTATTATATTTAAGTAAACAAAATTTAAATGAAAAACCATTTCCAACTAGGTTACAGAAATCTCCATGTAATACAGAATATTGTTAGCTCATCTGCCTGCTATTGCCAGATCAAAGCTTAGATATATTTGGGTCCTTCCAGCCCCCTGGAAGGTTAAATATTCTCTTACATCTGTAATAAATCTGTTCTCTGCTTGCAAGTAAAATATTTCTTGCTTGTAAAAAAACATTTTTTGGTGAGAGGAAGAAGGGAATGTAACTGCTGTGAGAGTCCAAAACTTGCTGTGGCTCAAAATCTCATTCCATTACAGTTTTATGCATCTCACTGCCAAAATAAGACTAAATATTTTGTTGCATTATTTTCACTGGGATGCGTTATTGCTAGCAATTTTAAGATTGTTTTAGGAAATGATTCGGTCAAGTTTCTAGTGCAAAGCAGTATGGAAAAGCATTTATGCCTAATTGCTTGGAAGCTTACTCTTCACTAACTAGTCTGCATAATGACACGAACGTTCTCTTTCCTCACTAAAAATATTGCAGCTCCCACTTGTCCTTGTATTGCCTGCCCTGTAACTCTAAAGTGAAACTGGAATAGTGTAAATACACACACACACACACACATATATAATGCTATCAACAAGTAGCATGCCTCACAATGTTCCACAGCCTTCTGCAGATTTCAGTGCAAGTCTTCAGCCTCAGCATCTTCAACTACGCTTCAAATCGATCATGACAAACATATTACCTAAGGCTGACTCAGGAATGGATTTAAGCAGCTGGCTGAAATTTTATTAATGTGAGTCACCCACCCCCATAAGTGCAAATCCATAATAGAGCATGGACACTCATCAGTTTTACTGCAAAATTCATCTGGATACAGATACTTTGTAAAAGGAGCAGAGGATCCCCAGAGAAAGATTTATGCATGGTAAAACTTCATGTCTCCTTTCCCCAGCCTACCCACAGGCTCAAGGATAGGAAAGACATCAGCAAAAGTCAAACATGAAATGGTGAGAGCATTTCCCAGAAGAGGCACAAGAAAAACTAAAAGTACACGTGTTTCTGTTCAGACGCTGAGAAGGCTAAGGAACTGAGACGGGTAAACTTGAATACCTGTAAATGGATATGTTTCAAAGCACGTCAAAAATTTAGAAGAAAGAGAACAATTATTGGGACACTAGGTCCTGGGCATAAAGGATAAATAGGCAATAACTCTTGTCAGTAGAATAATCACGTGAAGACATCATGTTAAAAACAGCTTAGAATCAAATTAGAGATTGGTTAAACGTAGCAATAAATAATATAGAACCTCTGCAAATTGAATGTCCATGTCTCAATACAGGAAAAATGTATTATTAAGGACAATCTTCTATCTGTCGTTTGGCAACAGCTACCCTGTCATGCCCAGAGAAATTAGAATAATTGGTAGTAGAGGGAAAACAGCAATAGTTGAAGGGTTTAGTTACTTCAGACATGCTGTGAAGCCAAACGTAATCTTTAGATTGTACTTCATGGAGTAGCAGACAGAAAAGCCACTTAAAGAAAAACAATTTGTGACACGGTCAGATGCAGTGCTGAGGACCTCATTGAGAATATTACTATCAAGAGGACAGTCTGTAAGAGGGACGCTAACATATTCAGATGCAACATATCTGCTGCACAGACAAAAGCCCAAATCATCAACGCTATTAGCACTTGACTTTTAACAGGTGAGCTAAATAAAAATGTGAGCTTATTGAAAGAACACAAAATATCTAAAAGTAAGTACTGGAAGTAGCATGAAGGTTATGTTAGCACAGAATAGTAGAAGGTCTCACAGCAAGCATATAACACCCACTTGAAATAAACTTTTGAAACACTAACAACAAAAACCCTTTGTGTTTAAACAGGTTAAGAGAGGGTACAGCCATGTCAAAAAAGATCGTGACATACTTAAATCAGTATTAACAGAAAGAATCAAGGAGGACTATGCACAGAAGCTATGGCGATTCAAGGAAAAATGGATGGATCTTTCTGCATGTGCAGAAAACCTTTGGGAGGTTTCCCTAAATGAATCCTTCCCAAAGGATGAAGCAACTGCAAAACTGACTGAGAGTGATGTTACAGTAGAAGAGGTTGCAGAATAAATTGAAAAAGTGAACTGTAAAAACTCACCAGGATCAGCCAGAACTCACCCCAAAATTACAAGCAAATTCAAGGATAAATACACTAATCTCTGTGGCATGCCACCTAATGCTTTGAAACCACGGCAATATCAGAACAGGAGACAGCAAGTATGAAACTGGTGCTTACGAAGAAGCCTCGAACCCAAGTTGCTGGGGACCTGGACATGTAATGCCCATCTAAACTGAAACGTTAGGAGCAACAGCAAAAAGCCCAAATAACAGGAGAAAGGACAATCATTATATATAGACAAAGGGTTAATGAGACAGGTAAAGAAAAGTCATACCTCACAGCCCTGTTGCAACATTACCTAGGACTCCGAAAACAGATGAGAGAGCTTTACAACCATTTATTAAACATCTAGAAATTTATTAACAATTATACCCCTTGTGTAGATATTGTGTTAAATGTAAAATCAAAATTGTCACGCACAATAAAATCCAGCTTCCTAGATTCTCAATCCCATCTCTCTCAGGTGGGATTGACAGAAGTTAACAGAACTGGGCTCCAATGGGCACTTCTTTAAATACTGGCTTTTAACATTTTTGGTCATGGTTCTGCAACAAGGTTAGCTGCAGCCATTCCACTGACAGTACCTACAAGTCACTTCTGTTATTTCAGGGTAAAATTAATTCCTGGAGCGGTGTTATTTTGCTGGTTGAACACCATAATTATACAAATCCCGAGTTGCTAGTCAAGTTTAAAAGAGACGCATTGTTTTTCTTTCACCCTCACTGCTCCCTTACCTTCACGACTCTCTAAACCCTTATTCATCACACTCCAATAGGTACTTGATAGCTGACAGGATGGCAGACACCTAACACAAATAGACTTAGAAATTTTATGATGAGAAGGATAGCCAGCGCCCAGGCATTATGTATGGACTCGCCCTTGTCATCAGCAAAGGGAAGGCTGCACATCAGTGCTCGCTCCCAGGGAAGGCTGCAGGAGGAGCTGATAGAAGGGGGAAGAAGGGCAGGGGTGCACACAACTGAAGCTAGAGGCTGTGTGGGAGATGACCAGGCCTGTTAAAATACGCCCTTCTGCCTCTATTCACTCCTGCCCCTGCCTCCCCAAAAGCCAGCTGGTGTGCCCGATGCAGAGGGCCGCTGTTCTCCTAGTCCCCTTCAGGCCTCCCTGATGGCCCACGTAGGGAGCCCGGGGTCCATGACCTCGAAGCAAGCTCCTGCCCTTCGTACAGCACATCCCCACTGGAGAGCTTTTACAGAAATGAAAGAGCCAAGTTAAGGGAGAACAGAGAGGGGGAGTAAAATGGGAAGCAGGATAACGAAGATGAGAATCCAAGCACTTCTGGAGACAGAAAGGGATTAAAAGAAAAATAAAGATGACTGTAGTTCTGCAGTTTAAAGTAGCAGCGTTAAACACAGCACTGAAACACAGCTATGGTGGCTGTTTTCTGCTTTACCTTGTACCAGTTTCCTCTTTAGAAAGGCACTGCGTTAATCAAGGTATGGCACTAAAGCCTTAGAGATTCGCTAAAGCACTGCAGTTTTATAAATCTAAACAAAAGCTGTGCATAGCCTGTCATAAACACACACCTCAAAGGCAAAAAAAAAAAAAAAAAAAAAAGGACCTTTGAATCAGCTCTAAAAACAAGAGTGAAGAAAACAAGTCATTCTTTCCAAAACCAACCCTTCATAGCCACCACCTTCACTTTAATCACTGTTTCCTTGAACAAAGCCTTAGGAGGAATGAAACAAACTGATTTCAGACTAGTTTTAAAGTTACACCCTAAACACCCTAAACACCCAAAAGTTGTGCACCATGCTCAGGCTTGGAGAAATTCCTCCTGTCTGTGGGCACCTGGTCCTCCAGACTGCTCTCCCTCTGCACGCGCATTTTCTGCAGCAGTTTGCATCTCCTCCTGGCATAGAGCATCATCCCTGGCAAGCTGAGCTAGCTGAGCTGCCCGCTGTCTCAGTTGTGGATGAGATGGAGACTCTCAGCTCTTCTCCCCGCCATTCCTGCCCACAGGGGGAATAATCTCCCCATTTAGAGGCTGCTCAGGACACTGAAGGAACAGAAGGGCTTTCAGTTCCTGCCCAGGCGTGTTAGGCAGCTCATAATTAAACCTTCTGCTGCAAAGCTTTTAAATATTTTTCTATTAACTTCTACAAGGTACTTTTTAAGCAGCTCTATTAAATAGTTCCATTGTGATTTCTAGAAGAAATGTTAATTTAATATGCTATGCTAGTAGTTCGTCTCCTAACAATAGTAAGAGAAAAAGAAAAGCCTTTATAATACACAAGAGATTGGGATTTGGCAATTAAACCTTAATTTGGATTTGATTTAACAATGTGAGAATTCTGCCAGCATCGGCAACAGACTCTTCATATATTTGCATTAATGCACAGCCCATAAGCTACCAGTGCTTTGAGATCCTGAGCGCTCCAACACGGCCGTAGTTGCCAGATCAGCTGGTACATGGAAAAACCTTCCCTGGGTTCTAGATTCTCCGGTCAGCTTCACTGAATCAAAACAGAAGCACCTCCAAACTTGAACCTCAGAAGAGCTAACACATTGCACTTTGCGTTAATCAGAAGCATATGGCCTTCCAAGTAACACACAGCCCTCAGTGACTCAGCATGGCTGTTCTCTGAAGGAAGGAAGGGCAGCGCATTCAACAGTTCTTATGTGAAAACAAGAGTCTTTCAAAATACCGGGATGAACCTAATTCATCTGTTTGTCATGCTTCAAAAATTATTCATAATTTCAAAACGTAAAAAGGAATGATACTGCATCGCCTTTGAAGCAGACAGCATTACAGTTCCTGCCAACCATTTACATAAAGGGTCCCCGTGTTCGGGGTCTCTGAGCAAGCCAAACAATTAAGTACGAGTCTGTGGGAGAATTTTGCTCAGGAAGATGTTCTCATGAGGCTCATATTACATCATTACACCAGCATCATTTCAAAAAGGTGCATAATTTAAAGATTAGCTCAAAGTATATGTGCCCTGTCATTGACAAGGAGGAATTCATCATGCCTGCAGTGATCCTGAGAGGAGCCTGCCACACGGAAGCTCTGCACATAGATGGAATCAGCGTTTCATTGTAGCACTAGGACTACCCAACTTGTGCAGATTTTCCAGAACAGTCTTAAAATTAATTCCTTATTACCAGTCTAACAGCCCTGTCTACTTCCCATACATCTGAGTGATTACATTTTCCTGGCCTGAGTCTCAAGCTTATTATTTGGTATCATTTTATATCTCTATGCAAGCAAAAACTACTTGAGCAGTCAGGAAACAAGAGTTCTCTCACATGACTCTGCCATCTAATACCAGTAAAGGAACATCCCTGTTTTTTTTTTTTTTTAATTCAGAATTAAACATTAATAAATAAAAAGTATACTATGAATCAACAGAACTGAAAATAATATACAAATGAAAATGTTATTAATATGGCATTAGGTCCACACCCCAAAAATCAATGATCAGCAAATAAAGTTTAGAGCAAATGATTTGTTGTGATGGATTTGCTCAGGTCCTGAACTGGCCAGGGCTAATGTCTGCTTTAAACGTGTTATAAATCGCTACAAAGAAAAAGAAGGAAAAACAAAGCTTAAGGGCCAGACCATGGCCTTATATTGGCTAATGGCAATCAATGGAATTACCGATAACTCATATGAATAACTATTTTCCACGGGATGTCACTATTTATCTAGGTCTGAAAGAACAGAAGACTGAGAATATAATCGGAATAAATTATAAGCTTTAGGATAAGTAGAGCTCCTGCAAATTTAGGACTCTCCCTTCTGCCCAAAGAGCGCAGATGACAAACAATATTTCATACATGAGAGCCAAGACTCATTAGCCAGCAGGGCACTGTGCTGAAACAGTAGAAATCCCCAAGGATTTACAATTACTTGAAACTTCAAAGTGGTTCCCTTAGGTAACCCTTGCGAGGTCTATCACTTACCAGCAAGCAATGCCAGTGATTCCCTTGGTCTAGACTTCTTCCCATTTGTAATTAGAACCACAGGACAATGGTGAGGGGCTTTGACAGCATTTTTGTTCTGTTTAAGGATGAAAACAGAACATTTCAATTTTATTTTTTCCCCAGTGGCTGGGACACTGTTCCACACATAGCAGAAAATCAACTCTTAAGTCCCGAGTTCTGCCTAAGACAGAGCCAGATCTGGGGGTGATTTTTAGCTTTTATTAGATATGCTCTCAAATTAGGTAGAACTGGGAATTAAATTATCATCGCAGTCCCAAATCAGTATCTGAACTACCCAGTTACCCATGCTTTTTAAAACCATTTGTTTCACTCAATCCATCCAGCTGATGAAATGTTGTGATTTCAGCATGAAAAAAATAACCGCTTTTCTCAGCATTTTGGGGTTTTGTTCACTTGTTTGTTTTTAACTATCTCAGCTTCCAAAAGCAACTGCAGAAGCAAAACTACTCTCCAAGCCCTGTGATCACAGATGCACTTCTGGCTGTAAACTACCAGTGAAATGCAGAAGTGAATCCTTTATAGCAACAGAGTAGCTGTTAGGAGTCAGGAAACGAGGAAAAAAGTGCTGACGAGCGGTACCAGTGGCACTTGGAGCATCCCAGGGAAGCTCCAGGCTTCTGTGGGCAGGCAGGGCTGGGGGACAGAGCAGTGAGCCCTCAGCGTGCCTTTGCCACACAACTAGACCCTGCTGCTGACACAAGACAATCCATAGTCTACGTATCGTCTGCAAGGCCTTCAGGAAAATTAGCAGGCTAGGTAATGAGAGAGAAACCCTTATCAAGGAGAATTTGCTGATCTTTTCCTCCCCGGGCTGCAGCTTCTCAGTTGCTTTAAACTGACCTAATTACTGGCTGCTGCGAAAGAGGATGGGAAACAAAGTCTGGATTTTCTCTTCCTCCTTTGCGCTGGCACTAGACCCGGTACTGCGCACACAGAGCAGAATCTGGCGTTTCACACAGGGCACTGATTCAACTGAAAACTCTGTTTTGTTGCTGTTTTCAAAGTCTTGTCCAGTTCCTTTTAGGCTGGATCAGTTCCTGTCTTTGGCTCAGCCCAAGCGCCTCACAACCACGCTTAGGTTAAAGGGGGCAGGAAGCCACACGTGGGGAGAGCCCCGGCTCCATCTAGACACGGAAAACAGCCATGGTCCCAGGCAGCTCTCCTCCCTTTACAGCAACTCCCTGTGATTCTGAGCAAGTCCCAGGCACCGCGTCTTTATAAACGTCTCCATCCTGCTCAAATCGCTGAGGCGTCTTTCACAGCAGGCTACAAGACAGGAATCCTCCCTGTGCCTGAGAGACTGCAAACAAGACAATGTATGCAATGTTTAGCAGAGACAGATTTTAGACTTCCTACAACATGACACTGTTTAGCGAGGCGTCGGGGAAGAACATTTGGCTACGAATTTTCCATAAACAGCCAATTTGCAAAAAAAAATATGTTCAAGTTCTAGAAATCTCTTTTCTATTTTCAGTTATTTATCTCATTACTTTATATAAACCAACTTCATACTTCTGAGCTTTAATGCTGATTCCTGGGTGGTTTTGGCTAGACCACCACATTTCACAGATACAAACAGACAGAACTTAACTTCTGAGACAAACTAAAGGAGGAATCAAATGGCGGCAGCTCCAGCTCTGTGAATCAAGGCGCAATCATTCAAAAACAAAATAAAAATCTTTCTGTAAGCAGAGCTACCATTTATATTTCTTCGTAAACAATCAATTGATTTCTTTTCAGGACTTGCTCAGACAAACCATCTTTGAAGCTCCTCTTTGATGTTTCTCAATGGCACTAAATAGATTAAAGGACAGTCTTTTGGCAATTCTCTAGGCCCTTGTCCTTGTTTAACCACTAAGAAGTCTCTCTTTCTGGCTTATCTCTAGCTCCACACCTGACAAACTCTTCTTGCAGGGTTTTTTGTTAGTTTCCCCTCTCCATCTTTCTCATTCTGGCCTGGGAATGCTTTCTAAAGCAACCAACTGCTTTTGTAGATGACTCATAAAAAAACAACAAGGTCTTTGATGCAGCCATTGCTTGAAAATCTGTCTGTATTTCCAGCTCTTCTGGGACCCACTCCAAAATGTACCGAAAGTGATGGAAGTCTCTGGTACCTACAGCCAGAAATCCAGTCAAAGAAATCTGGTGAGGAGCTGAATTTACCTTTACTTACATAAAGGTAGGAATTCTTTATGTAAGGAAAGGTAATTCATAATAAATTCAGAGGTTGTTTTTTTTTTTTTTTCTAAATTGCTATATTTTAATTTCCAGAACTGTACATAGTATTTCAGATTCTATGAACATATACATAATCTATAATATATTTTAAGAGGTTAAAGTGTACATGCTCAAGGTATGAAAGATTTTAACCTTTTGTTGCTTCTGCTCATCTCATATATTACATCTTAGTATTTCTCAAAAATCAGGAAAGGCGACGCTAAAGAAAATGCTGTGAACAATTACCCTACTGCGACAAGAAATGTAGCATAATCAAAATAAAATCTCTTCTGGCAGAAGCAAAACCCATATTGAGAGTTTTTGGCAGTCCTGTAATATGTGAACAAGGTGAGAGGTACCAAGATGACACTTAATTTAGGGGTCTTGCTGAAACAACCTGGCTTCAGCCAAATATAATTTAGCTAAAGGACCTCTTCAAAAGCACGTCACAGTTCATCTCATATCCGGTAGACAGAGAGGAAGAGGAGGAAAAGGAAGCAGAGAGATTTTATCAAGCATTCTTGGAACTGAGAACACTGATGTAAATAGAAATCCAGGACAATTCCAGAAACAAAGATGTTATTGCAAAAAATCAGCATGAAACGTTCTTCATTGAAGCTAGCACTTAGCACATGGGTATAACTGCTAAATTCTTCCACTACTGTGCATCACAAATACTAATGAAATCTTAGAGGAACAGGACTACTTAGACGAAGCAAGACCCATACGACAAACTTTGACAAACATCTGTGATAGACCTGTCCTTAAAAATGGTGATCCCACCCTTCCTTTCATTTCAACAGCTCTTAGGATACTCTTTGTTGAACTCATTCATGAAATTGAGTATGTTCACTGCCAATCTATGAAAATGCCAAAAATCTTATTGATGTGTAGATAAATACTGAGAGCTCATCCTCACAGCAAAAAAAAATTAAGACCAATTTTGCACAGTTTACCTATTCGCTTCCTAAGCCATACATCTCTGAAGACTATGAGCTTCCTGGTATTTTCCAAGAATACCGAACTCAAAATATATGAGTTCTTTCTTGGCTCCCAGTTCCCATGAACACGCTGTAACAGCAGGTTTACTCAATACTTCAATACTTACAGTACATTACATAGCAGGAGAGACTACTTAAAGCTGTAGGCATAAACCACTTTATATACAAAACCTTTATTAAAGATGATTTTTCACTTGATTAATTCCAGGATAATTTAGCATAGCATGGTGAATAATGAAATAAAGAATAGCTCAAGGTTTAGTCTCATCAAAACTAGCTTCTCAGGCTTCACTGAGAACTAATGAGAAACTCATGAAAGAGAGTTTATTGAAATGGTTTTTGAGAGTTGACAAAATACATTCCCTAATACAGCTGCTTTACTGGAAAGTGAAATCACGTTATGTAAGAATAGAAGTAGTATTTTCCTACTATTCTTAAACACTGGGAATTATTCTTCCCCTTTTCATTATATATTAAAATAAAAGTTAAGCCAGTGACTCAAAGAAATCTAATGCTGTAAATATTGACCTCCATAGGTCTGAAATGATGGCTGGTACCACTGAATCCTTGAAACATGGTTGGAAGAAGTAAGTGGAAAAGTTTTGTAAACTACTGTAGAATTTTTTAGTGCTTTGTGCACGTTATGAAGTCTTAAAATGTCTGATAGCATAGACAAACGTGCCTGACAACAAACAAATTCTGTTCAAAACTAGCTAACACTGGAGAGCTGACTGATCTTCATTTGACATGATTATATAACCATGAATTAAGATAACAACCCTCGACCTTTCTAGTGTGAAACTCAGTGTGATAGCCTCCTTCTTGACCACAAATGACAATTTTATTTTTATTTTTTTCTTTTAGGTTTGGTTTTAATGTAATGCAACAATAGTTAAATATTTCTTCACCATTTCATTACCCGCATTAACATGCAGTGTGGAATATTCTATCTGTATATCTGTAGGAAACCCAGCTTTTAAAATGATAGTGAGTTGAAAGAGATAATTGGAATGAGATGAGTGAGCAATTCATTTGTTCCTTCTGCCTGAGGACAAAGCCATTTTTCTTCAATGGAAATTCTACTATGTGGGGAAACAACTTTCTGAGGGAGAACTGTTTTGCACATAAACAGGTGTTGAGGCCTAATTTAAAAAAGATAATGCAAAACAGTTAATTCCATTGACCTCTGTCAAAAAGAGTAAGAAGTATTCTTACAGAGCTTCAGCTTCACAGAAAACCAGAATTTCTAAAAAGGCTGAATGAGAAACCCTGGACTGCATGTGCAACAACATATTCCCCAGTGGAGTCCTCAGCAGACCACAAGTCCCCCGGGGAGGCTGGAAGTGATTACGCTGCTGCCAGCGGCTGTATAAACAAACGAAACCATGGCCATGTCTGTCCCTTTATCATGCAATAAAATTCAATGTTGTCATATTTTCTCAATTAGTAAATTCTCAATTAGTAGCCAAGTTCACAGAGTAATCTTTCCTATTTGAAGATGAAAGAAAATGAGTCATGCCTATTAGTACTGAAACTCAGGGACACGCATTCTGCTTCCCAAAGTTCATCCACATACAATGTTTATAACCCCACAAGAGGAAGACTAGCAAAATAAACCTCAAATATGTTTGGAAAGCATTTTGAATTTATGATGCAAGCAAGCTTTAAATATTACTGACTTTAAGTAGTACAAAACTGCATAGCATTAAGAAGTATTCATTGATAGAATACCAATTAAATACATAACCTGTCAAGCAGAAAAAATCCCCAATCCCATACTACACTAACACTAAATTTAATTGACTCTGGTGGTATCTTTGTTAAAAAATAAAAAAAAAAAATAGGGTAGAACCCAACGACAATTCAAGCTGCAAGTCTAGAGAAATAATCCTACTGCTATTTAGCAGATAAAACTGGTCTCAATCTGAAATAACTCTTAGGGAAGCTGATGAAAGACTTGCCAGCATTTTATCATGGGAATTGGATGGTGCCTGAGCTTCATTTCAGTGTCAGAGACCATTAGTCCTCTCTCTTTGTGATTTCAAATGGACCAGGAAACGGCTGTGGGGAAAGGAAAAGATAACAATTCTGATAAGCCAAGGAAAATAACTCAGTCTGAAAAGGTGCTTGCTATAGCAAATACTTCTGAAATTCTAAGATTCTCAGTCATACCTAACCAGAAGAATTTCCAGACATCTGAAATGCAGATCAGTGAAGCATTAGTGGCATCAAAACTACTTAATCCGTGGTTTACAAGTGCTGTGGAAATGGGTCACTACAATTTATTACGTATAGGATACTGTAACACTTGTTGTTTAATTACATTCCAGGAGAAATGCAGGTGAATGGGAACATCTTTATTTTTAAAATTCTGCCCCATTGTTCTAATTAGCTTGCACACTTGAATTTAGGAGGAAAAAGATTTTCAAGAAGAGCTGAAAATATAGCTGCTGGCAAATCTGGATAAGAAAGTACTCAGGAAGAATGATTATTTTAAAAATGGGATTGGAGAGAGAAAAGAACAGATACCAGATACCTTCATATAAGATAAGCAATTAACGTTAGCTCCAGGATATCTTATATAAAGCACAGGATGCCTAGCAGAATTTTACTCCAATCAGCCTAAGCTGATACACTGCATCCAGTTGCAGATAGTGCGTTTTAAGGAAAATAAAGGAAAAATGGATGAGAAAAGAAAAATCAAAAGGAATATTATTAACATTTCTTCTGGTGAGTTAAATTGGTTTACTTTGGAAAAAATGAGGAAAACAAGAGAGCAATTCCCCACTTGATAAAAATGTGTAGCAAAAGGAGTATTAATCAACATTATCAATAACAATAGACGGGAAAAAAAGAACAAATTTCATGAATTTTTAATGAAGATTTGGGTGGGGTAACAGAAAACGCTTTAACCTCCATTTGCAGTTTCCTCTGCATCTCCCTCTCAAAGCAATAGCATTTACTGCCTCTACCAGGATAAAGGCAGATCTGTACAAAGATCACATTGTAGTAAAAGCACTCTGTTAGGCACCGAGGCAAACAGAATTCATAGCGAAGTGCAAATTCCATTCGGTTTCGTCCATGCTTCCGCACTGCCAGATGTTGGCAAGGAATACATAAGCTTCTTACAAGCCACAAATAAAAAACACAATTGATCCGAGGTGCTACATGAATTTAACACTTCCTACATTAAGCTATCAAAATTATTAAGTAATGTAATAGATTGCATTTGTCACTGTATGTAGAAAAGCAAGCTTGGAAAACAAAATTTGCACATGACAAACCAAAGAGGCAAGAGTATATACGAGACAGAAGGGGGCTTGTCAACAGGCTAGCAAGAGCTGAAGTACGAGGTTCCAGGACCAAATAATAAAAGCTGATGTCCACTGCATTAAAGAATAAAATCAGCATGTATTCCAGAAAAAAAAAAAAAAAAATCTAAATCACTAAGTATAGAAACAGTGCCAACAAACTACAAATCATGTATTCAGCACAATGAGTAATAAAGATGCCTCAGAAATACAGGAAAAGAAGAAGTAGCCAGATATGATGTCATCAAGTTCATTTAAAATCTACCTAAAGCTAATTGTAACAGGCCAAACTCATTCCACCTTTCAGGATAAATCAAGCCTATGCATTAACCACATCACAGACTGTCCTTTACCCAGAGTACCCAGAAACACGATGAGGAGGTAACAGATTCTTTTACTTTCTTGCATCCCACTGAAACCAAGTATAAATTCCCTTTTTCAAGGGACTTCCTTCTCTGCAGAAATGGCAACATTCATTATTATTATTGGTTATTATTGTTGGACCAGATGATCTTGAAGGTCTTTTCCAATCTTAATGACTCTATGATTCTATATTTCAAGGTTTATCACCTTGAGTGTCTTGAAACCACGTTTTAATTCTACTTAAAAGATACAACTAGATTAAAAATAGGCCCCTGTACAAAAAATTTACCTTAATCTTATATTAGTTTTAAAACTTTAAAATACAGTCTTTATGCACCTGGCACTTTGTGTATGATGTTTGTCCTACAGAGCCTCTAAGCAGACTTCTACACAAACATTCCCGATCTGCTCAGAACTCACAGCATTGTACCCTACACTGCTACTGCCATCTTTATTCATTCTTACATGAGTAATGAAAAGGGTAGGAAAACAAATACAGGAAAAAAAAAAAAAAAATCCTGGTGGCAAAGAATGAAAATGCCTTCATAAAATCCTAAACTAAATGCAAACATTTTGCTTGAATAAAAGCTATCCTTCAAACAATATCCCTACAATTTGCACAGTAGAGTAATTATCTTGAAAAAACAAAGCCTATTGCATAGGAAAGGCACGTAAAGATGTCACATCCATTGGTCCTTCCCAACCAAACACCTGCTTTGTGTGGGCAACAGTACTGCCAAAACTGGTTTGACATTATTGTGAACATTCAGGGTACACCAATGAAGGGCACAGACAGCTCAGTTGGAGGCTGCTAATATGGCCTGGAATTTGGCCGCACGGAATGAACACAGCAGCAAGTGTTTAAGCATGCTAAGTTGGTTACTGATGACTATGTCCTCTTACTGTGCGTAAATACCAATGGCTGGAAGGAATCTGGCTTCCAGTAGATAAAATAGGATAGTATTTGGTACATGGCATGCACGTGGCACGTAGTTGTGAAGTCCAATTTGACAGCCCACACACAAAAGAGTTCTTACCAAAAACAAGCAAACAAACAATGTTTAACACATCAGGGAGTTCTGAGGTGCAACTAAAAGTGCATAAAGGGGAAATTCCCTTACCCTCCCCTCCCCTTTTACCCCCACATTTCCCCCCAGCAAAATCCCCAAGATTAAATAATATTTGCTTCCCATCTCCCCAGTATAAAGCATGGACTGAGGACATAGTGGGCAGCTTGTGTAGCTTGTGTAAAGGCAACTGATTATATCAGTTTAGTTTTCCCCACTCGTGCTCTTAAAAGCCGATATGAAATGCCATTTAGGGGTCTTGGTGAAATCCTGAAAGTTGCCAGCACTATGGAGCTGAAAAAATGGACAATATGAATATAAAATGTGATCAGTAATACCAAAACTGTGAAAGAAAATACAGATGGATTTTCAAAACAAGGCTTTCTAACAAGTGTATTTGATGAAATGAAATGCTAACAGGCAACATTTATCTGAATTAAGCAGACAGCCCAACTCATGCATGTGAATTTGATAGTTTTCAGGTCTTATATAGCATTCCATCCAGGTCTTCCACAGCTCAAAGGTCTTAGAAATGCTCTGAGAATAGTGTTTATTGTCATGCACGTGTGTATATTCTGCAGTGCCTCATAGCTATTCTTTCCCTGGACAATTAGGCAAATAGGGTTAGTAATTTATTTACTCTTTCTCAAGAGCAACCTCCAGCTCTCTACTTCATTCTACCATACACTGCAACTAGAACTGCAGTAGCTGCTTTATTTTCCATATTTGAAAACTTTCTTTTTTTATTCCTCACCCAAAGTTCTCACTTGCTATGCCAACAGCCCCAGGTCTTGCTATAACCAAACTCCACTCTACCCAATAAAGGCAAAAATGCATTTTTCAGTAGGAAACTGGCCCTCATCGGTCCTGTAGGACTCCATCCTGCACTAAACCAGAAGACAAGGGTGGGTGAGGTTAATCCCACTTCAGCTGCAACCGATGCTCTGCCAAATGCTATGAAAGAAACCTGGACTTGCAAGTGCACCTCTGACAGAACGGTGCTGAATTTGTGCAGGCTTCCTACCAAGGACAAAAGTCACAACAGCAGCTAGGCTTGTCTAATGCTATGCCTGAACAAAGCACTTCAGAGGGAAAAAAAGAAAGAAGCAAAAATAAATAAATAAATGAAAGACTGAGATGATCATGAATCAAAATCGTAGACCAAATCAGCATCCCAGTCTTTGTAAAGTCCCAGAGCTGAGCAGCTCTCCTAAGCAATATATCTATAAAACCTCTTGACTCCCCTCTAACTTAGCAGTCTGCTAGGAAGTTAGCTGAGAAAAAGTAACTTCTCAAGGTGAAGCCACCCTCGTCACAACTGATTCTGTCAGCACCGCTTGCTGAAGCATGTGCCAATATGCCAAAGGGGACCAACAAATTAGGTGTTTACAAAGTACAGCAAGTGCAAATTATTTTTTTGCAAGAGCCATCAAATAGCAGCTTTCCTCTTCACATTTGTTTCAAAACATGTGCTCTTTTCCCAACAGGTAACACAGATATTAGTCATTGCATAATCTGTTCTGCAGTACCAAGGCAACCTTAGCCAGATTGTGAGCAGACCTGAACTAAAAAATGATAGCTGCATACAGATTCTGCACACTGAAGTTTAGTGCTAATACAAACAAGCAGTATTAGGTGTTTTCCACGTGCATGAAACATATGCAGAAACCCACAAGGAGGCCAGGGGACATTACAAGACAGAAATCTCCCAAGATCCTTTCCATTTGAGGTGACAAAGTAGCTCCAACCACAAAAAAAAAAAAAAAAAAAAAAAAAAAAGCTTCTCTAAAGCCTCCAAAAGCAGATCATTCTCATGACAGGTGTATCTAGAGACTTTACAGCATCATCACTCAGTCACTGTGCCACATTCAGATGAGACCTGTGCTCAGACAACTCACAAGAGTTATGCTGCTCCCACCTGACCACTCCAAAATGGATTCAAACCAAACTGCCCTCTCAGATGCAATCACACAGCAGATGATAACGGCCTCCGCAGTTGCCACCTACTGTCTGCTGACACAGACTAAGCATCTAGCTACCACGTTTTGAGACACCCTGTCCTCAAAGATGAGGTTTGCTGTACGTTTCTAACTATGCTACATAAAACCTGATTTAGGAAATGCACTGTTATCTGCCTACCCTGTTACAGGTAGCCACCATCCCCTTTGCGTTTCTTACACAATTCATTGCTTCTGACTTCTGAAAAATAAACATGTATATTAAAATTGTCTTTTCCTGCATTTACACAGTACCCTTCTCTTTAACTTTATCAGGCATTTATCACATTTCTAGCTGCAAGTTACCTAGGGAAGGCCTCTTCTGCTGCCATTATTATTCCCGAGGAGTTCCATCAATTCTAATGGCATCATTTAATAAGATGCTACCCAACATGAGAAAGAATGGATGAATCAAGCTCCCAGTAAGGTATCTGCCTCATTTCAGCTAGAATTATGCTTCTGCTAACCACATTCACATTACATGGTAATTTTCTCCCAACTTTCCCCTGTGCTAGCTTTTCAAGTGGTTCTTAATTAACTCTGTTTTATTTATGAAAGCATATTTTGCTAGACTTTCCCCAAGAGCTTTAGTAAACAGCTGTATGAAACTTGTCTTTACTTATCTCCTGTAATGCTCTCAAAAAGGCTGGGAGAAGGGAGTAATATATAGAGGAGCAGAGCTGTTCGGTTTGAAGGTTTCTGCTGCTTTTAGTCTGTCTCTTAAGCACTATTTCCTTAGGAAATTTTGTTTTGGAATGTATGTGCACATGTCAATCTGTGTCCTTTCTTCTTCCTTTTTAACCAGTTAATCTATTTGGGCCTAATTTAGTAGATGACATAGCTCTTAAAAATAGTTCTTATGGATTCTGTGAAAATAAGGAGCAAAATACAGAGAGTGTGTACAAATGTTCGTATTGAAGGAAAGATGCAGTGGACCATTCAGCTCATTAGATGCACCAGAACTGAAACCTGTCCCTCCAAGGCAGGAAAAGCTTCCATCAGCTCTGAACACCCGGTAATGCTGTGCTTTCCACCAATACCAATCAGTGGCAGTTGCTAAGTTTGCAAAAAGAATAATTGTTAATTGCCTTGAAAGTACACATTTGGATGGATGCCCATCACTCTAAAGAAAAATGGGTTTCTCTGGTACTGAAAAAATGAGTACTCTGCTGGGTAAGAGAGCTGAAGCATCGTGAACCTCCTTTTAGTTTTCTGAGCTGTACATTTAAAAAGCACAGTGAACGTTACTAAATGTATCCAGTCACCCTGTAAACCAGATGTTGGTGAAATGTGCTGGTAAGTGAGGGAGGCTTCACCATGAGGAGTTACTTTTTCTCAGCTAACTTCCTAGCAGAGCAGACTGCTAAGTAGAGGGGAGTCAAGACGTTTATAGATTGATTTCTTAGAAGAGCTGTTCTGCCCAATATAGCGACTGGTAAATGACCTTTTTTATTTTTTAGGAAAAAAATCTACATACTGTTTTTATTCAACAAATCTCATACACAGATTTGGGACTTGAAAATTAAAAGTGAATGTGCATTTACTTTTCAGGCCAAACAAATCTTGCAGACTTCTCTGGAGTTTTCAACTTTTTGATGGATATGAATCTGAGAACTGACAGTCCATCTGAAGGACGGTCCACCAAAAATAACTGAAGTACAGTAAAAGTGGAAGAAGAAACGACATTAAGCCATAGACAAAACTTTGCTCTAGTTACATCTGGGTAAGGAGATGTGGTTCCGTATCATATGCACCAGCATGGCTCCTGTCCTGTCAGGTTTTAGCCAGCTAGACTGTTCTTTGCCTGTATCTTTTTAACACATAGGTGATGTGTATTTCAAAAGACAGAGGAAGGCACAATTTGTGTCATTAGAAATGTCAGTTCTACAGTGCAGTCAAATGTGAGGCTTAAAAACTCTGCCACTGAATTTCTACAATGCTTGCCATTAAAGCACTTAGAAATTAAATTAAAATTAAATTGCTAAAAAAAATGAGCTGTGAAAATTGAACAAAATGTATTAATGAATTAAAAACTTTAAATGTGCTGTCTAAAAGTGAAACGCTAGCTTTCACATCACTGTAAAAAGCTACTTTTCAAATCCTAATTATGACCACCTTTTTTATCATAACAACAAATGACATTTAGCTCAATTGTTAAATGTCAATAACCAACCTTCGTTACCTAGATGCAAAAAAAGAATTAGAAAAGTTACTAAACCTATTTTTAAAAAATAAAAAATAAAAAAATAAAGAAAAAAACACCTTGCACAAGGTCAGAAGGGCTTTGTCACTACATATAGTGACAAAGGAAAAAAAAAAAGCATAAGGAAAAATTAAAAGTATTTTGAGTCTATGCTCAAATATTAGTGAGAGAAGAAAGCATTAAGTACTTAAATCCTAGGAGTGGGTGCACAAATATGGTTATCACCACAAGCAAACAACTGGCTTAGCTAAACACTTATTTTTCTAAACATGAAACCTCAGTCAGAAATCACATTTAGATCGAAAAATGGTGAGGAAATCAAAAAATCATTAAGAGACTATTCTAATATTTTCAGATTTCAATCAGCCTAATTTGTCTTTCATGCCTACAATTTTTTTCATTTTTCTCGTATTTGTGGACAGTCGAGGTTGTATATTCAATCTACAGCCCTTCTCTGCATCTGTGCTAGCACGTCAAACAACACAAATGTCTTGACCTCCTATGATTTCATGAATCAGAAGTTTTCAAATTCTTAGCTTATGAATCTCTAAAAAAATGGCAAAATCTAGGCACAGATTGAAAATTACTCCTGTGATTTCCAAAGTTTTGGGAAAGTTCTTTGCTTCAATTTCCCCCTCTATAAAATGGAGTATTAACACTTACAAACTTTGAAGCGTATGCTGAACATTAAGTTGTACTTGTAAACCACCCTGAAGGCAAAAAAAAACAATATATGAAGGCTACACATCGTCCCCATCATCAGAAATTCATGGTGTATCATTTCCTCCTCCGTATATATGAAGGCAGGAAATTATCTTTCCTAGGAGATTGATGGCACCTGGAAATTGTAGGCAGCCACCCTCTAAATTACTGTTCATGAGTCACCAATACTTTGAAGTATCAGCGTGCCTTGCTCAGTGTGACTGTATTGACTCTAGCGTATATTGCCAGACGTGTATTAGAGATGTTTGTAAGAGGAGAATTGATACTGAAGACTACTTGTAAGTAGTACATACAACAGCTGGATTCAGTGCTGGAAGAGATGTATTTGCCTTATTTCAGTACTTCGATCCCAAAACAGGTATTTTAGATCATGTGACAGAGAAGAAGTTCTGCTGATTTTTAACTCTACCACCACCATCATAGCTGGATCCAGACCTAAACTCAGCCCAATTACATCTATGCTGCATACACCTGTCCGTTACTTTTTCCCCCCATACAACATTACCAATAACTGCCCTTGTAAAAAGAACCTGAGAAACACAACTTACATTCAAGGTACCCCAACGTGTACAATAAGGAACTGCACTGGCCAAAGACCTTTAATCAAAATCAAATTTAGATTAAGTAGAACTATTTCTGTCTCTTTCAAAAGATTCGCAGCCTAACCTCAGCAAGTTTAAATTAAGATAGCTTCCTTGATATTAGTGGAGCTCTGCTGCTTAACAAGGGATGAAAAAAGGTTCTTTAAATTCTTAGAAATAACTAAAGCACCACTAGAGGTATTTGACAATCAATCTCCACTGAAATTCCATTCTTCAAAGCTTCATCTTCTGATGGTCTGCATCCACTGGTCTTTGTAGGAAGCAATTTCACTCTGTTAATTCTATGACAGTCATGGTACAAGGACATGATCCGTTTGGTTTTGATCTTGCATAAATGAAATAATATTGAGCTATGTTCTGCGTAGCATTGAAGAGATGAGAAAACTACATGAGAGTACTCAAGCCATCTTGGCATCAACCCTGTCCACCCAAATTCCCAGCTATTACTTTGGAATCCATCATGAGGAAATCACATATTCACCCAAAGAACCTTTAGCTAAAAATAATTCTTGTTCACAAGCTCCAAATGTGGTTTTATGAATCTTAGAAACAGCAAACAAAAATAGAAACAAAAAAATCTGTATTTTTTTTGCCATCCCACTTGCACAGTGTCTCCCATCTTAGTTTTTTTTAGCACTGAACTCCTGCACTTTGACTTCAAGGGATTCAACTGCTAGAACATACCTTCTTTTGAATGTGTGAAGTCTAACAATATTTTATGTATTGAAAAACTGTTTCATTCACTTCTTCTAGACAGCAAACCCTGCTCTTGCAGTCTTTCTTCACAGGTATTATTTTCTAAGCCTCCTATCATTATTACTTCTCCAACTTGTCTATATCCTAAAAGCGATGCCAAAAGCCAGCACAATATATCTCATTTTCTTAACTTAGCAGTGCCCAGACTGCACTTACCCTAAAAGTATGAATGTTACGTTTGAATGTATCTGCTACCTCTGTAAATATATAACTGTCTTTCATCTCTTGAGATCTTCCCCACATACAATGGTGAGAAGAGTTAATTATATGTTACTTAAAAAAAAAAAAAAAGAATTTAAGTCTTGATGTCTTGAATGTTGAAAAAGACTGAAAATAAGTGCCAGCAAAAATTCAAAAATAAAAGTTAAAAAAATTATAAATGGATTAATTCCTAATCTCCATTTTCCCAAATTGATACTGTGATTTTGGATAATAACATTGATGACTTCTGAACATTTCCCAGTTTTGAAAAATTGCCAGTGCTTCACATATTCACCCATATGAAATGCTGCCAGCCAGCCATTGTCAGATTGCACCATGTCAAATAACACAGCAACTGCACAGATGCAAATACTGTGATGCAGTCTGGTTTTTTACTGTTTACTAGAATTTGGGAAAAGATTTCAGAGCAATACAGTTTAGCTCATTTGCATAAAAGCAGAAGATTATACTTCCATATTTAAACAAAATTTATACTTATATAATAAGACAGCTCAAACCAGATTTTAGCTTATCTTCGGTGACAAATGTAGTGATAAGAAAGCAAATGGAGCCATATAACCTCACAGAGGACAACTGTGGAGCAAAAAGCACCCCTGAAAATTCTTTTCTCTCTGCTGCATTTAGGACAGCAAGGCATCTGCTGGCCTGGTGCTCTCTCAGCACTAGAGTGAGAGAAAACATAGTTAACTCAGGCCTTGCTATGGATTTTATAATCTGATTCTTAACAGCACTTTGCGCTTCCCGATTCCAAAGGAATCACACAACTCATTTAAAACTATTCTAGACTAGTTTTTCAGTCTTACAAATCATGATTGAAATTGGGAACAATACTCTGGAATAACTGAGGCTGAATATCTCATTTGGATTAAGTTCTTTTGGTCTGTAAGTGAAGGTTTCACTCTCTAAGACCTCTTACAATGAAAAACAGCTCAAGGTCAAAGAAAACATTTTCCAAAGTTACTTTCATTGTGAACAAAAGGTATGTGAAACTCTTCTTCAGCATATAAAGTTCTTCAATTTAACATTGATTTTGTCTCAATAATTTTAGGGGTGACATGAAAAAAGTAATCTAAGCCAGTAGAAGGTACGTTGAATCATGCCAGCAGAAGCTGAAGGCTCACAACACTTATGAAGAGCATGAGGTGAAAAAAACCTGTCTTTCCATCTAATTTACATTGTATAAAAACAGGTGCAAAGTTGGTCCCAGTAAGTTTTTTCTTCAGTTATGCCTGTTTGCAAGAGTAATAAAGATCTAAAACATCATGACAGGCAACTCATCATAAAAATACTGCAAAGAAAGGAAAGAGACATCTAATTCTTAAGCTATCACAGAGAAACATAACCTTAATTTCTACCGGGGGGGGAAATGCAAAATATTCTTGAGGGGACTCTGAAGTCCCAATTCACTTAGTTTTATTTTCACACGTCCATCCAATGTAAATACCAAAAACCCTTTAGAGGGAGTCTTAAGTTGCCAGGCTCTCCCTCCTATGGAATACCTCCTGCTTTGGATGGAAAGTACCATTCTTCAGCACTGTCCATTCTCCAATTTAAAGCTCCCTGGCTGGAAAATATTTTGTTGTTCATTTACTCTGGCCAAAAACGATTGTGGAGATAACCTGAATTTGTATGCATCCAAAATCCTACGAGTCCCGTATCTCATACCTTCAGTACCTAAGGTCCGGGGAAGAACATCGATGGGTGAATATTTGAGTTGGGTGGTTCTCAGCAAAATTATATACCTGTCAGGAGAAGAAATCAGATGTGGACAAATGTCTGTTATCAATAACCTTTTGCTGCTGCTGTTGAGGTGCCAGATCTCAGGAATCCTCCTGAAATATCCTTCCTGCTCACTTAGGCAAGGCAGGATGACCTGGCAGAAATGCTTTTTCTCCCTCATGAACAGCCCCTGAATGTGGTAATTTTTCATTAGCTTTTTTTACACTAACAGATTCACTGAAGGGAAAAATCCACTGATCTTACTGTACCTTTGTTTGCAGTAAAACCACCACCTTTGACTAACTTTGAAATCATTATGAGATTGAGTAGGTATTTTACAGTATTTCCTTACAATAAAAATCTGCAAGTGGGTGTCACAGCCTCCTGAATAAAACACCGTGCTGATAAAAGAAGTTAAACCCTAAGGAAGTAGCTAATAATGGGCCAAATCTTCCAATGATGTAAATCTCATCAGTGAAATTTTTCTCTGGCATAAAACTTGGCCCTACGGATTTAATAATGTATCAGAAGTCTGTTTCAGCATTTTTGTGGGGTCACAAATTGGAGCTCACCAGGTTTCTGCCTCATGGCAGTAGGTGGCAGCCAAAAAACTCATCTGAGTATTTGAAAATTAACTTCAATCCTCTCCATGCACTCCCAGTACGCTGCCTTCTCTCCCTGCTGTTAGAAGCAATGCTTCTGGTGGGGGACACAGCTACCAGGTGAAAAAGGGAATGGCTAAAGTCAGCAACAATAGGATGTGTTTAAGATACGATTATGTGTTAAATGCTTAGGCTTATGTCACATATCTCTCTAATACTTCATTGGTTGAGTATTTTTATATGGGAAAGATGGTTGTTACATATGTCTAAATGTATTACAGCTTGCTTGTGTTGGGGACATGATGGGGACTTCTAATAGGATACAAATATTTCTATTTTTCTTTCAGAATCTTATTATCCCATACAACACGTGAAGTGCTTTGTCTCTATTAAGTAAAACTAATCAGATACATAGCTTCTTCCACTCATTTTCATAATGAATGTTATACAGGAAGCTCAAACTGCCCATAAGGGAGTTTCTTACCAACTGAACACAGAATAGGAGGTGCAGAGGACAAAAAGAAGAAAGTATAGTTCGTGCCCACTTGGTATGATCTGATTGACAATTAAAATGAACTGCTAGACTGAGCCAGCTTTAGGGATATCCAGTTTCATCATTTCTTGATTATATGTTAATTGCAGGATAAAACAGCGTAGCGACATGATGTTTAGACCATTGTACCAGATACCTGATGAATAAGAGACAGGCAAGGGAGCATCATTTATCTAAACATGTATGTGCTCATCTGGACCAACCCAGAAGTTACATACACCGACATATTGTCAACTTTCCATCTGATTTTTAGTTTATAATGCTTACTTCTGAAATTAATGGGAAAAGCCACAGAATACCATGCCAATTCCACATTTAGTCATGTTTCTCAAATAAATCCAGCCTCCTGTGTTCTACATGCAAATATAAAGTTCTTTTGTAAAAGTTTGTAAGAGGTTTCTACTTAAAAAAAAAAAAGAACACTTCCTCAGAAACGTAACATTAATAGCAGCACTTCAAACACAAAGCTGACCAGAATTCTTTCACTTACAATCACATTCATGATCATCAGGTGTCCACTAGTTTCCTGATCTCAAGAGAAGCCTGCTGAAAATGACTCCTTACTACTACTTTCTCTCATTCTGTAGACACCACCTCCAAATCAGTGAAACTCATGCCCATTGAATTGTTAGGTGAAATTGGCACAATGGTGCCCAATGAGTGATTTTAAAACTCAGAGAATGGGGACAACAGGAAGGCTTCCAGCTGGAAGTATATTTCTAGGTGCTATTTACAGTTCACCATAATCAAGAGTAGCCTTAAAACTGCAAAGCAGTTCTGGAAGTGATGGGCGCCCCTAGAAGCTGTGACATTTGCTGCAGGTGGGATAAGTCCTTTCCACTCATACAGTCACATGTTCCTGAAAAGAAGAAACAAAGAAATAATGATGCAAAACATTCCAAACACAGGCGCCTAATGTTAGATTGCTTAGATGTGGCCTCTAACAAAAAGAATGATACCCATGGGATTTAAAACTGGCTCTTACGCAGTTGGATTTTACGAGCTTTCAAAGATCTACCAACTCTCTGCCAGCTCGCTTTCTTTTTTCTGACACTGACCTTTGCCAGTGTGCCACACATTATATATATATATATATATATTTTATATAACTGCACATTATAATGTGATCGTAATCTTGTGTTCCCCGTAACTGACCAATAAGTATACATAAGGTTTTTCCTCACTACTTCTATATTTCATCTCTGAAACTTCTTCCACTGAAAGACACTACTACTCTGTGTGAAGGCTCCAAATCAGACTGTGACAAACACCTGCCCTACTGCCTGGGAAATGTATTCGTTTTGATCAAGAAACGAAGATTAGCGATGAGAGTTCTGTGACTGATTAGGAGCAAGTTAAAAGAGAAGGAAAAATTTAGTGTTTGAAAAGAAAGTAAAGGCTTGGTGAGAGATTATAAATGGCTTATCTCTATTTTCATTTACCATCTTAGCACAAGAAAGTAAAATTATGCTAATGAAATTTGCTGACACACAAATTTATGAAGCATCATCAATAGAGGTGGATTGGAACTTTATATTGAAAGAGAGATGTCAGGGAAGACTGCAGTAGTAGGAAGAAGATTAAAATTGATGGGAGAAACTACAAAGTCATGCATTAGAAGATGAAATATTTCGTGCTGTAAAGAATGTGCTCATCCCACTGGAAATAAAAGCAGAAAAAAAAAATAAATGAGTATGTTCATCAATTCCAGCCTTTATACAAAGCAGTAACACAGTATGGCTGTGAGAAAAAGTGAATCTGATCCTAAATATGTCAAATGAGTCATTTTCAGTATAGAAAAGGAGGTATTAATGTTACTTTAACAGACACAGATAAGGACTTCTCTTGGTTAATACCTAATTCTGCCCAGTTATATTTAAGGAAGAGATTCAAAGTGAATCTCTGTTGTAGACAAGAACCTGTATAATGATCACTGGGATAGATGAAAGGAAATGTCTAGTTCAGCTCTTTTTAGTGCACAAAAATTAAGGAAAAGGCAGGAAAACATGCATATAGCAGTGAATAAAGCCCAGAGAGAAAGAAAATTAACTTAAACTCAAAAGGCAGTGAAATGTGTTTACACTGACACTAATAATTTGAAAAGAAATGAAAGAATTTGTAACTTTAGGGAAATGTATTTCTAGAACAAAAATAGTAAAAGGGAAGGGGAAAATTGGGTTTTGATGATGACCTTATGCAGCAAAAAGGAAAGCTTGATTTACAACAAACCGTTATGTAGTACAGAACCCTTCCTGAGAGCTGCCTCCTGCTCTGTATCAACACAGCCTTGATGGGATTGCATGGAGGTCTCTGAGCTTATGACAAGAATGCAGACTGTCTTCTGTTAGCAATTCCTGCATGTCTGAGCACAAAGGGAATGAAGGAGTACCAGGAAATGAATGATGAGAACATCTGGAAAATGGCTGATTCATTCCAACGCACTGCAATTTTGAACAAACCTCTTTAAAAACTATCAGCGTAAACTTCTGTGCTAGTAAAAAGCAGTTCTAGAGTTCGTTTTTATGGGACTTAAAACCAGGATTCACCATAGTGTCTTTCCACGAGTCTTTGTCGTAGGGTTTTTTCCCTAGGGTATATTTGATAGTATCTCACAACTGTACTGTGTTGTGTTCAGACTATCCACCTTCCCCAGGTTTGCCTGACTAACTCAAGTTCATATAAAACAGCATCTCTGGTTAAAATACTTCACATTATGGGTAACCTCAATACTCTGGCAAATGCTACACCAAGTTCAGTTTTAATAAATGCAAGCAATGTTTACTGAGCTATTTTTAAGGCATCTGTCCTAGGATTTCAGAAGCAGAGCTTTTGGCCATATCACAAGATTTGATCAAACAACTACCAATAGGTATATAAACAGACCTTTTCCTCGCCTCTCAAAGATCTCCTTTTAACAGGAGGAAAAAAAAGGTTACTAACAAAAGGAGCAGAGCTGCTGCTAGAGAAGCTAGCAATCTTGTAATCTTGTTAGAGTCCTCCTTGGAGACACTGCCTTTTGACACACACCAGTTGTACATTCCCTTTTGGGCACACAATGCTTAAGGTCACAGTTTTGGTTTCAACAGTGAATCCTCTGTTACAAAAAGAGTCAGAAAAAAAATTGATGGCACCATTCTATTCATTTACCAAAACCCTTAATAAAGATGGAAGGCGCCCCAGCTGCTTTCTGGAACATTTCTGTGTTGTCCCTGAAATATTCTCAGTATAAAATGTACTTCTATTCTCAGGGATTTTAGGAGATGAATGACAAGCCTTGATCATTAAAATATTCCTGAGGCAATGCAGATGTCAAATATCACACCCTTGAATGCTGTAACACTTCTCTAGGTAATTTTAGGATTATACAGAAGCCTGGAAGCAGGGGAACTGATGACCTTTCTGACTTAGGTGACTTTTAATCTCTATTGTTTACAGATAATTGTGTAGCTTTCAGGCAGATCATAGCAAATTTTTAAGACAGGTAAGATGCTCCTGTGTGAAAACAATGTCAGCCGAGAGGGATGGGAATCGTGACACTTACCCATTAGCAGCAATATAGCTATTTTGCATTATCTGTAGCTCCTACCACCTTTTATCTGTGCTGACCTTACACCTGTTGAGAGGTTGTCATCCCTCTTTTAATTTAACTGTAAACGTAAACTCCCGTATGGGTTGTGGAAAAACAATCTCAGTATGTCTGACAAACTCCACAGTTTAACTGGTGGGGAATTTCCACCTTCAGCATTTGACCACACACATCTCTCAGTCTGTCTACACCAGCATTTCAGACTGATGAGACAAGCACTTCGGGAGCCAAACTCCTTATCACATTTTGGCTGGCACTGCGTCTCAAATCAAAGAAACTGCACTCCTTTTGCATGAAACTAAATGGGAGGATGTGCTCCAGGAATGCTTCCAATGCTTGCAAGTACTCAATCTACAATATCAGACGTGGTCTGAAAGGAAATACGCAGATTGCAGACTCTGGGTCCTCCTCACCAACTGTTCTCTCTACACATCTGCCCCTGTGCACTTGCTGATCTGGATGTAGCTCATATTTTCTCACTAAACTCCTCTAACAAAAGCATGACTGGCCTGAAACCACAGTCCTTAGCCTTGGCAGCTCTTTAAGCAATAGCTGGACTTAAGTGAAGTCAATAATTGTCTTTATCTTTCATTAGGAAAAAAATCAATTACTTTACCATATTGTGAGACTTCTATCAAGACGAGGGCAACCTAGATCAACATTAAAGAATAGAAAGAAAAATGACGTTGCATTCACCAGAGGTAGAAGCCCTGATATGCAGGAGCTTCTCTCCCCATGAAAGAGGCCTACATTTTCAAAATATCCTGTGAGTGCCAGGACATTTTATAAAAGCAATATGCCGATCTTGAATTCTTTTCCCTTTTCCACAGCAGGTGTGATGAGTAGTACGAGAAGCTATGAAATCAGGTTACATTAATATTTTAAAAAATAATCAACATTTGAATGAACAAAATTAAATTACTATCTTCACATCAAAAAAGATACATAAATATCACCTAATCATAAGTTCCAAAGTTTTAATTTGGCAAATTAAGGAAAGCTGTTCTGTTTTATGTTGCATCCATTTCAAATTTTTAAAAAATAATAATAATAAATCTGCATTGATTAGATAATATAAATACAGAAAAAAACTCATTTTTTCTTTAAATTAGGAAAACGAATTACTTGACCTATTTTTTTTTTTTTTTTCCAGAACATTGCCACTGCAATTTTTAACACGTTCTTAACAAAAATAAAAAAAATAAAACAAACCGCTTTCCCTTCCCATTTTTATGCAATGTTTCTCCTTAAAATAATTCCAGGCTGGTATAAATGGAAGTCAGCAGTGTTACGGTGAAAACATTACACTGCTACAAAAAGCAATGAAAATGGAGACTGTGGCAGAATGGCATCCCTGCCAGTCTGAGGAGATGACTTGACACTAGTCACTGGCCATGAGTGTCTTTGGGGATGGCACCATGATGACAGCAACACAATTTCATTGCAGTTCTATTAAGGCCATAATACTCTGAAAATTTAATTTGATTGTTTGGCATCTAAATAAATTATTCACACAGGACCAGCTGGAAACTAATCAAGCATTGACTCAGCAGCACTTACTCACCAGTGCCATAAAATGAAAAATAACAACTTTCAAAGGAGATGAGGTATGAGAAGAAGGGAAAGGTAACGAGCAAATTATTTGTTTTGCAACTGCTGTGAGAGACCTCTCTAACAAACAGATTCTGCATCCATCACAATTACTAATAGGCACAACCCCAAAATGTGTTTATTTTGCTGTCATTTGAATTCTGAGCTCACTTGCAGATCCCAAGCACTGTTCCTGAAACATTACAATATAAATCACGTCGCCCAAGAATTTGAGACATAAGATATTCAGATGTAGCTACAAATTTTGCAGTTCATGTCTACTTCCAATCTTAAATAAACCATCACTCTATCATCCTGAAAACACAGTTTCAGGAGCCAGGTTATTCTAACCCTCATCATAATATTTAGACCACGAGCATAACTCCTTTTGTCAAGTATCCATCTTGGGGACAGGGAGAGAAGGAAGTAACTCAATCAAGTAAGAAACATATTTACCTATTATATAACGCTATTAACCAACAAAAAGCTCTTCAAGCAAGGATTTAGCATGTTCTTATCCACACAATGCACCATTTTGTTTTCCAACCTTCCTGATGATAGCAGTATGAGGTAAATTTTGGTAAAGCTGTGAAATTTATAAAAAAAAAAAATACCACCAAGATGGTTTTTAAGGGCCAAACAGGATTACTTACATGGATAAAGTGAGGAGAGAAGTCTCCTGATCTCTGTCTACCTGATTTTGGACAATAAAGCTATTGCAGAAGATCCTACTGCCGGTATGAACACTTGTGTTTTCTCATCTCACCTTTCCCAGCACGCTTCTTGTCCTTCTTTGGCATTAATTGCCAAGAGCCATGGACTAGATAAACAGGATTTCAGTGTGATGCATTACCCAGGAATGTGTGATAAATTAAACTGCTGTGCTTCTCAA
The DNA here is from genome assembly GCA_011076525.1 of Nettapus auritus. Taxonomy (NCBI): domain Eukaryota; kingdom Metazoa; phylum Chordata; class Aves; order Anseriformes; family Anatidae; genus Nettapus; species Nettapus auritus. Next base: position 4,545,223 of record CM021770.1, on the reverse strand, counting down.
ACTCACCTTCTCCTCAAAAGGCATATTTCACTCTTAAAAGCTTAACTGGTCTCTTTTTAAGAGCATCTTTCTTTTTTCCCTAAAGGATTTTTTCAGACTTTGTCACTGCTTTAATTTTGTGTTAGACTTTACACATTTGGTTCTTTCTTCCTTCAAAAAAGAGAAATGCAAAAGCCATAATGTTCTGTGTTTGTGTCCACACACTCACAAATTTATAGCAACTGCTTTACAGCTCTAGTTTTATGAGAAAATTGCAACAGAAATGATGGTTTTACTAGATGAGAGAAAAAAAAGATTTTTAGGCATGAAAGAGAAGACCTCAGAATTGTAAGGACTACTCTTACAACATAAGGAATGATTTTGGCATGTATACATGCATACTATCACGACAGGTATGTTTTTCCCTAACTGTCCTATGCTGAAAAATGCTGCTGCTTAGTATGACAATCTGCCAGCACTGATGAAAGGTCGGGTTTGAGAGTGTTACATTCAGTCCGTAATACTTAAGAAGCTAAAATGGGCAGAGAGGTTCCTCTGGCAGGTCTGACAATTTAAATCAGAGCAGAAGATGGGGCACAGCCCTTCTCTGAGCAACCAACATGGCAAAATGCAAGCAGGGGAAGAAAGCCCTGCTCTTCTTCACCAGAACAGACACCACACAACTGGGGCATCCGTATCCAAGCCGAACAAGAGCTATCACGCAGACACCTGCTGAACTCGAAGCCTCTTGAGAGAAGGGAACTATTCCCAAACTACTTTATTTCAAATACACCACAAATTCAATTCTCTCCTATCTGCTGCAATAAAAACTGCAGTAAAATAAAGGTTTGCCAGGCCTCTCCATTGTCACTCCTGTAGTCACATGTCCTCATTTTTAATATCGAACTCCAAAACCACTTCTTATATGAGTTTTCATCGGCTGATGAGATTTTAAATAAAAACCTACAGATAGAAAAAGTAATCACAGGTTTACTGAATATTTACCATGCTGGATACAACGTAAAAAATGTTTTACCATACAAGGTAAAAGTGAAGCTAAATAGTAACATTTACAATGAGAGTGTGTTTAAGCCAATAAACCAAAAGCCCCTCTACCCACCCTAATTAAACCTTAATTTTAACACTGAAATAAACTTAAATGAAATGGTAAAAATATTGTGCAGATGCTGAAATTACGGAGGCGTCTACAGTTTTGACCAAACGCTTCATCAAGCCTTTTTTTCAAAGTCATTTCAGTCCTACCTCAGTACCTGAAAAAACTTGCTTTTCAATCAACTACACACCGCACATTCTCCAAGAACTGGACATTGAACAACTGAATAAAATTTCACACAATTTAAAAAGAAAGCTCCGTTATGCCTAAATGACACAATTTCAGAAGAAGTGTAACATTAGAAAAGGACAACAAATCCCTGATTTAAGGCTGCTATTATTAGGTTAACCCTCCTGTGAATACATGTAGTCTTAATGAAAACTGTCACTGTACAATGGAATATAATCATTAGATAAACTATAGAATTACAAATTCTACCCATATGTGAATGGGCACGTAGGGGTTTTACACTATTATAACAGCTCATTTCTGCCTCAGGATTACTCAGGAATGGAGCTGCCTGATTTTTCCTTCTAAATAGTTTATTCACCACAAAAGGTGGTTGTGATTTCCTAAAACTGTTTAACAAATGCGGGTCGAATGTACCCAGCTGTTTCGCTAAAACACTAAAAAAATAAGGGAAAAAAAAAACACTAAAAAAATAAGGGAAAAATCAAGGATACTAATGATAACTTGAAACATCTTTCCTTTATACAGGGTTTTCAACTCTTCCCAGAGCAAGCTAGAATTTTTGAGAAAAGGTTGTGGTAGTACTTCAGTAAATACAATCTATGATAAATAATAAATAATAAATAAATTTTAAAAAAGTAGTAACAGCAATTTTTTTAATACAGTTACAACTTTTTCATAAGTCATACAGGTTTTCTTATTGACACCAATGAAAAACTTCTACAGCAGGTAAAAAATGTTAAGGCATCCTAAATGAATATCAGCAACACCTTTCTGTTGATTATATTATCACCTGTGCTTATTTCTCTGCAAAATCCTAGTGTACAATTCTGATTAGTACAGTTTTACTCCATTACGTATTAACCAGCCTAATTTCTTGCTAGATGATAACAGAGCAAATATTAACTATTCAAAATTGAAATTTTATTTATTTATTTTACTAAATACATGAACTTCAATGTTGTCCTGAATGACTCATGGTTTATAGTCTCTCTCTATTTTAGCCTAAATAGAAAACATCTGCGTATGAGGGTAGTAGCGAGCCTTCTATTCATATTTAATTTACTGTATTGCTGTAACTCTATCATAAACACATCCATGCATGAGATTAAATGCAGCTTATTAAATATGAATGTCACTTATTTATTTTTTTATTTAAGTAATTCAACCCTAGTGCATTTAACAAAATAATTAAGTTCACACCAGTGCTGTTCTTTACTGCCCTGTGTCAAGAACTGCTGCACTTAAACCTGCATCAAGGTCACCTTTCCCCATCACTCTCATAATCCCAAATCACCACACAATAAAAAAACTGCTGTCAGTGACTGAACAGATTTATATTATTTTTAACAGCCTAATAGAATTAGAGTTGTGCCACCACAAATAGAGGCCAGATTTTAAGTTACTAGGCACCCAGGAATATTAGATGCACATTTAAAATGAGCTGCAATGCTTCCCACGTTCCACAGAAGTCAGCTTCCTCATTGGCTCGTACAGGGCTTCAGAACTGCACAAAAACTTGCTGGTAAAGGAGAAATTTCTCATTATACTAAATCTACTTTACCTAAATATATTTTCTTTGGCCTATTTTAAAGAATACTGAAGGATATTTATGAGGTACTGAAATGATATGAATATCACAGTACAAAGTAAAACTCTAATAATCGAAAATACGGCAGGTTCTAATACTGCTAATACTTCACACTGGCAGATTAGCAGGCCTGTAGAGACCTGGTTTAGCCAGCTGAATTCCCAAACGACATTGTGTCTAGCATATCAGAACCGTATGAAATAGGGTATTTTATAATCTTATTGTTTGTACGTCTCCTGCATCCTGGAAAACTTTTTTAACTGTTTCCCTTAATTTGGCTTTTATTGAAGTGGAAAATTATCACTACCACTAATTATTATTATTATCACTAATAATTTAGAGAATCACATTTCCTATGTGAAACTTCATGGTCCAACTTTCACGGGCCTGTCATCTTTGTCTACCCTGTCCCACGTTAGGGCACAAATTATACTTCTGAGTCCTGCTTCCTTGAATTAAAACTTCCAGAAGCTGGACATGCTAAGAATGGCACCTGGACATTTATCCCTATCCAGACTTTCAGCCTAGCTAGTTAGTTCCCGCTAACTGAAATGGACACCTCTTGAAGAGCCCACATTCCCTGTGTTCTTGGACCCTCAGACCTTATCCCACAAACGTTCAGTATCGCTACTGACTTCTCCCTCCTTCAGAGCACTGCTGGTAGGATCATTCACAAGTTCTTCACGTAACAGCCCTTGCATTTCACAGAAACAAAAGAGTAAATCACAACATAAAGTACAGTCGTATATATTAAGCTACAAGTTTGTCATAGAGGTAAATTCAAGCTATTAAAGGGTAAGTAATATTTCCACCCTCAAGAACTGCTAACTTGAATGGATCACAAAGATCTTTTCACTACAGAAGTTCATTTTTTTCACTGTGTGATTAGTATAGAAAGGCTGGAAGAGAAATCCTTTGATCCAGAAGGATAATACTTTAGAGAAGACCAAATGATATTTTGCTAAATTCCATCACTAGGCAAGAAAGATTGACTTAATCAGTCTGGATTTCTGGAACTACTCAATTTCTAATTTTCTTTTGATCAAGCTATATGTGTTAAGATGCAGTAACTCCAGGCAGGCCAAATTTATGCACAAGCTTCTTTGAACTTCAAACAAGTTTGCTGGACCCTTTAAATTCAATTTTATCTGTAACTCAATTATGGAGAAGTTGTTCTCTTTCCTCCCCCCAAGAAAATATATTTCCATTTATATCATCTCATAATTTCATGTAACGTCCTTTGGAATCCTATTTCCCTTGTCAAATGCGATCAGATTCTCTAAGAAAGTTATACACTGCAGTTGGCAAAGTATTTATTAGTAAGGCTTTCTGTAGTCTATGCCCCAGTGAAGACAGTTTCAACATTTGAAATAATTCCATCATTTTCATGGTAATTTCATATGAAAAACTGGAAAGGTACCTCATAAGTTTTATAGGAAAGTCATACGCTTAGAAATAAAATGAAATAAAAGAAATATAAATTATAATTTGTTACATGCTATGGATGTGTGGACAGCCAATTCTGGGAGAAAAATACCCACAAGAAAAGACCAGACTGCAAACATCTAGCTAAGTCTAAAAGGAGACTCAGTACCTGCAGTGAATACCAGAGTACAACTCAGGAAAGAAACACAAAGCAAACTCTGTCGATACCAATGCAGCACATATACCATGGAGCAAAGAATTCAAGCGCAGCAGGAAACAGCTGCTCAGATGTGATAGAATAACCAACAAAAGGCTATGTTGTCTTCTGACGTGTTTGTAACTCCAATCTGGAAAAGTTTGTTTCTCCAGTAGGCCAACATGATAAGAGTATGCTTTTGCAGTACCACATTGCTCTGTTGTAAAGTCACCTAGTCCACATTCAGCCCCAGGACAAAACGAACATGTCCTGCATCATTCTGACACGTACTGCTCTAGAAGCCTTCCTGTGACATGGATGGAAAATTCACACACCTTTGTGCTCAGAGAGGCAACTCAAGCTAATTGTACTGCAGAAAGGCTCTAGCTACATATTGATTGTCTTGCACAACACATTATGCTGTTTAGTTGCATTGAGGCCAAAGCTATGAATGTGCTGTATTTAATTATCTGGATTACAAAATACCAGTAAGTCTTTTCCAATAGAACTTTACCACCCTTGCCCGTAACTTAGCTCTCTAAATGCTTGTTCAAAACTATTGTAGAAAGATGAAGATACATCTGGAGGTCAATTCACAACTCCTGCACTTTCAGGCTGATTTTCAGCAACTGTATGGATCTGTGCTCTCAGGAAAAATTAATGGAACGAGTAATTACAGATACCCTCCTAGCAACTGTATGATTTTCTTTGCAAACACATTTGACAGGGAGCACTTTTTACTTTCTTATTAATTTGTCCTTAAACATACATACAGCCTATTCCAACTCTGCACTGTTCCTACACTCATTCTGCTGCAGTGCTGCAGCACATACAGTCCACTGCCACAGCAGTAAGAAAATACAGCCAGGCCACAACATGTTGCTGCAGGTACGATTTCTTTAAAAAAAAAAAAAAAAAAAAAAGCATTAGCAGAACAGAAGCCGAGATTCCAAACAAGAGCTGAGTAGCACAGAATATATACATTTAATTTTGTAAATTACCCAAGAGTTATTTTGACAACTTCTGGAGATGAACCCCCTGTTTTCTGTCTCCATCTACTGTTTTATATTAGCATCAACCCAACTGAGTCAGTCCTGATTTACAATGCTTTAAACAGGAGAAGAATGAAATCCATTATCCCACCCTCCCACAAATAAGCTATGGTAGATTCTACGCCATTCCCAGTGGCTTAATGAATGGAAAAATATTCCACCTACCCCAGATCTTTCAGCAGGCATGGAAGCCCGCTGTGCTGTCCATCCTACAGGGCTGTCTCTCCCAATTACTGCTATCACTCTCACCGAGGTCTCTTTCTTCAGGGTAGAGAGAAAGATAAACTCTCTATGAACTTCTTCGGAAACAGACAGAAATGTCAACCATCTATTTTAAGCACTAAAACTACCTCAGCAGAAGCAATTCAAGATAAAATAGAAATAATCTCTTCTCTTAGGAGTGTCTCTCTTCAAGAGGAAATGTTCTCTTGAAACTCCAATGAGCCCTCAACAAACACCATGAGGAAATAGCCCTCAGTCCTAGGGGTCCGCAAGGGTGCTGCAATGAGATGTAAATGCTGAATTTCCAGCATTTTAAGCCTGCTGTTAGGTTACACCTTTCAATCATTATTCCTCTAAGTACATTCCCAGGCTACATTCTACCCAGAATCTCCAGAGCTATACCATATGCTGTAATCCATACACTTATGACACAGGATTCAGTCCTGAGTTTTCAGACATATCTTTCCCTGTAACTTTAATTAAAGTGTGATTTTCCTGTTTAACAGTTACCGTGATAGGTGTGATTAACACATACTAACATAGACAGATCTTGCAGAGTCCTGAATACAGTTTCTCAGTCAATTGTAGAAATCCTGGGTGGTGACATGGTGTTTTCTATGTGCAGAATAGCATAATTCTCCTTGACTTGCTCCCCATTTAAGACAGCTTCATCAGCTTTCCTGGATCTAAGTATTTCTTCATCAGGTGATTTTACTACCAAAGGCAACCTCTCCATGAAAACTCAGTGACTATTTGTGATACCTGCACTTGGAGACACAACCAGCACTACACAACTTCAGGACTTAACTCCATTCCGTTATGCCTCCATTTGGAGCGCTAACACAACATGGAGGTGAAAAGAAAACAGAGCTGAACAAAAGCTGAACAGATTGGGACTTTGGCAAGAAAACCTCTGATCCCACGCAGAACAGGGATCTCTCCAAATTCTCCTTAAACTTACTTGTTGGCTCTATTTCTCTAGCTAACAAGGACCATCCTCACTCAAGAGTATTTCCACAATATATATTTTCTACTTTTGGAAACAAACAACAGCTTCTACTTATCTTGGAAGTTTTCACGGCCAAAAAGGGGTTTTCTTTCTTTGGAAGGTGTGTGTGTGTGTGTCTGCGTGTGTGTCAATTCTAAAGGGATTTTTGGTTGTTTTGATTCAAAGCAAATCTTTGAAAATTTACATTTTGGAATAAGGCTGGAAGGACTTGGGGAGATCACCTGATCCATCACTTTGCCCGTGGCAGGAATGCTGTTGTCCTCCACTGAAGTCTGGCTAACCAGTTTCTTACTGGTTTCCTGCAAAGGACAGCTCACCATTTTCTCCGCCAACCTACTACAGTATTTATTATTCCTAACATGAGAAACCTAAACCTATTGAATCCTATTTAAGACCTGCTTCTTCTTGTACCCACCACTATGATGGAGAAGAGGCGATCCCATCTTCGCAGCAGCCCTTCATCTATCTGAAGGGTGTTATCACATCTTACTTCATCTTCTCTTAACTAAAGACTCCAAATCATCCCCATAATTTCTAGACCCTGACTCTTCCTGATGCTCTCCTTTGGCCAGTCTCTGATTATTCTGTATCTTTCTTTAACAGCCCTGCTCAATACCGGGCAGTACTTCTCTCCTGCCAGTGCCTCATCAGTGCTGGGCAGTGTGACAGAGTTACCAAGCATGCCTTGGCAGTGACCAGCTACCTCATATGCCATACCTGGTTCATAACAGCAGGATGATGCTGACTTGTATGCTTTGTGCAACCCACAGGTGTTCTCCTCCTCAATTGCTGCTTCTCCCCCTTTGTGGACATGGCTGACTATGGCCACGTGAGCGCAGAGGCCAGCACAAGCAGTTCTCTGTTTTCCAACCACCTCTCCCATTTGGTAGTAAATCTAAATTCTATATCTGCCCTCCAACATGCCCACTATATCCTCCTACAGATTTGATATTCCACTCCATTAAGCAGCTCCCTTATGACCAAATCACCAGCAGAGACCTCTGCAGAGGTTTATTTGGTACATTCTTCCAAGCTGAGAGTGCCGCTGCACTGCTCTCTGGCTAGGGTGCTCCTCTGGGTCCCTCTTCTGCATTTCAGCACCTACCAAATGAGCTCACCTTCCAGTTCACATTCCTAACAAAATTTCTTTCACGATTTTCCTACAGCACCGTAGCCAAATTAGTATACACTAACACACCTGCCTAAAGTACCGATTTTAACTTTTTTTTAAACTTACTTTTATACTATGTGTAAACAACCAGAAATACAGAGCATCCTACAATTATACAAAAAGCTACTTTCTAAACACACTTCTTAAAATATAAGTAATATGCAAAACGCACATTCAGATTTATCCTACAGTTTGTACTTTGTGGGTACCAGCTATCAAACTGTGATTAGGACACTGTCTACTGGAAGTACAAGGCATCTGAAGCACACAGGATGTTTGGGTGTTACGACAGATTTCCTGAGTCAGGCACGTCAGACACATCTATTGCCTCTGTTCAATACATCCTGAACTTGCTGAGCCAAATGTGCTAAGCAGATCATTTGCACATGTCCTATAAATGGAGGTATTTCAGCTCTACTATTCATGCATGCAGCACATGAGTGACCTCTTTGGAAATACTTACGCACACAGCTTTAAAACCATCTCTAATTTTAATATGCATAGATTTGAGAATTCACACAAGAATATGCAATAGAAAAGAGAATCAACAGTGAGTACAATAAAAGCTAATTTACTTAGCATACATTTGTCTATAGCCACCATGAAAATTGCTTTAACCAGTTGTAGCTGTAGGCTGAGAATGAAATACATCCTTTCAAAGCTTAATGGAAGAAATAGGCATTAATGAAACACTTTGATTTTAAAAGTAAAGATAAGAAAATTGGAAATTAAAGTCCCCGAAGTAACTGGAACAGTCGTATTTTGTGTGTATTGAAGTGAAAAATGAACGTACACGTATGCACAAATGGACAGAACTATAAGAACTGCCATGAAACAGTGTAACAGCACAGCATTTCTCTGGGGTATGGATTCATCAGATTTCTGTTCTATTTCCCACCTGGAAATGCCACATACCCCAAGAGAACTGAGAGCTGGATACAGGAACAGAAGATTTCCCTGACAAATTGCCAGAGTACAAGGACCTTTCACCTGGACTTAGAAATCAGGATTAGCACTGTTACACTAGCCAAATGGACCACTTTGTACACAAAGGAGAAACTGTTCACAGTTGGACCAATTCTGATACTAATTAATGACCTGTTCAATTTAAAGTTCTGATCTCGATGAAAAGCGGCATCAATTACGACAGGAGCAGATGTTCCTTCTAACACTTTTACATACCTAACGTACATTACAATAACAGATTAGCAAACACTTCAAAGTCAGGCCATTGTGCACATTGAACTACAGAGTTACTCAATACATTTATTTTCAAAAGGTGTAACTTGCAGCCAGCCAACAGCTGTAACTGTGCAGGGCAGACACATGGGAGGGTTTAACATAGGATGTTCTGAATACAGCCAGTTTACAATCATAATATACCTTTTAAAAATCAGTTATATTCAACATATGCTCAACACGGTGTATAAGGTCTTGGTTTTATGAGTGACAACCCATCATCCTGTGTTAAATCCCAATTTAGTGGATTTCTGAAAGGACGCCAAATGATGAAGTATTCTGAAATGTTGATTTAGTAACTTCTCTCACCCTGATTCCTAATAAATGGGTGATTTCAACCTGTATATACAGGAGGCCAGATTGTGATACAAAGCCTGGATTTGCAGGATTATTCTAGGACTGATCATACATTTGTACCAGTCTCTCTCTGTTTAATTCATTAATCAGTTGAAAATTTTATTTGATCAAAATAGCCATTAATCTATACTGCTTCACAGGATAGTACTAAATTAGAGACAATACCAAGAGGACACATGGATGTTCAGTTCTTACCAGTCATGTGAATGCAGAGATACACTACTGCATCAGACACGAATGGCTGCAATAAAGTGTGAAATTTCTGTGAACACTGACAACTGAAAGAGAAAAGAGATATTTACTGGCAACTTGTTTAAAGATCACCATCCTATCCTGCAAGCAAGATTATTTGACAATAAGGATCAAGTGACATCAGGAATAATACGTATATAGCTCTCTTGCTGCTGAAACCAAAACAGTCTGAACAGGCTTTCCAATCCGAAGTACAGAGCTCTAAATTCTTGTTAATTCCAAAGACACCACAAACAACTGCTTAAAACTGAGAAAGAAAGAAAAAAAAAAGCAGAAATTGAGTAGAAAAGTTTTATGCTAAAATCTTTGTGCCCAAAGTCTTTCAATCAAGAAGAAAAGGAAGCAAATTAAATAGAATTTGTTATTTCAGTGCAGATTTATGTGTAAACAAGCTGCCAGTTCCTCAGTTCTGACTACAAAGGCTGAACTACACTGGAGGGCCCAGCTCCCACTTTGGTGGCAATCAACATTATATTTGTTCTGAACAAAGCATTTTTGGATCATTTTTCAGACATCTGGTAAAGAACTCTCTGCATACACTATTAACTGGTATGTGATAAAACCCTTTTGCCTAAAAAACAGATTAATAATATTTTATAACTTAACAATAACAGATTTCTCCTTTTATATTCTGCACGTCTGCATAAATAGTATGATAATAGCAATAACTGCATGTTCCTTAAGTAGGTCACTGTGAATACTTGGGATTACAATACTTTTGTCAAAACAGAAAATGAGGGTTTTAGCTGGTAACTATCTCACTTTGTGAATTATCCATCCCAGTACAACCATCCACCATAGATTTACAGCAAATATTTCTACTAATAAAAGGGGCAAAAATACAGATTTCAACATAGAACACGGAACATCTAAGTTAAAGAACCCGTAATGCCCTGTAGTTAGGAGGGTTGTGCTGCTACAAGTAACAATCATGCTAGTGCAGGAGTACAGGATTATAACATGGTAAATGGAGCCGTCTGCCTGCTTGGGATGGAAAAATGTTTCACTTGGAAGTAATATAGATACTAGCATCCAGAAGTTAATAATGCCTTATATTAATACATATATATATATATATCTTCAAAATTAGCTACTTTTTTGTGTTTCATTTTGTTTTGACAGCTATTTACCAACATTAAGTATCCTAGATGTTTCAAATATATCCTCAAATGACTGAGGAATAAAAAGGACATTGTATATGCATATGACCTCTTTCCCACACTGATACTCCTGTTTCCCTTCCCTGCCTCAGCCACAGCAAGGAGGGCGTTTAGAGGTTGGGTTCCCCCCCCCCCCCCCTACTTCCCCATAAGAACAGTGTCAACAATGGGAAGAAATTACCATCTTCGAAAGAAATAAATACTTTCTCCCAAGACATGGAAAGCAGGTCTCACCTAATCGTACAGCACCTCTATCAGATAATATTTACAAGAAAAGTTTGGGCGATTTGGATGAGACAGGGTTAACATTAGAGATGTTCCTTATTTTACTGTGGCACATTCTCTCTGAAATGGGTCAATACTGAGCAAGGGAAAGGACGGCTGGCAGGAGCAGTAAGAGTCTTTCAATTATAAGAAGCTACATCCTGGCTGGGGTTTTATGTTAAGCAATTTGCTGGTTAAGCAACCACCTGTTCCATCAAGTTAAGAGTTGGCCCTGATTGAAGAAAAACATTTTGAGAGGCAGCTGAGGAGTATTAATAATCCTCCAACATTAAAAAAATAAATAAAATTAAATTAAAAAAAAGAGGACATCCAGTTCTACCCATCAAAGCAGAAGATTCCACAAAATTCAGGGAAAAACACATTTCTTGCATATATTTTAGCTGCTAGAACAATCCACTGAGCAGGCATATTCCTGATTACAAAACAAAATGGAGACAGATAAAAAGCTCTGCCGGTCCTCATGAGATGGGGCTCTTACAAGCAAACAAGGTGCTGTGTCAAACCCGTACAAATGGATGCCCAGTGAGAGATTCATTAACAAGCACAACTACACAGGAAGCAATCCTACTTTAGCTCAGGTAGAAAAGGAAATGAGAAAGCATCTATCTGGATAGCTACCACAATGCTGCACGGAACTTAATATATTATGCTCGCAGCACAACAGGGAAATTAAGAGGACCCCTCACCAAGGAAAACAACGCTGGAGTGATACATCAATAAATTATATTATGATTCGAAAAAAAAAAATAATACAATATTTATCAGGAAAACTGTTTCGCTGATGGAGAGTATAGAGATGATTCTCCAGAAGGGTCTTTTCAACAAGGAAATTAAAGATATATAGCTTGACAATGGGAAAGATTCCCATAGCTCAGCAAACCCAGCATTAAAGTTCTCAAATACGACTGCTCTCACTGCAGCAATTATTTTCCAATCAGAGAGCAAGACAAACTTAGCTTTCTAAAACCTTCTTCTTAGGACATATACATTCATGTTGCTTTTCTGTGGAGACCCTGCCCCAGCAATATTATTGTGCTTCCCACAGTTTGGCTAAGCTGCAATTTCATTATCTTCCTTTGCTTATCTGAACAAGCTGAAAGAGTTAACGATTTTCTTGTACTGGCCAGGAGATTTGTGTACAGCTCTCCCTGGCTTTACGTCTAGGCTGTGAGCATCAGATCAATGTCATTCAGACCTTGGGGGCAGCAGAGCAGTATCGGTGAAAGCAGCACAGTAAATGCAGCAGGAATAGCAATCTGATTTCTCACATGCAGTAAAAATGCTAGAGACTGTGCGTTTGCTGCAGGGAAGCAAAGAGGTGTATAGAGCAGTAGCACACATTACTCAAACATCTTCAGGGAAAGAAAGGAAGAGAAAAAACAGTTAAATTAGGGATGGGGACTAGAAGGCTTAAAGGACATTTTGTTTGTCTCTCTCATTGTCTTTCAGTCAAAAAACACACATGAACACATCACTTACTAATTGAATAAGAACAGAACATGGAGAACCCCAGAAACCAAAAGCCCCATTAGGCTGTGGGTGTAATTCATATGGACTAAAACAGACCATGTCACAAAGAAGACATGAATATATCTACAATTTAACACAAACCATCAGTCCAGGAAAACAATAGCTTCTCTGAAAGGCAAATAATAATTTCTACCCTTCTCATTTTTTGCTTAAAGCTTTTCTCTCTAAACAAAAAAGGTAATTTGCGTGCCATTTATTCAAAGGGCATAGCTATTTTGTAGAAAATGAGTTTTTAAGAGTGTTTTGTAAGCTCTGTGTTGGATTCTACATTTATTTCATAAACTGAATGAGGGCATGTACTGAAAGGGACGGATATTTAGGGTGTTGAGTGGTACACCTACATCTACAAATACAACCTGAATTTAAAATGAATTATTCCTCCTTTTCTTGTTGAACTCTTTTGAAGTTGCCTTCTTATCTCTGGAGTAGGTTGCAACAGATTTTGTCCATCCTTTCTCTCAGTAACATCCAGCCAACAGTAGCACTCAGTACAGAGTTGTTTATCATTCCCCTTCCACAAGTATTTCTGTATAAGCAGGTTTTAAGCAAGCACTGCTCCAAGATTTGAAAGATGCCATTCTGCGATTATATGAAAAGGCACTGGGGCTAGCAGTGCTCCTGCAACACACAGACCTAATGTGATTATGTTGTTTGTGAGATTCAAGTTAGCAGCTATGTACCACGGAGTGCTACACTCTGTGACGTACAAGCTCCTTTACGAGCATTTTCACTGGAGTGTAGGCGAAGAGATTTACTCCCTCAGAGTACCTTTGCTCAGCCTTTCCAGACAAGTCTCATCAGTGAATTTCACTGCTCTGTCAAGGGGTCCATCTTCATGTATGGTATGCCTTTGATACCCTAGGGAATGGTGAAAACACTGACAGAGGAAAAGCCAGGCACTATTTTAACAGTCAGGAAAACTACCAAAACTACCTTGTGTTGAAAGTAAAGCAGGAACATTTTCATGGGCAATCACTGTAGAATAAATAAATCAATCTGTGCAGCAGTTTGCTGTAAAGTAACTTCCTTCTCAAGAGAGCCCTCACTAATTGAGGAAATTCATACATCTCGTATTAGTGCACCTGCTGTCAACAATCAATAAGTTGGCCATCACTTCCAGAAATCGTGACAACTCAATTATTTTATCACCTTCCTCTTTCAACAGATGGCCAAACTAATAAGTTTCCACTAAGTTGTGAAAAAGTCCTAGGAAAAAGTAATCCTTTCTGGGCAGCATTTTGTCTCCTCCGGTTCCATTCCCTATCTGTGCCAGATCCAGAGCGCAGATAAAGACTGTGGCTGCCCAGACAGCCCTGTGGAAGGCAGGTTACAAGTCAGGATGTGCCTGTGTGGCAGGGACACAAAGACCCCACGGGGCCAGGAAGTCTTCTAATAGCCTTCTACATGACCAAGGCCAGCAGCCTGATTCAAAGGCAGGCTCTTGGTGCATAAAGGAATGAACCATCACAATAGCAATGAAATCTACATTAGCTTCCCTGTAATCAAACCCTTTGTATGTGATTTATAAAATATTTTTTTAACATGCGTGATGTTAAAGAAATTTTTCCTGTACAAATGTAAAATCCGCTGGTAAAAACCAAACATGACCCATGTCAATTAACATCAGTAAACTTCTGAAGTTAACTTCAGTTACCTCCAGCTTCAAGGCGGAGTCTTTCACACAGAATCTTCCAACACAGATTTGAGAGACTAGCAGGTTTCTGTACTAGCCATCTGTGGCTTTGGTTAGCTCATCTGATGAGTTCTCTGTTCATCTATTTTTAATGTGCAAGGCACACTATGAAAAAGAATATAAGAATAAATAGCAAACTATTCTTTAAAAAGTGGAAAACATCTCTGTCATGCAAAGTTGTGTAAAATATTTCTCCTTTATTCTAAAATCTCACTAAAGAAATTATGTCCAAATATTTAAAATTTCTGTTTGTACATTTAATTAGATTTTACCTGTGAAAACTGATTGTGAAATTTGGTCAGGTTTTCAGCCCATCTGGTGTGCATGCAGGTCCAGATTATGAAAAGGTTGCATTAGAAATCAATTACATTTTGGTCATTCTCATGCAAATTCTTGCAGCACAAGTTTTATGCTCAAGTCTTCAAAGCATATGGATTTAGAGGGGGGTTTTAAGTGGTAAAGGTAGCCAAGACTGCTCTCTGTGGAAACATACAATGGTCTCTCAAAAGATACAGATTTATCAAGTACCTATACTCTCCGTAGGGGCCGTAGGCATTTGCTGAGAAAGGTTGTCCTAGGGCTATCTCCTAAGAAACCCTCACTGAACAGCTGAGTTCTCTCTGTTTATTGCTTTTGGCTTGCTTTTATTGAAGACACAGTGGATCTTCCTCCTCCTTCAGCCAGGCTTCAGGTTCTGTGGCCATGGCTGATGTCCCTTACACAAGGAAGATTCATAGAAAAATATATATTTTTAAATTATTACTATTTTTTATTGGAGCACCTTGATAACTTTGAAGAAAAACACAGCTTTTAGGCACACAGGCCCTTCTTCGGGCTGATTCATAATCTTTGGGTGAAACGTAGTGCTATCTACACATTAGCAGCTTTGTGAGCAAACATGCATCTTACATTCCTGCAGAGTTCAACCCCACCTCACCAAGCTTCCAGACCCAAACAGCACTTAATACCGCTGATGGATTCCCTGGTGATCATGTTAGGATGGATTCAACCCAAGTAACACCGCAGTGCAGCACCAAGGGAAGTACAGGTCAAAAAGTAGGGAAGACGACTGGGGTTTGCCCTTTTGGGTGCAGGTGTGTTAGCATACACTTAAGTACCACTGAAGTTCTCACATCTTTGCATTGATGAGGCCTCGGATTTGCTGCATGACTTTTAAAATAGACCCACAAACACTGCCCTGAACATTCTATACTTTCAGAGGGAACAGTATAAATGCATGTAGGCATCCTCGAATTCAAAAGCAGCTTTTTAGAAGACATCTTGTACTACCTAGGATTGCACAATGACAAGGGCACTCCATGATGACTGAACACATGCAGGAAAACCCTATTCTTCTGTCACTGGCAAAACCCTACTTGAACTCTGAATCAAAGTCATGCAAGTAGCCGGTAAGCTGTTAGCAATCTTTTGTCACCAACCCTATGCAAAAGACCAACGTTCCAAATAAGTGACACATGCTAATTGCTTTTTGTTTGTTTACAGCAAATCAACATTAAAACTGTAGCTTATGATTACATAAAGCCACATTACTCACGTTATTTTTTGCCTTGAACTTCCAATGCGGAATGGGTGGCATCAGAGCCCTTCATGAGACAAGTCCACGCCTGTTTGTTATTACTGTACTCCAAAAGACAGAACCAGAAAAACCTAAAGAAACTGATGGCAAGTAAAAGGGGAACCATGCCATATACTGGTGCATAAAATGTATCTAACAGTGGTTTGCTCAAGCAGCCAGATGTTAAGGAAGAGCTGACATAGTGATGACCTCAGAACAATTTAATTAAGTCCTTTAATTAGTAAGGACCACTAAACATTGCATTACTGCAACTAGTAACTTAACCTGCTGTTGCTAGATTGCCTTTTAGATCTGAATCTAAAGTCTCAGATGAGATGTGGCAGCACACTGCAAACACCATCATGCTCAGGGCATGACCTGGCTTTAGCAAATGAACCAGTCCTTGGAATTATTCCCAAGGTACTCAGAATTGGCCAAAACTACATGGATGGATTTCTCTATTAGAAAATTTCAATTAATAAAATGTGTTTGTTTTTTTTTTTTTTTAATGAAATTTTATCCACAGTATTTTGTTAAAGATACTAGAACATTTAGATTAGACCATGTTCTTATTATGATTTTAACACATTATTGCCTATTTAAGACTCAAATCAACTTTTCAAAAATCAATTTTGAAAATTTGTATTGCTGCAACTAGATTTTAATTATTAATATAGAGTGCAACAAGAGATTTTCACAATGAATTAGAATACATCAGTGTTGTGAAAAACTTCAAAAGACCTACATGATTTTCTATTCTAATTCACTGCGTACCTAAAATAGCTCACTGTAGAATTTCCATCGAAGTGGAAGTTCATATTCTATCTTCAGGACCTGCCTAAAAGTAGTGCAGGTAGAGCCTGCAGGCTTCAGAACGGCACATTTCTCAGCATTTTGAAAACTAGCATCATTTTATCTTAAATGTGCACACACCCATTAATAAAGATGGTTCACACACCACTTCTGTATTTCTCAAATACAGAGAGTAATTCTGTTTCTTACCAGCACAGTCTTCTCTGTCCTTGTCGTGCTCCTGCCACCATGGACGGGCAGTAAATACTGACACTAGGCCAAGCAGACTGATGAACATCTAGTATAGCTTGATTTAATTTCTCCTTAGAATAATTCACTTCCTTAGAAGTAATGTTGTGTTGTTTTTTTTTTACTGCACCCAGCTCTAGAGCTGTCTTAAGTTTGTCTCTTTTACCAATAACTTTTCTTGTTTGTTTGAATAGCAAATCATGTATTTGAACAGAAAAAACATCTCTTGTAACTTCATCTGAAGTTTCCATGCAGAATTACATACACAGAACAAGACAATAATGGGTGTGCTGTTAGAGTTTTTTTTGTTTGCTTGCTTTTTGTGTGTGTGCACGTGTGTGGCTTATGTTTTTGGTTTTAGTGTTTTATGTACTATTTTCCCTTGTTTGAAAAAAGGCTCCCTTTTTTTTCTCCACTAGGAACGCAGCACATCACCCATTCTCTGTGGTTCAGCTAGGCTCAATCTGAGTTCCAGCTACATATGTGGGGTTTCTTAATACTGTTTTAACATCTTGGGTAGCGTGTCTGGTAGAGAACCATTATCTACCTACTCACAATACACAAAATTGTGCAAGCCACCTCTTCCATCACAGCCACATGAATTCATTTTGACCTGCTAACCAAAACCGCTGCACATTAAGCACATTGATGCCTCTTTCTACAGTTGCTCTGAGAAAGTAAACGTATTTGTATGACTAATTACTAAGAAAGATTGAACTGTCTGGGCTTAACTGGCTCTAAATGAATATCCTGAATTTCTTTCACTAGTTCAGGATTTCTTTGAAGAAGAAATACCCTTTATAATACTGCTGGTGTCAACAGGAGGTTGTGTTTTTAAGGTCCACTTGTCAAAGACACCGTGAAGGGGAATACTAACCCAGATACAGACTGTGCCGGCTATTTTCCACATTAGTCCTAGGCAAGTTCCTGCACCGCGAGGCCTATAAATGAGAGAGCTGTACGGAGATAACAGGGCAGCCTCCTAATGGGTTTTGAAAACTACCACAGTGGGCTAATCAGAAGAGTTGCTCCAAATTCCAGTCCCAATTCTATGAACCATGCAAGCCAGCAATTAAGGTCACCGTTAATGAACCAAAAAGGTCTGACAACTTTCTCCTGGATTTTTTTTTTAACTACTCTAGTCAGTTCTGGTCTCTTGCCTGCACTCCCCTTACAGCACATTGTCTAGGCTGCCTTGCTTACTGGATTTTTCCTTAAAATCTGCCACAGTAACTCCTGCAAATTTAAGAGTGAAAAGGATGATGAACAGCCTGGCTACCAGCAATATGCCATTTTATGCTTTGAGGGTTTGTGTTGGATTTTAAAAGAGTGATATTAAATTGGCACAATAATGCTTTCCTGCCTGCAAAATTTTTAGTCCTCCTTTGAATAATTGTTTAATGGTAGATATACAAACATCCAGCCTACCTGAGTGCCACACAAATACCTTAGGAGCAGTGCAACTGATGCACGTGGTATAAATATTTTTACAAGTGCACATACGAATACTTCTTATCCATATAAATAATGCATAAATGTACTGTTTGGGAAGATGTCAAAGCTTTTTCTCTCTACAATTATACGGTGATAAATATGATATGAAGGCCAGTTAAACACACTCACAGAGGGAAAGGAGCTTAAAAAAACGAAAAATGCTTCATTAGCACAAATAGTAAATAATACAATATGTAAGGGCATGTCTTAATTAAGGAAAAGAAATACTATATTGCTACTACTGTCCATCACATCAGAAAACAACAATTTTTTATTTGTCAAGTAAACACAGTGAACTTATTAAGATCCTTTACTGAGGACTGAAAGAATCACTTGTACCATGCTCCCCATCCATGAGATGTATGTTGAAAAAGCTCTTGCTTTTTAGGCTAAATCCAATATTAGCATTCTGTTACAAAATCATTCTGTTTTTAAAAAGCATCTCTTTCTTTAATTTACTGAAATAATTACACAGAGCTTATTCACTAATGTACGTAGTTGTAAATACTTCACTCAAATCAGTTTTAGGAAATTACAGTGGTTTGTAGCAATACACAAAGCACTGCTCATTTTATGGTAAATTCTAAAAACGGAGCCTGTTAGTAGCATTTTATTTGCATATTAAATGTAATTTTTCCTCTATTTTTAAAGCATGTATTAAATTCTATTAACATAAGTTGCCAGGTAGAAATCCTACTTTTGGTTTACCTTCTGTGTTTTGGGTTGTTTTTCCCAAAACCCTTTAGGAAGTCTCTCTGAGTGAGTACATCAATTTGCCTACCACTAACAAAGAAAGAGGACTTCATTCCCTTCAGGGACAGCCTCTGCCAAAGTGCACTAGCTTTTTGGCACCATTCAAAAGTTTATTTTAAGATACATGAGGATGCCTTTGTTCAAACAATTTGAAAAGAGCAATGTGCTGGTTATTTAACTAAAGTGTAACAGTAACTATATGGAGAACCAGTGTTTTGCCTGGTTTAGTTGCTCTTTGAATAGACAGATGATGATCCAATTCTTTCCACTCCTCACTTGTCAAGTATCATCGGGCAACACAATCCAACCTCCAGAACAAGGACTCCTCCCTAATAACTGTCTTTTTTTCATGACCTGTATACACCTTGTTATCCCCCCCTCAACTTTTTGTGGTGCCCTAGCATCGGCCAACCCTAACGCACAGCTGCAGATCACCAACAGCACAACTTCTTTCCAGCTAAACAAGTTGCTCCTAGCTCTTGCTTCTTCAGCAAAGCAAAGCTACCTAAGAGCAACAACAACAGAAACAAAAGGCTGGCCTTCTATGGGGCATATAAGAAAACACGGAAGTATGTGTTTGGAGGGGAAAAGGAAAGACAGGAAGGATGGGAATTCTGGAATTCTGTGCTGTATGTACTAACTTTTCCACTGAGAATCCAGGTGTTGCATACTACAAAACATTTTTAAAATAAAACACTTCTTACAATAAACAAACCATTTAAGCCTCAACAAATGTTTGAATTCCAAAGGAACCTGTATCTTCCCAAGAATTTAAGGATCACACCAAACTCAGCACTTGAAGACATCATTTGGATTTGAGGCAGGTACTTGAAGAGATTTTGGGATCAAAAAAATTACCAAAAGGATTAAAGCAGTCTCAGTATGGCTTTTCTGTCTCTGACAGGTAAATCTGGATTAGTCATTGAAATACTATTTCTCATATCATAAGCTGATGCAAGCTATGAATTTAAGTTATATCTTTTAATTTTATTTAGTAATTTGAGAATACTGTGCACCAGGGAACACTGCTCTGGTTAAGATGTACGAAGAGGAATTTGTATCACAAATCAAAGACCCACACTTAACATAACAATATTTCATAAGCAGTATCCTACATCCAAAGAGACATTTTCATTATGTCCTTTAAACGATTCGGTACATGCCATACCTCAGTATGCTTTGACCAGGCTCAGTACTGACCAGAATTGCCTCAGAAAACAACAAGCAGTACGAAGAGGCAGCAGGGAAGGGTAAGGTGCTGCTTCGCTGCTTCTGCTTTGTTTGCTAGTTTCAACCTTTCTTGCACACCTCCTAAAGGGCCTGAGACTTGAGATTTCACTAGCTAGGTATATTCATGAGTTCATATCACCGAACACTGAATGTCTCAGTATTACTGAAAATCAGCCGAGAGAAAAACCAAACTAGGAGACTAAATAAGGCTTCTTCATTGCTCTCAGCAGCAGTGCAAGTTCTCTTCCCATCAGAGCTTTTGACCCTGACATCTCTTAGCTCACAACAACTCCAATTTATACAAACACAAGAATAACAACATGGATGTCACACCAGTTCAGTCTATTAGGCCACTTGTAACTGCATACAACGGTTGGCACGATCAGACTTTGGGCACTATGAAACTGTTTAAATATCAAGGCTAACAGTTCATACTCAAAATATAAAACAGCAATTGGTGGTTTCACTGCAAGCTTGGCTCAGCACCACCAGCCCTTCCCAGGTCCTTTCCTGTAGTCAGGAAAACATTTTGGCACTTACAGAAACAGAACGTTAGGCCACCTTACTAAAAAAGTAGCCCAGGAGAGAAGAATATAAAAAAAATGTGAATAAAATAATAGACTAATGGCAGCAAACAACCATGTAATGGGAAGATGGGAGAGGTTATACAAAATATGGGTAATAAGAATGTTCCCTCTTGAAGGAAAAGGAGAGAAAACTTTAAAATGAGAAGTAAAAAATGGGTAACTGTTGAGAGATAATGGTTGAGAGAGAGAAAGGGTAAAGAATAAAAATAAAGACATTTGCATCTTCACAATTACCAAGTTTCCTGATTATTTGCCAAAATCCCTCCTATTGGAGCTGTAAGAGCTTCAGCTTTTCCTCAAGTAAGATTAGTAACTTGTCTTCAAGAAGTAGCAATCAATAAGCTAAAGATTATATTAAGAAAAATATCCTATTCTTAAGATTGGCTCATGTCTTCTTTGGCATCTGACTCCTTGCGCTGCATGATTCAACTTCTGGTTTCCTTGGTCTTATGTATTTCCTCTGCTGTTTAATTTCTCTGCAAACAAGCCTGATGAAAAGTAATGAGATTGCCTGTCATAGCACTTAGGGGATATTAAAATTGCTCGTTACATTAAAATAATTAGAGAAGAATAAAGAAAATTAGATGATGATAATCGTACTCTACACAAGCCTATCCAGTAACCTTTGAGGAATGGGGCCCTCAAAAAAAAAAATATTTCTGCCCTATGAAGAATCCAACTACCAACCAAAACAATCACACTTAATGAAAATGTGTAAATATAGCTGTAGTCTGTGCTGTAACTGCTTAGATACAGCTGCTCTTCAGTGATTTTTGCTCATTAAGAGAAATACCACAGAATACCACATGCAGACTGAAAGGTTCTCTCCACAGAGCTCTCCTAAACAAAAAGTCTTCCCTTTGATTTCTGCAAGACTTCCTCCATGACCAGGCCCTAGGGTATTTAATTAATTCTCTAACTATTCACTACAGGCACACTGAAGTTTAACTAAGCCTGGCTTGCAAACATTTTGAAAAACTTAATTGTAACACATTGTCTTCTCAACTTTATCATACAACCTGTTTTTGTTTGTTTTGTTGTTACTTTTTCAAAAATACACAAACAAATGTATAATATAAACAAAATGAATCTCAGACCTGCTTCTTGGATCCTTTCATTCAGCTTCTCTTCCCTCTACATGTAACAAGAGCATCTGATTTTCTTTTTAGTATTCTGGAAATTTCAGAGAAGGGAAAGAGCTGCACTGACCTCCTTTAGCGCTCATCCACAACAATCACAAGCTAACGTGTATCACACAGACACATTTACCTACTTATGGGTGGCTTACAAATTTATTTTCCTTGAGCCTTTCTTACAAAATACATTATTTACTTTTCAAAGCTGTCTTCTTCATATGATTTTATTCATGTAAGTTCTTCATATTTTCAGATAGCCTAACTTCTGTTAACTTACACATTGTAACTGAAATCCAGTATGATGGTCAGATTCTCCAACTGCAGCTAATTTTACTAAGACAAAAATAGCTAGTTTTTTTCCATATGTAACAAATGCTTGCTATCAGTTACTTTGAACTGAATCCATAATTTATCCAGCATCTGAAGTAAAAGCTTTATCTGTGTTGATTTATTTTTAGTCCCACAAAGTTCAGAGCTGTCTTTTTGAAATAGTTCAGTAATTATGCCTTCAACAGACCCTATCAATAAACACCAAGTTTTCTAGACAAATTAAAAACAAATCAAAAAGCTAAAATGGTTAGAGATTAAGAGAGATGGATCTAATTGTATTAACATTTTTAGAAGTAATTTAGGATAATATACACTCAATTATTAAATATCATGAAACGTATTTCAGTCCATGCATCAAGTGAAAGGATACATTTTTACTCATAATCACACACTCTGAAACCTACTCTACTTCCCTAATTCTGTTTTCTGCAGGAGATGTTGAAGGATTGTTGTTTAAAAACTAAAAATACAAAATCTGCTACTGAAGGGTATTAAAGATAAAGAACAAACAAATAAAGAAAAAGCCTCCAAAATGTAGTGCGGCTATTTGCTTGTCAGGTAGGCTAATATTTAGAATGCATCCATTTTTGAAAATTAACAGCTAACATTAATGTCTGACTAAAATCAAATCTAATACATATTGCTTTCATAGCCAAGCGAGCAATTAAAGCTAATCAAGTCTCAAGTTGTTCACATCCCACGAATGTCACTTTCTTTGCAGGAAGGAAAGAGATGAAGCAAATGTCACCCTGTTCAAATTTTGAGAAAATTCACAGCATACAAGACAGAACATCCAGCAACTAGGAAACCACTAACTATTTCTTAGTCGGAACCCTAATGAACTGAATCAGAATAAAAAATAAAACCTCGTTAGTTGTTTTTCCTTTTTCCAACCTTCTACTACTACCATAAAAAGAAAGGGGCCATACTCTATAGCAGCTGTTATCAACTGTTCATTTTGGCACTTCAAAAACTGGTAAAGGTCATTGCTGAAACTAGTATATTCAGCTTGTTGACTATTTTTTTCCAATTCCTTCTACTTTCAGATACCAAATACACATTGACAGAACTAGTAAAAATTGTCATGCTTTCTCATGGAACCCAACAGAGGGAACCCTGTACCCTCTCTGATCCCACCAAAAACCAAAAACCACAAACAGGCTTCCCTTTACACGTCAAACATTCACCACAAAGCTTTAAAGTAACAACCTTTGTTTTCAAGGTAATTTTTATATTTTATTTCTATCACCACTCCTTGGGAATATGCTGCAACAGAAATTACTCAAAATTCATGTTAAACATTGAACAGGTAAGGAAATACTACTGGTGGACTGTAATTCTCGTTGTGTGCTTTCTGAAGTTTTCTTTTTGGTGCTGGCTTGTTGTTTTCTTGCTGTGGGGTTGTTGGTTTTATTTTTATTTTTATGTTTGTATCAGTGTAAATACAGGGCATTCAGCCACCAGCACTGCAAGTAAAGCCTGAAAACAGCAGCTATTTCAATAGGAGGTATGAAATAATATGGTTCTTATATTGCCATGGAGACAACTGGTCCTCATGTTCAGTGAGACTGAATGCATGGTTTAAAAAGCTTGAAATACTGATAGATGTGATACAGACCTCTCATCTGTCCTTTGCTTCCTCATTCTTGTCTTTCTCTGATAGAAGTACAGTTACAACACGTGTTTGATCTAGCATGACAGAGGAGATTGGGTACAAAATAGATGCACAGCTATACACGTTTGGATTCTGTTGCATTATTTCCCACCATGTGGGACCCCAAGTTAGGTAACCAAAGACTAACAAGTTGGAATAGAAAGATTACCAAACCCAAGCGGAACACTTGAAACATATTACTACTGGACTTCATTGCCCAGATTTAGTGAGGAGAAGGAAATTCTAGCAAAAGCAAGCCTTTCTGAAAAACAGAAAGTATCATGTTGGAAGTACATACAACACCGGGAGAAAACTGCCCGTTGAATAGAAAGCGCAATTCTTCCTCACTGAGGGGGCATTAACTTGATGTCTGTGTGAACAAGAAACATGCTAGTTGATGAAAACTATTATGACTGTTTTGCACTTTCCGTAGGTTTTTAATTATAGCCTGAACTGAGTAGGAATTAATTTTGGGAGAAGCAAAAAAAGTCTGCAAATACCTTCTCCCTTTGCACTTCCTTCACTGGCACAACTCCTCCCTGCCGCTCACAAGTAAAGCTGGCCGAGTTAATGCCAACGCCTTGTGACATTTCTTGCCGAAGTTCTGACCAGTTGATCGAACAACGGCTGCCCTTTCCCAGGCCTTTAGAGCCTGCATTTTGAAAGGTTGACGTATGCAGGTGCAAGTTCTAAAGAACAACCACCTAAGAATGTATAAATTATTTCCACTTAAAGAAAGCCAAGATGTTTAGAAGTGACTAGCAGTTTTGCAGACATCCGTTGTCAGCTCTTTGAAGGGACCAGAAGTTGCTTCAGAGCAAGGCCCCTTCACAGCATATGCAGGCACCACCACCAAAAAGGAACTTCTGCTCACATCCCCCCTGGCTGAGCTATGTTTTGTCAGAGGAGCTAGGAGGATCCAACTGTGAAACCATGACTCTCCCAGATTGGCTGTAAC
This sequence comes from Nettapus auritus, assembly GCA_011076525.1. NCBI lineage: Eukaryota > Metazoa > Chordata > Aves > Anseriformes > Anatidae > Nettapus > Nettapus auritus. Next base: position 4,520,000 of record CM021770.1, on the reverse strand, counting down.
AGGTTTATCTACGCCTTTAACAGAAGTTTGAGTTTCATTTTCTCCCCTTGTTTCATGGCACAGCACTTTTAAGTAAATACTTGCTTGAAGAAGCAGACGGTGAAAGCAATTGGGCTCTCTTTCCGTAACTACACATACCAGACAGCTCTAGGGTTTTCACAGAAAGCCGCTGCATATGCTACTTAAGAGATAAAATAAGGGACTTGTCAAATGCAATGCATGCCTGAATCACACAGAGGATTTAAATGCAGGTGTGCAGGGGCAGGAGACAGTGGGAGGAAGGTACAGGACAATCTTGCCCTGGCATAAGACTCCTTAGGTAACAGGGGCTCAGCTTCCAGGAGAAGCATTTTAAGAAGTCTGAATGAATATTCAGGTTAGTTCCTGTGTAACTATCAAGAAAGCAGGACCCTGCCAGTACTTCAAATACCAAAAGACCTGCCCAGGTTATTGGAAGAAAACAGGGACAGCTAGGAAGCTGCCAGGCCACTGCCCTGTGCTTGGTGTGCATATTCAGCTGGTTTTCTTCCTCCAGCAGTGGCTGCAATAGCTTCTAACAGCTGAGTCCAAAAATTCACAGCCCTGCTATAGTCCACCAGCACTGGAACATGACTTTTTGAGTGACATTATTAAATAGCATTTTCTCTGCATCTTGTGGAAAAGTGAGACAAAAAAGTTAATACACTCCTCTTAGTGAAATATTAGTGTTAGAGGGCAAAGGAAAATGATTTGGGAAAAAACAGTCTCCTTTTGAGAGGAAAAACAGGACACATAAAACAGGGTAAAATGGTAGGAAGACTGTATGGTAAAATCTGGGATAGGTGTTACAATCCCCTGCAATGGCTAATATGAAAACAGAAAGGCACCTATGGAGGACCGTTTGGAAGACAGGTAGACAGAATAATCTTGAAAACTGTGCCTACAGCCTTTTGTGCAAGGTAGAAATGGAAGATAAAAGCACGGCTCAAGATAGAAAATGCACATTTGAGAAATATGGGAAAAGAAGTAAATGCTTCTAACCATGTTGAAGACAAGGTCCTAATGAAGTTTGGGTTAGGCAAGTTGGGAAGTTGTGAAAGTAGAGGTGGAAAAACAATGTACAATGTGACAACTCATTTGCAAGTGAGCAAGGTAATGGGAAATGGATATTTATAGAAAAATCAAAGATAACTGGGAAATACTGGATAGTAAATATCATTCAAAAGGGTTCAGTGATGCTTTGCTGAGGACAGCATTCAATAGTGAGGTTCACAGGTATGGGAAACAGGAGAGAATCTAGGATTTCCAGAGGTTCCCAAATGAAGACAGAAATGGCCTTCACTTTACAATTCAAAGTCTGAAATCAGGTTAAGATTCACGGAAGAGACAATTTAGGTAAGGTTTCCTAAACACATTAAGTATAATTTATTATATTCTATTCCCTGTCTAATAAACCCAAGGTATATTAATCCTCTAAAGCCTTTTTGTTTTACATGCTGAGGAATTAAAAAATAGTACTACTAAAAATTTAACCACCAATAAATTTAAATAACATGCAAAAAAAGATCACACACTAAAAAACAACAGTGAATGAAAAAGCATCAGGTTTGAGTTTCACTTGAAATAATAGGAATTTTCACAGTGGTCATGAATAAAGCTTTAATTTTGATTCATGCCGATAAAACCTTTATGATTTTACAAGGGTTCGTTACATTTACTTATTTACTTACTGAAGCCGATAGCAAACTTCCACTAATTTGGATATGAAACATATGAATATGCTGATGCACATACGAAACATATAACCGTATGCTGATGTGTTATATTCCCATGCCTATGTTGTAATGACATAGCTACCTTTTCAGAAGTCTATTACCACGACTCCATCACTTCTATTACTTCCACCTTTCAGCTCATTTTATTCCTATATTTCGCTGTGGAGCCTGGTTTACTTTGGTTTTTTATTCCTCCCTCCTGTTCATGACCTGTGGTTTTTCAGCTCCCTCTCTCTGCCATTTTCACAGATGGAGATCCTCTACCCTATCATATTTTCCCATGCCTACATTCTTAACCCACTGCATGTCTGTGGGTATGCCCTTATCACTTCAGTTTCCAGGCCTTCATTTCCAGGGTTCTGTGACTGAGTCTTGAAACTCCCCCAGCAGCTTTGACCACCACATATGCATTAAATTTTACAAAATACCAAGATCCCGAGGCTGAAAATATGCCTCTAAGTCTAAATACAATAAGTTGAGAAAAAAAAAAAAAAATGCAATTTTGCTTCTTATGAAAGCCAAGCCAAGGTCAGGCAATCAGATAAAAACACAGCCACGACTCCAGAAGCTTAATAAATTTGGTATGTTTTTGCTAGAACCTTTCCCATCTTTGCTAACTGCCAAGATACTTATCTGTAGCTAGAAGCATTCCCATCTCCAATCAGTTTACATCTGTTTAGTAGTAAATATACTTCTGCAATCTGGATAAAATAATCTGTTTCCTGCAGACCTTCATAATTGCTAGAGAGAAGCCAGAACCAAACTGTCTCTATTTAAAAAAACAACAACAACAACAACAAAAAACCACCTCCCACACAGCACCTTCCTTTTTAATCTGTGGCATCTCTTCCTTTCAAGTTCCAGCGAGGATCAAACCACAAATGTGAAATCATCAGCATCCCAAACACTGGATTAAATCCTTGTCAGGACTGAACATCATGATTTTTTTAAAAAAGCCTGGCCTACACAGCTTTGTAAATGTAACCTTTTAGCTGCATTTTCTAAATAAAACAAGTCCAAAGTTTTAGACTTCCTTACCAGATAAGATATAAGGTTGTGGAACTCTTTTTCCCCGGCACTGTACAGAAATTTAATACCATGCAATGAAATTCAGCTTGCAGAACAGATGCTCCCCTGAATAGTAATTGCAATTTTAAAGCTCCTGAACTGTAAATCTGAGATAAGCCTGGGCTTTTTGGATGCTCACCTAATCTAAACCTGAACTCCAAACAATCTGAAGTTCACACACTGCTAGTAATGAAACAATGCAGAGTATTTTAGTCTGGAACTGCTGTCAAAGAGATGAGACCTAACATCACAAATGCTATGGTATAACTAATTTACATTATTTAAAATAAAAACCCTAAGGAAGATGAGGCTTAGAAAGAGAGAGCTTTTCCCAAGACATTTACCACTGTCAGAACGGGAATAGAGAAATGCACAGGAAATACAGACAGGGATGTTCCTTGTCTAATTACCATGCCACGAGGGCTGACATCTCTGTTCCAGAGCTATGACCAGGGAGACCCAAAGTGATCCAGCGCAGCCAGACAGCAGTAAAGCAGCAGCTGGTAGCAGCCTCTTGTGATGTTTACAAATGAGCTGTGGTATGAATTGGAGCATCCAAGAAGTTTTCTTCCCCAGATACTTACACTGAACAAAACACTGCAGATGGTCAGATCCTGACCTGCCCAGGAAAGAGAGACGGAAGGGGGGAGGGTGGGGGATACACTGCTACACTGTTAAGGAAAAAAGATGCAACAAGAGAGGAGGAGGAGGTAAGAAGAAAGAATATGGGAAATTTTATAACAGGCCTGAATATCAAAAAGCACCTATAGAAGATTTTGCATTCTACTCAAGTACTTTTTTCATCCTTTGATTCTCTTTATATATATAAGAATACATCTAAAGGTAGAAATACGTGCAATTCAAAGTCTGCATTTATTTCATATATGATTCAAAAGCATATTGTAGATAATTCTATGCTGAAATGTGTTCAAAACCCAAAGAAAACAGTCAAAAATAATTTAACTTTTCAGCCTAAAGCATTTGATCTAAACCTACAATAGAGAAGCTTCCAGCTATCACAGCCTAACAGTGGATGAAGCTACCACCCACCACGGTGCTTCATTTACTGCATGCTGCTAAATTCAAATCCATGTTTATGCTACAATAGGAGATGTGCTGATCTGTGGGTATTTCCCAGGAGACCAAAGATACTGCACACACTGATACATTCAAGCAAGATACAGTTTTAAACTTCAAAATCCATTTAAATTTCATTTGAATTATTCCATTTAACCCCAACTGAGTCACTCCTCTTTCTCCTCCCTGATAGATTTATTTTAGCAGAGGCTAATTACATTCTAAAGATGAAGTTCAATTGCATCTTAATACAATCCTGACTCCTTTACAGCACTCGCACACGCTAGCACGTTTGTAGTCCTGTGCCACAAGATCAAGGCGGTAGTTGCTGGACTTACAACAGCTTAGGAAAGACCAGGGTTTGGGTGGGGTGGAGGGAATAGAGGGAGGTATAAGGAAAAAAATAATTTACATGCAGCACTGTATTTGGTTTTAGCCAGGGTTTTTAGATAGCTCATTTGCTTAACATCAAATTCTTGCAAGAAGATTTCGATTATGCCTTGGCAACTGGCTGGTTTTCATCTTTGTTTCTCCCCCAGATTCCGCTGGCTATGAATGTGTCAACATTTCTTGCCTATGACCAGCCCACGATAAGTTACTGCGGAGTACATCATGAACTGCTTGCTCACAAGGCTTACGACTCGAATGCCCGGGAAGAAACAGTGGAAACACACCTAGAAACTGATCTGGATCTGAGCACAATAACAACAGCAGCACGAATCAAGGAACACAGTCAGCAGCTGGCTTAACTGATGGGGTTTTTGGTGGTAGTGGTCGTTTTGGTTTTTTTTTTTGGTTTTTGTTTTTTTGTTTTTTTTTTTTTTGTTTTTCCTGTAGCAGAGGCTGCAACCAAATTCTATGTAACATTGACAGAAATGAGAAGACATAATATGGATTCTAGGATCCCTGTTCAATTTAAAAAAGAACCACACAGATTAATTGTTTCAAGTTACAATTTGTAATTAGTCAAGCTGTGCAGTATTTTTTGACTTCAGAGTATGACCCTTGAAGTGAATCTTTTTTCAAAACTCATCCTACCTACCTGTATAAACTGTACAGATGTAATGTATTTTTCATATTGTAAAGTTTCAATTACCAAGAACAGCTGGTATGTACAGTACCATAATTTAATTACATCTTACAAGTTTCAGTTTCTAAAGTTTTAAATTAACAAAAGTTACTTCTTGTGTTATTCAGTTACTCTGTTTTGTAGGGATCATTTTGTTACTGCTTTTGTGCCCAGAAAACTTTAATCTAAAATTCTGTCCTTTGCAGAATATGCACCATTTTTACCATGGTTAAAGTGTAGAATTTTATCTACTTGTTCCAGAAGTAATATATTAACCAAAAGGAGGGTTTAACTACTCAGACTTCTAAGAAACTCTTGAAATACATAGCCAAGTTTTCTTATAAATGAAAATCAAAAAAAAAAAAAAAAAAAAAAAAAAAGAAAAAAATATATATTCACAGTTTTCCTCAGACTTGCCTGTTGCCTTGAAAAACAGCCTGGTTTTAAATCAGAAAAATGTCATGATGAACAGATGTATTTTAACAACAAAGTTTATGTATGCAACTGTTAACCAACACTGACGAAGTTTTGTAAAGCCCCACTGTTCTGCAAGACAACATGAACAGGAGGCTTCGATAGGCAGCTGTCTTTACAAAATCTGCTCTGAAAGCAGAGCCTGCCAAAGCAGGCTTTTGTCTTTCATTTTAAAGATACGAGGGCCAAAACCCACTTCTGTCAAAGACAGTTGCTGACAGATGTGGCAACAGAAATAAGCCCTCAAAGTTGTATTAGTGCTACACTGTAAAATGTTACTCAAAAGCAAGAAACTTCTACTTTGCTGGAAATTATAGTTATTTGGACCAAATGGCAAAGGTCAATAGTCCTTTAACATGTTGCATCTAGCTAAGAAAAAAAATCTTCAGCCACAAATGTAGTATTAAGTCTTTAACAATTACTACATTGCTTATTTGTCTACCATTTAATATTGAAGCGTTCTTATATCCCATTCATCGGTTTTAAATCTTCAAGACTTCTCAATGCTGTATGAGAATTCCTTTTATAACACTACCCTCAATTTGTAATCATAAAAGATTACAGAAATTAGAAACACAGTATATCATACTGACTGGGTGAAATGTCAAAGGGAACAGAAGCCTTCCAAAATACAGGAGAAAAGTTTCATATGGTGAAGCAACTTTTTTATAATAAAGAGAAATTATATGACCACAATCTATTTTTCTGAATGTTTATCCCACCATATTTTCATGTAGCTTCAAAGCAGAAGACTGAAATTTAAAATTACAACTCAACTGTTTGTACAAAATATAAAGCAACTATAATGAAGAATAACTTCAAAATACTGTTAACAAATTAATCTACATTCACTATCTTTTAAGTGGAAACAGTGTCAAAACAGAATACATTGTATTGTTTATTTATTTAGCATCTTAGATTTTGTAACATATTTTGCATAAATTATTTGTTATTCAAAATATTCCTCGTCTTTTTAAGACTCATCTTAAGCCTCCACATTTCAGTTTCTTATACCTTTACTATATGGGTCCTTGAATTTCTGGTCATCTTCTACAGCTCTGGAATTTTACTATGCACAGTTTGAAAATACATTTTGCTAATTATAAAATGAAAGCAAAAATGCAGCCATCATTCTGGAGTCGAGTGACATTTGTACTGCAGGAAGAAGTTAACTGCTTTCTTTCAAAGCTATTTTAAGGTTTAATGTTTAGCCATTCTAGTCATGATGGAAAGCTGGAGTTCTTAGACTCAAATGCCATCCTTCCAAGAGATTATTTCAGTTACTCTTGCTCTGCCCTTCCTTATTTTTACTTTGACCGGCTTTGACTCTAATATTTACGGTGTGTGAATGGGGTTCTGGCACTGATGTAATTACTCAAAACGCACTGGTGCACAAAGGCTCCAAGTACTTCTGGCTTATGGAGAACTATGTGATAGGAATATTTTCCATGTTAGGCACTCTAATCAACTTCGAGCCATCAATTTGCTCGATAAAAGCACGAAAAATATTTTCTTATGCCAAGACAAAATCTTTTTGATAAAATTGAGTAAAGAAGCACAACTGTGTACATACACACATTCACGTAACACAGATGTTTCTTCTTTTGTTACTTTCCCTCAACCATGAAGCATTCATTAATGACCATGGTTTGTTTGGACCTCTCCTGAAAGACTTGTTATTTCAGACCAATATGTCAATAAGAGACTGGTAGAAAAACGGGGTGACAGAAGTAGGAGCAATTTTGTATCGCACAGCTCTGCTGTGTTATCTCTATCAATTTCAGGCTCTCTAACCCAGCTGGACCACTCTTTGACCTCAAATATTTCTTTCAAGTGCTCTGACAAACAGACACAGCATCCTTGGGCTTAAATCACTGAATATCCTGAGTTGGAAGGGACTCACAAGGATCACTGAGTCCAACTCCTGGCTCCACACAAGACCACCCAAATATCATACCGTGTGTCTGAGAGCGCTGTCCAAATGCTCCTTGAACTCCAGCAGGCTCAGTGCCATGACCACTGCCCAGGGGAGCCTGTGTCGGTGCCCAACCACGCTCTGGGTGCAGAACCTTTCCCTAACGCCCAGCCTGACCCTCCCCTGTCCCAGCTCCATGCTGTTCCCTCGGGTCCTGTCACTGTCCCCAGAGAGCAGAGCTCAGCGCCTGCCCCTTCGCTCCCTGTGAGGGAGCTGCAGGCCGCCATGAGGCCTCCCCTCATCTCCTCTTCTCACAGCTGAACGAACTAAGTGAAAGAAGCAGAATATCCACGCCAACGTGGAGAGTTAAAACAGGCATTTCTGTAAGCATCACTGGATACTGTTTTATTCCATGGACTACATCAACTTGAAGCTTGCTATTCGCAGCAAGACATATGTCCACAAGGACACTGGCTGACAGGTAGGTACCTTCCCGAAGTTACACTAAAGAACAATGATCCACACAAAGCTAACTCAGACAAGGACTTACTCTTTAGGTCCTGCTTTAGGTGTATGTACATTGGCTTTCCAAGAGATTATTGCCAGCCATATACTGACTCAAAGCCCACAGAAATACTAAATGCTTCAATTATGCAGTCTAAACAAAGACCTATCATATGTAGAAAAAAAAGAGCAGTGTTATAAGCTATAAATCTGCAAGAAGAAAGCAGGCTGAACCTGTAGGTGTAGGGTCAAATATTTATTTACAGAAGGTCACTTTCATATAGCATTTCCCTTTGAAATAAGATGCATAAGACAGAAATAGAGGTAGCTAGCAGTATCAATCTCAGGCAGGTGATACCACCAGACCCTGGTAAAGCATTTTATCAAGAAAACTAGGCAAACTTATTATGCTTGAAAAATACAACTGATGAATAGCATAACCTCTATCAATAAATAAATAATAATAATAAAAACCAGCCAATTTTCAACATAAATCAACAAGCAACAAATCACACCATCCATCAGTGGATTGTGGTTGTAAAGCAGTTTACCGGGCTGAAACACCTCCTAGGAAGCTGAGCGCAAGTATCTGAAATTAAAGTCACCTCTCTTCTTTGTTCTAGCAATGAATGATAGAGTAGCCTAATAAAAATATTTTTTCATTTCTGCCCAAGAAATATAATTGGCGTGTAATTAGTAATGACAAACTGATGACTTCCAGGTAGTTTGAATATCCATCTGGCCGTCTAAAGCATAGACGTTATCTGATACCCTCTAGATTTAATTATCAGATTTCCTGCCGGGAGCTAGTTAAAGCCAAGATGCAGCTCACCAGAAAGCAGAATCATATTTCAGCTTTCTTAAGTCCATCACAACAGCAAACAAACAAACTAAAAAAACATCTCACCAAGTACTGCAGAAGACAGAAATACATCCATAAACCTCTTATTCTATCAGGGTTTGACTGTACGATCCGTAATTAAGGCAGATGCTTACTAAATGCCTAAGAAAATCTCTAACAGTTAAGTGAATTTAATAGTGCTAACCTAACATAACAAGGCCAAATTCCATTCTCCTGCTCTAATTATAGAACCTGATTAATTTTAATTATAAAGTTTCAGAATAAATCAACTTGAACATCATCAGAGTTCATGATTAATGTTATTTTAATGAACACCTAAGGAATTAACATTTTGCCACTAGAACCTTGCTGAGAATTTTGATGCGGAGCTGAAGTGCAGCATGTACAACTGTGAAAATCCCACATGGCGCAGAGCTTTGAGTCTACTTTATCAACATCAATTTTGTATGTAAATAAATCATTCTTAAAACTGTCTCTTTAGATGGCTAGCTACAACAGAGCACCTTCTGTGTAACAGGAAATGGCTCTGCAGCATGGAACTCGTTACACCTAGCCCTGTTCCATTAAAGACCTAATACACTCCTAACGGTGGACACTTCAAAGTGTCACCCTTCCCACAGCCACAATGCATTTAACAGTGGCAATTTACAAGTGAGCATTAATTAATGTTTCATTAATATAGAATTTCTTGGGATCAACATCACAGCCTTATTAATATAAAATGACCTAAACAGAATGAACGTTACTGTAACGAACACTGAAGGAGCTGAAAACGTTCAGTTACATAACAACACAGTTTTTCCAGGTTTCAGAGAGTACCTTTCACTCTGTATTTTTAAGAAGCCAACTTTACAGTGGATGCAATTCAGCAATAGTTCTATCTACAATCTAATCCCAAAGTAATTGCACCAATGAAATATATTTCAAAGTCAAATAATTTAGGCTTTCTATATACAAATTCCGTGCTTCTTAGAGAACAAAAACTCATCAGCTAGGGATGAGAACATTCATAAATAACAAATGGTGTGTCCCTCCAGCACTATGTACTTCAATAATTTCAGTAGTTTTATAAAAAGTATGTCATAAATGAGGCAGGGAAAGACTAACTGAGCCATTCGTATTGGACACATTTTGTTTTCATTTGTTCATTCAAATAAAATAGTGAAACAGGTGCATCCTCATTACTAGAAAAATGAATCAATCTTCTACCTTTTGCTGTTCGTAACTTTATCTTTACATGTAAAGAACCTATAACTCACATGATTAGTCTAGACTTTAATAAGAAAAGGCCTTATTCTCATTTTCAGGAAGGGAAAAAATACAGTTATCAATGGTATAATTAAATACATAAGTAAGATTCAGGAAGATGATTTTTTTTTCTTGTCTAATGCTGAAGCATTATCTAGACACTTCAGTTTTCTTTTCTTTAATCATCTGCATTTTGCATCTTTCTCCAAGTTCTGATTGTCACAATTGAGAATGCAATAAATAAAAAACTATTCGGGCTGAGGCACTGGAGTTTAAATGAAGTGTTAAATACCTTTTGGGTATCAATTTCCAGAACTGAACAAGGTTGCTGCCTGCTGAGCACACACTACAGTTTGTCTCACTCAAGTGCCTTTTACTTCACCACGAGATCCTGCAAGTCACATGCAAATAAAAATCAAGTTTTTCTTTCTACCACAAGTCAGGATGTTTTTTTGTTTGTTTGTTTTTTCTCTCTTTACACCCTAAAGCCTTAAATACATATGAATAACCGATCTCAGCAGAAAGTGTTCTAACTCCACTTTCATCAAGTGTTTACAAAAAAATGTTTTAAAAGGAACTGAAAGGGGTGAACATGATGCTCCCTCTATCTGACAGTAAAATCAACTGTGATAGACGCTTCTGTAACTTCTTTCAAAATCTTCAGTATCTGGAGGTTGGAACATGGACTCTCCATCCATGTCCACACTTAGCTGTTCTTCCTACTAGAATATTTTTCCTTTTGCCTAACTTAAATCTCCCTAACTACAATGTAAGCCCTTTATTAGTTCTCACATTCAGACTGACAACAGAAAACAAACTAATCCTTTTCTCTTCACAACAGCTTTTTAGTATTGGCTTACTCTTTTCCCTTAATTCCTTTTCCAAATGACCGTAATTGCTACTTGTACACTTTGTAGGCTTACACCCAGATGTCCCAGTTACTTTGACAAAGGCAGTACAGGTTATACTACTGACTGAAAGTCTCATGATGATCTAACCAAAGAAAGCCAGGTATTTTCCAAAATTCCAAGCTTTCAAAAAGACAGATACAGTGCATGTGAAATGACCAACACCATTTTTAGAACTTTTTTTTTTTTTAACTGAAAAATAGGAATGGAGTTAGTGAGGCTGATTAAGCATTGTTGATTTAATTTCTATGCCCATTTTTAAGAGGTTATGATTCCTAAGAATTATGCCAGAGTCTTGTCTACTCCTCAGCTTAAATGCTGCCATTTCTAAGCTACTCATTCCCTGAAGCTTTCTGCTATATTTCTGCAGAAGACCCCTTGAACCTACAAGGATTTGTGCTGAAGGTAACTGGTCCCAGACAAGCATAAGATCTGCCTCTGTTCTGCACTGCAGGATCAATCTCATCATTTGAATTTCAAGTGACAAGTGGAATGTAAATTGCCACCTGACTCCTCGACACTTGTTCTTTCTTTCATTCCCTACCTGTGTGCATTTTGGCTCAGGATTTTTAACTTCCACCTCTTCTCTAGCAAAAGAAACACAAGATTACAAACTTATTTCAGGTGTTTTACACTAAATTACATTCTAAGATTGCTTCATATGATATGCAAAAAACGTATTACAAATCAAATTATTTTTTACAGAAAGAACAAATTAACTTCTGCTTTCAGAAGTAAGCATTAATGGCCTATTGAAAGATTTTGTGTTTTAGCTTTTCTTTTACAAAATTCCAGGGGGGGCAGTTGTGAAGAGACAATCCTCATGCCACAAAAATGCAACAGTTACTGGAATAAGACACTCAAATTGATAGCTAAAACTTGAAATGCAGATTTAAATGCAGAAATTATTGCATGTCACTTGTGAGAAGAAATGTAAAGAAAGGGGATATAAGCATTTTGGATGCAACTAAATTATGTTGCAGGAACAAAATATATGTGCTAAAAAAACGATACGGATCTAATACAGAAGATATTTAAGGGCGGGTTTTAAAAGGAGGTACAGGCTGATAGAGTGCTACTTAGGAAAGAAATGGGAAGGATTAAATTTAAATCTAGACTGAAGACACAGAAGCAATCAACCTGATCATGAAACAGACTTCTGCCTTCCTCAGAAATGAAAAACATTTTATTTCTAGTTTTTGTAGTATTAAATATCTCCTGTGTATCTGAATACACAGGAGGACAGCATGTAAATCAATAAGAGTGATAAAGCTGGCCTTGCAGACGTGAACTGGAAGGAGTAACTGACCACAGAGAAAAAGCAGACATGGCCACCATACACAAACGTTTGCATCTCAATTTTCGAACTGATTTGGAAGGCAAATAAACATATCTAAGTTTCTTTGTTAAAAATCAATTGTTATTACTATTGACCTGTTTCATCTAAGAGTTTAGGGAAACACAGAGAAATGGAAAATAAATGGAAGACAATTATTTTTTTAAAATGTCTTTGAAAATGTAAGGACACTAAAGTACTGCTCATAATAAAATTAATCCAAATGCAAGGGACAATGAACATATACAATGCTGCCTATCGAAAGCAGTCAGAGGTCTGCTATGCTTTAGGGGCGTATTTTCCCATTAACCACACAGTTTTTAAGACTAAGCAATAAAGGTAACCTTTAGATAGACAACTAAGCTGAAATCCTGTGAGTTGCTCCTTTCCTAAGTTTAATGTCTGACAGACAGAACTGAAGAGATAAATAAGGAAACCAGCAATTAAGAATGAGGATGAACAGCGCTAACTACAATAACAACTCTTGAGATCCACGCAGCTATTACTCAGGCAGAAAAGCAATAATCTCCTTCAAAGCTGTCCAAAAATGAATCAGCGTTTCACTGAAAAACATATCCGTCTATGCCAAGAACTTTAGGAAATACATCCAACTAGGTAAAAAAAAATCATTCTATCTAAAGAGAAGGGGTGGAACAATATCCAAAAATGAGGAAAGATAGGAGAGAAAACAGTAAGAGAAGCATACAAAAACGTTGAACAAAAAGATCCAACCATGAATAACTACAAAGAACTTGACAAAACTACAGTTATTTGGCCGGTATGGTAACAGATTAATGTGAACAAATAAGCAGAAGTAATGGGAAAGCCCAGATTAAACTGCTCATTTACATTGATCAGATGCAGTCCTCTGGGAGAAGAGTAGTGAACACAATGACTTCTACATTCAACACATTTTTACTGCCATGGCAGATGAGGGAGACAAGTTGAGTAAGATGCTATGTTGCATCAGAAGGATAGGATAGTAGCACCTTGAAGACACTACTACGGGAACTGAGGGCATCTCAAAAAAAAAATCAGTTTTTTAAAAATGCATCTTTTACCTTTAGTAAAAGCACACGGGAAAAGGTAAAATACTCTGCTCCCAAAATTCATATAAAAATAATAGCTTCGCAGTCAGATATACTTTATTTAAGGATGATGAAGCAGACTTCGTGGGTTGCAGAACCTTATAAATCTTTTCTGATTTCTTTCGGGGTAAAGGGAAAAGGGGAACTGTTCAAGGAAAAGATGATAGATTACATTTGCCTGTGGGTAATAAGGCTTCCTACAAGGACAAACAGCATAGACTCTGAGTGGTTACACACAGTTTGAGGCCAAAAGAGACATACAGAGTCTGGTTATGGTCAGAAACATCATCAGCAACAAAATGTTGATAAAAAATGAGTGAGGAAAACAGAATGAATTCACAACACTTTATGCAACTTTTCTCTTTTACTAGTTTGCTTAGTTTAAACACCAGGTCAAGCCTAAATTTCTTCTATGCTGTGCAGAAGTAATGAAATTCCTTCAGCTTCAGCAGGAATTCTTCCATCTTGCAGCATGAATATCAGTAGAAAAAGAAAATAAAAAAGTGGCACAGAGGAAATGTGAAAACATCAAAGAGAACGCTATTCATATAAACAAGGGACAGTAACAAGACCTTTTTTTAAAAAAATAGGAAGTATATTTTTCAAAGAAAGTATAAGACATTGCAATAAACATCGGTGTCTTTCAATGTAGGAAACAGTGAAAAGCATGACATTCAGCACAAACCACGCTCTTTAAAAAGCAGAAAAGACTCCTTCCAGAAAACTACCTGATGCTGCGCAGCTCTCCTTTTAATAGCCACAGAGCTGAGCTTAACTACTTGAAACAAGATGACTTTCTGTCTCCACTAACATTAGTCAAAGTTCCACCATCAGCAGATTGGACCTGTAAAAGTAATGGGATTTTGGCCCTTTTACGGTTGAGATTCAGCAGCAGAGATAAGAATGAGTGTTTTATGTAGCACAGTTTGAGATAGACAACGGCCTGTCTCACGTGAGCCAAGCATACAATAAGGTACTTGTCTGCTAACACCTCAGATTTTTCCTATCCTTTGAAAGCATATTTGATGAGAGGGCAACTCATTCGTCTTCATACTGAAAGAACCAACTCATCAAGACAGAGATTTAAAAACTTTTAAGTAATGAGTCACCGAGAAGATGCTATTAGGAGCCGCAGGAGACAGGTCCCCTCTTGGCCAGAACTGAAACAGAGCCTTCTCCACCTCCTTGTTATGAGAAACAAAAAGGCTTTGACCCACTAAAGCTACGCTTTATTGCAACACAATTCCAAAAGGGTGAAAACTCTGTCCTGCTGGATAAAAGACACTCAAAGTCGAAGTGTCAGTTAGCCAATCCCCTCCCCTGCTCATCATGTACCATTTCCTTTAAGCTTGTGATCAGGCTAAGTATTCTCATCGATTTTTTATTTTATTTTATTTGAGATGCAAAAATTGTACGTAAAGCCCACCAGATCCAGAGAAAACAGTATCTTTTTTCTCTGAAGTCTCCTCCAAGAGATCCTCAGTTCCTAGCTCAGGAAACTCCTGACCTTCATGTCAGCTGAGCATGCTCAGCCATGCTGAAAGGAAGTGTATTCTTCCTTCCTTCAGGAAAGCTTCACCTAAACAAGAGGTTACAGAGGCCAAAAAGGAAACTAAGCAACCTTTCTCCCTGCCTTGAGCCAAAATATAACATACAGTAACAGTCAGTAAATAGTAAACAATCAAACAGCAAAAATGATACCATCAATCACATCATCCCAGAACAACAGGAGTCACAGCTTATATAACAGTCCATAGATCAAAAGTGTCAGAATAAGTTAATTTTTTCTTTTCTGTACTTTTAGGAACTTGAGGCTATTTTCGAGGTTGCTTTATGTATTACTTCAGCACAAGCCAACAAGATATTGAATGAGAATTCATTAGCAGCTGGTCAACTGTAAACAGTCCATCAATCATTGTATTTCCTTACTGTCGGCAATTTTAATTTCAACTCTGGAAAAAAACTTGTGCTTTAAACTGTGAAATATATCACGTAAAATAGTGACATTTGATAGTATGTTTTCAGATTCTCAGGCCAATTGGGAAAAAGCCATTTCAATATATAATGAAGCTATTCTTCCTTTATAGCCACCAAAACTCATGTAAAATTAAAAAAAAAAAAAAAAAAAAAAAGCTTCTTCAAGTTGAGCAGATGAATGAACTACAGTCTACTCCAGTTTGTGCCTAAAGCTCCAGTAAAAAACTCAGAAAGAACTGCAAAGCTCCCTTATGTCTTATAATTACAAGATTTCTGCCCCAAAAGAAGCAAAGACAAAGTCTGTGTTGTCTTACATTCCAGTCTGTCATACATCAACCATTAACTATACAGGTACCTTTCACATGAAACCCGGAACAGGTAGGTCCATAACTGCCTTGTGACCCCATTTTTTAAAACAGCATAATACCAAGTGCATACAGAATACACCGAGAGCATAAACATTTAACAGCACGCCCACCCATCGCATGAGGTCTGTCAGGCTGGCTGCTTCTCTGCCGAAGCTGTGAGCAAAGTTTCATCTGCCTGGCAAAACATGAGGTAAATCAGTCCTCCCCGAGCCGAAAGAAAGCCGAGCGGTATTATTACCTCTTGCACAAAAACACTAAGAACAGGGATTCTGACATTTCTTTAAATATATAAACACTAAACATACCATTAAGTACTAACAGCAATGTTAAATATTAAATACTACTATTTATTGCATTTTACACTAACACTGGTAAATTATCTTGAATTTCCGCCGTAGACCCAAATACAAGCAATATTTTCTTTATCGCTGAGTTGTTTTTTTACAGTGCATAGCAGCTTTCTTCAGAAAAAAGATAATATGAAAGAATAGCTCAGTTATTACACAAATGTAATACTTCATTTTAATCTTGTACAGCAAAATTCCAATCTTTTCTTTCTTGTATTTAAGTTCCAGCTCATGAACGGATCATAGGATATAAAATCATTAAGTGGATTCTAAAATACTAAATTTAGATAAATCTTTCTAATGTAGTTATAAATTTGATAGGGTAAAAATTTCCTGCTACTATGATCAGCTGAATCACTGTCAAATGTACTACTTTCATGCCAAGAGCTCACGAGGAAACAAACTCTTAGTATATATACAAATACTACTAGTAGGTTCTTTTGTGATCCGACCCCCAGATACTGAATGAAAGTGAACTGGCAAAATCATGCTCAAGGGAATGTCATCTGCCACCTTCTAACCTCATCCTTTCCTTCATCGTCTGGCCAGGTGTGTCTCACCTCCCAGTGACCACAGAGATGCCTGACCAGAGCCAGTCATGCCATGCTGGTGACATTCAGGCTGCGTCCCAGGGCAGATGTCTTCAAATGCTTCCAACAGCCTCCCTCAGACAAAAAGCTAAGTTAACTGCTACTGTCACCAGAAGATGGTTGCTGGCCCACTATGGGTGGAGTGGACAAGCTGGAGGAGAAGCACAGAAGTTAATGCAATGAAAAACACTTTCCAGTTCTTTCATGAGCCCTGCCCAGTGTTCCCATGTCACAAGCAACAAGCAGGCTAATGCAGAGCTGCCCTCCATCACGAAAGGGACAGTCTCGGGTCCTGTGAGATGGCAGAGATGAGACTTCTTTGCCAAGATAAACTTTTTGCTACTGTGTGACAATGTACTGCTCAGCACAGTTCTTATTTAAAGAGCGGTTGCTTAAGTAAGTGGTTGCTTATTTAAAGTTCTTATTTTCTTCTATTACATTGCATTCAAACTCATTACTAGTCTTTGCTTCTCCAGGAAAGAGCTATATATATTCTGTAAGGAAGGAGCAGGAGGAATTCCTTCAACAGTTATCTCCTTTTACAGACTGGTAGTTCTTCCTACGCAATATTAAGGTTTTGGAAAAAAAAAATAGAAACATTGCTATCAAATAGAAAAGATAATCCTAGATTATTGCTGACTACAGCCTCTATTAGGTAGCTGCCCTACCCTTTTGTTTCATCTTTGTATAAGTTTGCTTTAATTTTTGCTTCTGGTAATGAAACAATCGATAAAATTTAGAATAACCTAAGATAGCAAGGATTTTCCAATCTATAGAACAATTAGAATGATTTACTTTATTTAATGTATTCTACTAAGCTTTGCAGCTGTCTGATTTGAGACATTTTTTTCACATACTCAAACAGAAGGAAAATGTGCCAACTGGCACCACAGGCTTGAAAATAACCACAAGAGGCACTTTTTGAGTAGAGCTGATCTTGAAATTTTTTTTTTTATTATTATTATTATTTTTTTTAATAATAATATGATGATGAGACTTTGCTTGTCTGTTTACTTTTTCAGCCTTCTGATTGTGCATATTAGTCAGCATTACAATAATACAAGAGAATACTCTTACTACTTCAGATCTATCTAACTTCTTGCCCTGCCCTCATTACCAGAAGATCTTTCAATCTTCTGTTAGAAGAAAATGTGTTAAACTTGATATTGATCGAAGCCAGCAGGGACACGTAGGAAGTTGCACAGACTTTGGAATTTAGTTCAGGACAGACTTCACATACTGAAGTCAGCACGGGCGTCTAGAGATCATCCAGACCACCCTTATTAATAGGGGGTTATTCGGGGCCATGCCCGGTCGGGTTTTGGATAGGAACTCTACAACCTCTGGGGATGCCTGGCCCTCAGCTGGACTTCGGGCTGCTGATCACAACCCTCTGAGAACAGCTTGTCAGCCAGCTTTCAGTCCACCTTGCTGTCCACTTGTCTAAACCATACTTCATTTTTATTTATTTTATTATTATTTTTTTTTTTAAAAAAAAAAAAGCAACCTACTATACTTCCAGTGCTGTCAGGTATACCGTATTCAAATTGTACTGAATTGTACTATTGTACTGAATCATCTTCTACAGAGCCATGACTCGCTTATCACCCTACATTACTTCAATGCAAGCCTTAAGTTAAGATCCGATTAATCCTAGAAATAGCTTGGCTCAGAACCGTTAAATGAAAAACAGGGCTTAAGAACAGAAAATCTTTCATTATCTTTCCCTAGCTCATGTCTATAGATCCCAGTTTACTGCAAATTCTGTCAGACCACATATAAACAGATAAATTTAACTGCAGCTTATTTTTTAACTGTAAATCTATTTAGGAAATTCACTAGATTACTTTTGTTTTTTAAGCACACTAAAATCTTTTTCCTGAATATTTCATACCTAATTTTCCTTTAAAACTAACCGATTGACAAAGTAACATTCGAAAAATTATTTTCAATTACCCATATAATATGTATGGAAACCCACCACAGGAGTATTAAAAGTCAACTTAATTAAGTACTCAACCAATGTCAGCAGGAGCATTATGAAAACTACACGTTTTCCTCTATAAATGCCAGCATCATGTGCCATATGGCCATATCAATTTTGCTGGAATTAATCTTTTTTTTCTTTTCCTGAAGACATCACATTCAATAAAGTTATTAAAAAACCCTGAATAAGAAAAATCTGAGTGACACTTTCCACCTACACATCACACTGTGTATATAAATTTGAAATTTATGTAGTTTACATTTTGCTATACGTGACTTCCAAACTTCTCTGGAATAACAGTACTTGAAAATGTTTGAATCTGAACAGAAAAGTAAGAACATCTGAATCCATTCTTTTTACAGAAAGACGTGAACAAAGCTCTGTTTGGACATGTGACAACACAGAGGAAAAAAAGATTTCAGGAAGATGTTGGAGCTCTATATAATGACATACGTGACTTAGCTTAACTCACCATGTCCTTCCAGGAGCTTCACCAACAGCAAAAAAAACAACCAGAAAAAAGAGAGAAATGGTGATAAAACAGTAAAATATACATATTGAGACTTATCAGCATATAATCTGTGGACTGGCTGTAATACTTTTGATACCTGACAAGAACTCCTCTTGCAGCAAAAGCTTAATATACATCACCACAGCAGTTCTCTATAGAACGGCAAACAGAATTTGGCAGGTTCTGACATGAGATTTCAGTGTAATAAGTCATGAAAAATGTATTCATGAAGTAAATACTACACTCCAAGTGCATTTTCAGCATGCCATCAAAAATATTCATACTAGAGTGCTCACTACACCCCAGCTCCAAAATAAAAATGCAAATCATCTGTTTTTTCACATCATTTTTTCAACAGTAATGGCTCTGCCAAGCAAAGTGATCTAGATTAAGGCTATAAACCCATCTGACAGAAAGAGGTTAGGTGAACCCATACGTGAATGGAGAATGCAAGCTTTACTAGAAAGAGCTGTAGCAGATTCAAAAGTGTCTGGGGCTTTTTCATGAGTTTGCTTATTTGATTCATGTGTGTGAATTTTCTGCCGTAAGAGGTATCATTTTGTGTCCTCATTTAGTATTTGTGGAGCTCCAATCTTTTCACATGCATATGACTATCTCTAATCCATTTTTCTGCAGCGATTAGATACAGATAAACAAGGGGAAATATTCCCAACAGATGCAATTATCTAACAAAGACCAGGGGGCAGTACTCTAAATAAAAAAACATGAAACATTTCCTTTTTAAACTGAACAAAATATTTTCTTCAGCTTGAAATAACTCTTTTAGGGGACTTTTTGCAATTTCCAGAACTACCACAAATGTTCCCTATGAGCACTGAAATGAAAAATCCACTGCTCAGGGCAAGAGTAATTAGCTTAAATACAAGACACACAGTACCACTGCGACTATGAACCGAAATGTCTTGTCTTCTCTCTAGCCAGGAAAAGTGGTAAAAATCTTCAGCAAAGCATAAAGGACAAGCAACATGAAGTTCTGAGGTATCTACAAATTCCTCAAATAAATTCCTAAATAGTAGCTATACATTCCTAAACTCCTCCTATAAATATAAACCTTATTGCGCTCTACAGGTACCTGAAAGGAGGCTGTAGCGAGGTGGGGTTGGTCTGTTCTCCCACGTGCCTGGTGACAGGATGAGGGGGAATGGGCTAACGTTGCGCCAGGGGAGGTTTAGGTTGGATATTAGGAAGAACTTCTTTACTGAAAGGGTTGTTAGGCACTGGAATAGGCTGCCCAGGGAAGTGGTTGAGTCACCATCCCTGGAGGTTTTAAAAGACATTTAGATGCAGAGCTTAGGGATATGGTTTAGTGGAAGATTTGCTAGTGTTAGGTCAGAGGTTGGACTCGGTGATCTTGTAGGTCTCTTCCAACCTAGACTATTCTGTGATTCTGTGAAAAGAGTAAGCACGACCATGACATACTAAACAAAATATTCTCAATCACTGACGAGCACTCAATACAAGAGTAAAGCGAGGCCTTTGTACTCCTCAGCACTCAAATTCGAGAGACAAGATAAACAGTAAGGCCCAGAACCAAGCCATCAGTAGTACACACCTGTTTTTCCATACATTTTCTCTTTTTAAGATTCCAGTGTTCAGGTTCCAGGAAAAAGACAGTGGTTTACACAATCACATGTTCCTGTGAGTTTTGTGTCAAACTGTGAAATATTTTTTAAAAAATCAATTGTTTTGTGGTACTGACACATTTTTCAAGCCTGGATCAAGTTGGTATGTTTATTTTAAAATAAAATAAAATAAAAAGAATATAATTTTCAGAAATATTTTGATATAAATCTTTCAGATTTCCACCTGAAACTGTTTTACTCTTTTTAAGATACAAACCTTGAAAACTCGCAAAAAGTTTTAAAATGGCAACAACAACGCAAACAATTTTATTGACATCACACGCCTTAGGTAATTTCAACATAAAAACCTAGCTAAGAAACGGATGACTTTGAAACACACAACAAATAGGAAAGAAATCTCAACCTACAAGGAAAGGCATACAGCATACTAGCCAAGCTTGAGTAAGAAAATACAGCCATACACCCAACCAACACCCTGAAAACACTGAGAAACTAATAAAGCTCCAATTTCATAAAACAACATGCCAAAAGAGGAAAATAAGTCGAGAACACAGCTATCATACCACCAGTATACCCAACCTGTCTTCACCAAGCATTTTTCAGCCTTGTCTGAATAACCTTACTAGCGATATTTATTCAAACCCACAGGTTATGGTGCAGAACAATTATTCAGACATAGTATCCCTATTAATGAAGGCAGAAAAAGCTGTGCTCGTCATCCTAATTGCCGCTCACTACAGCCCACTTTAACCCACACTCAATCACAACTCTTATCCCTTCTGATCACCTAGAGGAGTGCATATCCCTATTGTGACTGGGACTGAACGCAGACAGAACTCAAGAAATATGAAGTTAGTATCGCTGAACTCAAATATATTCCATAACTTTCTATTTTGAAGGATGAACAGAGACATGACAATAGCCTGTCATTAGGAGAATGCAAGTGCTTATTACTAGAACAAAATGATTGCTCCTGTGAATGCGTTATTACCCATATACCGCAGTATCATTCTAACATTGATAAGCTACCCAAATTCACAGTAGTAATTTCTGCTATTTGATGTCCTGAAATACAAATACATACTTTAACGATATATGTCTCTGAGTAGAATTCAGAGAGAATAACAAAGGTGCATAAATAATTCAGAAATACCCCCAAAAAGTTTTCTGCCTTTTAGAATAATTAATTATAAAAATAATTGCAATTTACTATATGACTGAATTATTTTGTCAGTAGAAAAGCTTAAGCTTCTTGAAGACAGACTGGGTCTTTATTAGCATAAAGAACATTTTGCTTAAATATCTGTCACACCACCTCATTGTGATGCAGCCTCTGCAAAAAGTAGCCATTTACGTAAAAGGCAGCATCTGCTGAAAAGATGTTTCTCCCAGCTTGCACTAAAAGCCTCTACATTTTATCACTGACACCAAGAGGCCCTTGATTTCACTTGCTGTCCTTAGGGCTTATTAGAAACTTGGAATAATTGAGAATAAAACAAATTTAGGAATGAAAAAAGTTATATTCCCTCTTGTGTTTCAAATAGTTAGGAGTATATCCTAAGTTCCTTTACGCTTGTTTAGGCACCGAGGGCTAGTTTCAAGAAACAGACTTTGATGCACAGCTTACACAGAATTGAGGCGCTGAAGCCCTCGGAAATGATCCCGTTAAAGCTAAGCAAATACCAGCCAGGACACATTCACAACCAGAACAAGACCCAGGGGGCTTAGAAATGTAATACATATTACCAGTGCCAATGCATCTCTTACAGCTTCCTGGCAAACCAGGTGCTACAGAAGAGTTTGCAAAGGTGGCACTTCCTGTGTGGGGGTCTCTGAAACAATGCAGCTCTCATTAGCAACACCGAGACAGAAAGAAGCCTTGGCAGAAGTAATCAAACTAATATACTAGCAAGAAACAACAGATACTTTCCCAGAAAAAAACCTCTTCAAAGAAGCTATATACAACTCATGGGAGTGACTGACAAAAATTTAAGTGACAGAGGGTAGACTCTATTTTGTGAACTGTATACCTGTCAGGACAAAGACAGGAGCAACAATATATCCTCTGGATACTCATCAAGGAAAACTTTACACTCACCTTCAAGCCGTAGTGCAGACCTCTGGGTGCCTCACTCAGGGTATAGGGCACAAACACACCAAGAGACAACACGCGTGGACTCATAGTAAGTATTATGTAAACAGTGGGATTGCTTGCGGGACATGGCAGTATTCCCAGGGACAGGGAAAGAAAGGGCTCACAACCTAGTCCTTAAATTATACTGTGTTAACAAACGGCTTGCATAACTGTTACAGCTCATTCAATTCACAGTTCTACCTTACTGAAATTATTAATAGAAGAGCCCAGGAGGCAGTGATACGTCAGCACCTTCTCCTGGATCTGTTCTCTGGTCTTCTGTGAGTTAGAGTTGTGAAACTGACACCTGAAAATCTCCTCAATGAAAAACTTAATCAATGCAGTCTCAGTAATAGCTATAAACTAATGTTGGTGACAGTTTTTTCCACTAAGATAAATATTACATGTATAAGCACATCGAGAGCTCTAAAAGAAACTGAAAACTTTAAATTCACTTCTGCCATTGAACCTTAGCTTAACACCTCATACATATAAATCTTCTGTATTTCTTCCTTTTCACTTCCCTCCTTTGTCCTTGCAACCCTATGCAGAGGTTGTGTTCTGCAGCAAATTATATTATACTTACCCTTTTTGCCATATTTAAACAGCTGCTGCCTTTCTCAAGTTTACGTTTTGAATTGAGCAATGTATTCTTCACTTACCTTAGGTAACCCTAGAAATGTGATTATTTCTGAAATACAAAAGCTAATCACAATTTTCTTCCAAGAGTGAAGAATTTAAGACTTACATGTGACCACGGGACTTACACTCATGTAGTTTGACTCCTGCAAAACACAGAATTCTACTAAAGAGTTCTTGCAGAAACGCATGGTGATCCTTTGGACTGATATGGGTTGGTATACACTATATTTGCATCCTCCCACAATTCCTAGCTACTTGAGGTCCGTGCATTCTCTTTATTAAACTTTCAGTCATTTATCAGAAAACTTAATTCATTTTAGAACAGATATCACAACAGACATCTATTGTAAGAAGGTATCAGAGACCAACATTCAGAGCTAACCAAAGCTAAAGAAATTTTACCTAAGTAGCCCAAGTGCAAAAGACTACCAGAGAGGTTCAGGCATTACACTGTATTCAACAGAAGCTGCAGGTAAATTCTAAATAAAAATGAATACAGGCATTTTTATCTGGTGTAGGGACTGAAAGAGGAACTGGAATTCACAGGTAATTAAATAAATGGAATTCTCCACCCACTCCCCACCCCGGTAGTACCATTAAGTACAATATCTGAAAAATGAAAAAACATCTGATATGCATAAATTATCTTAGTCCCTACACTTCCTAATGACAATAGGATAAGACAAAGAAACAGTCTCAATAGAACAACTTTGGACTAGGTTAACCGGTATAACTTACAGAAGAGAAAGGAGTTTGGGCTTCAAAAAAAGAAACAAATAGCTGTATCATACAATTATCTTCTCAGTGTGGTGGATTAATCATCTTGAAGCATTCTTTAGATAAGAACAGTATGCCTATACGAAATGTTTCCTGAGGAAAGGCATGATATTAACACCGTGTACCCACATTAATGGTATCTGAGTCTCCACTGTTTTATCATGTAACTGCCAGATGTAAGAAGAACCAAAGCCGTTCTTTAAATCAAATAATTATGTTTTTAAAGCACAATCAAACTATATTCATTTTCAGAAATTCACACATGAATGGGCCTACAAGCATGCCAGACAACCCCATTTCTGGGTTTACTGAACAGTCCTAGCTTTCTGCAGTAGGAATTAAGTCATTTCTACACTTCTAACTCAGTGCCCTCATGAAAATCAAATGTAGTGGCATGAACACCCTAAAATGATACTGTCACTACTCATGTATTAGCAAATTATTATCTAAGTTGTTGCGTTCTACAGGAACAGAGATTAATCTCTGGTCCTCAGATTTTAAGACTCAACTGGAAAGTGAAATTACAAAGAAACTCTTGGTAGCATACAAAGGATCATGGCTATTCTGTCCTAGCGACAGCTCGCAATAAGTATCAAGTAATATAAAAATGTGTAAGTCATACCTGTAATACAGCATTTTCTATACAATGTATGACACTATCAATTTTTTCTCATTCTGGAGGTCCGTATTTAACTTTTGCTTAGGTTTATGTAGACAAATTTCCTTTTGATCTTGTAAAGATCATGTTGAGAAATACAGATTAAACTATGAGCAATCACAAGAGACAATTATGGCCAAGTTACTTCTATTGCATATATTATTTACATTAAAAAGGAAAATAATATATTCCATATATTATCTACATGTTTAAAAAAGGGAAAAAGCCTGGTTACCTACATTGTTTATGTATTCAGAGAGCAGGTCCTGGAGAGCTTGACGGATAGCATTGCACTCGGCAATGATGCGTTCTCGATGGAAATCACGCGTGCAGGAAGAATCAGCTAGCAAAGCTGCTCCACTGATAATAGCTTCCAAACGTTTCTCTAGTGAGGGCCGTATTTTCTCTTCACTCACTACAAGAGGATCCTGGATAATTAAATGCTGAAAAACATTAGGAGTACTGGTAAGAAAAGTCAGACTAATAAAGTTGCTGCTTTATTTTTCACTTGCAAGAACTGCAGTGACATTATGCTTCCCAGACTTCCAAATAGCCCTTTACCCTTGATGTACCCAAAATACTTTTGACGGTGGAAGACTCCATTTTCCCTACCGTGGCTACACATAAAGGTCATTTGTGGACAAAGCCCAGTTCTTTCTGCCACCCAGATCTCACATCTGTGTTATCAGAATTTATTGGCCTGTATTCAGTCCTCAGCTGGTATCAGAGCTTTCCAGCCAGAGCTGTTTCACACCTAAGTGAAACACAGAACAGTAGAACAAGTTCCCAAGCCACATTGACATCTTCTGACCACAACTACTTTATCTCTGAGTCATCTCTGTTTCCTACTTCTATTGCATGAGACTGAAGACTGCTTCAGTCTCACCTACATCTGCATCTCTCACTTCTTCTACAAGGCACATCACTCCTGGAAACAGAAACACCATTTGTTTACCTTTATAAATATGCATGTATTTTTATCACTGCAGTATCTGACTACTTGGTTTATTGATCTTCACAATAACCCCCTCTAAAATGAAAAGCTATCAGCCCCATTTTACAGGCAAGGAACTGAAGGCCGCCAGCCTCAGAGTTGTACGGAAGATACGTCCTAATACAAGCAACCATATACCATTTTCCTAAGTTCTCATCCAGCACTGTTTCTCCTCTTCACATTCTACCACTGATGTTGTCAAAAAGTATTTCTTCAAACTGTTTCTTGTGTCTGCCTACACTTCTTGAGGGTCATCTGACTTCCTTATTCTCCCACATAGTGGGCCTGTCATGAATTTACCTTGAATTTTTTTTAAAAAGAAATACATCTTATACGATGCCCATAACGTCTGTGCATAACTGTCACACAATATATGTGACATTCACTACTCATTAATACTACATATCTTATCAAAGTACCTCAGCACTTTGCTGAGGCCTAGCTTTGTTTGAAAGTCTACAGGGAGGGTTGACACCTCCAACATTTACATTTGAGAAATCAAGAGGACATCTAGATTTAGCATAAAAACAACTCTACTAGCCTGCAGCTGAGAGATGTTACATGACCAGTTGGATTCTGACTGTTTTTATTCTAATACAGTTAAACACTGTGGCAGAAATTCACTGCTGCTACATTTGACAGGCTGAACACCAGCAAAGCACAAAATAGCAGCTTTTGTTCAACAACTGTGTTTTCAAAGGACACCGACAGAAGTGTCCTCTTGCTTTGCACCAGCTGGAATAAACAAAAGCAGCAAAGTGTTTTGGCATGATAAAACTAGTTATGCTTTTGTGGCAAGCATAGCAAAAAGAAAAGGAGGTGATATTTTCATACAGTGCAAAAGCAATTGTATTCATGCTTCAACATTTATAGAAATACAAACTATTCATTTTAATCAAGCTGAACATTTGAACAAACAGCATTACTCTCCAGATCACCAAAGCCCATATTCCATGCAAGTCCCCTTACCTGACATATCCATATGCAATTCTAAGCTTCCAGAAAAATTATTAAACAAGAAAACTATGCCATATGCCCTCAGGTGGAATTTAGGTCAGGTCAATCAGAAGTTATCTGTGATTATCCAATATGTGCTGAAATACTTTTAATCCCGAGAACTTTAGTTATTTTTCCAATTTAGATTTAATATCTCATCTTCATGTACTGTCCATCTTAGGAAGTTGTAGAAGTACAGAAAGGGTTCTGTTAAAATATTTTAAGATAAAATCTTAAACTTTTAAAAATGCAAATTAAGTCACCTTCCAATTTTGTTATTATTTTTAGCGATCTCTTTCATCTTATCTATGATTTAGGGAAAGAAGGTCTTTTTGTTACAGGTCTAGTTCTCCTATCTCTCCCAAAAAACGCAACAATTGCTTTGAGACATCTGGGATATTCTCCAGCAAGGCTAGAGAAAAATCAGACTTTAGAGTCTGAGTATTTCCCAAGGAAGCATTTTAATACCGACATCAGACAATGCAGGTTCTTTCTGCATTACTCTAGCTCAAATGGAAGCTCATTATTTCCCAACGTGCAGGAAGGAGCAATGTAGGTTTCTAATGTTCTTCCTCCACTAGTATCCCATTGCCCTGAAGTCCTCGGTACCATTTAAAAGCACTCTTATTATTTAAGTACTCTCAGTACTTCAGCCTCACACTTGCTCCCTATCAACATATATAAAATAGTGGACACCAAATCTTAAGTAACCCTTGTAAGCCTGTCTGGGGCTGAAAGTTTTAAGCTCCTGTTCTGCTTCATACCAGAAACTGTGATTACATGAACTGCAGTCCTCAAATTTCCATAGACTGTGTCCACAAGGAAAAGGTCGTTGTGACTTTCTGTCTCTCTTCACAGTAACTGTGTTGAATTTGGGGAGTTTTGTATCACAGCAGAGCATCACAAAAAGAAAAAAAAAAAAAAAAAAAAAAAAAAAAGGCAGCCCAGTGCTACCGCTATTGCAATTTTCTGTTGTCTGTTTGTTTCAGCAAGTGACAGGATATATCATTAAAATGGTTTATACGTTTACGTCAGGTGCTCAAGTGCATCCAGCAGATGCAATCTTAGATGAAGTTAAAGCAGTAACTATGTATTTTTAAGTTCCTGTTTTTTCCTCAAACCAATTTTCACCTATCTGGATACACATAACAATCTGGAAAGGATTAAATGTTTTTAATCACATAATTTAATACACATAACAATCTGGAAAGAGCTTAAATGTTTAAAAAAAAAAAACAAAACTATTTGTGCAGCTATTTGTGCATCCATAAAAGCAACAAAGGAACCTTTTTTGTACCATTTATTTGTTTCCTAAGTGAAAGATGTTAAATAAATAAATAAACACTGATCATGGAAGCAATAATCTCACATGCAACTTCTGGAATCAGAGCCAAAATGGATGGGACCATAGTTTTAATCGCTACTTGTCTACTGACAAACCTAGACCAAGGCAAACAAGCAGTCGACTATTTTCATCTGCTTTTGTGGAAGCAAGGAAGTTAGGAGTGAGTTGAGAACTCAGTATTTATAACTTATAACAAAGTTGACTTGTACATTCTCCAAGAAATTTTCTCCAATGCTGAAACTTCTGAAGCATGGCAGCCCCGCCATTAAAGGTAAAACCCAAAGAAAGGAAAGATGGCTTGGAGAGGAAGATGGCTTGCTCTCCTGCTCTAAAGCATCTCCATATACCCTAACCTCTTGATGGCAATGGAGGGAGCCAAACTGGTTCACCCAGGCACCAGCAGAGGAACTCATTTTGCTTTTTGCAGGCAAATTCCTGATTTGACACGCAGGGAACTCTCTTTCCCTGTGTAACAGATTTTTAAGCCCTGCGTTACCTAGCTCTTCATTGCTTTGGCTATATCCAAAGACACAGTAGAATTACAAATGAAAAAGATCGCACTTTTAACAACTAGCATAGTAATACAGGTTTAGAAAACTGTATGAAACTAGTCACTAGAGTTTAAATACTTAAAATATTTACTTTTTTATTATCAACTTATAGCAAATCGATAACTTCATACTATTTTTATACAGGAAAGACTCATCCACAGTGCTCTAGGAATGATAAGGGAAGACATCCTACACATAGCCAGCTTCCAGAGGTCAGCTACCTGAGCTTTTAAACACAAGCATTCGAACAGAATTATTTCATCCCTATCTTCTTCCTCTCATTGGTTTTCTGATTCATGAAAGAGGGATCATGGCTATCCAGAAACCTGGTTCCATTTCCTGACATTTTGGACCAATTTACAGTACTTTGATATCTCATAATTGCTGTGCTAGATCTATAATCACTAAAGGACAACATATCAGATGAATACGGTAAGTCAGGCATGCAGAGCCTGGATCGTTTTGTTAGAGATCTGTTTACTTCAGAAAATGCAATACCAATGAAAAGAATTAGATAAGCTGCACCCACGTTCTTTTAACACAGATCTTCTTATGCAATTTAATTTGTGACACTGCCATTTTGTGTTTACTTGTGAATAACGTGGTATTTATATGGAACCTGTAAGACAAATTCTTGAGAATCAACTGATTTAAGACGTTAACTATTCTAAGGTTACTGGTGATTTCCTCATCTTACAATCAGTAATTACTTTCACACTGCCAGCACTGGCAAAGGAAGAATGACACTGCAAACCATCTAGATACGAGATTGTTGGGTAAAGTTTGTGATACATTTCTACACTATAAACATTTAATGAGATTTGTTCCCAACGGACTATTTACTACATCCATTTATTTCATGGCACTGTATTTGCAGCAACAAGATAGAGCAAAGGTTATTTCAGGTCTTTAGCCAATAGAACTTTCTGTAAAGAAAGAAAAGCACAACCATCTAATTCATAAGATCATTTTTTAAAAGTTTAAATGCTCTATAAATTGTGCTTATCTAACAAATACAGCTTCAATTCCCATTTGTGGTATCTAGGTAAAAATAAATTTAAAAGGCCATAAAGAAATGGCTTTTTACAAGTGAGGCGTCTGTGTTGATACATTTCCAAATAAAACCAAATTCATTCCAAAAGAAAATTTTCCATTTAGTGATTATCAAAATTCTTATATTTTAAAACTAATAAATATGATAACCAAAAAAAAAAAAGTCATTAAAATGGTACTGCTAACATACAGTCAAGATGAATTCATTTGCTGTGAGAAGATAAAAGCACTTAGCTTTTTTGTTTAGTTACGTAAAACAGATAAACAATAACTCTAATGTAAATTTCATTTTCATTCAGGGTGTCATTGTAACAAATCACTTGTGACACTTAAACTTTGCTTTTTCTTTCACTAAGTAAGAAAATAGCTTATGAACTGTAACTTTAAAACCCAGTGTAAGCAAAACGCATGCATAGCATGGAACACGCAATCATAGCCTGTTCCTCTGAGGATAAAAAAAAACAAAACTGTCAGATTCAACTTAGGGTATGACTGAGAGGTCCGTTTTGATCAATGCAGTGCCACTACAAGATTTGTGTTAAATATATGGACTTCCATCTATTCCTCTCACCTTTCATTGAAAGTTTTAAACAAAATCTATCATCATCAGTCATAACATCAATTTTCTTGAACATGTATCAACAATATTGGAGTCGCAGGGCTGGCATCTGATAAATCTGAGTTGTTACAACCCAAAAGGCCCGTATTTGCAAATGTGTTTAGAAACTTTTCTTCCTTTTGTTGATCTGGATCTACATCAATGGTACCAGATGAGGAGCATGGTCTGTCACCTCATCTACAGGAGGTCTACCAATTTTGGCAGGGTAATGGAAAATTACACAGGTTAGAGTCAGAGCAACCATATGAAACAGGGAAGGCTCCATATGGAAGCCTACGACTAGGTCAGGAGCAGAGGAAGAGCTTACATTCTTCAAATATTTGCTTCAATATGGAAGTAGAAACACCGATTTGTGAAAGCCTATTGCTTATATCACTTAATCATAAACAAAAACATAATTAGGTTTCTAAATCTTTCAATTAGATAAATTACATAATAATCCCAATGACACGTTTCAGAGTAAGTAACTTCAATGTGCATTGTGCTAGTTCAAATGCAGTCAATGCAGCCGTGATTACCATTGATGACTGTCATTTGTAAATTGAACTCCCGGGTTCTGCCCTCTTATTCAAGGATGTTTCTGCCTCCACCATTACTCACGTGCATGGAAGTAATTCTTAACTGCTGTTTGAGGGAAGCAAAATGGTGAACAAGCATGAAGAATTAATTCCAAGCTCTTTTGAAGAAGTAATTCTTCCCAATAAAATAGTGATACTATTCAGATTAAGACTATGCAGAGCATTGGTTTCTAACACCTTTTAGTCTGCCATTTCTAACAGCAATAGTTGTTAGTGAATACAAAGAGTAAAGCAAACCATTTTTTTTCCAGAAATGTTGTGCTATGCTAGATTTATGGGTTCACCTACCTCAAGCTCATCAAGCGCACTTCCTAGGGTGGCTTTGTGAGATGAAGGCTGTCCCGGTTTATTTCCAACTCCTTGGGAAGCATTGGAAATTACATTGAGAGCATTCTGTATTTCACTGCAAATTGAATCCTTGCTGGCTGTAAGGGATGCAACATCTGAATGTTCCAAACAAGCGGAACATATTGAATGTAGAAGAGAAGAATTTTCTTTCAGGGATGCACGTGCGGCAGCAATTTCATCTCGCTGATTGCTAGATTTCAAATCCTGTCAGCAAAAGAACATGCCGTTTATTTCCAAAGGCACTTCAAAACTTCAAAATTGACAAGTAATGTATAAACAATGTTTTATCTATCTGTAATCTGTTTAAGGACACACCGAATTAAATTTATCAAAGATTAGGAAAATGGACTATGTCTTAATAAGCGATAGAAAAGGAGAGAGGCGTAGATAGGGTTAGAGTAGAGTTTTTGACTGTTGCATCTGAATATATTTCTTGTATTTGCTTCCCACCCTGCCAGCGTATGTCTCAAGCACTCTGTACAAAGGAACAGCATGCAGAGATGAGAATTCTGAACTCCAGGGAAATGGGAAGCATAGACAGTAGGGAAATCAAAAAAGTGCCTGTGAAAAGCCACCTCTGTAAAGCGCCACTGCCTATTTCTCCTCTCTCACTGCCATGTACACACAGCATTCAGGGATCCTGCCACTTCCATCTTGTTCCTTCCTCTTCCACCCAGATCTTGAAACCCTGAAGCCTTCTGCAATCCAAGACAATAAAGAAGAAAGTGAACCTTGAAATTGGAAGTGAGATTCAACTGTTTCTACGAATCAAGCTGAGGAGCTGTTATTTGGACAGCTGAAAGTTACGGACTTCAGGGCAAAAAGACAGTCAACATTAGGACTGTAAGCAGCCGCCTGTCTCTGCCTGTTTTAACTCTAGACAATTTCCTCATTTTCTTTCTGCATCTTGTCCATTTGAAGAATACTAGTAGATATTTGCAAAACGGCTTGGGTGAAGGAGAGAATTAAATTCAAGGGAAAAAATAAAAAAGGGAAAACAGCGCATCAGAACAAGAAAAGCCTATGGCATCAGCTTCAAATGATGAGAAGTGGCACAATGAGGAATGAACAACAAAATGTGCACAAACCTGCTCACAGTCTGCTCTGAAGCAAGCTGAAGTCTTCCTAATTGTTTTCTTTTGCATTGCATGAAGCTCTACATGCATTATTTACAGAAGCATCATAATACCCACGTCTCGCCACATCAAGTTTCTACGTTTATGGATGAAGAGCATCCAATATTAAAGGAACCAGTCCTATCATTGTTTTAATTCTCTTTTACTGTAAGAAATGCATTGGACACGGGATGGGATCTTACTTCCTCAGGCTTAGTTGGAAATCTCAGGGATACAGCAAAGCAAATAGAAACAGTGGGGCCCTAAAGAGAAGCAGAAAATGCTTCCACCAGCTGATCACCTGAATTAGAAAACTGAGCTATTGTCTTGGCAGGACTAATATTTAATATGTTTAAAAAATCAATAAACCAATACAGAAATGAATCACCGCTGTGTAGTAATGACTTTTTTTTTGCCTAGGATGCTCAAATCCAAATATTCAACTGCACCTCCAGCCCTGGTAAAGCATCTGCAACTTCTCCAGTGCACTCTCAGCAAAAAGCAGTAGTTATCATGCAACACAGACTCTTGCTCTAATTGGCAAATCTACCTTTCCTGCAATTAAATGACAAGAAGACAGAACGCTCCCTTCTCTGCCATACTGCAAGGAAGCTACAGACCCGGAGATACAGTGGTAAGTCAATACAACACTTCAATCTAGCTGCCTTCTATTCTTAAGCAATTCTTACTGTGCTGCAGCATCACACGCAAATGATCAAACTTGAAAATCCTTCCCTCTGGTCTTACCTCAGTCTTTTCAATAAGCTTCTTGTCGATACCAAGGGCTACTGTCAGGTTCCCCCCAGGTTTTCTCCAGACTGAACAAACCTGGACCGCTCATCCTCTCCTCACAAGACAAGTAGTCCCATTCCCAGCCGTTACAACTCATCAAAAAGCCAAGCTGACACACGTAAGTTTCTTTCAGAGTCTCTAAGCTTCTTTCAGAGTCTCTTTACTGTTTGTAAAGCACATTGTCAGTTTCAGATTTGGTAACCAAACGCTCGGTATAAACTTGCTGTACCTTAACATGATCCAACTTTCAAGAAAGCAGCAGACCAACAAGGCCTTCTACGTGAGCACAGCAATCATACAAACAGGGCTGTGCCACTGCCCAATTACATACTAAGATGCATAAAAATAAGCTTTTTTTTTTTTTTTTTTTTCCTTCAGCTTTTGCCTAAAACATTCAGTGTTGCTGTTTTTAAAGCACTGTGTTTTATTGCACACAGCATTGTATGAAGTTGCAGCATCATGGTACAGGTAAGCTTGCCTACGAAGACCCTCACTCCTGATGTGTAACACATCCACAGCAAGTCCAACACCCCGCAGGAGGCATGCCCGTAAATTCAGAACAGCAATGAACCACGTTGTTTAAACACAGCTCTGTGCGTTCTCATTGACTGAATCACTCCTGTTATTTAAGCTGACTGAAAGTCATGGTTTTAAGGACTAAACCATAAGTAGCACACGTTGCCTCCACAAAGATTCTGTGCTGCCTTTATAAAACCATGATTCACTGGACTCAGGTTCCACCTGAAGTCTCACCATTTTCTGTTTATTGTTACTTTCTTGTTATTTATTGTTTGTAATACTCAAGCTAATACATAATACCACAGAAAAGCACAGCTATCATGCACAAATAATCAAAAGCAGATCACATCTGGTTAATATCCCAGGTTGCTGTTGCTTTCTTTGTTTGTTGTTGTCGTTGTTTTTCCTGGAATTTGCTGTTCAGTTAGGGTAGCGTTATTTCTTTTGATGACTTCCTTGCATCAGATTGCAACTGCTGCACAACACTCGTGTTTCATCAAGTTCTTGCCTCCTTACAGATGACAGAGCAACACCTTGCTGTCACTTCTCTATCCATTATTTGAGAATTTGGTCCCCACGCCTCTAATACCGTGCTCTGGTAACTATCCATCTCCCAGACGAAGTAGCTGAGTTTGAAAGGTAGCAAAGCAATTTTTCCCTCTAAGAATTAATGGAACAGAATTTTTAAGTCCAGCAATCCTTTTTCTGCACACATATACCACTTAATGTATTAGCTCATAAAGGTTTTCTCCTAATACAGTTAAGGGCACATTTGTCATAAATGAGCATGTCCAGAACTAGAGCAGGCAACATTTGTCAGGGAGAGGGGCCCAGGTTAAACACCAGATCTGAAGTTAGGAACCTCCAGAAGGTCTTATCCCATCCTCAGGAGGAGATGGGTAAGGAAGGCATGAAGGAGAGGGAGGAGGAAATACGGAAGAAATATAGATGACTTAAAGAGGTGTCATTTATTTGGCCTGCAGAAGGCCCATCCATTCCACCAAGTCCATGACAAACTTAGCTTATTGATTCTATAAGGCTAGTGGCCACCTCATGAGAACCCACATATTGCCTTAAAACTGAGAGGGGAAGGAAATGAAGACCTAAAGATCACTTACACACACATCAGTGAAACTAAACACATTCCATCTATCACACGAGTTCAGGGCCTGCCTCCAACAAATCAGCTCAAGTTCCCCTACGTGTAAGTTTCTCCTGGTCCTGAACAGAGCACACTGAAGTTTTCCTGGATGTAATGTCTCAGCGTGAGAGATGTGAAACCATCACAGATAAGCGGATACACAACTCATATCAGGCAGCCTGTTTCAACTGCAATTTTCTCACAGATTACATACTCAACAAATATTTATGGTGCTTGCCAGTACTCACCTGTCAAACTCCAGTCGCAGTTTAACATTTAAAAAAAATATATTTCTTATAAATATTTGCTAACAACTTAAAATAAGCTATTTCCTTTTTTTATGATAAGAAGGCCAGAACTAAAGCAAGCTGAATCAAATAACTCAATGATGTACCCTCACACACTATTTTAGGATGCACACAATTCAGACGCTGCAGAGAATGTTAAGTCCCTGTAATGTGAACATACGTCCAACTGACATGCATAAAGAGTGGCACTCCAGCAATTGGAACTGAAGTGCTAATCCATCAAAACAAGCTTATTAGCATTACCAATTTCAGAAATGTTTTAACAGTACATTTAGTTTTGGCTGTTCAGTTTAAACTGCAAAATTAGCTGGTTTCAAGTATTTATCATGTACAGCACCGCTTCCCTTTTTTCTTGCACATCAGTTTAATTTTTTTTAATGTTGTTTTCTGCACACCTTGCAAACACTTACAGGACAGCAACTCAGAGCAGGAAAGAAAAAGCTTATGCCCTTGAGCTCTGTACTGAATGTTAATGTGTTTGTGTATGATAGATTTAATACATAAATGAGAACAAATGACTTCCAGCAGCTGCACTCTGCACCTATAAATCGCTGTGACTATTCCGAAAATCCATACAGAGGAAGAACAGCTGTATAATTTACAGCATCAGTATTTGTCAAGAAAAGCAGCAAATATAAAATTTGATTTCTTTGTTTTAGCATTCCTATAAAAATTAGAAGATATCCTTTACAGATTCCTTTTAGATTAGAACTTCTATTCATCTTCCCTGATGGCACTTGAGTGCAGAAGGTTATTTAATTCTTAATAACATTGAAGGAAATTCAAAAAGCACAAAACCCAGCACAGTTTAACAAAATAAATGCTAGAAATATGTAAAAGAGCTAACAATGAGCACATGATGTTTTGCACTGAATATGCTTTGGAAGTATCAGAAAAGTATAGTTCTCTGATCCAATGATTTATCCTGTACAACAGGTGATTTATCTTACACAAATCCACAAAAAGCAAATATTGAAACACAGGTTTGAACAGCTGGATTTGTTCTCAAGATGTTTCCCTACCAACAAGGCAGACAGCCACATCTCACACTCCTGTTCTTCCTTACGCTTGAGAGAATTTTGCATCACGTTCAGAGTACTGTGACCAGCTCCCAGGTACAACCCAATACCCTACACAAATACACGCTGTACCACGACAGCTATAAATATGGGATATACTCTGCAACCGATGTCTAAAATTTGCAGAATTTCATTAGTTTTTATTGGAGAAATACAAAGCTTTGCGTCCCAAAGTCACATGTCCGTTCAGCCATTTACTGGTCGCTTATTTGTGAACACCAAGCAATGGATCTTAAAGCATGAAAAATATCTGAATTTTTCACTACCAAGGAAGGGCAACTTTTGAGCTCGTGGTTTAGATTCAGAAAAAGGGGACAACTTTCAAAACATTGTTATTTTTTCAGAGGAAAGACTCTTTAACAGTTATATTTATAAAAGAACATTCTGTAAAAACATCTTTACTAACAACATTAATTTCAAAATCCATGAAACCGTAACAAGTACTTTGTTGAAGGCATTACAAATAGTTACTTCTAGAATGAGTTCGATATTGAACTGCATTGTCACTGTGTCTGTTACCTTAAGAGAATACCGCCTGTAAACTGAATTTTAAACCCCCATTTTACTTCATATGCTAGCTCCAGCTTTCACAGTTGGAATGAATCAGAAGGAGACTGTGTCTTCCTGGGCTCTAAGCAAGTGACAATGAACCCTCTGGTGCATTTCTTATGTGATAAAGCCAGTAAATGCAGTTTCCTTGAACTCTATAAGAAATAAGATGTTTAAGTTCCTTAAAAAACAACTGAGATTAGCAGATTTTTATTGGAAAAAAAAAAAAAAAATCACGGAAGTTCAAATAAATAATTTCAATATTTTAATTGAATGTCTTATCAGAAGTTCAGTCACATGAAGGGCCTTCAAACTGGTCAGAATTCAGCTTTATCCTTATCTCAGAGTACTACAAAACAAAGCAGCAAGCCTGTTTGTATCCTCTCGTATGGCAGCAGCTGTTATGATTCAGCGGGCTCAAAACAATTATTCGCCTTAAAACAAGGGGTACACCACAGGCAACATCCTCTAAGAGAACTGTGCTCAGTAGAAAAAACATCCAAAATATAATGCAAGCCTCATCAATACAGGAAAAACCTGAGGATGAGGACTGTACAGACACTGCAGAACACTGAAAATTTTATCTTTACTGACTGTCCTTTCATATATCAGAGTTCTGCTGTTCTGCCTAAAGCATAAAATCGCAGCCAGCATCAGAAACAAACCTGCGTTGCCATGTTATCATCATCTCCCTATCTCAGGAGGGAATAATGGTCTTTCCCTGGAAGAAGGGAAATGGTGAACTTCCAGCTTCACACAGCAGCAGCAGTTTTGCCAAAATGTTCTTTACCTGCTCAAACACCGACGTCCCTGTTTTCCTCAAATGGCTAAAAATGACTAGGTTTGGTTTTCCTTTTTATTTTTATTTATATATATATATATATATAATGGTATCAGTCGTGTGGAAGAACACCCAAAAAATGTAAATTGGAAGGTTCATCTAATTAAATGGCATCAGAAGTTTTTGATTTCAAGGGTTTTGCTTAAGCAGTTATTCTCTTAAGTATCAATTTCTTGCTCTGGATCAAATTATTATCTTAATTGCCAACCCCTTAGCATAATAGGCCTTTCCAGAATACACTAATTTCTCTAACTCCGGTGGTTTTGCACCAATGATGATAAGGTCAATTTTTCCACTGAGGAAAGGCCAATGTCAAAGTCAATGTTCTCATCACTAACGCTTATAGTTAGAAACTACAAGGGTATAAGGAATTCAGATGATTTAGGGAGTCTAAGACAGCCTTCTTGGTTGAGAAACATTTATGATACTCAGACGTAAGTGCTTATAAATAAGCAATTCTTTCCCCTGTTGAACCAAAAGCAACCTCATTAGTATTAGTTACACCCTGAAACCTTATAAACAGTAAGATGAACAATCTTCATCTTTAAGTGCTCATGATAAAATCTATGGAAAAAGATTTTTTTATTTAAGGGAAAGTGGTTAAAAATAAAATCAATCTCTCCCTGCTTGCCCCATTGTTCAATGGGGCAAAATAAAACGCATGCCATGATTGTGTGCTGATAGTTTAGAAGATATTAGAAAGATGAGTATATTTTGGCCCAGAGAGACCATGACATTTTCATCCTTAGATATTCCAGGGTCGACCAGACAGCACCTGAGCAACCTGACCGAACTTGGAAGCTTGCCCTGCTTTGAGCAGGGTACTGGACTTGATCTCTAGAGGTCCCTTTTTCTTAAGGTATGACATTAACTTTCATTATTTGATGGCTGAAAATGAATATTCTGTAGCTTTATGGAACGTCTGAATTCTTCCTGTTCAGATCATTATGTAGCAAGAAAATCCTGAGTATTCCCATCCCCGTAATGGTATGGAAACTATGCAAGTCCATCACCATAACATGGTACAACTCTAGCTTCTGCAACATTAATAACCAAAAAGCAGCTGCAGGGTTACAGCAATAGCTCAAATTGGGTGCCCCCGAGGAGGGCACCTGAACAAAAAGTCCCCAGGCAATTATGTCCTTGCCTTCTACATTCCCAAGCCCTGACCCAAGGGTCTGTACCACTACCACTATTAGGGTTGGAGATCCTCCCACTCTGGCTTGGTTGCTTCCATTGTCTGCAGGAGAGCTGCTTTCTCCTACGTCTTTGATCTAGAAATCCTCTGATCAGGACATATGTCACAATAAAATGCTAACTACCCCATATTCCACAAATCTGACAGACTGGGAGGAGAAAATAGTTCTGTAGATTTCTCCTTCCAACCCACCGCCTTATGTGTAACTTCAAATGTTAAGCTTGGAGAAAACTTAATGAAGAAAAATTAAAGCACAAATTGCAGGTGAGATACAAAATGTGAAAGGGAATCTGCATACTTCACACCAGCTTGTGTGACATTTTCATTCTAAAAAACCTGCTCTCATAATTTTGACAAATGAGTACTTAGGGCTAGCACTGATCACATCAGCTGTCTGGGTGGGGTGGGGGTACCTTCACTGGCCAGGTTTAGGTTTGCTCTATCAGCTTCCAGCAGAGACAGCCCCTTGGCTGCCCACACCTACAGCCATGAGCAAGACTTAAGCACTATATGGCTACAAGTCACACAGCTAA
This sequence comes from Nettapus auritus, assembly GCA_011076525.1. NCBI lineage: Eukaryota > Metazoa > Chordata > Aves > Anseriformes > Anatidae > Nettapus > Nettapus auritus. The sequence continues at coordinate 4,480,543 of CM021770.1, read as the reverse complement.
GTTTGTCCACTACGACCAGTCAACACTGGATAGAGACATACGCTGTGAAAATTGTTAGAGGAACCACAAATCAGGGCAAAAAATGAAGAGAAGAGTAGATAAATGGATAAGGAGGAAGAAAACATGGAAGAAAAATCAGCAATTAAAAAGCAGGAATGCTAAAGGTGAGGGAGAAGTAGGGAAAATGTTAAAGGCAACAGCAAGAAGGAATGGCAGACAGACACGTGGCCATCAGGCCCCAGTAATACTGGTCTTGAGATCTTCTCAGGGCACATGGTGTAACAGGCAAACCCAGCAGTCCCTCCTGATAAAGGAGGGAAGGGGAATTCCACCCCCTTCCCCTGGTTTTGTCCGGAACAGACGCCTTTTTTCGCTGTGTGTCAAGGAACCAAAGAGCATGGGGTAGATGGAAAGGGAGGCCTGGCAACCATCACTGAAGCTACCAGTGCAGACAAAGCCTCGTATTTCACGTTTCATGTCACAGGGACAGGCTGCTGAAGTGAGGCCAGGTCAATCACTCAATGCAGCACCGTAATTCTCATGACCAAATAATTTATCAAACAAACCATCTCTAAGGTGTAGCATTTCAAGACTACAGAAACATGCATTCCTACAGAATGTTCCTGTTTTTCATACAGAAACTCAGTTTCATGTGCTCAACAAGTTCTAAACATTTAGCGTTACTACTTGGTGCCCCCTCATACTTCTTGCTAGCAGTCACTAGCCTGAGACGAACACCACGCTACTAACGAGCGTCTCATTTCCCATCAATAAATACTATTTGACTAAACGCAGATTTGATCCGAAATCCCCTCAAGCCAAGGGGAAACTGCAACACAAGTCTTTCCAAAATTTGTAAACAAAAACCACTCAGCATCAACAACAGCTAAGTCTTATATTTCCGGGTTACCTGGTTTTTAAAAAGTTGACTTAGGCATTTGTGTCATTGACTAGTTAGCACTGCCCAAAGAAGTGAAATTTCCTTGCTTTCGTATCATTACAGTATCAGACTCTCATTTGCAGCGCACTCACAAGTTCTAAGACACATACGGATCCAGAGCACTTTTCATTTATACCTCAGGCTGAGCAGTGTGACTTCCTCACCTGTTGACTAAGACACAACAATTACATCCCATCGGTCTGCACCTGAAGCCACACTACAATCAATATCTTGTCTTATAATTTTAAGGATTGTGAATAACATTTATATAAAAATCGTAGTAGAGTTCCTTTGTCTGGGAGAGTTTATTTAAAATGAAAATAACCTCTCTCTGCTTCCTTTCTTCTGGATTATTCTTGTCAGGTATTAATGCAGCATTAAAAACATTCTGTAGGACAATACCACACTGTTAAAATGATAAATCACGCTCAAAGCCTATCCAATCAATTTACCTTTTAGTTTAGTATTAGAATATCATTTCTGAAAAGTGAACAGAATTTTTAAGAAGTGTAATCCTTCAGAGACCTCACCTTCAAAGCTAATGAGCATAATTGCCTTCTGAAAGGGAACAAATCTTTTACACTGTATTATAACAGTCAATTTTTACACAACATTGAAGAAGTTATTTTTGCTCAGGCAGAAAGCTCCTACTTTGCTGAAATAAACTTCTTCCAGCCCAAATGTGAGATGCAATTGTGTTATCTGGGTATTTCAAAAGTTTCCTACCTTCTACCTCCACTTCCCAACACATCTTAAATGTGCCAGCCACATTCTGCAATATTCTCTCTAAGAGAAGAGGCCCAGTTTGCTGTAGGATTGCATAGCAGCAGCCTCAGCACGCAGGCACTGCATAAACCTAGCATGAGGGATAGTTTGCTCCTGCTGCAAGGTAAATGCAGAAATCAGTAAGAGAAACTACACTGAGAGATGACAGCAAACATGCAAGCAGAGGGATGCATCGCTCCAACCACACCTTCTGCTTTTTGTTCTCCTCTTAGACACACTCCGCCTAGGAGAAAGGAAAGGAATGGGGGGAGGCAGAAAATGCTCTTAATTACAAAACGCTGTCGCAATCTCAGCAAAGCGTGGTAAATGTATGCGACATTCTCAGCATCTCAGTAATAGCAAAAAAAAGAAATCCCATTCATTTCAAAAATTACATAGTCTGAAAGAACAGCACCTGGCAGAGGATTCATCTAGCAGAGAATAAAAGAATAGAGGGCCCAAACAGGAACTAGAGCCATATGGACTACCACAAGCCCACATACTGTTGTGAGGCCAGCTTACGGCACACACAGGCCGCAGCTCGCAGTACAGAGCAAAGGAGGTTCTGCACATGGAGTCCCACCACGTCTTGCCAACCGTGCTCTTCCAAAGGAGAATAATCCTCCACTTCAAGCATTTTTCAAGCTAACTTAGTATCAAAAAAATATATATTCCTACCTTAGGATCCCAGTCTAAGAAGGCATATATATATATATATATGCATATATTTTTTTAAAGGAATCAGCCACTGAAACCAAAGATGCCTGTTTCTAAATGGCCCAAGCCTCCAAAACCCTTCCAGTGTTCTTCATCCCACATTTTCTTTCCAGAATTGTCACCAAACTGCAAACTGTAATAAGGGAATTGCAGTATGGAAAATATTCTTCAGTTAAAGTGCTCCTCATATGCTTAAAAAAAAAAGAGAGAAAGAAAAGATTAACAAATGCCTACACCTGTATTCTGTATAGTAACAACTCACAACACCCACACAGCACCTGTGGAATGTCTGTTAAAACCTATTTTTCACCCTCTTTAGAGGGTAATCTTCCAACTCAGGCCAAAACAGTTTGTCCTTGTCATGGAGTCACAAAATGGCAAATTCTAGATTTAAAACCAGTCTCACAGATCACTTCACCACAGTAAAATATCCCAAATGCAAAACATTTGAAATTCTTTTGAGCACTCTATTGAACAGCTAGCCCTGAAAATTCCGGTTTGTTGGTGAAAGCCAGTGGACTTCATCTGTGAAAACCAATGATTTAGCCTGCTAATGCCACAGTGAGAATAAGGAGCTGCCAAAAATCCAGCCACAGAGTAACGATTGCCACTGGAAAGCAATTTTGATAATTACAGTCTCCTCAGAAAGTCAGGAAAAGAACTATAAGAGCATTGTTTTTCTATCATAACTAAATTCTTTCTACAGAATTTACATGTTGCATTCAATAGCTGCTGTATTGCAAGGCAACTTTCTGGTGGGTTATTCCCCCTCTGGAAATAAAAGGATCACGAACATTGCTTCTGAAGCAACGAAGCTGCTTACTCCTTCAACGGAGAGGGCAGATTTCCTCCTCCTTCCCCCAGAGCTTGTACCTGAAGAGCAGCAGCATGCAAAACCTTGTTAACATTACTTCTCAGTGCTTAAGTGAAAGCTGCAGGGACTAATTAGTTTATTTTGCAAAGTCTTGACAAAGGTGCAGAGAACACAGCTCTAAGCAGCCTTACGTTCTGTCTAACACACTCCCTTCTGTTGACCCCATATGATGAAAAATCAAGTGTCAAATAGAAATTCAGTGAGCTCCAGCTTGTTCCAAGAGAGACATGGATGAGGTCAGCACAAAGAGAGCTGGAGAACCAGAGAGACCTCCAACAGCTGAAAACATTCCTCCTTTGATTAGCAGAGGAGTCTGGAGTGAAGGAACCACACAGAACCCTCCGGGCACCCAGAAACAGAGACGGACACGATTACCTAAGTCTACATTTCCCTACGCCCCTAAGCTTTCATTTCCCAGGGAAAAGAGGTCTGTTCTTTCCTGACGTAACAGCAGAGAAAAAAAAAAAAAAAAAAAAGGAAAAAAAGAGCCTTCATAAGCTACGCCTGTAAAACAAGTCTTAGCTAATTTTCATGTGGAAAGAAAAATCACTTCAGAACTGTAGCAGTTTGCTGCTTCAGTAGGATAAAACCATCAAATGAACATTAACATCTTGCTCTTTAAACAGGCTTTTTGTCAATACACAGACCAACATCTTGGCCCACTCCAGCTCAGTTCCCACCCAGGGCAGCAGTCCAGGAGGAACCGAAGAGGATGACTAAGCTTTTAATCACTGAGCTGGAAACAGTACCAGCCACAGCCTGGCCTTCGCATGAGGAGTAAGTAACTTTCAAAGAACTGATCCAAACTTCGTTACGTTGAGTAATAATAATTCATGCTGCAGTTTCTCTCCATGGAGACACACAGAATTTTCCGACAGACAATCTACCCAGTAACTCTGGAAAAATCTGTCCCAAAGCCATCAATAAAACTCATCCTGGTTTTTTATCTTGTTTTGTTTTCAAGATAACAATGAGACCTGATTCATGAGAGACTTAGCACCTACTCTCTACTGAAGTCATCCTCTGATTCAGGTTCTGATTCAGCAAGGGACTACATAAATCTAACCGAGAACGCGACTGACATCACCAGCCTCCATGGAACTGCAGACCCATTTTCTGTATGTTTTGTAAGAACTGTGATGTGGGCATTGCTAGACTGCTGCACAGAGATGATTTCCAGCACAGAAGTGAACAGCTGTCATGTCATCTCTAATCATCACAGGTCTTCAAATCAAGGCTCCGTGCACTGCTATCAAAGCCTTGGACCAAAGAGCTTATCAAATATTTTATGTCAAAAATCAAATACCAATCAAAGTCCCTCTAGTCAGTAATTAAACCTAAAATAAATATTGTTTTATCACTTACATGAAACACATTTCTCAGAATTTATGAGATTGTTTTATTTTAGAAAAGATTAAAGATTTAAATTTTCAAAGGAATCTTAGGCTTCAGAGTGACGGTTTGTATAAACCACAAAGCAGGAGTGCCCGTGAGGAGAACCACAGGTGATGAGTTTATTATCTATCAACCTGTCAATAAAGCAAAACTGACATTTTCATTCTGATATCAATAGGAGTAGAAGGCATTCATCACTTCATCAACAGACAATTCATGAGGATATTTATAAGAAAACCAAGAGCCATATGCTCACAATATGGTGTAATTAACACTGCCAAGAGATCAAGGCAGCTTGTCTAGAATATTAAAATCCAGAAATATACAGCATAAGATTCCCATATTTTCCACTTTCCACATTACTGCAGACAATCTCAGGTTTTTACTGATGCAGATACCTTTTTTTTGCCAGCATTATGGTTCTATATATTAGCATCAACAAATTTTGGTAGGACTCGATACTGCACTCTTAAATGCTGCAAACCCTGTTTAAAACCCCGAGCTTGCAGCTCCTTAGTAAAATCTTCAGTTGAGGGATGATAATTGTGATTAGAATAATAACTGCACAGAACTTCTCTAATTATATATCTACAATTCTCTAAATCATGTGGATTTACTTTAAAGAACATTACATATTTGTGGTTTACTGCCACACTAAAAATCCAACGGACAGCAACTAAATTACATTATCCTACTGCTCCATTCGGAAGCCTGATGCACAGTCATATTGCAATATGCTACTCTCAATATTTAAGTCTTTAAAGAAAAATGTTATCACACTCAGAGGTACTTCAGCAGGGAACGTGTTGAAAAAACAGAACCCAGTAACTGATTTACTTTGTTTTAATTCAGAAAATTTCTGAACAGTCCACCATTTACTCAGATTAATCACAGAAAGTACTTGTCCAAGACAGAAAAATATCTCGTATGCTGCTGCAGCTTCATTGCCAAACAAAAACATGTTTGAATGAGTAGACATGGGAGCCTACAGAGGGAAAGTGTAATTCAAAATAAGGCTACCACGCTCAAATAAAGAAGTTACTACCTCCAGGAGAAACAAACGGTTGGTTATACAAAGATGTACAGTTCTTTCATCCCACTTTCGATGTAGAATGATGGGGATTACACACATGCACAAATATATATTACACTCCAGACCTATATCTCTTAACATCCAACCTACACTAAAGCACCCAAATCCTGTCTATTTTCGCTGTGGTGTTCTTCCACAGTTGCTAACAAGGATGTGGAGTTCTTAACCAAATAATTCACTAGTGGCTGCATGTCACCTGTTACCAACCAGGCAAAGAGCTGCGTGTGCTGTATCTGTGGAGACATTTTATTTCCACAGACCAATCCCACGAGAAATGCTTCAGGGCTACTGCATTTCAGTGCAACTACAACACGATACGGGGAATGGGAAGCGAAAAGACCAAATGGGCTAATCCTCAACTATTTCTATAGCTCCCTGCGAAGGATGAATGCAGCCCATCTGAAATGGAAACTAGGTCAGATCACTACAGTCAAATTGAAAACAATAGCACAAACACATAAAGGCAGAACTTTGATACTTTGAAGACATACCATGAGCTAGAATTAGCCAGAAACACAGCAAGAAGAGATTCTGGAGATGTAAATTAGGAGTAGGAAGGCGAAGTGAGTGCTGGAGCACTGCAGGGAAAATTCTAGAGGCAGATTACACTGTTGAAGACAATGTTCATTGCCTTTTTTTTTTTTTTTTCTTTACATCTCACTTGAAATAAAAGTTGCAAACAACTAAAACCAGGAAAAAAACAGTAAGATTTCAGATTAATATTGGAAAAGTATATTTCATCTCATCAACAAACCTGAAAGCCCTAAGTGGTTAAACAGACCCTCTTGGAGCAGTGATGAGGAAAATAAAGATTTAAGAGAAAAAAAGTCCTTAAATATATATATAAAAAACAAACAAAACCCCCAAGGAAGAGTAAGGAAATAACAGTTAACCATTCTGACGTGTTCTGAAACAAAATGTAAACACAAAAGGAAAGTGGAAAGTAAATTACAGTTAATTTGGGTTGGCTCAAATACCATATACCATTTCTCTGGCAGAGTTTTTAATCCCATCACAAATTGTGTTCTTCAAAGCAGACTCAGCAAACAGGCTCTTAATGAAACTGGTGTAAGGACCACACAAAAACATTGGCAGTGAAAGTGTCCTGGAATAGATAACAAGAGAATGAAATGGAAATGTATACCAAATAAGGTTCTTCAGATTTTTTTTCTATGTCTGGGACAAGTCAATATTCCCAACCATGGTCATGAAAAAAGTGAGAAGGCTGAAAAAGAATGTAAAGATGACAAAGGGCAAAATTAAAACTGAAAATCTTGATAACTACAAAAACAGACCTAAAAAAAAAAAAAATCAAAGCAAACATTTCAGTGTCTGTACTCAAAATGGAAAAAGTAAACTGCTGGCCATATTGCAGTCCTAAAAACAAACCACCCTGTTTTAAATCTCCCTCTACTCCCTCTCCAAACAGGGACTATCGAAGCAAAGTAAATGAATGGATTGCAGCCTGTAAGAACTTCTAGAAACCTTTCATCATCTTTAACATTGATAAATCCCAAGTTGAAGTGTTGGAAGTCTGAGGAGACTGAGGCTGAGAAAATATTAATAGGAATTAAGGATATTTTTTAAATATATAAAAAGGAAATTAATTATCTGTTTCCCATGACCACTGTGAACACTGGATAATTTTAAAAAAATGACAGCAAGGAAAACTCAATTAGGTAAAAGAGGAAACATTTTAACAGCAAGAAGAGTTAAATATTGGAACAGACAGTACAGAGAAGTTGTAGCACAGGTAAATGATAGAGACTTTAAACAAAAAAATCTGTTGATCACCTACATTTAAATCTGGTTTGGGTGCACAGATACTGGATGCCTTCCTGTGTTCCCTTCAGAGCTACTTTTCTGATTCTCTGAACACATATTTTCGATCAGATCACAGAAATATCACAACTCTCCACCAGACTAAGCAAAGAGATCTCACTTCCAATACAGAAGGAAACACATCTGATGAACAGAAGAGAGTTACGAAGGCAGAAAGCGTTTTTCACTATGGGTCAGTAAACTGGACAGCGGTTGTTCTGGTCATAACCAAAATAACCATCTTGTACAGACTTACATAAAGATGTCGGGCACGTTGTCAGAACAAGCCAAAAGTACACAAGGTCTGTGCTTCTGCTATACTGGCATTTATGGCTGAACAGACCCATGCATGCAATTCTTGCTCAGTGCAACAGCTTGCTCTGCCCCTCAATTAATTGCTGCAAAGCACATAGAAATTATATGTATGATTTAGTGAGTGAGCTGCACATGAAATACACAAATCTGAGCAAGAAGAAATTAAAACTATTTTTTTACTGCACACAGATGTTCTTCTCTTTCACATCATCTGAGCAAGTTCCTTAACTAAAGAACAGCTCCAAAAACGCTATCGGGCCTAAAAGCTTCTCAGATGCTTGAACACATCTCAAACTTCTAACCCAAAAAGCTCTTTGAAAACATTGCTTACAACAGTTCTGTGAATCAGCTGCATATCCTGGCACACCACAGCTCTGCAGCCAACTGATCTAGAGGACCTTTGTGTCTCAAGAGCAGTGTAATTACTGCTACACCAACTGAAGAGTAGCAGAGAGCCAATTAGGCATAAGCAGGGAATTATTTAAGAAGTGTTAAAAGTGGTGTATGATTCAACAGGCATCCCATCGGGGGGATTTTTTTTCCCCCATTGATTAAAATGATGTGCCTCTGCCATCACCTTCTTCCCCTCCTCTTTAATTTCCCCATCTAAGAGCCTTTTGTTTACTTGCTGTTTTCTTCTTGTGAGTGATGCAGGCAAATTATAGGCATTGCACCAATCTGTTCTAAGGGCAAGGCAGTTTTCAAAGTCTTGGTATTGTCTTCTATGCGAGCATGTGACAAATGTTTACAAATGCCTGCTATTACTGGTTTAGTACCACCCTGGGTCTTTTTTGACTATGCCAAACCAGTAATCACCCTGAAGCATCTCCTTTCACAGCATGTTTACATCATACTCATGACAGTTTTGCATTTAGTCATTGTGACATCTCTCACAATTACTCTTATAAAGAATGCCATAAAACAGGGTTTAGGGTCTGGAAACGCTTTACTGAAACTGATGAGCCCTTGGATATCAGTCAGTCTGTAATCAGCAGTGAGTGAAAGGGCCTGCCTTGGAGAGCACCTCATCGCACAGGTCTGTACTCATGGCTAAGGAAGAGAAAAAAAATTCAGCTGAGCAACTTCAGTTCAACCTTTAACAACCATGACACCTCACACTTCAAAATCCCACAGAAGCCCCTACACTTTGGCAATACAGTTGAGCCATCGTTGGCTCAGGCTACAAATAATAGCAAGTAGCAGAGAAGTGAAATGTTACTTTCCTTCACGAGTGCTAAAAACAATGAAGAACTGGAAAATACGTGGAAAAAAACTGTGACATTTCTTTGGAAATTATTCTGAAAATAATGGAAAATGTATCTACTGATTAGTTCACTGAATGTCAGACTGTTTAGAAACTGGTCGAATATGATAAAAAATGCACTTTCAGTAAGATAACCAAAAATGTCTATTCAATCAGTATACTAATCAGGGCACGTGCTTTGACAAGGTGTAAGGTTAAGCATTTTTTTTAAACACTCGTAAATCATTCGGATTAAAAATGTGTGTTACTGAATATATAGACAACCAAGTATTTATGAAATCCACTGAGTGACACGTAATAATCATTGTATAAATGTATTCTTCCTGAAGGACTATCCCTTGAAGAAGGGATCAGATGTATGGGGGAGAAAAAACCTCTTTGTTTCCATCTTTAGACTTCTACAGGAAGAAGAAAAGTTTTTCACATCTCTTCTTGTTCTGCTGGACAGACGAAGTCCATTCCCCAGCCTGCAAGCTGTGTCTCAACACAAAGGGACTGCAAAGCAGCAGGAGGCAGAGGGTTTGGCAGTCTCTGGCCACCTAACGCTAAGACCACTATGCCACCCAAAATCAAAGAGGGAGGATGCCTGGCTGAGCAGCTGTGTAAACAGCTAGGGCTCTCGTCCAGTTGGAGGAAATAATTACATCTTTAGAATTCAGACACTGGAATGTATTTAATGTGAAACAAACTCTAGAAAACACACTGTGACATCACTTTTTTCTGAATAAATTATGCACACAAAAAGGAAACATATGCATGTGTTTTTTTTTAATCAGTGTGCACCGTTGTTTAAAATCACACCAACTCATGAAGAAAGCTAGAAACGTACACCAATACATTAACAAGTGTTCAGATTACTTTATAAAGCCAAGGCAATACCCGTGTGAATACCTGGGAGGATTTAAATCCATGTTTCCATTAGATACATAAAATTATCTATGATATTGAAACTACTTTTAAAACTGCAAAAGTGATCCATAAAGATATATATTGATATACATTAAAAAATTACAAATGCAAACATACAATACAGTTAGAGAAAAAAAAAAAAAAAAAAGCGAAGCATGCTATTTTCTTCCAACATCCATTTTTTGTTTTTTTCCTGATCATCCAGGTCAAACAAGCTAGCAATTGCAGTATTGCTGCTCATCCTATTTTCTGTTTTCAGTTTGTCATGGAAGCATATCCTGGAATAAAGTTGTCTCACTAGCTTTTTGTTCAAAAAGCCTGTCACCTTACATCCCTAATAGTTGCCGTGATTAATCATGCAAATTATTGCAGTAAATATTGAAGTTATAAAATATATAGACATATATTTACTGAGGTTATACTCAAAGGGATAGGTAGAACACATCACACCACTCATTTTTAAATAGGTCATGAGCTAGAATGGAAACAAATACCTATCGCGTACCTGGGAGCTATGTAATCTGTTACATCTCAAGTTTTCCCTGACACTCTAGGATGAACTGAACTCTAGGGCATTCTGTTTCGCTTCAGTAACACTAAGGCAGTTTCATTTTGATAAAATTTCATCATTTAAAAATTAAATACTATGGAAGCCAAAATAATTTCTCCAAACAAAATGGAAGCTGGACATATCCCATGGTGCTCGATTCCTGTAGAACCAGGCACCGGGCAATGCAGCTCTTAAGATTTTTCTCACTGGATTTCATCTACAGCCCCGAAAGATTTATACGCACCAAAGATCATATATTGACTGAATAGGACTCGTTTATTTTTGAGAATGTTTTGGAAAGAATGGGTTATGTTCCAACTTTTCTTTTCACAAGGTTCTGACATGCTGTGTATGAGGATTTGGGCCAGTACTAACAGGAGTGTTGGCAACTTCCTACCAAATCCGGCTTGATACAAAGCCCAACAGACAGACCCCTCTCTGATACCAGCTGACACTACAAGACACCAGTCGTTATATAGCTGCACGGTATTTTTGTATTTTTCAGGCACTTAATGTTGCAGTCATTTCACAGTAAAGAGGTTTTTCAAAGGAGGTCGAAGTTCCTAATCTTTACATAACTCCAACATCTTTTCCATTTGTGCTTTTTGGAGAAGGTTATAATGGAAATTTATAATTTGGCATCTCTTCACTCATCCCTGAACTCCTGCCAGGGTAAGCTGCATGCCATTCCCTTCACTTTTCATTATGACTATCATATATATGACTACCATATGCTTTAAAAGCATTTCCTAAAATGAATGAGAGAGCAGTTATAATTTTTCATTACGGATCTCTCCCCTCTCCTCCACTTACTCTATGCTGCTATATTCAAATAAGTTTAGTTTTCTAAATGTGTTGTAGGCACTACTGCAGTTCCTGAGCGAACTCCTCTGAAGGTCTGAAGTATTTTCATTACAAAGGATGTTTCCAATTTCTTTTTCAAAGTTGTTGTCAAGCATTTCCTGGTAAGGCAGCACTTCCCACAAACAAACCAAATAGCGTTAACGCTAAAGAGAATTTGTGTTCCTATAGCTAGGATCGCATTTCTGTCTGACATCAGTTATCACACTTATTTTAAATACAGACATGTCTCTCTACACGTAAATGGTGTTTCTGTGCCCCTAGAACTGCCTATTACTTAAAAGCAGTTTAAATGCCCCTTCCTTGTTGTTAATCATAGGAGTAATCTCCAACCAGGGGAGCAGGAATGGAGGGGTTTTGCAAGGGAGGATATCAGATAACCAAAAATCCGGGTTCTTCAAGGAAATAAGTCACTATTACCTCATCATCTGAGTTCATCTGTATCCTGGGAGCGACCGCAGGAGCCCTTGCTCAGAGTCAGCTCTCCTCACTTCAGCTGCCAAGGTTTTATGATATGCATCTTCCAGATCTTGGAACGTACAGAGGTTTGGCTATGCCGTCAGAGGGCCAGGAACTCTGACTGCCTGCAGTACACTGCATTTCTTGATATTCTTATTACTGTTACAAAATGGTTAGTGTTTCTTTCACCATTTCTTTCATTTATCAAAAACACAACATGAAAGCACACACAAAAAATTGTAATTCCCCTCAGCAATCACTTCTTTGTACCAAGGATTATTAGTTTAAGACCCATCCCTGTGGAAACACTGAAAAAACAATGAGTAGAATTTATGGTGGTTTAGAAACATATTTATAGCAAATATTACTAAAGAGTAACGTTCTTCTGATTCAGTCCAAGCTACTCTCCCAAATAAAATACTGCTTTCGAGTGCTTATGGAAAAAGAAAGCAAGAGCATTACCTAAGCTCTCCTGGCTATTCCGCATACAGGAAACCTAGCCAAAGCTCTCTGCTCAACCAAGATCACTGCCTAAAGAAGAGAATTAAGGTTTCAATGAGAGGCATGATCATTGTACTCCTAGAATGCAGCGGAACTCACATAAATCCTCTGCCAATTTCTTAAACCAGGGAAGGTTAGGCAAACACCTAATGCAGTTACTGGGCTGGCTGAAGTATCTCTGCCTTAAACACAGACCAGAAAGCCAGAACTGCTGCAGGGAAGCACAAACCTGCGTGATGTCTCAAGGTCACACACAAGCAGTGGCTCTAAAATTTGTTCCAGTATTACTAGTTCATCATGGCCCTAGAGGGCTGCAAAAAAAAGCCTCACTGTGAAAAAAATTATATATATATATATATATATATATAAAAATAATTTTCTGGCTACTGTCTGAGAAAACATTCTGTGGAGAAGCAGAACTGCTTAATGTGTGAGGTAAGAGACAGTGACTATTTTGGAAAGGAACTATAAATTAATTTTAATTACAGAAGTTACTGAACACATTCAGTTCTACCTAAAATTAAAGAAAACATTTATTTACACATACGTTTCAAACACACCTATAGATAACTCCTCTGGATTATTTATTACACTTTGTGTGCTGTTCCAAAAGCTCCAAGTTACTATACCTGAAACAGTCCTTACATTGGACTTTGTTGATATAATACACTGTGTGAGTACTTATACATAGAACAGAGATGTATTTTCTCCTTGACTGTTAGTTCTTTAATTGGGAATGATTGACTTGAGTACGTGGCAGTTTGCCTGCTGTACCAAGTCTGCAGTCGTCTATTTTCAGACACCAAGTAACTTCAAATAGTCAGTACACAATCTTCTACAAAAGATTATTTAGAAGTTGCTTTTAACTTATACGTGAGTACTCATTTTATCTCCACACTGCTCCTGTGAGACAGGCACAATGTCTGCAAGGTACCGAGTAGCCCAAGCCAGAAGCATCAGTGAAAAGAAAAAGCTCGTGTTTGGTTCTTCTGTACAGATTTAGAAGTGGTTGCAACTAATTTTGACAGAAGAACAAAGGCAGAAATACTCAGTGGTGTCTCATCACCTCCCTGACCACAGTCAAAAACTGATTTTGGTGTGAGAAGCAGTAATATGTATTTGAGTAACAGGTCACAATTAAATAACAGTCATCAGCATAGTGCATGACGGTATTTAAAATAATTACAGAATCTGTAGTCTCAGATGTCTTGAAATATGTAGGTAACCAATGTATTAGGACCTGGGTGGGAAAAAATGCATCTCGATTTACTGCTACTCCAAGCTGCTAGTGCCAACTTGGCAAAGCTACCCAGCAATAGATTCACAGAATACTATGTTTTCAGTCCCACACTGTGCTAAGGTTAAAGTTTGAGTCATTTTCTTGTACTTAAACCATAAAGGTTTTGTTCAACATAATCATTTTATTTTATAGCAGGAAATAACCCCTTATTTCCAAACTATAAATTCAGTTCACAAACATCCCCATCAGTCAAAACACACTGCGTTTTGTTGTAGCTTAGCGTTACTTGAAAAGTTCCTGTTGATTTCACTAACAACCTAGAAACTAAAGAACATTTTAAAACCAAATCAATCCTGCAGGTTGTTTTGAGTTTACATCTACACCAGAATATTCAGATTAATTGATGTACTTTTTAAAAAAATACTAGCAGGCTACTGGTATTTTTAATATTACTGGGACAGGGTATTTTTTGAAACTAGCACAGCACATCAAAAGCAGATAAACTGAACATACACACAATGTGCCTAATTCAAGGAAGCTGACTGAAGGACACAGCATTACCACTCAGCATAAGAAATGGCTGCACAGCAAATCTACAAGCAAGAAAAATCATCTTTTTTGTAAGCTTCTGCAGCAGTGTTAAAATCAGTACCCCTGTAGCAATTCTTTATTACACATTTATCTGTATGTAGACATCACTCATTTCTGCTTCATAAAATCCACTTAAAAAAAAAATATTCCATCTTCCCCTTAGCCATCTTCCTGTAACACAGCTGGTTTGGAATTTTCAGCATTATTTTACCTAAGCACTATTTTTTCTGACGTGTGGTCAACCAGTTAGGCATTGAGGTCTTAAGTCCACCAGATGTATTCTTAAGAAGAATTAGGCATGTAACGCCAACCATTCCGTGTGAACAAAGGTGTGGCAATTCTGAAAACACTGATTCGGAAGTCTGTACAATACAAGGAGTGTAACTGAGAGCACATAACCCTGCACAAAGTCCTAGAAGTCTTGGATTGCTCAGCAAGTCCATCAATTGCAGTAGGAAGACATTTACAGAGAAAAGTCAGAAAGCAAGAAAGATACTACAGACTGGGGTCGTGAGAGAAAAGAAAATCTGTAGAAAAGACCCATGAAAACCAACCTGCTTTTAGAATATGCAGTAACTTTCTTCTACCCAAGAAACTTGCTTCGAAGTTTCTGAAGTCTCATCAACTGCAAACAACATACTGCCTCAACTCATTACCTAGGTGGAAGGCCAGATCTGGCTGTCTTTAGAGAGGTAGCTGTTTCAGAGCAAGAAAGTATTTGGGGCATGAAACTTTGCCAGCATCACCCAAGAGCTAGATTTTGCTTTTGGAAGTTTCAGTGTCAGAAATGTATTTCTAATAAACGCTCTCCTTGTAACGCTATTTTGTGTTCTTTACTTCATTACCATTTCATTTAGGGTTAAGAAAGTATTCATCTTTGGCTGATTCCAGACCCCAATAGTTTCAGATAGCAAACAAACATTTGCACCAGTCTCCACAGTTTCCAGATTGAACAGATAAAGTTACTTCTTTCTTGGCTTTATGGGAATTTATTTAAAAAGAGAAACTGCATTTGCCTGCCTGCAAAAGCTGCCGTGATTAAAACATTAATATCATGAGTCAGTCAGGAGAGAAAACTGGAAGAGATCATTCTTTTGAAGTCATCTTCAAGTTATATCCAAACGTGGATTTTATGTTTGATGAAGAATTGAGGGATTGTTTAGAATTATATCAGAGAGTAGCAGACAATCTCAAGGTATGTTGTTTCACATACTGTGTGCTATTTCAAAAGGAAATTAATCCTAATAGCAGCCAAACGCGTATCAGGACTATATACTAAGCATATGACATACCAAACAAAGCTTACTTCTAAATTAATTTTCCCCATAACTTTACAAGTAAAAGGACTAGACAGTCATTTCTCCTGCATTCAAAAATAAGTTCACCTCTGTGAAAAGGTCATCCATGAAAAATAACAGCCGTAAGGATGAATACTTGCAAACCTCTGAGCGTATAAAACGGAATGCCAAAAAGAAAATATTGTGGCTCAAACCTCCGATCTGACTAATATTTCAAACAAGCAAATTTTCAGGGAAAAATATATTCTACAATCCCTGAAAATTTTTATTTCCTCACCAAAAATGTAAGAAAAGGAATTTATGTTTCTTGTAAAGCCATTAATTCATTTTGAAAAATGGATTTTTTTGGTTTAAATTGAGTTTATCCAAGACATATTAACTCCCCTTTTCTAGGGGAACTGTATATAATTTTTTTAATGTACCTAAGATTATGGTAGAGCACATTTTTTAACTGTATTTACAATACCAATAAGGAATTCACGCACAAACTTAAGGTACAAAGTCTAATAGAGGGTAACAACCTCATTGGATTTATTTCTACAACTGATATTAACAGCCTGGAGGTAGACTTCTTTTTCCTTACAGAATAGCAATGAATTATGTCCGTTCTGCAGTTTCTTTTAATATGACACACTAGAATTAATGCAACACACCAGAGATCAAGAAATCTCTCTCTCAGCCATTCCAATCCAAAGATTACAGCCTAGAAGTTCACTCTATAATGGCAAGGATACTGGAAAACCTAAATACAGCGCGTAATATGTATTTATTTATTTAGAAGTTCTTTACCTAAAACCTGTTCGCACTATTTCAGGTTTACAGTCTCCCATTCCAATGCTGCAAACAGATTCTCAATTAAACAGTAAGTATACAGGGACATCTATGTATATTTTCCTGTATTTTTTTTTTTTTTTACTAGGTATAAAATGTTCTTTTTTCTTTCTATTTCACTACTGGCAGTAAATAAGCAGAAAATACTTTATACACATTAAAAATGAAACAAGGTTGACAACTGTTTCTACTCATTTTCAGGGATGACTGGTAGAAAGAAGAGCAGGTTAAAAAAAAGGTCAGAAGTTTTCTATTTCAATGTGCATTTTAAATAATCCATTTGCTCCATTATTTGCACTATGTACTAACCCATTTTCTTCCCCATAATGATTTATACATGATTAAATGCACTGCGTATTATTTACCAAACATGAATTTTTACTGTGTACTACACCTTGAACTGTTTCAAATACTTGCATGAGTCCCAGTCTACCCCACATCCCAGTCATCTTTGACATGAGTTTGTGATTTCATTGGCTTTTGGGCAACCTAAACCCCAGAAGACTGTAAAATACAGCTCTGCTAACATTTAGATTTAAAGATGCAGTCAGGACTCTAATAGAGGGCAAAATAAAACAATACACTATAAATGTCTATTGGAAAGAATATAAATAACTGTGAGGAGCAAAGCGTTATATTTTTTTCATCCACCAATGGTAGAGAAAAAGCTGGGAAAAAAACAAAACAGAAGCTGAATTCGTCTGGGGCTCAAATTAATTTTGAATACACCCTGATGGGCTGCCTCTGTAGTGTTTCACATCCATACATGCTTTGATTAGGAATGGGAAAACTACTCCAAATACATGAAGGCCAAATTTATCAGCAGTCGGTGTTTACATCGCTTTCATATGAACTGTAGAGATCTGCTGTATAGAAGACAACACATAAGCCAGCAGTGCTAGGAGAGATATCCAATAGGAGACCCAAGACCCTGACAGCCCTCTGGTCATGCCGTCCCCAGGGCTCAGGTCCTCCATCATTACTGGACCTAGGGGGGGCACCCTCATCACGTTACCTCTGTGCTCTTCAGGTGTCAGTCCATACCGAGGCCATACCTGCTGCATCCCACTCCCACAGGCAAAAAGGCATCATCCTACAGCGTCAGGTGCACAGAAACATAATCCAAATCAAGGTAAAACGTAGTCTGAAAGGTGTTAGGCATAAGTTAAACCTCATGGTTCTTTTCATGCAAACTACGAAAGCCTGCCTGTAATACATAGGGAGAAATATCTTTAATGGATTTAAGACACAGACATAGAAAATGTGTTTATTTATTAAAGTAGATTTAGAGCCATCAGTGAGAGTTCTGGATACCCTCAGGTTTTTACTACTACGGCAGTCCTACACGCATGCAAATGAAAGCCTAATAGTTGCTGTGTGCTGGAAGTGTCCAAAGCACTCTATCAAGCATGGCACAGATTCTAGCTAGCCTTCTTCCTAGTAAAATTGAAGAAAAGGCTGTAAGGATTTTTACATCTTTCTATTCATCTACTCCAGTGGGTACTTAGGCAACTTGGTGTTAGCAATCCAATCAACTGGAAAGTCCCTAAATCTACCACGAACAACTTTACATAGAACAATCATTGATTCGTTGTTATGCGACTTTTTCAAATAAGATGATTTTATTTGAAGATTTCTAGTGGGGAAAGGCTACCAGCTTTTAATGTAAGTAACCCCGAAAGACTTAAACATCATAGAAGCAAATAGATTATTAGAGACTCAGTATCAAAATCTCCAACACAAGTCAGACAACGCAAGTCAGACAAAATCTCCCAACACTGCCAGCTCTTCTGGCCTGTATACTTCTTATTTTCTATCAGTTATTTTAGGATAAAAGCTGCCTTGCATTTTTTTTTTCACTAAAAACACATCTTGAGACACTTCCACTATCCAGCCAGATTTTTATCCATTTAACTGAATTAACCCTCCTCTCATCTCAGCAAATAAAAAACTAACAAAATGGCATGCTTCTTTATTTATGCCAAAATGTGGTATTTGCTGCAGGCAGAAAAGGGGAAAAGAAGTAGTTTTTACTCCCTAACCAAATTCCTATCAACAACACAACATTCCCTGTAAAACAATATATCTTGATGATGTGTGCAAATGAAAGTAAGCAACTGCATGATTATTAATATGAAAAAGAAAACAACCGCTGAAATTGTTATGAGATGAATACATGCACTGGAACATAAATCTAGCTTAATTAGTCCAATCTAACTGCTGCTGAAGACAAACAAGCACTAGCTGCCTACAGCAGAAGGGCCACAGAATGACAGCTCAATGCACCAACACGTTCCCTGGATCACAGCATGAGGACACCTTGCAAGAAGCTCCGCAGCTGCACAAGGCCAAAGGCTCACAGTAAGGGTCCACAGGAGACAGCAAAAGTACAGGCATCCTAAGTCTTGGCAGCATCACGTAATTTAAGAGTCCCAGAGGACAGGAAGAAGTAACATATTTGCATGAAGAAAGTATTACTGCTAACTCGTAAATGGAATGTCACCTTGTTAATAGCAGTCTTCACTTAGAGATCCTATATCACATTCATGAATGTTATGATCTTTCAACGGTAAGTTTTGATGAGAAAGCAAATAAACGTTCAACATGGACTTATTTTTTTATTTTTTTAAAGGTCTATTGCCTTTCAACCAAGAATTTCCTGGCGATTTGGCCTCCCCAGACACATAAAGGAAGGTGGTGCCTGAGCTCTAAGAAGTCGTTAACCCTGTATCCAGCATGCTGCACGGTGTTAGTGGCAGTCCACAGAAGGGTATGTGGATCAGTTAAAGCATTTTAACAACTTCACAGGAGGAAAGAAGATGGATGCATGTGTCCCATACAGTTGGCAGTGTAAACAGATAGTTAACAAGCCACGCAGATATCCAATAAAACAGGTAAAAATAGACCCGATTATACTAACAGTGGCAATTATGATGGGAGTATATATGTGTGAAATTCAACTTCCTTCCAAGCCCTGCAACGCAGCTGTTTGTAAATGACACATTTTATATATTACACTATTACGTCTATATTACACAGGTCAAATATATGCCTAAAACAGCAAGAAAAATCTCTAACGTTTTCACAATCATCTCAATTATTTTTAGCTTATTTATACCTCTACAGCCTGCAGTCTGGTTATCAAGTGGTCCATTTACTGAACTCCCTCTACTTCAGATTTGAGAACAGCCTCTCTTCATTGTAAAGCCTCCAAATATTACTGATTGACTTTAAGACAGACTGCAGAGCTGCAGCTTATGCTGTAGCAGGTTAAGGCAATGTCTTATAAAAATGAAGCAGCATTAATCTGACAGAATTTTGAACTGCATGGTACTGAACACCCTCAGATTCACTTGACCAAAAGTGGTGCTAATACAGTAAGAAAATAACCCAGATAAAATTCTCTCATGCTGGACAAACTACACTGTTTAAATACATCTGCCATAAACTGCCTAAGGAAGCAGAACCGTACTGAGATACTGAGTGCTGAAAAGGAGCCCAAAGCTCCTCTGCATGTAAGTGTAATGCATACATAATTTTTTTTTAAATGAGTCTGGGGAGATTTGGTTTTGTATGAACCACCTTTTTATTCATACATAAATTATTATGAAGATTGACCATGGATGAGAGAAACACTAAGCATCAATACTGGCTAAGGAAGCGCTCAACAGATGGAAATTACATACCCATGTAATTAAAATGTGTGTAAGAAGAAGAATTTGCTGGAGTTCTTTGGAGATATAACTGCTGAGAGAACATAGAGGAGATTCACTGGATGTTAGGACTTAAAACAAAACAAAACAAAAACAAACACCTACTTTTGTATCTACACATAATACAACAACTCTTCAAGATTGAATAGAAGTCTCCTGTCTATTACCAAAGTTTAAAACTCTCCAATTTAAATGGCAAGAAGGTTGTTTCAGTAAGTTTCACTTTGCCACTTGGCAAAAGAGCTCTGCATTCCGTTCAGAGTTGTGATCACCTTGAAGACCATTCCAAAGAGATGCAGTTCCAGCAGTGCTGAAGGCAGCAGAACAATGGAAGAGTGTGTTATGGTTAAACATGTTGAAATTAGTCTATCAAATCTAGTGACTGTGTCATAACTTCTGTTTATTTTACTCACTCTAAACCAACCATCAACCCAGAGGTTTATTTGGATGAATAAATACAGAATGGCAAAGTAGATCCCTGCTTCCTAATCATGATGGTTTGAAGATTATTAGTTAACAGAAGACAGAAATTTCTCAGCCATCACTCTTCACTTGCAGGTGTATTGACATTGATTTTATACACAAATCCTTACTAATGTTACAGAATTTCTTTAAGACAATATAATCAAGGTATTTTGACAGGTCTTTAAAGATAGAATTGCTGGAAAGACCAAGCAGTAGGGTTCAAATACCAATGTGACACGTATACAGAAACATATAAAAGGAAGAACTTTTTGTTTCTTTTTTGAAATAAGAACATTTGCCAGATGTGAGTAGAGGAGGAAAATATTTTTGATTTGGCACAGCCATGCCAGGACACGCAAAGATATCTCATGTGCAATTTACTTGTTGCCAGGAGTGCCGTAGATTATGAAATGTCACTTTGCAATGCATTTCAAGGAACTCCATCCTGTCTTAGCCCCAGTTGTCTTTCTTCTATCGTTGATGTTTATATAGATAAGATGTTTTAAACAAAATCTCATCAAAATGAAAGATCAAATTACATTCCAAAATGCCTTGTCAGAATCTATTTTCACTCAAATGCCCATAGATTTAGGCTATAATCTTAAACTACATTGCAAACCTTACTTCTATAAAATGCTGCTACCTATGGAAAAAATAGCTAGATTTGTTTTAATCTACAGGCTAATAACATTTTTGATCAATCAGCTTGTGAGTTGTCGGTTAGCATTTACTTTTTATTATTGTGAATTTCCTCTGTCTTCTATATAATTACTGCAATCTACATTCTTTGTTATCCTACAAGCAGATTAATCAAGAAGGATTATGAAGTGACACAAATAATCCCTAAGTACACGTAAGGTCGTGTCTTCTGTTCCATGCGTAACAATGAAAAATTTAGAGCATGAATAAAAAATAGACAACTGATTTTTCTTAATATAGCACTTCTTGGTATGCTAGGTTAACAGTAACAGCACTATGCACAAAGGAAGGGCAGGACTTAGTAAGGGGTAGGTTTTCATTGGCTGACTGTGGTCTTGGACGGTAGGTAATTAAACTGTACTGAACTGACTTTCCCAATGTTCTGTAATTAACGTTTCCTTGTCAACAAATATCCAAGTACAGCATTTCAATATGCCAAAGCTTTCCAAGTTTTTTCCCGGAAATGAGGAGTTGACAACATTAAAATATTTTATATGTATGCTAGTTTCAATGGAAATGCATTTTCAAAAACTGTATTATTTTCCAATTCCTTTTTTTCCCGAGGTGTAAACACAATGTATATTTTTAGAGAGTTTACTGGTTCCTGGAAGCAGTTTTGCAATATACAAATACATTCTCCAGTGTGTGCCACCACTCTATGCATGTGGATCTACTTACATGTTTAAACAGTTTTATTGGATTAGGGCTATGAAAATTGGTGCTTTAAGTCTCTGTACACAGAAGTCTCATTGAACTCAATGGGATTTTCATCTACTAAAAAATGGCAGAAGTAAGGCCATATGGTCTTTTGGCTTGTCACATGAATTATTGACTGTCTACTCTCCTAAGGATGAATTAACATAGTCAAGCAATATCCAGTACCCCAAGGAAAGATTTGTGCCCAAAAACTAGAGCTGATTCTTTAAAACCACAAGGTCTGTTCTTCTTTCACAGACATTTCTGAAGGAAAGCATTCAACTTCAGTCAGTGAACTTAAAATATTAATGTAAATATATAGCAGCCTTTTACTGCTTTGTTTTCTTTACCTCAGTGCCAAAGTCAGGCACACACAAGAAAAGAATTTCATCTTGTAAAGTAAGCAATTTAGAGGTCAGCCATTCCTTTATGCTAAGGTGGCTAAAGGACTCCAGTAAAATTACCCATGTGAGTAATGCTTTAATGAACAAACCATTAACATCCTGCAGACTTTCACAGATCTGCAGGAAAATAAATTACTGCCCAAGCTTCTAACTGGTTGCTCTAATTTCTGTCATAAATAAGCACATAACATTTATATCTCTACAAATATTCAACTTTTTAAAAAACAGTTTACTTCTGTACCAGTCCTCTCCAATTCATTTCAGCTCAGTGGTCATTAATGAATCCCCTACTAAAAACTGCAAGAACCATACTAACATCTTTATATTACTGAATTTTTCAGAATGAAGATGAATGTTGACTTACGCAAACCTCCTGCTGCTCTCTACACCTGCCAATTGCCTTATGCTGCCCTCCTATTGTCCAGTGCATCTGTTCATATTTTACCTTCAAAATACACTGCTGCTTCTTATTTTGACTGCCCTCACAACTCCTTAATAAAATATTTATTGTTGAACGCTGAGGAACTGTAAGCCTAGTTAAGTGACTTTACATTTTTTTTCAGCGGCAGAGTTCACAGTACCTCAAAAACTGTTCCACCTCACACACCTGAGACACTGATTTTTGCTGATTAATGAAGTGTTTTAGGCTACTAGGGGACAGTGAAACATCCTATTTCCCAGATGAAGACAGTACATAACCTGGAAACACTGAATGCTTGTCATGCATGAGTTATCCTGACAGAGTCTTTGAATTTCTTCATTATTTTCTTTAAACAGCGTCATCCAATATTATTAAATTCCCAAGATTGTACAAGACATTAAAATATGAATACAAGATATAACATGCTAAATATTCACACTGTATTCTGTTGAGTTTTACCAGTATTGCCAGAAATACAAAACATAAAAAGGTCACTTGAACAAAGATTACCCTGTTCAAATAATTCCAGATGAAATAATATGGATTTTCCCAGATGGAAAATCTTCTGTAACTGCATGATAAAGCTAACATCTTTTTTACTGATTTGCCATGAAAATGAAGTATTTTCTAACCATTCACAACCATTATGTACGATGGCAAAATGACAGTAGTCCTAGCTTGGTCAAACAGGGTTTAAATCATTCTCAAAAAAAGAGCCTAGAGGCCATGGTACAAAATACCAGGACCGACACATACAAGCTACCATTCAAATCAAAGCGTAACACTTCACTGACATGTACAGTCCCTACCTGATCATTAGGACTATTACCATCAACAGACATGTGACAAGCAAATATAAAATGGGCAGTTTTATAATACTGAAGACAGTCAAAGATAGGCATTTCCATAAACTGACTGAAAGTATGAAGCAGTTTTTTGTACTTTTGGGGAGCTTTTTTCCCCATATAGAGGGGTAAGCCAATGCTAGACCTTACAATTAGAATACTTAGAACTCCAATCCATTCTGACCCATGCCTGTTTGAGTCCAAATTTAAAATAAAGACAGCAGGGTAGGGAGATAAAGCTCCCCCCCACCAGGAGATGTTTGTTCGTATTTCAAGAATTAACATCTCTGAACTAAAGGAAACATTTATCTTAGATATTTTTTTTTCTCCAGAAGGCAAAAATAAAAGAAGAAGAAGAATTCATATAAACAAAGGGATTCTTTATAGGCCAGTAATGCTTCCAGCTAGAAGAACTGATGGAGCTGGACAAAATGCAGATGAGTTTTTGGTCAAAAGCACTGCCTACCGGCCTCATAAAATCATTAGCTTTCCTACAAGCTGAACCAGATCATTGTAACTGTTGCCCTACAACACAATCACTGGCTTTAAACCTTCATTAGGACATGACATTTTGCTGCCAAGTTTTGTACTTCACGTAAGTTTAGCTCACCTAAAGAACAACAGAGCATATGGCAAAAGTTTTTCTGGGCACAGGAAATAGCAGTTTGGAAAAATCCTTTATAAAAGACAAATAGGCAGGAAGAACTGATAAGTTTAAAAAAATGAAGTAAATACATATATATATAATTATTGCATTCTGATCTTAAATGCCAGAAATTTTCAAGAAATACACCTTGCATTCAATCCCTTATTTATCTTTGAAAGCATTAACAGATTAAAAAATGGAAGTGAATACATTGTTCTAGGTATTATAGCAAATTGTCACTGCTATTCAAGAAACACTGACTCAACTACAAAACCAGAAAGGTATAGAGAGAAAGTCCAATTTGGGGAAAAAAAAAAAAATATATATATATATATATATGCCAATGAAAAAAATATTCTTTTTAGTAAGACATTACTTCATCTAAATTTACTGGTTTTGACTGGAGAACCTACAATTACAACAGGCAGTTATTAATGGGCTAAAGTAACGTAATTGAAAGCCTGTATTTACGAGCATATAAAAGAGGAATGAACGAGTTAGAGAAAAAAAGTAATTCTTGATCTGGTCCAGTAACGGGTCTTCTACATGATCAGATTCAACACTACAAAAGCGGTCTAACAGCACAGTACATAGCAGATAGACTTGAAACAGCAGAAGCACGTCTTAGTATTGTCTCTGTGTTTCAATTCAGAATTTACAGTATATGCTTATATACACTTTTTGTTAGATATATCCACAGAAAGATATCATTATAAAGACGCACCTAATAACATCATTTTAACAAGCCACTGTCCAGCTCATGGCATAAAAAGCTTATGGGAAACAGGTGATTAGAGCTGTCCCAAAGTCTTGTTTATACCTGAATTTCTGATTTGTTCCTCTTTAAAAATTATTTTTAAAAAGTAATTAATGATTCTCTGTACCAGAGTTCCTACCACTCATTGTTCCATTTCTAGTGCAGCAGCAGCATTTCTCCTTGTCATGACAGGATTACACTAAACAGGCATGACATGAAAACACAATTTTATGTTTTATATTATTAAAATAACTTTTCCTCTGTGCTGTATAGAAATAAATTCTCATCAACGTCATAATCAATTACAATGTACAGGTAAAGCCCGTCCATTCACAAGCGTCTCCGTGTCTCTCTCCATATCTGTGGAAAGATTTAATGGTGAAGATAGCAAAGTTCTGTCTATGAACCCCCCATTACTTCTACAAGGTAGTTACTAGTACCTTATGATTAGGTCTATGACCACCTACCTGTGAGTTCTGCATTTCTGCCAAACAAACATCTATGCAGGTAACTTTTACAGTGAAGGAGTGCAGGTATCAAACTACAACACCTGCTAAGGATTGTACTAGCAATAACGATTCTGGATAGGAGAGCTGACACAATGTTTAAATGCCAGTCACAACCCATAGAAAGGGCAACCATAGGCCTAGCCAAAACTGTCCTAAGGCTGCTCCTTAGCAGAGATGCTGGCATAACGTTTCTAAGGAGCCAACATGAAAATAAAACCAGCAGTGAGGAGAAAGGATTAAAACTAAAGTTTCAGAAAGAGGCTTAAAAACAGATGGCCCCTTGGTAGTATTGACAGCTCCTCAAAGGTGCCCAAAGAAACAGACGTCAGAGAAGCAAACCGTTTCCAGACGGAGGAGGGAATCTACAAAATGGAAGTGTGTCTACAAACAGACTGCCTTTCCCCTTCCCATGTCAAGCCTGACTACAGTCACCACTTATCACGGTATCATAACACCTTATGGAATATCAAATATAGAGAGAAGTCACTTACTGTGAAATAACGGGGTGCCCTCCTATGTAGCAGGTCCCAGCACCATTGCAGCAAAAAGCAATCACTATACATTTATTTAATTTTAATTCTTAGGAGTTACAAAACATAAACCAGGAAACAGCACTTCTTTCCAGCCCAGCAGGAGTTTGCTTGCTTCGCTTTTGTGACAACTTTCCTATACTCAGAATAACTATGGATTAGACATTGGAAAGGAATTCGTCTTCTAAGACAACTGCAAAACAATCATTAAAAAAGATTAAAGCCTCTTCTACTCAAGAAAACAATACATTGGACTGACCAGTGATTCTACCAACCCACTGATTTTAAGTCATTTGGCTTGCCATTGCTGCAAATCACAAAACAAAGAAGAATACAAGGTTGTAAGCAAAAGTTTCTTCACATGTAAAGGAATACAGAAAAGAGCTTTAGGATACTGTCTGTAACGACACCTGAACCATAAACACCATTTTATTTATGGAAGGGATTTATAAAGTGTATGCAGTATATTCTATTTAAATGCAACTTCAGACAGCAAAGGGATTTGCAATCTAACGTATACACACAAAATATAGTTTGAAGATCACAGTCCTTCACACACATACTTCACTGACACAAGTCATTCTGTTGAAGATATGAATTTGCAAGCTTAGTGCCAAAGTAATTTTCTGGGGAGATTCTTTGGGAACTTAAGGATCCAAAGTATCCTGGCCTGTATTAACAGAAGGCTGAAGTGCTTCTTTGTCATAAGAGGCTGAGGGAAGAGGTTTGCTCAGCCTTGGGGAAAATACGGCTTTGTGTGCACCTACCAGCAGCCACCCCACAAGAAGAGAGAGTTAGGGTCTGAACAACAATGCCCGGTAGGAAGATGAGAGACAAGGAGGCATAAATCAGAAGACTTTAGATTAGATATAAGTAAAATTTTCTTCCCCAGGAAAACACACCAGCAGCGGATCAGGCTGTCTGGAGAGGTTGTGCCATTTTAGGAGGTTTCCAAGATGTGGCTGGACAAAGCCCTGAGCAACCTGGTCCAACCCCACAGCAGACCCTGCTTTGAGCTGGAAGCTGGGCTGAGCCCTCCTGAGGTCCCTTCCACCCTCAATTATTCTGTCATTCTGTAATTCTGAGGAGAAGCTGGAGGTGGTAGTCATAAATAATTCATTGTGACATTTTTGTGACATATACAATAATACTTCAGCAAAATGATTATCATGGTCTTTATACAGGAATATCAAGTATTTGAGTTTGAAATTCTGCAAACTACAGTTCACAAACTATTCTTATTATAGCTATGAACATGGTAAAATTTATATGCATGTTAAAAGGTATAAATTAAAACTTTTGTAAGATTTAACTGGTTATGTTTTATTAGAATTACTTCCTTCCGTATTAAAACAAGGATTACAATTAAGCATATCTTGATAAAATGCAAGTATGCATTTTATTATTTAAGTACTGGATGTGCTTCAGCTTTTAACTTTGATTTTCTTGTCTGTGTCAATAAATCTTGTCTGTGTCAGAAGATTTTACAGAACAATTCCCACTAGTGCTAGGGCTGAGTACTGAATTCACATCAACGCCACCAAAGGAAGCTCTAATTCAAACTGGATGCTTTGACTAGAACCACTCATTTTGTCCCGTAAGCCTATCCTTCCATCTTGCAAGGACAGCAAATGCATGCAGTAACCTGGCACCCTGTTCGCATTAGCACCAATTCCGTGCACCAAAACTGTGCATTAGCACCAGAACTTTTTCCAGCTCGATACGTATTTAAGCAAGTATCCCTCTTTGACGTCTGAATAGGATGTCCTATTTCAATTGAACAGGTCAATTGCAGCAGCTTGAGACAGAATACAGATGGAATGCACAAGGGTCTGACATGGCTGGTTGTGATTTTATGAACTTGGAAGATTACAAATATTGGTGCATCTAGCCCACTGCATGCCTCACACTTCGCTTCATAAACTTCTGATTTGTCTTAGCAACAGGCACCACAGAGAGCCCTTTGTCTCAAATCCCATGAACAACAGTATTTGCAAATGAAGGGCAGGAAAGAACAATTAACTCAATTAACACATTTTTCTTTGTCTGTCTGCCAGGGACATTGACGTCCAGCTAAAAAACTGCTTTCTGGCTATTTTATTATTGTTATTAATATATAAGTAGGTTGATCTCTATTCTAGCAAGCTGACTACCTAGAGACTAAATAAACTTTACTTCTTGTCTAGTTCTCAGAGCACGTGGATGTCCTGCACACCCCTCAGCTGTGTCTTTGAGATTCACTGCTACAGCGATGCAATTCCCAGTTTAGCAAGAGAAGCATGGGAATGCTTCCCTTCATATTATACCCCCATTAATAAAAACATTTCTCCTTGCAACAGACGCTTCCTTTCAATATTGCAGAATCAAAAATGACCTTTTCAGGATCAGCAGCTGTATCCAATGTTGTAGGCATAAAGTGTACCGACTGTCCACTCATAACCCCATCTCACCAGCCTGAGTCTGCACACGCACACACACGAAGCAGCAGTGGTACTTTATGAGAATTTGGATGGGTAATGACGACAGCTCCACTTCCCTCAGATCCAGAGAGCCTAGTCTGTAATAACTATGATTCAAGAGCGATTACAAAAGCTCTCTCAGAAAAAAAAAAAATGATGTTTTCTACCTACAAGCAAGTTCCTTTCCTAGGCATAGTTTCTACCAGCTTCTGAATTCTGTACTGACAGCCCTCATTTAAAAAAAAAAAAAATAATAATTTTTTTTAAAAAAAATCTAAAAGGCAAACATAGAAAAAGCAACACTTAATTTTCCAAGTCTTAACAAGGAATCCCTATAACACTGCAGTAGAGAAAACACTGCTGGCCAGTAAAGACAAGCTTTATTGCACGCACAGGGAATTTACTAATGTTTGAATAACAGACCCTGGCAACAATCCTTTTCTGATGAAAGCCAATAGAAGAACTTTCATTTTTTGATTTAAGCCATTTTTTTAATCCATTTCTTAGATCTGAATTATCTGAGTAGTGGCTCTCATTCTTTTGTCTCCTTTCATCACCTCACTTGGCAGTTTCATGCCCATAGAGAGTAAGAACCTCCAGGGAAACCGCCACTGTCTTTAAGGTTTGGGTGTTTTGTGTAAAACAGGTAATTATAATACTTTAGAAAAAGTATCATTATGTGATTACTGCTCAGTTTATAAGAAAAGCTGAGAAAAAAAGACAGAAGATATATTGAAATTATTTTGAATTTCCTTAAAATATTTCTCCTCTGCATCTTCTCTGAAGGACTCCAATAGCACTCATTTTTTTTACATTACTTCTTTTCATAATCATTTTATTTTCAGTATAGGCTTCTTTCCTCCCTCTCCTGCCAACTGTTATTTTGCAACTATGTCAGAAGCATCTGCCATTTCTCCCCTGAACTACTGAAGACACTGTAAAGGGAGTACATTGCCTTTTGGACCACCATTGCTGCTGACAGAGATGGTGGGAAAAGATTAGGCCAAATTCATGCAAGTGTGAAGGCAGAAATACACTTCTTCAGATTAATCTTCATTTGTTTTAACCTTTTTTAGATTCTTTAGAGCTTCTGAACTTGCTCTTTGCAATTCTAATGAATCACTTTCCAGCCAACACAAAAACCTTTACATTTTATTTCCAATAAGCCAAGAAAGTGGCCAAGGCCGGGATCAAGAACTCTCTACTCTGCTTTCAACTATCTTTCTTGTTAACTCCTTTCCCTGACCTTCCAGGTTCAATTCGACAGATACCATAGTAATGAAACAATTCGCCCTCCCCGTGATGAAGTGCAGAGCACTATTCTTAGAAAATCTTCCCAGAATCTTGACTTCAGAGGGGCCAGGTTCAAGTGCATCAGGACACTTAGCTATCATTTTACTTTTGCTTAAGAATTGTTACCTATCTGTAAAGTGCGTGTGTGGGGTAGTAATATTGCTCCTTATATTGCCTCTGTACTGTCTCTGTATGTATATTCTCCTTCCTGATCTACTAATTTAGCAATAAAATGTAATCTGTAGCTCCAAAGTTCTGGTTTGCAATTGAAGTTCAATTCCATGGATTTCATCCCCTCCATTTAGGTTCAGACATACAAAGTACTGCCCTAAGAATGCTGGCTATTACTGAAAACATAACCTTTACCAGGAATCCTACCAAACACACATGGTGAGCAGCTGATTTCTAGCACGTGTATTTTGTCTACAAACTGTCTACAATCCTGATGATCAGTAAGGAAATGTAGTGGAATGCTGCACATTCTGTTCAGATCTTGGAATCACAGTTTATTGGGCTCTTCTAACTAAGCAGGAGAAGTACTGCAGGACTTCTAAAGATGCTCATAAAAAGACCAACTGCACATTAGCTTACTCATCTGAATATATGAAGAAACATGTAATATTTGTCTAGTCTCTGTATCAGAAGCACAGTGTAACACCTGCATCAGTCAGTAAAAAGAATAAATAACCAACAGGGAGCTATTGCTCAATATGTATTGAAGTTATTTAACATCCCCAGCTGCAATGCCTTCAGCCTCATACTTTCCCTTTATGTTTCCCACTTTCTGCAACAGTCACTGGGGTTTTTCGAAGATACTTACAGTTCCAAAAACTCCATTAGTGTTTCTGAGTCCAACTAGGTATTAGGCTGGTGTAGGTTTCTTCATACAAGAAATTCAGTAATGGACTTGATCACTTACAGAAGAGACTGAGGAAGAAATACCAGGGAAAGCCAACAATGCGGCAATGACAAGCATTTTTATCTATAATGACTGCAGAAGTTAATTTAAGCCATTCCATTAAGCTTTAATATCACTAAAATGCACATAAAGAGGATATGCTGAGGATGGAATCTGATAGTGAAATGCCTGATGTGTAAATAGAAATGTTTTCTCTTTCACAGCAGCATACAGAAAGATCTGGAAGATAGCAATAACGCTCCGTATCATCCAGCTTTTTTAAGGTTTTCAGACCCTAATCAGGAATCATACACTAAAACTGAAGCATTAATATGCCTCATACATCTGATTTTTTCAAGCTTTTAGCTTCCATTCAAGCAGCACTTGCAATAGCTGCTTTATTCTCAAGCCTTTTCTGAATTGACTGTGCTTGAATTGGACTTTTCCAAGTGAGATTTAGTATTGATTATACTACAGTATTGATCTGAAATACTTTGCTGGTAGTATCTCTGAATTGTAACTTTATATATATATATATATCTGTATATATTCTAAGCTCACTGCACATTCCTAGATCATCTCAAGATCACGCAGGTCACCAGCAGCATGCTAATCAGACCTTTTGGATCCATAACAGCAATTCTTCTATGTCCCTCTTCTACTTCTGGGCCACGTTCCAAGTGCAAATTAAATAGTTCTCTTTGGTACACTAACTCCACACTTTAGAGATACCATTTGCAGGGACTGCTCAGAGACCTCACATCCCAAAAATGAAAAGGGGAATCATCATTAGGAGTTCTCAGCCTCCAGTTCTCCTTTCCTTGGAGGATATTTAACTGTACTCTGTGACAATGTGGTTTGTTAATCTCTTCTGTAATCTAGTTAATCCAGTGTTGAATTTCTTGAATGTAGTTAATGTAACTTTGTAAGATTATAAAATATAGCACTTTGCACTTTTTTTTGCAACCCTGTAGGGACTAGCTAAACTACATAAAATTCTCCTTGCAGTACAGTTTGTACTTCCCTCCTACAAACCAAAGAGGATGCTCAACCTTCTCCCAGTGATGGCCTCCCAAATCATAGCTAAAAATTCATCTCATTGTTACAGATGTAAAGCTTGACTGAAGTAACACAGATTATTACATTTTATCTCTTGCTCTTACAATGTACAAATCAGATGCATCTCTAAAGTTATGCAGAAAAAAAAAGTCTTAGTCAAGGAAATAAACCTAAATTTAAATTAAACATGAGAAAGCATTCACTGTTCTACTGCCAGCAGAATTTATTCTCATTAGTTATAAAAGCACTGTTACAGGAGTTCAAAATCTGCTGGAGTAAGTTCTGAAGGACGCCTTCTTTCTCCAATTGCTCCTCAATACGAAGTCCTGGGTGCTTTAGGATATGCCCAGAACAGAGTACTTGCCATGAACTGGACATATTACTCTAACGAACATGCTGGTTAGCCTCCAATATACTTTTAACAAAACAACATCAAAAAGATAACTGATTTGGTGCTATCAGTTTTTCCCAGCCAAAGGAACACATTTTGGTTTTGAGCCAAGACATCCTGTTTACCGTGCAGCTGCTGGAAAATTAGCTGTTTGCTGTCTACTGATCTGGTAAAGAAAAGACAAGGGAACTGTAACTTGAGAATGTAGATTTTACCTACAAAGAGGGATTTAGTCCATAATGGCCATATATAAAGCCTTCAATTCCTTCAACAATTTCCTTCAATAACTACCTCCATAACAATGAAGGCAGACTTCAGGGTAGAACAACTGAGTGATACGGTCTACACTGAAAAGGAGCTAGCTTTTTGAAAAGGAACTAGCTTTAGAGCTCTTAAACCATGAAGATCTTACAATACAGCCTCATGTTTTAACAAAAAGATAGGTGACAGAGGAAAACATCAGAGCCTAGTGCATCCCACCAAGGGGAAGGTCTCATTATGTTGTCCCAAATCTTTGATGAGAGAGAGTGTCAGTGAGGACAGGTCCATACATCACAGACAACTGGATGCATTTTGGCTAGGCTGGGACAAGGATCTGGAGCTCTGAAGGTCATAACTCATGCTCTGCCCTCTTCCTCCATGCACAAAATCACTGTGACCTGTCACTACCCATCCACCCCACAACACTTAACCGTGATCCTTTAGACCCCATATAAAAATATACACACTCAACAGTACTGCATCTTTTGTGTGTGGACAGAAAAAGTAAAGGGAAACGGTGTATGTACGGGTAGAATTGCTTGTTTAGGTCTAACGCAATAAATATCTTTCTATGAGCAAAATGAATGACTAAATACATTTAGAATGAACAAGCAGAAATGAGATGTGGATGACAGATGACAAAAGGGCTTGAAGGAAGGAGACAGATTGAACTAAAATTGATGCAGTGACTGCCTAGGAAATATACATGCTGAATGACTACAGTGAGCTTTACAGGGAAACTGCACACGGGTGACATTATGCAGAGCACAGGATGCAATTTTATGCAGAAGATTTGCTGGGGAAAGGGGAGTGGGGGAGGGGGGTGCATATGCATTTGGGAGACAGTACAAGAAAAGGAGTAAGGGCCCAACACAGTAATTTCACAAACTAAGTCAAAATATTGTCTTGGGTTCAAGGACTGCCAAGTAATTTTTAGCACACACATCATTTATTTCCATGTTTTGCATAGCTTAGCGGTATCCTCCAACAGATGGAAGCCAAAAGGGTGCATTGGCACCTGCAAACCAAGTGTTAGAAACCCCATAAACAGGGTTCGTGAGCCCTTCCCTGAAAGGGAAGCCCTTCCCTCTTCGCTAGGGGTGAGCCATGAAGCTTACCCATCATATAATCTTACAGAGACATGAGCTTCAGAGAAGACACACAAATCACCTCTGCCTCCTGACCTGCACCCAGGCAGTCTGGGGTATTCACACAAAGAAAAGAAAATCTACATTAATTCTACATTAATTCTGTCAGGTTTGAGTGCACTAAATCCATGATTTCTATGTACTACATGAATGTTCTGTCTACTGAACTACTCAAGTCTACTGAAGTATGAGCAAGTAGTGTTCACCTTTGACAGCATTCAACAAATGAGGCATTCTCTATAATTCTTGCTTCTTTTCTTGAAGATTTGAGAAATATTACTTCCCAGAAAATTAGGGCATGTTTTCTCCTTCAATTACAGCTAAGAATTATGCATCACATTACTGGGTGATGACTTCAACCAATAAAAACGTATTGAGCTGTAGATCCGTAAGACAGGTAAAAAAGTCAGCAAGTCTTTGGAAACAGCATCCTTTTAACACTTCAGATTTCAGGCCAATTTTCCTGTCTCTTCCAACTTATACGTGGATTGTTGCCCTACTCAGGGTGTTAATCACTGCATGCTCCATGATGTGGAAAAACAAAAACTGATTTTATTTTGTGTTTATCTCTTCCAAAACAACACTCATCCCTCATCAGCAATTTATATGATTAATATTTACTTTCTCCCCCTTAATTGTAAACTTAGAGAAGTCTCATCAAATACTCTTCCTGCATGAGAGTATTTGCAGCACTTCCAGAGAAGATGACAACTAGAAGATATTACATACACTTCATCTCATTAAAGCAAAATTAGTTAATGACATCTGCATGCTAAATCAAGGTATAACACAGCTCCTCACAAACAAATGCGCTTAGTTGCAGTTAGAACACTGAACAAATGTACTGCCTATTTGAAGGAGCACTTTTTTTATAGCTAGTATTCTACTAGCTGCCTTAAAATGATATATCTGCACCAACTCCGAAGGACCACATTTTTGCCTTCTGTAGTAATGAGGTAGATTTCAGTCTAAGGAACAGCATGCATCATGAATATTTTTCCAAGAGTACGACTAAAAACAGAATGTTCTTCTGAAGTTAAGAAGCTATCAGAGCCTATTACCTTCTTCAAAGACTAGTTGACATCAGCAAGAAAAGACAAGTGATACAAATCCACCTTGCATGATCAAAGAGTTTTAGCAAATGCTTCATTGCCCCCTACTTCTGACTTTTTGATGTTCTCAATACTCTGTTCCCTTACTCTGCCTCGTATTACACAGTTACCTGTACGGAATTCAGCTGAATGCCATGGTCTAAAACAAAGTATTCACGTCTTAACTTGAATGTAATCAGTCCGATGCCCTTGAAAACCAATTCCACTGAAAAAGTAACTGCTTAAATTAAGGAACATTTTTCTTCTATCTGATTATTCCAACGTGGAATACCTGACCAACTCTAAAACTGTTAATAAAAGTATACAATGTGTTTTTTTTTCAGCTCGTTAGTAGAAAAAGTGTTGGCTTATTTATAGATTTGTTAGATCACCGGGGAGTTGTGTGGCATGTATTAATTCTCAGAAGACAGTAGATTTTTTGGTTGTACGTTCCATAATGTAATGTATTTCTATTTTATTTTCCCAGACATCTAGGTTTCAGATTGTTTTTCTCATTCAACGCTGAGAACATTCATTTTAGCACCACCACATTCATACAAGAAATAAGATGGAACCTTGATATATTTCATTTTCTTACAGCCTTCACTACCAGTGATTTACTGAGTGGTGAGCGTAACATGTAATAGCTGGTTCTCACAGTGGCAGCATTAAAACTCATGCTGCTCGGTATCTTTTCTTCTTTTGTCTATTTTCCTCCCTCACCTGGATGGGTATGTTACGGGCAGCTCAACAGCACAAAACAGATTTGCTTTGACATATTACTGGCAAGGCTAAGCAGCTTTCCCAGCAACAGACTGGTAAAGAAAAAAAGAAGGAAAAAAAAGTACTATCAGCAACCTCTGTGTGCCTGAGCTCAAAGCTGTATTCATTGAAACTGTGTTGGCAAATAGTACCTGGAAATTATTTTTAAGAGGTTAAAATCAGAGGAAAAAAAAATGGTAGGTAACCATGGTATAATGGTATACTTATATGTTACCTACATAAACTGTACTTATAATACAGAAGTCTTATAGGGAATAATTACTGGTCTTTGGTAAGTCAGCCTCGAGATCCATGTTCATTGTAAGTACATCTAGCGCATACCAGTAACAGGGAATCACTTGGAAGTTATGATCTGCCAGATTTTAAAGATTTTTAAGTTGTCTTTTCTAACTGATGAAGTTCATTGCTTCAGTGCTTTGTTGCGTTTGATCTCCTGCACTCTAGCAGTTTTCAGTTAAGTTTGTTCATCTATTTATCTTCAGCCCCTTTGACTGTTAAGAACCAAAAAACCAGCATTTTGAATTTTATTCCCACTAACGCTATGTGGAGTAAAAGACATTAAAAAGAAAGTTTGAAAACTAGAAATACTACAGGGTGTTTGTTGTGAGAACTTTGTGAGAGCTAACTAGAATTCAACACAAAATTATCAACAAAGTTATCTAGCCCATGAGATCACTGTTGTTTTATATGGCTGAATTCTGTGTTCTGTAGCCTACAGCACTTAGAATTGCAGAAGAATCTATCTGTTAGCAGGAGAAAACTACCTCTAGAATTGTGTCACACAAAACACCCTCAAGTCCCACTGCAGGCAGGGAAGCCAGGGGCAGCTAGTCACATTCTGCCTAGTAAGTGACTCAAGAAACATTGAAACGTTAGAGATCTCATCTGATAGCTAATCCTTCTCCCTCCTACCCAGCTACATAAAATACTATAGGGTGCACAGCACATCTGCAACACCACTGAAGTTCCCCACATATAATGGATCCACTTGGATGTGCACAATAGCGAAACAACAGGATGCAGGACAAAGTGCTGGCCCGTTTTGCTGAGCTGCGTGAGAACAGGGATGAAAGGCAAAAGGCCAGGACAACTGCACGGCGCAGTGTTCCACGTGATCTTGGAGGATTCAGTAAAAGCAGGGGCTGGTAGACAGCAACAATCCAGCCCCACAAGGAACATGGGAGGAACTCTGCTTTTATACCTCATGTAACCTGAAGTGCAGGCAAGGCAGATGTCAGTACTTCAACCCTTTGCTCTGCCAATCTCAGCAGCTGCTTATGGGGACCTATTCCAAAGTCAAGCTCTGAAAACCCATTCAACTAAAAGCTGAGGTACCAGGGGTTATAAATGTGCATTTAAGGATAGCACCATATAAGATAAACTCAAATCAAGCTAAAATGCACCAGTACTGGTGCATTACCTGCGGGTCAGAGTACGCTGTCCCTGAGCAAGCCACATTCCACAGTGCATCCTGCTGCTCTTCATGCCCATCTCTGAACTCCACAACTAAGCTTAGCACCTTGTTTGCAGTTCTCTGTGACCCAGTTACATTCATTTTTGCTCTTTTTTTAATATTCTACTTCTTTGCTTATACACCAAACACTTATGAACATCACAACGTAATGAAACTTGGAAATGGAATACATGGGGGGGGGGGAAGAAAAGGTGGGCCTCAAGAAAAAAAATAAGCATCTGCTTTTTAATTTGGAAAGAGAAGGAATAATAATAATAATAATAATAATAATAATAATAAAAGTCAAGACAGCTATTGCTCTTTTTGCTAAAAATAAAAAAAAGAACTATGAAAAAAACAATCTTAAAATCCTGGGCAAGTCCTGGAAAACCCAGGCAACTGGCAGGCTGGTAGCCTGTTGACATTCACAGCCCAGAGTATTATGACGACATTTATAAAAAGTGGCATTATTTTAAGTACTGGACGCCCTGGGAATTGTGCAATGCATACAGCAGGTCAGGATCTTTACCCTAAAGATCTTATATGGACATATGTTAAAACAAGATCTAGTTTCCAAAGAGAAGGCGGAAAGCTTCTGACTGCAGGGACCTTATCTACTGGCAGAGCTCCAGGTTCAAAGTTGTCTGGCATAAATACAGTAGGACTAGGTCTGTGGAGTAGGGCTGACCACTTATTTGCTGGCAGCGATTCCTGGCGAGTTCATGATGCATTGCCAACATTCCATCTGAAAAATACTACAGCACACCCATTTCGGGGGAGAGGGGGCAGGCAAGACAGCAGGAGACTACAATCTCATCAATGCTTACAGCACCATTGTTTTCTGAAAAGGAGAACTGCAGATACAATGGAGAAAGCAAACAAAAGGAGAAAAATATTATTTGAGTGACAGAGACAGGTGTTGTGATAAATGTACAATGCTGTCAAAACAGACTCATCTTCCTTGTAAATGAGTTTTATATGTAGTTTCCCTGGTAATCACATTTATTTCAATTATAGCTAACGTCTTTTAATTTTTTGTTGTTTTAAGAACTGTCTCTTATCCTTTTTTTCTTTTAAAGTAAGACTTACCAGAACAGGAAAGAACATTTTTGTTTCTACAGACCAGAAAGCCATAAGCAGAGAAACTTCCGCTATCAAATAACTGACTACGTTATTTTCAGCCTACCTTAATTTTTAGGATTGCCTTGGGATACGTTAGCTGTATCTTGACATGAACAATAAAAACATTCTTTCCAAAATGTGCTGACTATAAAAAACAGTGTATACATGTGTATATATTGTAAGTATATATTTTGTCAATGGAAATTTTTACAAATATGATACAAAACTGTAAGATGTATACTGTAAAATCGACATTGACAAAGTATTTTTTATGATGCAAAATCAGAGACACAAAAGATGAGCACGCTCGCCAAGATGCATTCTTGAAAATAGTCCTCTGCTACCTCTTTCCATTCTAAGATATGTTAATGATAGGTTCCTGAGATGCGTTTGAACCACTGGAAACCTAATTTATGCTTCATCTGATTGATGACTTTTGAACATAGAAGGGTTCGTCCTCCCTTGCCTGGTTCTGAGACAAATTATATAGCATTCCACTCACACGTAGAAGGTCTATTGTTCCAATAAGAACAGCCAACAGAATGCATTTTGCTATCTAGGTAGAATGCCACAGTTCAGCAAAATAGAGAAAAACAGTAGAAGCTACTAACACAGTATAATTCTACTGATTTACAGAAGTGGAGGAGGGCATTCAAGCAAACAGGAGGAGGGAGAAGTAAACAAACATTCACAATCTTCCTATACACAGCAAAAGCAGGTCCTAAGACCACAAATGCTGGAGGATAGAAAATGCCTGGGTGTTCCCCACTAATCACTAGGTTGTAATATCACAGGTTCTTTGCTGACATCTACAGTTATCTTCAGACTTGCCTAATGCCGATGCAAATGGCTCTTATCAACAAAGAAAATCCATCAAAACTCAGTGTGTCTGTCTTCAGACACACTGAGTTGCCTCAAAATAACACCTATAAGAACGAAGACAAT
This sequence comes from Nettapus auritus, assembly GCA_011076525.1. Classification (NCBI taxonomy): domain Eukaryota; kingdom Metazoa; phylum Chordata; class Aves; order Anseriformes; family Anatidae; genus Nettapus; species Nettapus auritus. The sequence continues at coordinate 4,441,531 of CM021770.1, read as the reverse complement.
TCCATTCTCCCCTCTCATCCATTTTCGTCACCATATTACCACTGCTTCTTTTCCCCCTCTAACATCCTCCATCCTAACAGGAGCTTTGCAAGACAGGGAAGAACATGCATTCAAACATCTCCAACAAGTAATCCCATTAACTTTCATGCATCTTCACAAACAATGTAAAAAAAAATCTGTTAAAGATCAAATCACATTCCTTGGCCAGGATAATTAGAAAGGAAAACAATTGTGAATAACAATTGTGATCAAGTTTGATGCTGTATTGTTTGTCCCCTCTTCATTTATACTTTCCTCTGTTTACTCCTCCATATCTCTTGGACTCACTGATGATACCATTCCATTCCCTCATATCTGGCAGCAATCCACAAGAATTCACAAGTACTACACTTCTCTGTCTATGACCATATAGAGATTTTTTGATTTAATATCACTTTTGGTGTCCTTCCACTGTAAAATGCTTGCATGTTTCCTTTTGTCTACTTACATGGAAACAGGAAAATATCAACAGAATAAACACAGCACTAAGACTCTCCTATTAAGTCTATTTGTTACCTGGTTGCGAGGTCCACTCTTAATCATTCCTCAATACACAGAGTTCATATTTTATTCTTTTTCTCCAATAGGTTATCATCTATACCAAAGACGCAAGATATAATTCATGAAGTTCATACTAATTCGCAAAGCTGAAAGTTGTGTGGTGTTCACGGCCACGCATTTGTTAAATTTGCCTTAGTCCATGCAAAGCTTACTGCAAATAAATTCTTCCTTAGCAACAGAAAGTATAATTAATGGAAATTACCACACAGGATTTCAGGAGGAATGCTATTTCTGAAAAGAAGTCTAAACAAATAAATAAGAAAAACAAAATTGCTTGTGTCTTCTTCTCATTACTTTTCTACCAAAGGTGGTAGAACACAGGAAAGGATTTTTGTTTTAGCTTGCAGTGTTAAAACATGGAAATTGTTACAGAACCCTCTAAATTGTATTATTCTTTAGACTTTTCTAAAAGGTAGAATACGTTGTCTCTCCTGAACAGGAAACTATTCAGGAATGAAACAATTACAGCTACAGACACTTTGAAAAAACAACACAATCTCAGTACATCCTGCATGGAACTTACCTGTGCAAATCTACCCATGCCATCAAAATAAGACATTTTTTAGAAGTTTTTCCACCATCTCAAAGTGAATTAGACATTAACAGTAATACTGTTGTCTTCCTAATGTAACTCTCAAAAGTCTCCACAGACCACGTGGGTTGCAGAGATCTACTGCTACTGATTGTAACAGAGACATTGGACAAAATGAAGTATTAGTAGGAAGCAAACAGGATAGTATAAAACAGGCCTGCTGCAAAGTGTCATTTACAGCTCTACTACAGTACCCCAAAGGAAAAAAAGTGCTGGGATCTATGCCTTAAAGTCCCCTCTTATCCCTAAGTGCTTTACCATTGTATCGAATTTCCCATGTAATTATTCATACAACAGGCATGTTAATGCATGGACTGATACAAAACCATGCTCAAAGTTTACTTAGCTCTTAATGGAAACATTCCATAAGTCACAGGACAAGAGAAGAATTCTGCCACTCATTGTGGCATGCAGTTATTCTTTCAGTCAAACTTCAGACAATGGTCAATATCGAGAAACTGAGAAGTCTGTTGTAATTCAAAGGAATTACTAAACCGGACATGAAAAAAAAATCTGAGACAGATCTCCTGGAAGACTTCTAGATGGGAGACTTGCTATAAACTGTTACTCTCAAATGAAATGGGTTTGTTTGGCAGATACAACCTAACCTTAGAAGTCTCTGGAAAGACTAAGTTGCCAGCAAGTCTCTTGTCAGTGAAATCTACGAGAAGTTAGATGGACAAAGGGATGTCCTTCTGGATGGGGCTGAGGGAGAAAGAACGTCAATTTAAGCAAGTGAGTAACAGAATAATGAGATCACCAAAAAGCAGTTTAGCATGCTGAAGTATCTCTGTGTAGGGTCACGCAAATGCCAGAATGGGGAAAATAAAAGGCATGTAAATCAAAAGCCCATGCCAGGTTTAAGAGTGGGTCTGCAGTAACCAGCAGACAGCTTGGTGCATTTCTTCACCTGCATCGTTTATCAACATTTGCAAGAGGTCTGTCTACGTTCTGCTGTTGAGTATAAATGTTTTCTTTGCATTTTATCTTCACCTGACCCGAGTTAAGCGTGTTTCCAAGTGACCTGGCTAACAAGGGCATCTGTTGGAAACGTATGGCAAGCCTGTAGAGATGGAGATGTGTCTTCCACCAACAGTAAAAAGGAAAGCTGACATACAGCAGCATACTAGAGCAGACTTGAATATGGTGGGAGTTCACCACAGCAACAGCATCTAGATCCTGCATACACATGTAACAATACTTCATGTGTTTGAGTCACAAAAGACTCAGAGAGCATCCTGCAGGCTTTGTGAGCACACCAATAGGTGTCACGCACACAGCTCAGCCTTGAAACATGAATAACTCGGAAGCCTCAATTTTCCTCCTCGTAATTACCAAAGTTAGCCACCCTGACCACTACCATTCCAACTCATACCTCCACTCAGACTATTTGCAAAATTAGAACCTGAAAACTCTGAGAGTACTTACCAACACATGCTAACAAACTTGAGGCTTTTGTATGAAGACAGCCAGAACTGAACTATTGACAATTTTGAAAATAGGTTCATGTCAGCAATCTCTTGGCTACCTGAAACTTCAAGAGCTTCTATTCCATTCTGAGATTTGCCATCTAAATATTATTTAACATAAGCCTAAACATAAGTCTAAACACATTTGTCTCTTTTATACTTCTACCACTCATAGAAGTTTGGTCCATACTTAAAAATCAGAAGCAAAATGGGTCATTTTAAACATCATTAAAAAAAAAAAGTGTAATTTCCCACCTGATCTGAAAACTTCCAACACTGCAGAATTACATTGCTTTTGAATGAAATAGTTGTCTGCTTCCATCTTCCTTTTTTGGATAAAGTGAAATATTTTCTTTTTTTTTATATACAAATGGATTCATACTGGTATTGTATACAAGTGCTGTTTATCTCCAAATAGATTACAGTGACTCAACAGTTTGCCAGTAGGGCTATGAATATCCCTTAATCTAACAAGAGAGCACATAGGTTATCATTTAAAGGTACACTCCATGAACACAGTAATGAAAGTCACAATCTCAGAACAGCTTCAGTCCCAACCTAGATCTATGCTTTTTCCATAGGTAATCAAAGCAAACCTTAACCTTTTCAAAAGTGATCACTTTCTTTCCAAAGCAGGAGGCAATTTAAAGTGTCTTCTATAGCTACCAGAAGCAGCTTTTCAAATTCCTCTCTGCTCAATCTCCAGAAAGTTCTACTGAGATGAAAATCTCAGTATCAAAACCAGTTACTATTCAAAAAAGTTGCCAAACCATGGAGCTACTGATCAGGTATGCAATTCAGACTGAGATACAGAGAACATCTCTAGACTTTTTCTGATTTCAGCCTTGGCCTAGTTTATTTTCTTAATAGCACTGTATTTCATTTTGTAAAGATGCACGGCCTAGGTAAAAGCTTATCTTCTGTGACTGAAAGCAGGAAATAAATTTTATAGCTAATACACCTCTAGTACCTACAAGTGCAAAAGCTTCTGCCAACACAGAAACAGAGCAGAAAGACGTCAGAAATAGCATGAGGAGATGTATGAATACCTGATACTAAATAAGAATGTTGAGATTCTCTAAATGGCTTCAAAGTACTACAGATAGGAAAGCAAAATAGCAAATATCTGAAATCAGGAGAAAAGATGCCCTGCTGAAGGTGAAGTATGTTATTGAAGCATGTTCAGAGTCTGCTAGAGAACCAGATACGTATCACCTAGAACGATGAGGAATTTTGCAAAGTCAGAATGAGAATTCAGACTAGAGAAAGCTAATCCCAATAAAAGTGTGGCGATAGCTTGAGAAGCAATTACAGAATTTACACTTCCCTGGCTCAGAAACACACTCCAACCCTTGCAGATGTGATGTTTATTATGCTTGACATAATTATGAGATCAAATAACAAATCCACATTACAGGCTAAAACTAGCAGTAGTTGCCAGTTGAAACACTCTCTTGCTTGCCAGCAGCCCCATGTCCAAGGGCACAAAGAAATATGCTGTATTTCTCTCAGAATAACAGCTCCCACCACTCCAAAACTCACCCAAGCAAATTGCTGCTTGATCTCCCCAGTTCAAGAACCAAATATTCATGTGTTCAGATACAATCTGTCCCTGAGCCCTTTCCTCATTTTTTAAACTATCAAATCAATTACCTGATATAAACAACTGGAACTGATCTGCCTCCAAGCGAGTGAAGTGTTAGACAACACTGACACCAAGTGACAGAATTCAGAAAAATATCAAATGAAACCCACGCAGAAATGTTAGTGCACTTCATCAATATGATCTGGAAGACACAAAACCTATTTTTCCCCCCAAGAAAGCAAAAATTAAGATGTAATATGAGAGCTGACAATTTCATGGATATCACACAAGTTACAGAAAGTATGTCCAAGATTAAATACGTGTTAACAATTTGATTTAACCTTGATCTCACCAGCATAAGTCTGTATACATGGTTTTGTGCAATCTAGCCTTGTAAATTCATTTCTAAAAAAATAATTGATGGTTTGCATGTATAGTTAGCATTTGATTTCATTGACTTTTGTGGATTTAAGTTCATTTCCCAAGTAAAAAAAATCCAAACAGTGCTTTTATGCCACTTAATAAAAACATTTTATGTTAATGCAAAGTTCAATAGCAGGCTGAGCCTCACCTACCTGCCACACCTACCTTGCTCTATGACAAAGTAATCTTCAGAAATCAAGTACCACGCATTCCAACACCTTATGCATTAAAGAGAACTGCCACCCTTCCTGCTGACTTTCACAATCACGTTACATAAGTATTAAACCCTACTGATAGAACAATAACCCCAACAAATGCTTCTTCTCCCACCCACCATGCTTCTGCCCAGTACTTTATGTCTCCCAACCCAGCTTCCACGTTCTTACCTGTTGACGTTTGAATGCCAAGTAATCAAGATTTTCCAGATCCTTCCGAAACTTCTGGTAGGTTTTCTGTAGGTCAGACTTACTGGACACATTTCTTAGCATTTCAAAGGTTCTTTGAAACTGTGATAGTAAAGAAAAAAAATATCACTCACACACTTGTTGGTTTGCTTTTTGTTAGTGTTTATTTTTTTGTAGGTAAGGATTTCATTCTAAATACTGTCATCTTCAATTATACCATCTTACAGACCCAAGCACACTTCTACAAGTTTGGAATCAATTCCATAATCCAAAGTATAGCACACATATCCCATTTAAGTAAATTAAATCCTCTAATTAACTTCACAGATAAGACTTACATAAGACAAAACACTAGCCATCTGCCTGACCTGTAAAGATCAGTTCTTTATCAACTACAGATGCTTCCTTTCTCACCCCCCAACTAACAAAAAGCATATGCAGCTTCATAAAGGCCATGAACTCCTCATTTGAACAAGCATAACAGTAGATCCTGTTTTTCAGGGTACTATCAAGTTAACTTACTTACCGTACTCTGCAAGGCTGAAGACTCACCTGAGGCAAAGTGCTCAGATACTACAGGAAAGCTGTGACAAGATCAGTCATACTTTGAAATCTCACTTCTAAATGTAGCACTTCTTTCACACACACTATTACTAAAAACAGTACCGGTACTTATCAAAGAGATGAACAATACCAACCCAGCTGTAGGGAACCGCAACAGAAAGGTAAGATTTGTGCGAAAGGAGAACGGGAGATATCAGCACAGAGGCAGTCTGAAGGAACACAGCGAGGGAAGGGCCCTCAGAATGGCCCATAAATTAGAAGGTCACCAGGATCCCACTGCATCTATCACCTACGAGCAACTGTATTGCCATCCACAACTGGACACAAAGACTAGAAAGGCCTCTAAGACAGGATGGGGACGCTGATGTCTGTTATGTCTAAAAAGGTACAGAAGGACAAGCCAGATATGCACATGGGCACCAATCTAAGAACAACCCAGGAGATTTGAGAAGGACCTGACAACTGGTGCCTCTCAGCCTCTCATGCTGGTCCTAACATCTGGACACAAGCATCACATGGTCTGACTGCTGGATGGACTTTCTGGACACCACACATTCCAGCACTTAGCAACAGAGATGGTCACAGCAAGTGTAAAACCTGTTTGTTTCTAGTTTTAATTTTAATCAAATCGAAAACCCATCCTTTAGGGTCTGATCAGGATGTTTGCTACATCATTGATATAAAGTTACAGACGTGTTTTGTACACAACTTCCTGAGCTAATAAAGTAGTAGCAGGGTATATAAATACTCTTCCCTATTCAGGTGTGTCTAACAAAAAAATAAATAAATAAAAACTCAATTTTATAAGTCTTTTTCTAGGAGATATACTTCAGATTACTTTTTAAAAAGCTTTCCCACATACCACATGTTTATAAGATAGTTCTTGAGTCCTCAGTGAAACCAGTATTTAACAGCTGCTATAGAAGGAAAAAAGCACCATGAAGACTTTGCTCAAATAACATACACACAGATAAGCAAATTTTAAAAGAAGGTAGAGAGAAAATATGAATTGGTGTATTGATTAAAAAACCCTAAACAGCAAACATCCTCAACCACATTTCTTCCGTTAAGGTAAAGAAAACACGAGCAGGTTGAAATGGCTCAGTCCCTAGCTGATCCTAGCCCTGATACATCTAAGTGATTTGTCAAGCACTCCAGGGGTTAATACGTGATGCTCCAGAAAAACAAAGGTGTATTATACCTCTTCTACTGGTTATGAAACGATGCACAGGGAAGGAAGTTGCCCTCCCATGGCTCTGTTAGTATTCCAGGTCCAAGACCTAGAACAGCAGACTGAAGTCATTCACACCCGCAGTTACAGAAATGGAATTCTATCTTTTTGACAAGGTCAGACATCTGATGTTGCTATAGCTTCCTTGCTGCTTCAGGAAATCGCTTCTCTGGCTTTTGCTCGTTCACCATCTGTAAATATTCTTCTTTCCCACACAAGCACGTAACAGCTGTAAAGCCACGAGTAGTTTAGAAATATTCTGTCATCTTAGCGATTAGCACCAGCAGTCAGTCTAGAAACACATTTTTACACTGATAACCAGGAGAAACTATGTTTTCTATATCTGTCCAGCATACTACCTTAGCTTACTACAGTTATAAAGCCTGTATGTGAATTACCTGCTGTAAGTTGGATTGTGGTACTACCGTCCAGGAAATGAGGCAGATGACCCAAAGAAATGAACTGTTTTCCAATCATTTCTGGCAAACCAAGCACTGCAGTAACAACTACAGCACACTTCGGTGTACCTTGGCTAACACTACAGTCATTGAATTGGAAAAAGGAACCACAGGAGCAGAAAAAAGAGACAATCTCCACTCATCTGCAGTCCCTCTTAGCTGACAGCAGCTTTGGCAGCTAGTGCTGACCTGGATGTGGACTTCTCCACAGCATGACTTGTTCTGTGGGCATTTAAGGAAACCTCAACTGCGGACACTGCTCAACAGCTACTAGGTAGGCCAACTTTGGGGATGAACAGCTGCAGATTTCAGCTGGTAATCTGCAATTGACAAACACATCCCGGAATCCCCAGGCAAGTCACCACTTCTGGTTTTCCACATGCTGCGGGCCTATATTTCAGTCTTATTGCTCTCAAAACTAAGAAGCAAGATAAAGCAGTATTTATTTCCATTTGTAATTTACCTTACTACACCTCATTCAGCACCACTCAAGGTTAACTTGAGACTTTCCAGTTGCAGTTCAAATGTTTACTACCAAAAAATAAAAGAATGCTTTCTCATCCAAATTATACTGCATTGCATTCTCTTAACAGCACAGCTGAGAAAACATAAACGCTAAGATAAACTGTAAAACTCTTAATTCTTTTCTGTTCAACTTCATTATCTTGCACCTTTTCCCCCCTCACATTTTCCCTCTGCTCCAGAGATGCTCTGAAGCCCTTGAACTTGCAAAGCTTGCTTTCACCAATTCGCACTCCAGCAGGGTGTCCAGTAAGGTGGAAGCAATTTAATTACATCATCTGCAAGCAAGGCTGGAGTAAAGTTTAAACAATTAAATAAAAACTGCTCCTCGACGAGTCTAGTAAGCTGCTCATAATGTATCTGTCCCTGTCCACCATATTTGCTCTGCTCAAACCCATGACACACTTCTCCAGAAACTACCTCAAAGCTCCTGAACCCTGTTACAGGGTTGAGCAATACTGGGTCACAAATGATTCCCAAACTCACTAGCTACTACAAAGCTGTCTTTTTTCTCATCAACACATTAGACACAAGTAGTAGAGCAGTAGAATCTTCATCCTATTAAGGATGTACTTAATCCCAGAGTTCCAATTCTTCCTTTGGCAGGAACTCTGCTAGCAAGCTCGCTCGATTCCTCACGTCCTGAAGCAACCTGAATATTAATAATGCGTTTGGCTGTCTGGAAAGAGATACAAGAACCAGCAAGCAAGGATGAATAAATAGAAACCAAACACGCAATTTTAGGGATAATATGCTTGAATAATAGAAAAAAAGATGTGTGATGGCCAGCCTCAAGAAACTAACCAATTAAGAGTAAGGCTGTCTTAACATGTGAGGAAAAGTTTAACTCAGAAGTAAATTCTAAAAACATGCCAATAACTTTAAGACAACATCCATATTCTCATTTCATGGACATCAAAAGGAAACAAACAAAAAAAAACTGCCTTGGACATAAAAAAGTTACCAGAATATCCTTTAAACCTTAACCATATCTGGATTTTCCCTCTATCAGTCTCAGCTGTTATTTATAGGTGAAGGGCAAGAAAACCCCCATCAAGACTTCTGTCTAGAGGTGAAAAATAGCATTAGATTTTTCTTCCTCTTTCTCACTGATAACCAAATGTAAATAACCATGAGGGGAGAGTCCACAGAAGCTCTTTTTTTCTTGTTACTTTTTCAAAGTACTTTGACCGTAGTTTCTGGAAGCTGAGAAGCAGCATTCCTTTAGTACTATTTTGCTCTCTGTGGCACTACTGGTTAATTGTCTTGATATCAGCACAAACACATCATATATTACTTTAAATCTTTTCAAAATACAGGAAATGATCTTACAAGAATGATCTATAAATTAAGTTGATGAATATTACGACATTCCTTTCAAAATAAAAAAGTCAACAATTGTAAAATTAGTGCCAAGTACCTTGGAACTATAAAAAATACCACAAAGTGGATATCACACCAGACACGATGACCTGAGTAGTACTGCCAGGTGCTGAATGAAGGTTGAATACTTACCTGACCAGAAACGAACACACAATGGAAGCCCCAAATTAAGCAAGGCAACTTCTACAGTCCCATTTTAGGGATCCTGACGCACAAAAATCCCATCCACAACTCAGAAAGTGATGAGAATCCAGAATGAGGATGGACTGGAAGTGTTATTAATATGGCCTCCTAAGTACAATGACCCTGATAAGTATGTTGAGAACTCCAGTTTCCTCACAGAAGATGATCATGGTTCCAACTAATTAACAAGGGCTACTGGAAACATGAGGACCTCATTTCCTTCAGTCTGACAGGTTATTTAATGTAATGTCAAAAAGAGGTGTGAGCTCTGACTAAAGGTTTTCCTGCTGTCAAGCTATATGCGAGGGCTACCTGAGAATCCACTGGTGATTTTGTTAGCACCTGTTGTAGGCTTTTTATCTGCAGCAGAAGTTCTTTCTTCACTATCCACCCTCCTACTTTCATGAGCCCTGGAATCTCTGATCTTCTGCTTTATGTGATGAAAATCGGGCAACGGGTTCAAAGAGAAGAGGCTGAGGCATATACAAAGTATCTGCATAACGCTGCAGCAGGAAATTATACTAAAATTTTGATACTTAAAGTCTACTATATTTAGTCTTTATTCAAATTAATTTCTTTAATTCAATAAACTTTACACTCTTTGAATATTGTAGCTTAGCTCTGCACTTTTCTGTTAAAGGTTAATTTAATTGTTTACTATTGCTATCTCATTTAGCTGTTGCAAGCGAACAGATTTATAATGAGCATTTATGGAATGAGTAATGGTATTAAAAGCACTTGATACCTGATTTTTAAGATCTAGTTTAATTAACACATTTTGATAGTGTTTCTTTGCAACAGCACTTAGCACCCTTGCATCCTTTCCAGTATCCCAAGGAAGTTTCTGCACTAGACAAATTTGAGCTTGTTTGGCTCAGTCTGAGGTTTTGGTTCAAGTTGGATCTGAAGCATCCTGGTTTAGGATTTGACATAAGCCAGACCCTTGAAAAGCAAACAGATACCTTAGGTGGACAAAATTCACTCAAAGTTTAACAGGATTCCCTTGATACATCTGGGAATCTCAATATGCACCATGAAAATTAACAGCCTGTCAACTAAACAAGAGGCCAGGCCACAAAAACATGAGATCATAAATATGCAGTGCAAATTACTTCATTTGCTTACAACTGGACTTGTGGGAGGAAACTTGAATTATGAAGTACAAAGTCTTATTTCTGGTAATAACCATATAAAGCCCACAAACAGAGGTGTGGGAGGCAGCAGTACACAGAGTACTGAACACAGTACTCGAGGTGCGGCCTCACCAGAGTACAGGGGGACAATCGCTTCCCATTGTTCTCACTATGGGCCTCGCTCCCATTTAGGGCCAGTGCTGCAAGAGCCAGTTCATTATTCAATATAAAAAGGAGGAATGGCTCACAGGAGTTAAACAGAATTTGCCATTCAAAATTCCAATCTTTTGTAGGGCAGGGCAGCAAAATAGCACTGCACTGTTTTGTTAATCTGTAAAATCTCTTTTAATACTGATGAATTAAGGAAGAAAAGCAAATCTAGTTTCCATTCTGACGCAAGCAGTTCATTAAAAAAGCCTTCCTGTTTCAATAAATACTGCTACTTCAGAAGACTAAATAACACTAAATAGACTATTTTACATCACCAGGAGATGTGGCTGGAAGAATATTCAAAACCCTCTCTAGAATTCCAATTACTAAATGCAGACATTTATGAAAGATAGTTCTCAATGTTTTGCTGTAATGGAATGGGCAAGGTGCCTATCTGTAGATGTTTATGGAGAGTGTCACGCCGCCTCCCTCGTTCAGGAAATGGCATAATTTTGCTCTCATTTTAAGAGGGTCTGAAGACATGCATTTTGATGATAAAGCAGATACTGTTTGTTTTGCATGCGTTTCCTTTTATCTGCCTCCAAGGAAGTTATAAAATTTCTCTGGGTCATAATGATCTGTGAGTGCTTGAGATACAAATAATTGTTGATCAGACAAGCTATTCTGCGTTATATTGACTTCATTACTTTACTACCAATAAATAATTTGCCAAGAGAAACTGAATTTCCAAGTTCGTTTTTACTAATCCAGGCTTTGCCCTCCAAGATTAACACCCACAGAAGGAAATTTCATAGTGTCACTCCTGTATCACTCTCTTATAAAGCACTGCACTTCAAGTTAAGTGTTGCCGTAGCAGCAGAACAATTTTAACTACTCAGAAGAAAATTCTGAAATGCTCTTTTTTCATCATCAGCTCAAAGATAGGGTACCACAATGGAGTCCTAGGTCCCTGATCAGCGCATGCAGACGGCTGCATAGTCCAAATAAATAAGGAAAAGCAGTCAGCTACTAATATCCCACCTTGCAACTTTCCCAAAATATTTTTCAAACCTCTTCATCACCAGACATAACACTGATTTCTCACACTTGGTTGTACTTGTGGAAACTGCATGCATTGCACATTGACCTACTGTATAAACAACGTTTGCGTCACAGTTACCCCCAAGCTCTAGTGTTAAGCTTTCTTCATTTGGAAATAATCGCACAGCTTTACAATTATTTTGATGAAAAAAACAATAAATAGTATCTTCCATAACATTTATGTTACACCAAACCAGAAAAGTTCTACCTTACTTAAAGCAAGCCCTATCCATTCAAAGTAAGCCCTGTTTCTTTCACTCCCCATCCCCTTATACCTGGGTTGCGCCAACAGTTTGTATAAAGCTTACGCAAGCTTATGCAAGTTATGGAAGTGAAGCCAAACACCTTAACCAGAAGAATGGGTAAGTCTAAACCTCTCTTCTTTTATGCCACCATAATGTTTCTCTTCTGCTCAAAACATTTTTAACGCTGACAGATACACTGCAGGGAAGGGAGGAACAGGCAGCACCATACCCCCAGTGCCCTAGTTCACAAGTTGCTTCTCATCTGTAGCCCTTCTTTTCCTTACAATAGTTTTAAATAACTCTAAGCAAACATTTTACGAAGACTGCACTGTCTGAGGTGTTTGTGAGAAGTATGAAGACTTAAACAGCTCGTCTACAAGCATGACAAGAAGGGGAAAGAGGTAAACAAAACATGCTGGCTCAGCGTGCAATGAAATAGATAAGAGAAAGACAGACTGCCAATGCACTTTGAATGAAACGCTCAGAACTTGTTACTGTCTTGCTGTTCTCCCTTGATCGATAAATTCAAGCAGTTCCATTAGTCTGTTAATTCACTTAATTAAATATTGAGCATCACTAACCATAATGAATGGGGCTGGTAACGCAGCTCTGGATCCAAGAGTGAGACCTGTGAAATGGCCCTTTGACTACATTTTTCACAGCTCAGTTTTGATTAGACTTCCAACTCCAACCTAAGTAAGGGAAATCCGATGGGGACAACTATTTAAACAGGCAGAAGTTGTTTAAAGAAACCAACTATTCTCATCACTGTGATGCACTTCATTTTCTCAGTCAACTTTAATTAAAATAAGCATTTGTACTGCACCATCATACTCTTATTAGGCTGCAAATTCCACAAATGGCTATAAATGTGCTATGCTCTAATACAATCGGTCTCTGAAGCTTTGTGCTGGCTCTGACATGCTTTATTTTATATCCTCTTTGCTGGGTGGAGATTCCAGAGAATTAAATAAATAACCAAAATTATTGCTACTTTACTAGTGAAATTTCATAAAAGATTCTCATGTACACAATGGTATGGTTTGGGACATTTTTTCCTTTGGAGTGAACTTCTTGACAGGTTTATCAAATTCTTCCAACTACACTGACTAAGTTTCAACTTTAAAAGCAGCATTTCAATATTTTTCTGACAAAAATTAGATTTTTCATTATTACATTCTGCTTAACAGTAAGATTTTATTACATAAAAGTAAAAAATGGTCCCAAGTCTGAGCAACGTGCTTGAGAGACATGGACACACCGGAAGGAGCCCAACATAGGGCCACAGAGACGACTACGGGACTGGAGCACCTCTCCTATGAGGAAAGGCTGTGAGAGATGGGACTTCAGCCAAGAAACGAAAAGGCCGCGGTGGGGATCTCTTCATTTTCTGTAATACCTGAAGGAAGGGTGCAACGAGGACAGAGTTAGGCTCTTTTCAGTGGTGCCCAGTGGCAGGACAAGAGGCAATGGGCACACAAGAGAACACCAGACACACTTCTGTGCTGTGAAGGTGACTGAGCACTGGCACAGGCTGCCCAGAGTGGTTGTGGAGGTTCCCTCGTTAGAGGTAGTCAAAAAGCCACCTCGATCAACCTGCTGTGGGTGGCCCTGCTTGAGCACGCGTTGGCCCAGGTGGACCCAGAGATCCCTGCCAGCCCCAACCATTCTGTGAGTCTGTACAGACAGCACAATACTTTTAGAGGCTACCAACTGGAAGTAGCTGAGCTTCATCTTTTTTCTTAGGCACACTTAGAATGGCAGATGTGCCAGGTAACACTAGAAGAGCCTTTATATAACAGCTAGTCATAGTGTCATTGTTTCCTTGCTATTCTTGTTCTAAGATTACAGAGGAAATAGAAGTTTGAAAGCCCAGACTGTACTCTGTCAGTAGAAGTAAGCAAGTTTTTGAATGTTTTGAATGACAGTGCTGTAATTAACCTGATTTACTGAAAACTTTCAGCACTTTGATAAATGGGTTGAAAAAATAACATACATAAATAATGCCCTATTAAATATTTCATATTGAATGAGATTTAATTAATTTTCTACAGAGGTCTTTGATAATGCTGGATTACCTCCTTTCATTTTATATATACAAACAAAAAAATTCCCTGGTTAGAGTTTTCATTTCATTATTCTAATTCAATTATTTTTTATTTTCCCCATTTTTTAAGTTAATTTTGGCTCAGTCCTTTAAACATCTTGATTTTATGACAATTACAGAGCTCAGAGACATGGAAATAAAAAATCAATTAAAATTCCCATCTCTTCTCAAAGGATTAATAACAGCTCTAACATCCTTGTCTTTGTGAAGAGAAGGATAAAATGGTCTGAGCATTAAGCATTAAAACCTTATAAGAAATTCAAAGGGAAACTGCTAATGATGGTTTTTTTAAAGAAAGCTGATTTTCAAGTCATATGAACCTGTAGACACTGAGAATATCAGACCTGATACAGCAAATACAAAGTATTTTCTGTGCTACGGCCACTGAATATAATGCCTTTTTACTGGAGCAAGCCTACACTGAAGAAAAAAGGAATTCCTAAGGGAGTCCTGACGTACAATTACTGAAGTTAAGGACTCTGAAAAGAGCAAAATTAAGAATCATTCAGTACTTTAGTTTTTATTTAAATCTGGCTCAGTTTGTTGGCATTTAAAAGCTCTTACCATTTGAAGGTGCTTCAGTAGCATACATTGAAGTTACACCTCTAAGTCTTCTAAGTCTTCGAAATCTAATCTAAACCTACTTGTAAATCTTCTAAGTCCATTTCCTAATTAGATGTCAACACAAAAAGAAACTATGACAACTAATACCACTTGGTATTTTCAACAGCCAGAGCAGAGACCAAATAAGCAGGAAATGTACCATCTTCCCAGGACTAGGGTGAGTCCTTTTACACAGGCATTTTGGAGTGTGATACCACACTAATTGATTCTAAGACTTAGGTGAGGAATTTAGTTCTTATTCATATTAAAAGGACTAAATTAAAGTATGGAAGAGAAAGATAACTCCTTACAGTGTTGGAGTTTTTCTGAATGATTCTTTGCATTCTTTTGATTTCCAATTACAGTTGGCTTTCATTTTCAAATGAAAATCAAGAAGTGAATTATAGGGTTGTTTAGAAATACTGAAACTCCAGGAAAGAAGAGAACTCAATTTCAGTTCTCTTATATAAAACGTACCCAAAGCATTTTAGAAGGGTGCATCTAGCATTATGAAAACATATACATAAAAATGGAATGGCAACCAACGAAAAATATCATTTAATTTTTTTTTCCACAAGCAGTACCAAAGACAGGGCACTGTCTCGTAGGTGGAGAATTTCATATAATAACAAACTTTTCTGCAAGACAGTACTCATTTAGCCTGTGCTGCACCTCTAACAATTGTCCAAGCTGGATGTTTCAAATGAAGCACTGAAACCCATAAAATATTGCTTTACTATGAAATACTGTGGGGTGAAGCAACACTTCTTCCTACCCTGACAGGGAGCTAAATTTTGATCCCCCATCCTTGAACAACTACAATTAAGTCACTGCATCCTCTTGTGGCAACGAGGTACTGCTCAAAGTGATGGTGCTGACTAACCACCTCCATTTGGAAGCATTATTAAAACAATAGAACTTCTTTTTAAGCAGTCTATCACTCATTACTGAAGATGCTAGGGAAAAAAAAAAAAGTAGCAAGAGTAGAATATTTCCTTGCTCTTCCCAGAGAATAAACACACCAGACAGAGTGCGGTAAGCAGCCAGAGAAGAAACTCAGTAGCATTTTGGGAGTCAGAGGCACGATCTGGTAATGTTGAAGTCACATGGAACACTATGGTTGACATTAAAGGAACTCACATTTAAGTAGACAGGAAAATATTCTGATGCTGAATTGTGAACAGAGTTGTGGTTATTTCACCTAATTAAGTAACAGTAACAAACATGGGTTCGTTTTATAAGGGAAAAGAAGAATGGGACTAACATTTGTGTACAGAGAGCCGGGAAAATAAAAGATGACCCAGTTAGTTAAGTCAAATTCTACTCACCACAGTCAGATGTTCCAGTAAGTATGCCACATCAACCATATCTGCCAGAATAAGAAGCCGTGTGACAGCTGTAAGAAGAGATCGTGCTGCTTGGACAACAGCCTGCCTCTTCGGAAGATAGCAGGGATCACTGGTAAATGCCTCTGCTGATACCTTCAAGGCTTGACCTGCAAAATGAAGACAAATTCACTTAGATTATATTGCAAAACTCTGGAAAAAATAGTTAAAACTCATTAAGTTATCTGGCAACTCACAACTATTACCAAAAAATCTGGTATATTTTTCTTGCCCTCGTGCCTTGGAATCAAGGTCAATTACTGTAGATCACGCAGAATATGCTTCATTCTGACTGATGTTCCCTTTCTGTTCTTCTGAATCATTTAATTCTGAAATAACTCCTTTGGAAATCATCATTAATCTTAACTGTACACAACAAGGCCAGGGGCTCTATGTTAAACTGCTCTAGTCCCTGCTTTTTATACCATTATATACTTTGCTGTCCTTACTGTTCTGGGTCACAGAAGGGAATCAAATACTACCTTCCTCATTATAAATAAAAGTTAACAGAATGACAATCTCATATACCCAAACATCTGACACCAATATAAAATATACTAAATCTAAGCAATGAGGCTAGCAACTATGCCAAGTAGGTAATAACATACAGCTCTACAACATGAAGTTTCCCAAACCAGATTTAAATGCACATCATGTTCCTGTCGGCATTCAGCCTTTGAAGAAAATAAAACCCCACACAAACCATTCAAAGGTCTTGGGATAGCACATAAACATCCAAATTCTCCCCCTTCTGTTTTCTTCATTAAACCGATCATTTAATTAAATTGCATGTATGTCCAAAATTAAATAATTGCTAGTAAGTAGCAATAAAAATATCGATATTAAATTAACTCTATGCACACTACAAACCCTATCTTCTGTTGTCCCAGTAGCCAAGCCTTTCATTAAGCTTTGAAAAATCCGGACCACCTTCTCATCATTGACATCCAGCTCTTACTGAATACTCCAGTGATTGCACAGCATGCCAAATGAAGCAAGAAGCCACCACACAGCACAAACAGGTGAATATTTAATACATACCCTCCTACTTAAACTTATTTGTGTCAACTACCTTAGGCAGCTCCCAAGTTAGTTGGTTTGTTTTCTTGGACCAGCTCCTAGCCACAACACTTCAAATGCATTGAGAAGAAAACCCAAATACATTTTGGGTGTTGCCATGAGTGTGCCAACGTTCTCAAATTTGGGAAATGTGGGTCTCAGCAGCACTGCAACAGGTTTGTTCATTTTCCTGCTTCTCTTTTTTTTTTCCCATTTGGAAGCATCTCAATGTTCTTTGTGTGCTGAAGAAGTCCCTAAGCCACTACTTTGTTTCAGGAAGAGAAGGGTAAAAGTTGGAACTGAAACATCTAAAACATCCTTTATGTTTAAAATAGTAATTCTGTTTGCAAGACATGCTAACTTACCCAAATTTTTTTTACTGTTAATTTGTAAGAAAAGGTATCCTAGAGAGCATTACCACACCACATTTTAGCCCCACAGGACTCCTAAAGCACAAGGCCTAAGGCCACGCTTACAACTCATTTCACATCCATTTCTACAATTCTCTTCTTTTTGCACTACACAGGCGTGAGTCAAGAGTTAGACTACATGGACATCTGCAATACAGAATTACTCCAGCCAAGGCTGAAATTGAGTGGTGTCAATCACATGGAACTTTATTCTTTATTCAGATTGAATCTAATTCACCATTGGCAAATGAGTGAGCAAAATTGGAAAGATCTGAAACATAAGCCCCTTAGAAGGAGCTGGACATAGGCTGGGACAACCAGATGAACAAGTATAAGATGCCGAAGGGACCACGATCCCAAAATACAGCTCCTATGCAGTTTAGGAAGAGCAGAAATATGAATACACAAGCAGCAGGAAATGACAGCTCCAACACCAAGACGTTATAAATTTCTTTAAATGCTGTAGACAGCATGACAGTTCGATGCAATTTAATCCATTTTATTGTAAATCCCGTC
This sequence comes from Nettapus auritus, assembly GCA_011076525.1. Classification (NCBI taxonomy): domain Eukaryota; kingdom Metazoa; phylum Chordata; class Aves; order Anseriformes; family Anatidae; genus Nettapus; species Nettapus auritus. The sequence continues at coordinate 4,423,408 of CM021770.1, read as the reverse complement.
AAGTAGATTTCTTCCCTAATTATATTTGTCACAAACAACGAAACACAAATGACAGAGTGCTAATTTAGTAGCATAAATAGGGAAGCAAAAAGATGAAGTATTCATAGGATTTCAGCTATTTCAGACATTCAAGGGAAAAGAAATTGAGAGGACTGAAGTCAGGATACATCTTAACTACATAATTAACAGAAATCAGATACCTCCAAGGCACAGCGTAGCACACACAGATAGATGATTCCTAAAGTAAACAGTGTTACTACCATAGGCTGATGGGCTACTGACTGCTGCTGTCAAACGCTATCTGTGCATGTGCATACCGAAAGGGGAAAGGTGAGAATACAGCTCAGCCACAAGTTCTGTTTGTGTTGTTTTTTAGGTAGAGCCATGCACTTTCTCTAGCACCAAGTATATATATATATACATACATATATATATATATATGTATATTTACTTGAAAGTACCTTTAAAAAATGAGTGAGCCTGTTGGCAAACTGCTGACTAAGGTACACACATCTGCTAGGCTGCTAGTCAAGGGCAGGCTGTCTGGACAGAGGCTTGCAGTAACGCCACTTCTGCAGTTGGTGAGCACCCCCCGGAGACAATGCTCCAGATGACACTCAGCAATAGCTAAATGCTCTTCCTTGTTTTAGACAAAAACCATCAAAATAATGCTTTCTTGTTTTACTTCGTTGAATCTATTTTCTTTCTTCTATTTAACCCTAAACATCCCATTCTTCTGTTTTTACATCTAGCTTTCTCCTTTGGTTTGCAGCAGTGTGAAATCCACAGGGAATGCAGTGAATTTGACGTCATTCTTGTGTCCTCCCACAAGGAGGTATTGCAGCCAACAAAGTCTTGTCACCCACTCCCATGAAGCCCACCCTTAAGGCTGGTGGATTTACAGTCCCCAATAAACACAGCTATCAAAGGGAGCCCATGAACTAAAGGAAGAAGGGAAGCAGGTACTAGAGCCAGTAGAAGGAGAGGATTTCAAATCTGATATTCCCTGGGATAGGCAACACATTAAGCATCAGAACATGTTCTTCCATGCTCAGTTTTCCAACAGGTAGATTTGCAGCAAGTGTGGTTTCCTATGGCTTTTTTTTAAACACTATTGAAGGATGTTTTTGTTTATGTAACAGTAATTACCATGTGTTTGGGGACCATAAAGGTATGAACTACTGCCAGCTACATCTAAAACAGGGAATCAATCTTCTGGCTATTAAGCTCAGATGAACAAATACCTGTATGACTGCTACTGTCTGCATAACTTGTAGCAGCAGGTCTTTCAGTAGTGATTCCTCTACAAGTACTTCAAAAGCCATTTGTCATTTAGGAGTTCTGGTCTCAAACAAAATAAAAATCAGTGGTTTACACTAACAACTGAAAACTTACAAACCTTGATTTACACTAGCATTCTGCTTATGCCTGAAGAAACCAGAGAAGGCTAGGAATCAGTATCACATCAGAACATGAAACCCACACCTTCTAAAAAGAAAAGATGAAACAATACTCATGGCCAGTATGATCACCTGTTCTGCTCCCCCAGATATCATCTTTATTTGCTGCAGCCAGGGAGCTGAAACTAGCACCAACAGTGTCAAAGCTAAGCAGCTGGATACCTCCTCCATATTCTAAATTTTCGATACCATGATAAATCACCTTGGCGCAATATCTTACAGTAGACATTACAGGACATTTTTCTCCTGCCAGAGGCTCTTACCCCATTGTCTTCTGTTGTATTGCAACTATTTTACTGCTGCATATTAGGAAGTTCTACTTCCGCATTTCATACTGCTCTTCCTAATGTGTAACCAAAGCTAGCACATACACCCCCCACATGCCTTACACCAACCTCTTCATTTCCCGTTACATACGCAGGGACATCTGAGCCCAGTGATGGAGCTGTCAGCAGCTTTTCTGCTAGAGCACACTGAACAAGTATACACCACAGATGATTTTGAAGCCACTTTTCTAAATTCTGCCTCCAAGAATCAAAGTCCCAAAGATGCAAGGCATACATGTACCTCTTAATGTAGGATGAGAAAGTAAAACCCATTAACTTTTTTTAGATAAGAATACAGTATAACAGAAGACAGCACTATCCCTTTTCTTTAGTAAATATCCTCCCCGTTTTTTCTTTTTTTTTTTCTCCTAAATCCATGAATGGTAGTTTATTCTCTGCCAACGTGTTGCTTCCCTTTTTGCTGTCAGAAGAAACTAAATATGGACATTTGTAAGGTGTGTCCCATCCCCACTCCACACCATTTCCTCTTGGAAGGTAACTGAAAGCTCAAAATATAACTCTAACAAGTAGCATGCTTTCAATTCACTACGTGTGATGTAAGGCTTATCTAGGAACACACTTGAGACATGATAACAGCTAAACCCATGTCACACTGACACTGCAATAGATGGAAACAACGGAGGCAACAACTGTTGTGTCTCTGACCATATATAGTCAGTAAGCAATGGCAATAAATACCAAACGTTTCAGTTACGTCTGTACATCTGCTTGAAAACTATAACAGAATCACACCTGAATGTAAATGCAAGTATGACACTGGACTTTAACATACATTCCCATGACAGCGTTTCTCCATATAAATCACATCACTGTTTTGTCTTAAAATTGATCAAGCATCAGAATGGGGACACTAATTGTTATAAAGGACCAGTTGTATTCCATAACTATCTAGATTCAGAAGATAAAATAACATTTGTAGCTCAAAAGAACTACGCTGTGTAGGTAAAATAATGTATTGTTTTTACTTTTACTCTCAAGCTCTCTCCCTTCACAGTTTAATAGTAAGTAGCTTTGAAACGTTTATTTTCTCCAGAGTTATGGCCAGCTTACATAGCAAAATTTCAATGGCATGTCAAAAAACATTGTTAAATACCCAACAGCAAAGCCTGAGATACATTTTTTGTATCTCTTTAATAAACAGAAGGCTACTTTACAGTGTTTGATTGAACAAAGAAACAAAAACCAACACAACTGCAGGTGCTGTTAAAAGAAGGAGATCCAAGCCAAATCACCGCAGAAAACCCTAATTCACATCACTAGAATGGAGAACCTTAAACTGGGGCCTGACCAGAAGAGACAAACAGTTTAGTAGAGTTCCAGAAGGTCCATCAAGATGTGTATAGAAGCAGGCCTTGAAAAGTACATTATTAAATTGAACCTCAAAGAAAAATGCAGCAGACCTCTGTATTAAGGTGATCCCCTTCAAGACTATCACTCCTCTGTAGAACTTTCCAGAGGTTAACAGAAACAGAGACTAGACTTATCTGGGGAATATACCTGCCATCCATCGTAGCAAAGCTTGCTTTCAGATGTCACTAACAAAGGTCAACTGAATTTGAGACCAAAATCTCATATACTGACACTGTTTGTCAAGACTATAACCAGTGAAGCCATAACCGCACCCGTTTCTAAAGACATGAGATGAGTCACTAGTACATCAGATGTATTCAATACAGCATCTTCTGTTTCTCTTCTCTGCTCTTCAGTTTTATCCTGTTAATTTGCCCCTTTACTCCCCAAAATATTACTACAAACAGGATTTTTATCAGCAGCATGAAAAAAGTTTATCACTCCTCTAAAAGGAGCTCTATGAAGGAGCTCCAAAAGTAGTAAAGCAGCATTTTCGCACTGCCCATAGATGTTCCATAGTAGTAAAGGTGTAATTCTAATGTCACAGTCTCCCACCTAACAAGCTCCATGAATAAGATAAAAATGCCAGAAGAGGAAAGATTTTATTATTCTTTCCAGTTGTCTGTCTACACAACTCTAGGTCTGATAGTTTGGTTCACATCTGAGTGAAATTACCTAGATTGTTTCAAAATTATAGTATGTAGTAAAAATAAGCTGCAGCCAACATGCAAAAAATCATAACTGATTTTAAAGCATATGAGTATCTGCCAGTCATTGGGGAAGAATATACCCAGAGAAAAATAATGGCACGAATGGCAGGTGACTGCACGCGCAGTTTATCAGAATTTGTGACCCAGACCCTTGCAAAGAGCTTAAAGTAACAGGAGACATTTAACAGCAGCAGAATGCTACGTCAGCAACAGGCAAAGTTACATGTGATGTTACATACCACAAATTTAAAATAACGCACAGCTACAAAGCACTAAAAATACCTGCAAAAATCAACAAACTGCTAGTTATTGAATGATTGTTCACCATCTTAAAATTAACTTGAACAGTTCAGCAAATCCTTGGAGGAAGATGTGGCTGCAAGCAATGCAATTTGTCATTGCATAATGATAGGTAATAACATTGATTTAACTTTCTTTTAAAATGTATGAGGTGTATATAATCTACTTTATGTATTATTTATTTTTGTAGTCATCTCTGGTCTTGGCTGAGAATCAATAAATAAATTGAAAATGTGAAATATTTTTACATTATCTACGTATAAAAATCAATATGAAACTATATATTTTATTCTTGTCTTGTGTTATCGACCTGGAATCGATGGCCTAACATTTTAAGGCTATTCCAAAATAAATGTTTTTTTCAAAAAGCTCAGCTGATCGGTGTGACAGATAACAATGATAACAGCTGGTTATAATGCTTTTAATCTCAAAGTACCTTACCTTAGGGTATCTCAGACACCATACATATATCTCAGACTCTGAAATGCAACCATCTCTGAATCCAGAAGAAGCCAATAGCTAACAGTGACCAGCCTGAACCACAGCAGAGACTCAGAAATTTTTCCAACTCCACATGGAGGAGGAAGACAACATACCAAAAAAAAAACAAAACAAACAAACAAACAAAAAAACACCATCACCAAAAAAAATCCTGAAATTGCAGCTTTAGTAAGGGCAGGGTGATACAGAGACCTGATTTAAATGGCCAACACAGTCCTTCAGGCACAACTTGTCACATACCATAAGAATACATGCTACACTGCTTAGTGAAAAGGTGACTCAAGTCCACTTTATTGGGTGACAAAACTAATACTGATTATTAGCACACTCAATACCATAGCCTGACAGTTTTCTGGTGCAGACCATAATTCTTTGCTTGTTTATTGCTGCTTATTTGAGAAGACTCATCAGCCACTCTTAATTTGATCCCAGGCAACACTCGTATCTAAAACTCTTGGAGTGCTGGTTAAAGGACAACATTGCCAAATGACCAGGCACTAAAAGCATTACTCTTCTGTCCCTGTTTTCCTTCAAAATCTTCTCCTGAGTCAATTTTCAAGGACAGTTTCCGAAGGAAGCTGTTTTACATGTCTGTCATCCAACTTACAACTATTCAAACCTGAGTTTATTACTCACCTAGCTAGGTCCGATTATCCATGAGGTAAGCAAAAATCAACAAAGAAACAAAGAGCCTGAAAGAATGTGACTAATGATGTGGGAGCCTGGGTGGAAACACCGAGAAAGGTCATCAGGAAATGGAACATGGCAAGAACTGGCCAAAGATAAGCCGCGCAATCATAAGGAGATAAAACAGAGTAGCTTAAAGAGTCAATCATCCTCCTACTTCCTACTATAAAGTCTCAAAATATAACTCCAAACAAAATATAACTCCAAACAATCCTACTGCATCTTCCTTAATGAAATCCTTACTACTGCATCCAAGAGGCAATGTCTTTAAAACAAAAGTTTCCTTCTGAAAAGGCCGTAATCTTTGATTCAGGAAAACCATTCTTTTCAAGAAAAGCACTGAAGTATGCATCAAATTAAACTTGTGCTTAACAGCCAATAAAATTGACAAGGAGGATCCTACCTTCATTAGAAAAATAAAAATAAAACAGGCAATAATGCCATTAATATCTGTGCTTTTTCATGATAAGGTCCAACTTGTATGTTTTACCTCGTTACTGGTGGTATATGAGAGCATACAATCAGACTATTTACAGTTCAGACACTGCACACGAAGACATTCCTCACGGATATCCCAGCTTCATTTTGATATCAAATTTGCTTTCGTACGCTACTTCCTTATGGTGCCAAAGTTATTTATCGTAACACTTACTCTCTTTTCGGACATCAGCCAGTGCTACATGAAGTTCCTCTTTAAAGACAACTGCTTCCTTGGCAATTTTTTCCCCTTTGTCCAACAGATTCCAAGTGGCTTCTTCCACAGAAGCTAACAAGACACGAGCCCTTTTGGAACGTCCCTTTTTCTTACTGGAAGGATTCTGGGGACAGTTCACTAGTGTTGTAACCTACGTTTAAAAGAAACAAAAAGACAATAGTAGTTTAAGTTCTGTAACAAGTAAATTTATATTGTTTTCAAATTTTATAAATATCATAATTGAGAATGAACATTAGGATTTCCCCTGCTTCAGATAGGGGCAGGCAAGCCCAGCACGCATGCTGAGATTGTGCAAAATTAGCCAGTTTGACAGAACACTTAATATGCTTCATCTTCACGTTCTTTCTCTATGATCAAAGCAAATACAATGGAAATATCATTGTCATATTAGTCCTGCTGTAAACTCCTGACATGGCTTGTTATAAAAGTTTCCTCATGGAATAAAAATTCCTACTGCTATTTAAGGAGGCTTCAGCCAAGCAGGCATCAATTTTGCATCTTCCCACACTTCCCTCTTCAGTCTCAAAATGCTTTCTCCCCTTACAGACAAAGGCTGCAGTAGCCAAAACTCAACACTTTAGAATTCTGAGGAGCTTTCAGCATTAGAATTATACACAATTTTAACCAGAACACAGATGACTTGTCTAGAGTTTTTTTTAAGAATGCTCTTTAACATCCACAAAGCAGTTATTTTTATCTAGCATCCCACTCCACATTCCTCGCCATCTCAGTACAACCTCCACACACCAACAGAATGTTTCTAACAGACTATTCTCTGAGGCATTGCTTGAGCTGCCAGCAATATGGGAACACTCCTGGAAGATTTTTAAAGAAAAGTGTTATACAGATATCTCAAGACATGCTTTATTTTAAGTTCACTAAGCCTCCTTCTATTCTATGCCAGATCATGGACAGCGTCATATGAAGTACAGAGCTAGCCCTGGAACTCAATGAACACATTTCATATGTACAAATTGCTTCTTTTTATTAAATGGCATTCCAGTCATCCTAAATGAGTCCACTTCTTTGTGCAGTAAGGGAATTGATAACAACATTGTACAAGGAAGGCAAAAGCCGTGTCGGAATTTCAGTCCAGCCTGTGGTTTGAGCTTGTCTGTGGAATGGTGCTCCCTTCACAGCTCTGTGAGGGGAAGATCCGGTGCCCTTGCTCACCTTTAGATCTCCTGTGAATCCATGTGCACCCGTCCTTTTTATCAATCAGCACTTACAGAAGTAAATGACAAACCTTTCTCTGGGAAGAATTTCTATTAATTCATCTTTGAAAGAAAAAAGCCTTGACCCTTATTTCAATCATGTAAAATCTAGGGATAGAGAACTAGAACCAGCCACTTAACATCAGCTGCTATGGCATATCGAAAGGAAGAAAGCAACATAAATTATATTTACACTGGGTCATATTATTAAAAAGGATTTGGGTGTTCTTCTACTCAGCCACAAAAGAAACTAAATGCAAGTATTTATTGCACATAAACCAGCCAGCTGGTAGAGAATATATTGGGAATAACAACTTAAATATCTTAAAAAACACTGAGACATTATTTCTAGAGCATTTAGCGTGGCTTCAGTGATCACAGTCTAAAGAGCCAGTTTATAAACTGATACTTCTAACAAGAATGACAGAAAACTTTAAAAACATGCTGCCCCCAAAACATATCAAGTAAAAGATGCCTTTTAAATGCCTTAAGACCCTTCATCTTCAGCATCACTGCCAGGAAAAATCAGAAGCTAAAATATGATTTCCATGGAAAACAGCCCAATGCTATTTGACAGAGGCAGCTCGTGATCTCAAATGCAAGTTAAAATTTGACAGGTAGCTCTTGGCTCGTGGCAGGTCATACAAAAAACTCAGTTTACCAGCACAAAACCCCAATGAGGAATGCAAAAACTTTATGCTGATCTTACACAAAGAACTGAACTACACAGCAGCTAATAAAGCACGTTCTTCTGAGCCACTGTCCACACAGATTGCACACCAGTAGCAGAACATGCCGTCAAAATTACAGCATTGTAAGGAATAAAGAAAAAACAAGTGAACCATACCCCATTCGTCCCGCTCACGCCCAACTGTATCTCACAGTTCTTGTCATGCAGACACACACCCTTATTAGCACACACAACATGGGCGTTTCCCAGCATTCAATGGAAATCAATACCACTGGTTATTCTGTGTTCTGGGGAAATCTGCTATAGGTACAACATTTTTTCAAGTGTGGTTTTTAAGCCCCATATGCCACCACAGCTGCAAATCTGAGTCACTGTTACCAGTGATGCCATTAGTTATTAGGCTGTCACTGTAGGGTTGCTTTCTCATTTCTGTCATGATTATCAGTGAATTTCTAAGGAACTCTGCAGCAGTTCTTCCAATGCTATATCAATTTCTGACCAGCCTTTAAAATACAATCTTTTAATATTGCACTATTAAAGAAAAACATTATCTTAACAACTTGAACACCAAAAGATTTGATTCACCTTTGTTTTTATTATAGTAGTATTTTGAAGCATCAATCACAGAACATTCTACCAGTGCTGAAAAAGTGTTTAGTTCAGTAACAGCAATCCCTGGACGTTAAAAAAAAAAACAATATATGAACTCAGCAATCTAATGACAATGGCAGAAGCACCTGCTCACTGTTTCAAATGCTAACCATCCTTTGAGTCTCAAGTTTGAAAATAAATACCAGTGCTGCCCATACAAATAAATACTGGTTAATCCCTTTAGCTGCGCCTAAAGGAAACTCACCATACATGGAACTAAAACGAGCACATCACTTGTGTGAGCAGCCAAACTTTTATCAGTATGGATGACATGGGAATAAATGTCTTTATACTTGCCTATTTTTCATCAGTAATACAAGAGATCCTAAATTAAGCGTGTTTGTATGTAGCCTGCAAAACATACCTCTCTAGCAGCCATAAACTTTCCTTAGCTTGTATAAATGCATGGAATATAAATATATGGAAAAGCTCTTACAAATATTTGCTTAATTATACGTGTACACACAACATATATTAAGTGTGTACATATACAAATACAGAGAGAACACTTCTGATAAACTCTCCAAGTAAGTGGCTCATTGGTAGTTTACAAGACTTGCAACAACTGCAGAGCAGAGGTAGTTAGGAAGCTTTTTGTCCATAAATTATGGAAGTCCTATTAATCTTATCCAGTCGTTTTTTTTTTCATAATTTTTGCTTGTATGTAAATTCAAAAGAAAATAAGCCCAATGCTACTTTGCCATGTGCCACGGTTTTGTCTAGGACAGACTTAATTTTCTTTGCAGAAGCTCACACGATGCTGTTTCAGATTTCTGATGAAAGTGTTGGTGGTAACACGCTGATGTTTTCGGTTGTTGCAGAGCAGCGTTTGCACAGACCAAGCACTTTTCTGCTTCTTGTGCTGCCCTGCCACCAAGGAGGCTGGGGGTGCACAAGGAACCAGGAGGGGACACAGCCAGGACTGGCGACCCAAACTGACCAAAGGGATGTCCCATACCATATGGCGTCACCCTCAGCCATAAAAGCTGGGGTAAAGAAGGAGGAAGGGGAAAACATTCTGAGTGATGGTGTTTGTCCTCCCAAGAAACCCTCATAAGGCCTGCTTTGCTGGAGCGGCTGAACATCTGCCTGCTGATGAAGTAGTGAATCAGCTCCTTGTTTCTGTTTGCTTGCACACACAGCTTTTGCTCTACCTACCGTCTATCTCAACCCCTGAGTTCTCGCATCTTTACCTTTCTGATTGTCTCTCCCATCCCACCTGGAGAACATGAATGAACAGCTCACTCTGTGTGGTACTTAGCTGCCTGCTGGGGTTAAACCACAACACTATGGGAGCAACTGATACCTGAACATAACTATTATCATTTTGCTAATTTTACTACTCAAGGGTTAAACAGATTTCACTCTGAAGATAAGACAGAGGATATTTTCCATTACATTATTAGTAAGTGTAGCACAAGCATGACAGTTAGTAGATATTAGGTATGATAATGAAAATACTTTATGATCTACCTATTGCTTCACACCAGTTGCTCCATTGAAGGATACATCTCTGATAGAAGCCCAGAATTCAAGAAAGACAGTTTGTCTAACTATGTTCCAAATGTACATCAAAGCAGCTGTCAGCCAAGTTTTGACAGTGTTCATTTTTTTATGTGCCGGTGCATTTACCAGAAAACCTCCTCAGAGAAGCGTATTTAAAAGCCTTCCTTTCAAACCTGCTCTCCCCAAAACACCTGGAAAAAAATAAAAGCCATGGACAAGGAGAACCCTTTGTGATCACCACTGTCAACTGCAGACTGCAAGGAGGCGATGGAATCTAGCCAAGTCATTTCTAAAGTGACTTCCACACAGGCTTATTTATTTTTATTTCCTCCTATATTGATGCCATTAACCAAATGATTGTCCTAAGACTTAATGTAATTGGAGCATCATACACTTCCACAGTCTTTTTCCTAACAGAGCTTCACAAGACTCCTAAATAAATCAAAATACAAATCTCTAAAGTTATCTGTGTTCAAAGCAGCAGCTGCTAAGTGAATCAGGCCAGAGTACCTGAGTACTCTTGTGCTATCTGTAACAGGTCTGATTCTTTCTAATCATAGGTAAGTTTTCCTTTATTACCTGTCTAGCATCTTAATCATCCTTCCGTGAATGTTAGTTCTTGATCTCTGCTTTTGCATTTTCATCTTAGGTTTGATCCCCCTTCAAAATTGCAAGTTCCCCTTCCACAGTTGTTACAAAACAAAGCAATAATGTTATAGGGAAAAAGTCAAAATTGTATTCTCTGAGCCAAAGGGCTTTCCATTTTTAACACTGACGCTTTTTATAGACGCTTCAGAGTATTTATTTTTTAATATATTAGATAGTTTATTGTGTTGTTCTGAGACTGTATTTGTTTTATCCAACAAAACTCAGGCCAAAATATAAATGTCTTCATTTCTTGTAAAAATGCCCAGTGTTACAGCTGCCTGAGCACAGGCTGACCCAACAGCACATTAAGAGATGGTTTCAGAATGCAGTCTATCAAGACTTGTAAGCCTACCACTCAAACTAAATTTTAAAGTTCATCCACATACAATGGGCCATCTTGACAACTTCCCACAAACCACTGAGCTGTTACTGAGGTTTTAAACACTGCCAATTACACCCATACAAAAATAAATAAAAGGAAGACACAAGAGTAAGAGGCAGCTCAGTTAACAAAAGCTTAAACTGAAATAACAATAAAAAGAAAAGGTTACTTTTTGAAAAAGAGAATTTTCCAGAAAGAACAACTGAGTAAGGAAGGAAAAGAACATCAAGTCAAAAACAAAAGAAATTTCCAAGACAATGACAAAAAAAGTGGATGAGAGAGATAGGCAAAGGCACATGATTCAAATGAGGAAAATACAGCTTTCATGAAGAGAAACTTATTTCAATGAATTGTTTGTTTTTTAAAAGAAATTCTTCCCAAGACGTCCATCATAAAATACGATCAGCACCTCTTTACTTTTCCTAGTTTTTAGACCACGTAGAGAGCACTTCTAGAATAAAGGAACTTTCTGTCCAACTGCAAATCAACATAAGAATCATCATCACACAAAATGTACTCTATATTTTCTTGTCCTTATCCTTCACTTCCATATTCTTCTTCCCTCCAATCATATCATTATATGCTGCCTCTTTGATTACATAATCTGACAGTACCTCTATCTGATCGCAGCCCTCTGGCAAGCTCAGGGAACCAGCACGCAGAGGACTGGCTCCCAGAACAATGTATGACAGATACCAGAGCAGCGCATGACAATTGCACTCCGGGAATAAAAATTTACCATAAAACAAGGTTGCTGAGTGCAATCAAAAAATGCCAATTAGTGAGCTGCACAAAAGTACTTTTCCTTTAGTACTTGTTCGACAATAGTATTAACCTTAATTAAAATAATGATTTGATCTTTTTTAAATAGGGAAGTTGCAATTAGAAAAAAACAAACAAACAAACAAAACAAACAAACAAACATGGGAAATACATATACTTAAATAAACTGCACATTCCCAATTCTTACATGTCTATAAACAGAAGAACAGCCAGAATACATGACTGAATCTGGCTTTGCACTATTTACACAGTCATTCTCCCAGTAAGTTTTTTCTGTTGTTGCTTATTAGCATATACTGTTTTATAAGAAGTTACTGTCTTTAGCAGGCATTACTCAATGAGCTTGGAAATATATTAATCAACCAATCACAGAAACTATTTCACAGCCATTATACCTGGACATCTTCACAACCTGAAAAACTATGAAGTATTCTTTGCATATTGCCAAATGTGTGAGAGACCTGAATGTGAAGTCAGACTTTTTTGTGCCTACCCAAACTGCAGCCAGAGCAATGACTGCCATGTAAACATTCCCTGAGGCACCAGGAAGAAGACTACTAAATAAGCAGTGCACAGCTGTGACAAGTGGTTTGATCTGCAACATCTTGGCAAAGCTGAAGGACAGTGACAGTCTAGTATCTTTGTGATACACTTAACTGACTAATTGAAGCATGTGCTTCAACATGTTTGCCCTAAGTAAAATGAAAAGGATATTTAAAATAGAAGAGGTCCTTTCTGTTCCTTACCCTGTAACATATCACTGCAGAGGCCTGAACACACTTAGCAACCCACTTATCTAACTCACGTTCTGCGGTATTAAAATACCTGAATTATCAATGGTTCCAGTAATTTTTCCACTGTAAACGTCTGGATGTGCAGATCCTGAGGATCAATTTTCAGCTTAAAGCTTGGCACTGTTGTTGACATTTCACCTAGGTACAAAGCAAAAAAAAAATGCAATAAGCAATTATTAGTCATAACAGCTCACTGCCCTCTGTCAGCACCCAGAGACTGCTTGCAGGAGTAGATTTGGCTCCACAACAGGCTTAAGATTTCAAGAGATACAATTAAGGTTGTTATTACTTGCTTCCTAATTGTGAAAAAATACACAGAAACTTGCACAAACTGAAATAATAGATTTAAAACATGTATAATTGTCTTCTGAGATTTCTAAATTGACTACGTATTAAAAATTATGAGAATAATGCATTTTAAGTCTTTTCTATATAAATTCTCTAGTAGTAAATGAAATTGAGCTATAAAGAAAACAATACATTGCATTATCAAATCTATGGCAAAAATTGCATTACAGAATTTATCGCAGAAGAAAAACACTACTGCTATGTCTACAACACCTATATCTTATTCCACATGTTCAATCACAAAGCTCATAATAAATAGCTTGTGAACACACACACAGAGCAGCTCCTAAAAGGCTTGGTAATTAATGACCGGAGTAAGTGAAACATTTAGTTATAAAATAACCTGTAATAGCTAATATTTTTTAAGTGTTAAGGCAGATTAAGTCAAGAAAACCTGTAACTGAAGTCAGTAAGATGGAATTAAAGCTAAGTAAGGGCTTTAAAGTGAATCAATCACTCATTAGGAGCTTGATCCAAAGGCAACTGATGGTAATTTCAGGGTTTTCATTCAGTTCACCAGGTCCTGGTTGAGGCCTTTAGCTGCAGTGAAATGTGCGTGTGCCAGCAAAGAATTATAACCATGCTTTAGTAGGAATGCAACTAATTATCGCTCCAAAATAAAAGACTTAATTTTCCAGCAACTTAGGTTCCCATAAAACATAGCTCTGCAAAGCCTTTTTATCCAATAAAGACTTCAAACACACAAGTAATGGATATCCGTCCTTTTTAAGCAGGACTTATTAGAACCATTGATGCTGTATAATAAAGTAATAAGGAAGTTCGACTGTGCAAGCTAAAAAGATATATTGTCACCTTCTGGTGAACCTAGCACTGATTTAACACAACACTGTAGATTTAAGGTTTCTATACCAAATCGTACAGGAATTGTGCCAAATTATTTCGTAATAGGTATACACATTTCACTTGCAAACAAAGATAGTACCAATGATAATTAAAGCATTAAGGGTAGAGATAAATTAGGTTTTTGCCATTCCCAGTAACGGTTATACGCAAGTACTAAGTTTAGTGCTTAACTGTAAACTACACAAGATGAAGCTCTAGGTTCCTCACAATTCAGTTGCACACAATCCTTTGAGAGCATGCAAAGAACTGATTTTTTCAGTTTTAATTCTATTTCCAAGTCAAAAGATATACAACAAAAACCTGACATGAAGATGACTACAACTCCTCTTTTTCTTCCATAGAAATTTGCAGAAAAAGAGAACTTTAGAAATGTCAACACTGATCAACACTGATCATTTGGCCATATTTTATACATTTAGTTCTTAGACACTTGTAAGAAAAAAAAAAAAAACAATGAAACCAAAATTGCTGGCATCTGTGGTTCTCTTTCTGTCCAAATAGTCGGTAAGTAGACTACTCCCCCAGTTTTAAGAGACTCCAATTCAACTTACCCTTCTGTTTGAAGGGAACGGACCCTGCACACACACCATCACTCACCAGTCTCCTAGTCAAAGGGGCTGCAGCTCTTCTGCTAGGTCAGACTAACATGTGTATCTCATGGGATAAAGTTGTATGTGTGCCAAGAATACAAATCCCACCTCTTATTCCCACAACCTCATTGCAGCCATTAGAAATGGATTTGAGCTGGATGACTCAGTATCTTCTGCTGATTCTTTTCCACCCAGTGTAAAGTACTTATTTATCCACTTAGCTAGGACAGAAACAGGTTAAAAACTCAGTGCAGCTGTAGACACTGGTGGCTGAGGAAGGCTCCCAGAAAGCAAAACACTTTGTTTCCAAACGTTGTTCAAGTAGTGTTTTCAGTATTTCAGACCAATGAGAATCAGGAAAGGCAGAAGACATCAGAAGTTAAACTCAAAATACATACAAGCACATTCAACATAATAACCGTCTTACTGGATCAGCATAACAGCCCATCCAGCCCAGTATGCTTGTCACGGCCAGGCTATACAGTCAGGACATGCAAGCCTGTCTGTTTCCTATGGTTCATTCTTCCCATACATGTCCAGCATCCAGAACTGTTTGAGGGATATCAGAAAGCATATCCCTAACCTAGGATCCATTTGAGGACACACTTTTTATTAATTTGACAGATCTTTTTGAACTTTTACATGGAAAACTGTGAAGAAGAAAGTAAAATCTCACATGTAATTGTCAAAATGGTAATATTTAAAAGCTCAATAAATCTAGAGGAAAAAGCATTGACATTAAAAGTTTATGGAGATGGACTCTTTATCAGGAAGTGCAGTGACAGCACAAGGGATAATACCTTTAAACAAAAGAGGGTAGATTTAGATTACTTATTCAAAGGAAATTCTTTACCATGAGGGTGGTGACGCACTGACCCAGGTTGGCCAGAGAAACTGTGAATGCCCCATCCCTGGAAGTGTTTAAGGCCAGGCTGGGTGAGGCTTGGAGCAACCTGGTCTGGTGGGAGGGGTCCCTGAGCACGGCAGGGGAGTTAGAACTAATCCCTTCCAACCCAAACCACTCCGTATCGAAGGAGCAGTCCACTACACAGAAACAACAGAAACCAACCGTTTCCCATCTGACTGGTAACCATTTGGCAATTGAAAGCACTGGGGACAGAGGCATTATTAATGCTTCGTTTGGTTACCAGTCCTAGTTCTCTATTGTACCTATTATTCAACAAACAATTGTTGTGCCCTCTATAGTTTATGTCCCATTTTCAGAGTCACCTTATACAGCAGAAGATGCCCACACAAAAGCAACCAGGAAAGAGTCATAATTTAAAAGCTGTGGGGTTTGTTTTTTTTTTCTGAGGCAAATCAATTTTATTATTCAAATACGATGGCACCATGCATCTGACTGGTAAAAATACAACATGGCATATGCATAGAAATACTGGAACTGGTTTAGAAAATACTTACATGGTTTCAAGTATCTGTATTCAGGAAAATATTTCCTAAATCCTTACATTCTAATATTTAGAAGTAACCACTTTCTCCTCAGCTCTCCATAGGTTGTTCCAGAGCATAAAACCAGATTATATAAATTAACACTGCTCCTGAAAAACTGTCAGTGAGAGCCAGTCCCCATTAAACAGTGGACATAACTACCTACTTACATGGAAGCATCCAGATTCTGGCTTCATTAGAAACATTTCAATAACAAAATGGTAACAGGTGAACCAGCAATTAATTACACCTGGAAACCCTATATGGCAAGCACAAAATTACATTACACTCAGGTAATGCATCTAACAGCACCCAGTTTTAATTCATATTAATTATTTCAAGTCCATTGATTCATTTTAATGAAGCTGCAGCCATCTACAAGTTTTGCTACACACTAAAGCGGGGCCTGTGATTCACTCCTAGACTTTCATCCTGTCACAGACCTAGATTTGGTCTCTCAATGAATTGAAATTAACACTGACATTAGGGCACAATTTGACTCACGACTAAAATATTCTGTTCATTTTATCCTTATCACAGCCACAGCCTTGACTATTTGTAAGGAGAGCTAAATTCAGGCAAGAAATAGTGGGCAACTACCTCGGCTGGCATCCTGACAAAGTAATCTTAACAGTATCTGTTTATACTTCTCTTCTGCTAGGACTGCATTTATTGTTTCAAAGCTCAGCTCGTTTCTCTGAGTTCTAATTGCAATACAATTTTTGAAAACTGACACTGACTTTCTAAGACTACAAAGCTGCACTGAGAATAAAAATGCATGTTATGTGTGCACGTTATCCTCATTTCTTTAGCTTTGCACTGAGAATAAAAATGTATGTTATGTGTGCACGTTATCCTCATTTCTTTAGCTTGTGACTCCACCTTTCAATGTAACAGTTCTTTCAGCTTCACAAATCTGCAGTTAACTATACCACATGCACACAAACATTAGAATACTTCAGATCACATTTATCACTCAGTAGCATTCAATTGTAGAAAAGGGTATCTTGAAAGTGAAGTGTTTAAAATATGTTTTAAAAAGAAAGTCATTGTTTAGGATAAAAGTTTTTTAATACCTGCTACGCTCCCTGGCTTCTTTATATTGCATTCCTCTTCGATAGCTGTATTTGCATTCCTATTTAATAGCTGTTAACGTGTCCCTTCCATAATACACCAGCAGTGCATACACTTTTGGTTGATATTGCAGTACTGGCACACAGAGCGTACGTCATTCCCGTGCCTACCTGTCAGCACACTGGTATAGCCCATATAACAAAGAAGCACCCACAATGCTGGAAAGTGTTTTCTGCTGCATTCACCACTGAATAAAAAGGCCATTTAATTCAATAAAAGACTCCTCCTAATTCTACAGGATTGCATCAAAACAAACCATATCCTTAAAAAGAATATTTTCTTGCTATACGCAATTCATGAATTTAGTGGTCCTCTAAACCACTACAATGAACCTCCCTTCCACTTACATCAAAAGAAGTTTGTTTTAAATATGATATTGCTGGTTCACAACCCTCATCTTTGACATGATGTTCGCAAGCCTCCCAGAATACGGGTACTTCTTGAAATCCATCACGATAGTTGCAAATAGATTATATTGATTCTATTGTGAATTCTTGCTGGGCAATACACGCATCAGTTGCAAGGGGACAAGTACGAACTGGACATAGACAGAATTTCATGCTTCTACTGAGATTTGAAGAAACCACAAGATGATTGCCAGGTTATTTTTTCTGCACATACAGTCATGTTTTAAGTTTGTAGAGACTTCAAGTCACTGGTAGAAGGGTATTAACAGCTGCTCTACTCAAAATCAGAAGTTAGACAAGTTAGACCTTTGCTGCTTGCAGCAAGAGCTGCCCCCTTTTCTCTCAGGGCATCTTCCTGCACTACGCATCACCTCTGACTATCAGACCTTTTATAAAATTTGGCAGATTAAGTACAGTTTAATTATAGTCACTTCCTCTTACTAAAGATTATTCTGCTCCAGCATCCTACCACCGAACAGTCTCAAATTTGCAAAGTGTTACAAATCCAATTGCATTTTTGAGGATCAGAAAAATCTCCACATGCTTTGATTTTACCTTCTGTGGTTTCAGATTGTTAAACCATAGCATGCTGCCTAACATAGGCATTTTTATTCTTTGCTCCAGTCCTCCCTCAGCTGGCTTTTCAACTCAACAATGGCTTTTTTTCTTTGTTCTTTTTCTTTTTTTTTTTGCCTTGAGGCAGGCTCATAAATTATCATTAACTGAAAATCAATGGCAAAAGTTGCTTTCTGGAAATTTTCATTATATTCTAAGGTATAATCTATTTAAAAGGCTCAATTCCTGATTCTAGTTGTTCCTCCCCCTGCAATTCTAATGCTTCTTTTAAGGAGCCAAAATAGGAAAATAAATTTGCAAGCAAATGCATGAAGAGTGCAAACTTTATATTGATACTCTGACCATGTATCTTTAACTTATTGATCTCTTTGTTAGTGTTATTTATCATATTAGTAAATCAGTATTTGATTTTTTTAATATGGTATACTATGAGACAGAAAGAAGAATATACAGGCAGTAAAGATAATTCTGGGGCTTTTTTCTGACATTTCCACTTAGAGAGTAAACTTCTGACCTTCCACAACTTCTTCATAAAGCAAAAAAAAATTAGGTCATAACACAGAGATGATTTTTTTTTTTTTTAAATATATAGCTACTCCCATGTTATATGCCCTCTAACTACAGAACAGATCTGGACTGTAAGATATTTTGGTAAAAGCCTGCTATAACCTCACACTTGGTTACATTAACCTTTACAGTAGGCAATTTCAGCACTGTAGACCAACAACTCTTACAACACTTAGGATGTTAAGCATGTGTCACAAGATACAGTTCTGTCTCTGAACAGCCAGAAAAGCAACCACCTGCACACTTCTACAAGTGCTGCAAACTTAAAACAAGAATTTTGTCTTGTCAGCAGAGGCATCCAAACTGAAAATGCCAAGTGTTCTGGTGTAAAAAAAAAGACACTCCAAAGACAAGTGAAAGTTTGTATCAACCTGCAACATAAAGTGAGCATAGACATAGTCTGAAAACTGCAGTTGGTAAGTAAACTGTATACAGACATAGATGAACTAGTCAGTGTCAGAAGGCAGAGCCAAAGATATTCTGCAAGTTAGGAAAAGTTAACTTTAGAACCCATTCCTGCTAAGTCATTAGAAAACTAATAGCACATCACTCACCTATCCTAGAATACAAACGGTCCATATTCAGAACTAAAGCAACTGCCTATTGAATATCCTTGTGTTAGGAGCTTCAGTGCAACTGTCTGGCTCACTATTTGGCTTCTGAGGCATCTGCAAGGGACTGCCTGACAAGCTCTCCAGTGTATTTCAGGATGACTGACGGGACACAGCGGCTGCTGAAGGGGTGGCAGGGGGATGGGCATCCTTAAAGCTACATTCGAGTGCAGAGACATGTAAAAAAAGAAAAAGGTTAAAAATCCTTTTAATAAAAACAAATTTGAACAATTAAATGACATGAAACATGCCATTACTCATACTTCTGGTGCTTATTTCTTGCAATTTTCAGCATGGCTATTGTTTCCCCATACATTTTGGTTGTACGCCAACTTCTGTCTCAAGGCAATGACTCAGACTTTTGAACTGGACAGCAAAAGGATTCATAAGGCTCTTAACCAGTCACTTGGCACCAAATTTGTTTTCTTTTCCCCCCGTTGTATGTTATTCAACACCGGCATACAATATATTATCCTATCAATTTAATAAAATGCACGGGCCTATAGGGTAGATAAGTATTTGTGAACACGGTACATATGCATAGCACACCTGAGGATTTCTAAGACATGATGCATTGCTGAGAGTATTTAAAAGGATGTTTTGTCTTTCATTCATATTTATTATGCAATAGCTCCATCAATTGGTGAAAACACCTTTAAAAAAAAAATGTAAGTTTTTGCTAAAGTATAGGAAGAACAAATCAGGTTTTACAGCAGCAACAAAAACAGTGGCTGTATTTTTATTTAATCCTCTAGCTGATGCATGAAAAAAGAAATATTCAGAAACACAGGAATTTTCTGTTAAAATGTACTAGTTGTGTTTGCAAAATAATAGCATGGACTTCCCTGTTTTAATGCCTGCTGCACTTCAAGGGCCAGACCACTCACTGGAATGGAACAATACTTCCAACACTGGGGGAGAATATCATTCATTTAACACTGGGGAAAATCCTTAATGCACCTGGCAAATCAGATTTCCATATAAAGCTGTCAGGTTACACCCTAACTACTTCAGATCATCATTTCTTATCATTAGCAACAGGAAAAACATCTGCTAAAGCAAAGGCAGCACAAAGAAAAGAACAGCCAGAGAACTGAAGAAGGTGGCAAGAACTGACTAACTGAAAGCTACTAACAGTCTTTGCATTTAGAGGTACGTTTACAATGAAGTAGCCAAAAGATATTTTTAATGCTGAGGGTAAAAAATAAAATAAAAAGTATTTATTCTGAAATTTTTTCACCCCTCTGTGTTTCATTCTTTTTAATCCTGTGGCCAACTTCACCCACATCTGAAAACCAGATTAAATTCCAATGGACAAAAGATTTCTACCAAATTTTTCAACATTGTTCTCAGCATAAATAACTGGAGATTATCATACATCATCCCTTGAAATGAATCTACCAAGAAAAAGAATGAAGTATTAGCCTAGTTCTTACTGGATACAGAAGAATGGTGAGGAACAGCTTGTGACTGAACTAATGGTGTGAACAGCTTCAGTTAAGGTTTATAGAAAAAAATGTTTGAGATGGGGAACACATTATACCTCAGTCGGTGAACATGTCTCTTGCAAAGTGTCTGACATCTAGTGAGATACCAAGGTATGATTTTTCCCAGGATTGTAACATTCTGGATGTGTTCTCTTTTCCTTGAGAAACAGTCATGCCTACTTTTCATATGGTGCATTCCATCAAAGCACTTTTGCATGTAGAGGTCATCTTTCAATACTTAAGTCAAGCAAAGAGAATCCCCAAGAAAAGAAATTATTTGCTTGTGACCACACAGAGTGCCAGAATCAGAGATGCAACTCCTTAGTCACTAGAGCACCTTACTCCCACTATATGTGGCCAATAAGACAGGCTCAAGAGTAAAAAACCATTTCTGACCACAATTTGTAACATAAATCTACAGAATATTATTTCTTCTTCCATACTCAGGTCAAAGTTACTCAGATACTTTTATTTCTTATTCTTAGTAACATCAGCTAACACATTCTTCTCCCTTAAACATACTATCAAAATTACTGCCTTGGTTGAATGCACTCTCTCACAGCCAGTTGCAACACACTGACGAGTTCTAGGAGACATTCCAGCAGAGGTGTGAATCCTATGGTCTGACCAGCTGCAGAGCAGTTGGCTTTGCACTAGCATGCCAGACTCAACCATGTGTCATGCCAGACACTTCAACCAACAACTATCCAGAAATGTGTGCTATGGTCCCAAGTCTACAGCCTCAGCAAGGAAAACCTCCTCCACTGAGGTATCGCTATAGAAACTTGCAGGTCTGACAGAGTTGCTATTTTATTAGCAGTAAACTAAAGAATTCCCCTGATATCACTGAAATTCTAGAGGATATACAACACTGAGAACAGAATCTAAACACTCCTTCTTGGTTTATAGATATTTTAACAATCCTATATTCCTAACACTTCCTTCCAAGGTACATTTTTCCAGGAACTGAATTTTTGTTCCTGAATCCTTAATCCTGAAATTTTGTTCTAATGTTTAAGATACCAAAACAGTATTTACTTCGGAAAAAAAAGAAGGCAGCATGACATCAAATGGCACCATTTCATTCAAAAAGAGAAGAGTTTCATGAATATTTTACAAAAGAATACAGAGTAGGTCTGAAAAAAGAACATATATATATTTTACATGTGAACGAACCTCTGGGCTATTTTGATTACATGCACTTTGACCTTTCAACAAGCACCCCTTTCTCTTTAAGTGGCTTACAGTTCCTCCATGGATGGCTATCCTGTGCTGGTAATGATAGGTTAAGAAGGTTTGGCTTCAAGCCCTCCCCTTTGTTATCACTTTTAAAGTGTTCCTATCTCTATTCAGAACCAGAGACTGTTCAAATAAAGTTCAAGTTGACCTTCCACTAAAAATAGGATATTGTTCAGCTCATGGGAGAAAAAAAACACATCACTAAACAACAATTTCCACATTGCACTACTGTAAGATTTAATGTTTTTCCTGTTAAGTGTAGCTCCTCCATTTATCCTTTTTGTTATTTGTTGGGGGTTATCCACTACAACATTTATAATGTTTTGTGTAACAAATGTTTATTTCTTACTCCATTGCAATGAGTTAAAAAATATTTTTCCCTTCTTTGTAGGGTTGCTAATTTTCAAAAGCGTGTTTCATACCCACACGTTACCCATGATGCTTTACCATCATGTACCATTTTATGCAACTCTTTTCAAATTAATATAATCCGTGGAGGTTTGCATTGTTCATCTTCTTCAGCAACCCAAACAGTTTCATTGTTCTCCCCTGCTGTTGCCTGACATGCAGGAATCAACCTCAAAAACCAGTGATTTTATGTGCTACTGTTAATTTTAAGCATGCATTGCATGAAAAAAAAAAGAGAAACCACACCATTTTGGATGCTCACAAGCAGCTCACCAGCGAGCACCTACAAAGGCCTTAACTAAAAAAATGGGGATAAAGAAACAGTATTTAAACAGAACTGTACGCATGTACAGAGCTGTGACTTTAAGACACGTATTCATTCTTCCAATGGGGCTCCTGGCACAGCAAGGCACCTTATTTCCTCATTTTCAAATCAAAGTGTGGCTCAGAAGAGAAACCTTACTTACCTGATGCACTGTTTCTGGTGAAACAGCTTCAAAAATATTGACTGAAGATAATTCTGCCCCTTTTGACTCTACCCTCATTCTAATACAACAGGCATTTGATGGAGAATAACCCAATCTGATGGAGAATAACCCAATAAAAATTGTTTTAAAGTAAATTAATTTCCTAATACCACCTGATTAGAAATAGTATAAAAGAGCAACAATTCATTACGTATGTTTTCTAAATGCTGATCACCAGGCTTAATTCTTTGCTGTTTTAAGTCTTTGGGGCTTCACTAGATCTGCACATACCTTGCATCTTTAATAAGAGGAATCCAAATACATTTTATCTAACTGAAAATAGCCTTGGTATACATATTACCCCTCACTTAGAAACAAGTACCTTTTATATCTTAATAACAAATAATTGTATAAAATTGCCTTGTGTTTTCAATACCAGGTGATAAATGTACATTTACATAAACCTTCCTAGCATTATAAGCAAAATTTCAAGTACAAGGAAGTAGGTAAATCTTTGATAAAATAAGAGCATTCACACAATACTTTATCTTTCCTTTAACAATATCCTGATATCGTTTTCCTATTTGGAAAATACACCTACCCATTGGACACCTTTGGCTACTGGCTTGAAGTGGCAGGATCATCATTTTGAATATTCAGAACATGAAAAGAAATCGTGTTCAGAAGTTTTTTTCTAGGAAGCACATTAAGAAAACTCATCCTTTTAACTCAGGCCTCAAAGTGATTATTTAACGACTAGTTTAACTCAAAGCCTCATGTTCTTTCTCTAAATGGAAAATTCATTTCTCTCTAATCTTACCTTTCAAATCAAGAATCTAACACAAGATCCCAGAAACAGCTCAGTGAAGAACTCTTCTTGATGGTGCTCGACTTTAGAGGCACTGACAGTGAGACAACAAATGACAGCCTGCCCTTCCTTGCCTACAAAAAAAAAAGCAGGAGGGGAAGTCAGAATGGGGAGGAGAGTATCCATTTGGGACCTCCTCCCAAGCTGTATGTTCCTGACATTACTGACAACTTGTTACTGAAAACAGTGCTTAAAAAAAGCCCAAGCTCGTTATTAGTCTTGAAACACGGTCTGCCACTGAGCTTTTAGACATTCAATCAGATGCCATTGAAGCCAATGGTAAAGCCCCCTCAGAAATCAGTGAGTTTGAGGTTGAACATGGGAGGGCAAAATGGAAGAATGCAAGCAAAGGCCATTACTATAAAACTCAGGTCAAATACAGTTGCAATATACGTACCAGGAACTTTCATACAAAACACGATTTACATGAGTTTTCATTTACCTTTGTGTCACAAAACACTCCGAATGTATTTCCAGATGAATAAACCCGTATTTATAGTATTTTCCACCAAGGTAGCCATTTAAAACAGGCACAGTGAAGTTTTGCTAAATAGGGATTATAGCAGATTTGAGAAAGTCAAACTGCATTATACAGAAATACGCATGTCCCCCAAAAAAGGAGGTTTAAAAAGGGCAGAAGCAGTTCAATACTTCTCTTAATCCTGCAAGAAACCATCTATTCCACTGCTTAAGATTTTAATGGTTTTGTTCAGGTTTTCAGTACAGGTTGTGTCAGGCCGAATTTTCTTTTTTTGGAAAATTCCAACCAAAACAGTTTGGTTATTTTTAGTTGTTTTGGGGGTGAAAAGGGCACAGAGATCCTGAAGGCTGAGGTAATCTGACACCAGCTGAAGAACACTGGAGAGACTCAAGTGCATGAAAAAAAAAAAAATGAGCTTCTTTGCTCAGCTCCAACTCATGACTTTCAAAGGTGTGAACAACAGCCAGAGAAGAGAGCAGCTATGCTAATTAAGAATCAACTTCCTGAGCACTATGTCAAAATTGTGATGCAAGCCAAGCCTAAATATTACTAATTGCTGTTAATCAAGATGGATTTTCTCAGCATTTCTAAATTCTTATTTACTTCATAAACATTATTGAAAGTTAAGTTTTTTGAAACAAAAAAAAGCAAGTCACTTAATTGCAAGATTCAAAATAGGCAAGTTAAATTTATCTAGATATTCACTATACTTTTGGATCTTTGTAACTACATCAGTGCTTCTTTTCAGAAGTCAGTAACTATGTCGGTGAACAGAGATCCTCCCTATTTTAGTAGATACATGAGTAAGAGTTGGGGGAAATACCAGTTTTATTTCATGTTCGTCGTCCTGCCATTTGCACTGTATCACGTAGAACGGAATTCAGTTGACTTTGTTAATGTTTAAAATGGCACAAGATGCTTAAGATATTTAACTAACAAGAACCCAGTCTGCCGCGGGTCTCCCATAGACCTCAAACATGAATGCCAGGGCTGAATACGAGGATGCTGTAAGAGACCAAAAGCATCTAACATGGCTGTACAAACCCATTAATGGGTGATGGTGAAGATGGTGAAGGGCCTAGAGGGGAAGACGTATGAGGAGCAGCTGAGGTCACTTGGCCTGTTCAGCCTGGAAAAGAAGAGGCTGAGGGGAGACCTCATTGCCGTCTACAGCTTCCTCACAAGGGGGAGTGGAGGGGAAGGTGCCCATCTATTCTCTTTAGTCACCTGTGATAGGACCCGCAGGAATGGTGTCAGGCTGAGGCAGGGGAGGTTTAGGCCAGACATCAGGAAGAGGTTCTTCACTGAGAGGGTTCTCGCACACTGGAACAGGCTCCTCAGGGTAGTAGTCACTGCACCAAGCCTGCTGGAGTTTAAGAAGCATTTGGACTGTGCACTTAATCACACGGTATGAATTTTTGGGTAGACCTGTGTGGTGCCAGGAGTTGGACTCGATGATCCTTATGGGTCCCTTTCAGCTTGGGATATTCTATGATTCTATGATTAACCATTCGCAAGTTGCCTTTACCTTAACAAATCCTCACAGAAAGTTACTGCTATAAAGATTTTTCATTGGTTAAGAACTAAACTCTTCAGTACCAGGCACATGTTATTACAAGTAAGCATCACAAATTTTTAAGTATATCTCTAAAAATATTTTAATAGCATCAATTACTGTAAACCACTATATATGATACTATACTTTTTCATCTTGGCTGTCTTCTGGATTTCCATAACAGCATTCTTGTAAAAGAGGCTTGTCTGAGCCTCTTTAATATACAGTATCTATTAATGAGTTTTAATTTCTCATTTTGTAACTTTTACACCCTAGTGAATTTAATCCCCTGAATTGTACTCCTAGATTATCTTTCAGTAATTTCTTTGGTTTTAATCTTTTGTTCTGTGATATTTTAGTGGTCAATGCAATCTGATGGCATCCAAACAGAAAAACAGATCGTCACCACTTCAGTATCAGTCACTTCACTGTGAAAACTCCACTAAATTAAATAAAATGAATGAATAACATGACCTCCACGTAATGAAATAAAATTTGGAGTTTGCTCAATGTCCTTTTTTTTAATTATTTATTTAATTTACTGTAAACACAGTGTATGTTTAGATATGCGGCTCCCTCAGAGCTACATTTCCTCTTCAGTAAGGGACAGAATTCATGTATCTCTTCTTTGCACCTGAGAGCTTTCCCAGATTACATATGAAAGGGTCTGTCTAACCCACAGCCCATTAAAGTTGCATAATGTGCCCAGCTCCCTGCTCCCCCTCACTCACCCCTTGCTCCTCATCCTCCTCCACAGAAGGATGCAGCTGCTCACGCCCCATTACCTGAGGTAGGCAGAACCACCCCTGTCCGAGGGCAGGACTGCAGTACGGGGAGAAAGAAAGGAAACTCCCTGCCACCCTCCTCCTCCTCACTCAGCTCTAACTCGCATGCGAACTGGAGCGGAACGACGACAAAGCTCGCTACAACCACAGCCACAAGAAAATGCACGGCCGACGAAGCGCCGCTGTCCTGTGAGGGAACAGCTCTGCACACGGCCCCACCCCTAGGGCTCCCCTCACCCGCCCCGACAGCCCACAGGTTTGCACACGGCCCCACCCCTAGGGCTCCCCTCACCGGCCCCCACAGCCCACAGGTTTGCACACGGCCCCACCCCTAGGGCTCCCCTCACCGGCCCCCACAGCCAACAGGTTTGCACACGGCCCCACCCCTGGGGCTGTGCATGCGCCCGGCACGTGGTGCTCTGAGGAACCTCCTCGCAGCCGTCGCGGTTTGCCCGCTGACAGGTAATTTTCTGAGGGAATGTCCCTCACGTAACTCGCCCACCACTCGCTGTTTCATTAAAAAGGCTACTAATTTAAAACCCTGAGATAAATAGCTTTTGTGTTGCAGCATGTTTGCAAAGGGTGCCCACCAAGAAAGCTGTTATGTGAGGGAGCCTGTGGGACGACCTGGGGCTGCAGCAATGCTTCCAGGCCCAGGGAGTGCAAAACTAAACTTCTGTGAACAGATGCCACTATTGGCAACTCTGCCAGATTCACTTCTTATTGGTAGCTGTTGAGAATTGAACATGCAAACGTTTTTTTGTTTTGTTTTTTAACGGTCAAATGTTATGTTGCTGTTTGTGTAACACTCCTGACAAAGAGGATTTTGTGAGGCAGTGGGTTTTTCTCTCTATTTAACAAATCGTCATAATTTTTCTCTTTGGTTCACAAAGCAAGGTTCTGCTTTTATATATTCTGATACAGGATATTCTGGATAGGATTTCACAGCTTCAATAAAGCTAGATCTTACCAGACCCAGCACTTCTGGCAAAGCACATTGGAGCTTTAAATTAACCTCAGGTCATGGAACAAGGTATCCATGCCTGCATTGGGTGGACACAATTTGCAGTCCATCCCAGTCTGGGTCCCCGATCGCGAGGTTGAGTATCCTGGCTGATTCAGGGTTTCACAGTTTGCATGGACCCGGATTTTGTTCCCACAGAAGCCAAATCAAGGAGGTTTAGCTTGTGAATGCCTGAGTCTAGCCCCTGCATGGCATCAGGGCATAGACGGAATAATGTGACCAGACCCAGAACCTTAGAGTTATCCCTGGGTCCACGGGTGTATATTTTTATATATATATATATATATATATATATATATAAAATCACATTTTCGTAAATATTTGAACAACATGAAGCCAAAGGACAAACAAACAAAAAGCTGATTTTTAAAATAACATTAAGAAAATTTCACACTGCTGTCAAATCACTTAAAAAATAACTCAAGTTTTTTTTTCCTTTACAGCACATAAACCTTTACAGACAGCTCATTTCAATATTCTGACAGTCCATTTGCCTTCAACTATTACCTGTAAGTAGATTCAGTAATTAGTCTTTTCTTTCTAATTTCAGTTGCTTTACTAATTTATTTACTTTTAATGGAAATACTGAATGGAGTTAATATATGTCGCATTTGTATATTGTTATTTAATCAGACTTGTCAGAATTGTAATTGAATACATAAGCTATAATTTAATACAATCAATAGACATTATTACTTTAAAACAGCCTGCTTACAAGGCATTACCCCCTAGTACTGAGAAGCCATGTAGTATGAAATTAGCAGTACAGAAGCTTACACAACAAAATTAATCATAACTATGGGCTGTAGAAATGAAACAGCAGTGCCTGCAGTTCCTGAAGCCTTTTTTTTTTTTTTTTTTTTTCTCCTCTGTGTCTTCTTGAGATCCACACAAAGCAAAGACAGAGTTGTAGGCTTTCATTGCATGAGATTTAATTTTTAAAACTGTCTTCTGGAATTTTCACCAGGAATATTTTTCTTGAGTAGGAAATACAGGCTCTAAAAGTGAAAATAACTAAAGAACAAAAACAGATTAAAATACTAATGGAGATCACTAGGTGCTCAGACAATTCAGCAAAAGCACCTTAGCACTGTGTTTCTCCACTTGCAGTGCACCACAGACAGAAATCATCAACAACGGAGACTTTTGAAAAATCAAACTTTTAACCATAAATTATTTTGTATTCCATAGATATCAGCACAAGCAAAATGCTGACAGTACATGTGTAGTTAGCAGATCTTTTAATATGGTGTAGTGACGTTACGTAGAAGCTTAGTTTGAAACAAAGAAATTGAGCAGAAAGACCCCTGGTGAACTGACTTTGAAGAACAATCAGAGTTGCATCCATTCCATCTGTTACAGATATTTAGCTTTCCTACATTCAACATCCTCTTCTTTAATGACTCAAAACATACAAAGTATTTGATTTTATGCATATCAAAAATTACAGTGGTTTACTGCTATTATGTATAACTGAGATGTAATAGGAATTAAAGGTAGATTATTCATTTAGAGAGGGTAACTGAAACCTGTTAATGGTACAAATGGATCTTATGTTTAAGTACAAATTTGTATTTCAGGTTTAAGCCAAGCACAGATCAAATATTTTCTCTTGCGGGGATTGTTGCATAATTGCTCACTATTATTGCATTTAAACTATTTTCTAAAGTAACAGGTAATATGGAGGTTCCATCAAAAATCAGGATATTGCTTTAGATTCACTTACTGGTTTCACCCAATATCATAATTCCTCTGTTTGTGTACTGACAGTGAGGAAAATAGCTGGTAAATCTCAGCAAAATCATTGCTTTTAATTAACTATTAAACAGGCTCTATATATACTGTAGAAAAAAAAAAAATCTATTAGTCTGGAAAAACATGGTGAAATTACAAATACAAATCTTTTATTCTAACATTTGAATCATACAAAAGACAGTAACGTTGAATTAAATCAGAGTCACCATACTTCCATAAGAATCTGTGCTCAGAATCGGGACGAAAGCCAAGCAATGCAGAATTGGAGCCATAAGCATATTTTATTTTCATATAGGTGGTAAATATGTTACTCTATTTACAGCATGGCAGATGCATTGTGAAAGCCAGGTCTAATTAATAATCACACCATGAGAGCTTTTGGGGCCTATAAAGTAGCGTTTTCATATGATATTTAGCATATTCGGTTTATGAAAACGACCATTTACATGCAACGTGAGAGGTATTTCCATATGCACTTACATCATTTCCATAAACACGTCTTAAATCTGTATATAAAACAGTAGCAAGAAGAGGCATAGAATATGCTTTTTGTGTAAAACTGTATAAATCTGATAGAAATGCAAAAACACATGAAGGAAAAAGGCCCTGATCTAGTAGTGTACTTTACACATGACTATGCTGTTTACTTAAAGACAAGAATGCACCTAAAAATTTGACTGCATAGACATGTACAACAATGTTCAGTGATACCGTTTGATAATCCTGTAACAATGAACTCAAAACTTCATTAAAAATGTAAGTACAACTATCAGCACCTTTCTAAAAAGCTTTCTGAACATATGAGAAGAAAGCTAAAGGACAAAGCAGACTATATATAGTGTGTTAATGTTTTAAAGAGTTACATGAATGCTTTTGACCCTTTTTTCTGTAATAGATGTAACAATGAGCTTTTGATTAATAAATAAGTAAGCTTGTGATACCAATTAATTCCATAGAAGCTGCCAGGAGCTATTGTATTGTAACCAGTTTTGTCACTGACAAATTTTAAATGATGAAAAGTTCAGTATGTCATCAACAGGTCCCTAAGTAGTCTTGGTCCTCCACTTCTTGGCATCTTCTAGTTGCAGTTCAGTCCCAGAAAAAAAATTAAAGTATTCACAAAATTCTACAACTATCCATAGCAGAAAAAAAAAAAATAACATTAAAGACAAGGTTTTATTTAGTGTTGTCTATGAGACAGACATATCTGTACTCACTGTTCGTATCTGATGTAAACCAGAGGAGGGGAAGCCAGAGCAGAACTCTGACTTCAAGTAACAAAAGTAGTAAAAATGTCTAGAAACATTACTGTTTCTCCAATCAATAATTAATGTCTTAATCTCAGCTAAGGGAAGGGTTTTTAATCTTTATCCAGATAAAGATCTACAATATCCATTAAATATCTTTTTGGTTTAAGATAGCGGGATTCCATTCAACATTTTGTGTGTCACTGCCTGATTACTAGATCAGATTTTGTCATGTCTTAAGCACGTCAGTTGATTAACAATGCTCTTGCATTACATCACACTAGAAACAGCATTTCAGATATTCTTAGCAATAGATGCTGGGGTTATAAATGTGGCGTAAAGCAAGTAAAGCAAAGCAAGTAAATTGCTCCACAAACTGGCAATCTTCTAATATGAAATTTTACTATATCTGTGTCAGAATGTTTTCAACCAAACATAAGGAAAGTGGACGAACATTGATCTTGCCCCAAGAAAGAGAGGGGAGCCACAAAACAAGGAAACACAGTGCTAAATCAGAGAAAGGGTTTCACCTTAAACATCCCCAAAATGAAGCCACTGTTGATTCTGTACCTGAAACAAATCCATTCTTAGTTACACAGAATGGGAAGTTGTAGCCATGCAGACTTCTCTGAAGTAATTTGTTTTTAAATTTTCCTGATGGCATGGTTTATGCATTCAGCTTTGTTACTTGATCTACAAAGCTGATAGATGGAATGAGTTTACAGAGGATGAAATAAGTATGCGGCATTATTTTTGTTATTCATTATCTTCAGGAATAAAACATGAAACAAGATTTAGCCTAGTGGTGCTAGCACTGTCGCTTGTAATATGCAATTTGCATTGGATTCATCAATTCACTTGCATTCTTCAAAGGAGATGTAAAATTTACTCTTGAATATTTTAACTTACACGTAAGCAGTAAGCTGCTGTTCCACTAACATTGCTGCAAATGTTTCTTAGCAGGCAGAATCTAATTTATTTTTTCTGCTGCGAACATCAGAGGCATAACATTAATAGCCTTTAATAAAAGAATTGCATTTGGAAAGTCTGGCTTACTACTAGGAATAAATGTTGAAACCATTCCATTTGTAAAGCAGATAGAGATGAAGTAAAAGGGCACAGAGCAAATGAGTGAGAAGGCATGGGATAGGTATTACCAAATGGACATTGCATTTGAGGTCAAAAAAGAAAGAAAGGTTAAACATTTTTACAGAGTTAAAGTGCTTGGGGCTCAGTCCTGTATTTGTAAAGACAACAGTAATACAGAAATTATGTCATACTAAAGAATACCTTTGGATACTGATTATCAATTACATATTTTTCCTACTTTTTTTTCAATGAACTTTCCATATTCCTGTGAAAGATTTTGCAGTATTTATGCTCTTTACTTACTGAAGTTAAAGACATGAAAAAATACGGGCAAACCTGTCTTGTTACCCTTATTTTATGTAAGTCCTTACACATCCTCTTCTCTCTCCATTATCGATTCCAATGTCTGGTTCTTGCTAGTTTTAACTGACTAAAGAAATAAGAATTTTAAGATTCCTTTGTGAGAAAAACTTACTTTCCAAAATACACTCATCCACTGGGAAATTTTACGTGTTATCCTATGTTCATATCATATATCCTATGTACTCGTTAAATCTTCAGTAAAAGCCCATGGGATATACTAAAACTTTTTTAGTGTTTACTTCACATTTAGTACTACCCTGAAGAAAAATTCCAAGTATTAATGGTTTTAGTTTAGCTTGCATTCCAGTTGCATTTCCAGTTCATGAAAACATTCTTAATAACACAATCCTTCCTGAAGGCTGTAATATTTTTCCTATTTAAAAGCAGATGCCATAAGTTCAAAAAATCTAAAATTATAGAGCAGTACATTTATAAAGCAGCGTTAACTGCATGAGTTCTGATAGCGGGCTAAATAAGTGGCAGTATCATTGTATGCAAATTGACTATGTATGCGTAAAATTACTGTTACTTTTCGTCAATAACATATAAAATACTTTCATTAAGCCTTTAGACTCAAACCTAGGCGTTTTCAGGGCCCTCAGTTGATACTGGAATGTATTTCTCAGGATTTGCTCATACCATTCTGTAATAGATGAACTTAATCACCCGCCAAGGGCAAGAATCTCCCTCTCTCTCATGTCTAGAAAGTGACCCGAGGAGCCAGCTATGGCATCCAGAAGTCAAGTGCCTACTTGAATGCTAGGGAAGCTCAATCCCACTCACTCACTTTTCTTTTGACCTCTCTCTTCTTACATTGCGTAAGCCTCTTGAAGCCAGGTATTTTGGACTTCAAGATCTTTAAAATAAGATCGTGTACAATAGGTAACGTGCTTAATTAATTAAGCACCCACATCTGGGGAAACTCGCCAGCATTTGGCAAGCTCCATGTTTAACTAGTTTAAGAATTTGTTTCAGGATTTTACTTCAGGGTTATACCTGGAGGTTTTAATGATTTTTTTTAGATATTAAGTTTTACTATCTTAGTAAAAGTATCTAGTACCTAGGACTTAACATGTAATGGTATTTTTAATTGAGGCTTTGTTTAGAATAGTTCACTGATTTCTTTTGTAGCAAGATCTCCTTCTGTCTTTGCAATAATTGTGGCTTTGTAGCAAAGAATTAAAGTAACACCCTGAAAATACTGTTCTTCCCTGATATATTTTTGACCATTGTTCATCTACACAGATTATATAGAGGTGCTTAAGCCTGCTCCTTCTGCCTGTAGTACCTGCAGCACATCATCTGCTGTGTTACTTGCAGCTTGCAGAAAGAACACTGGAGGTCACTCTAGCTCAAGTGACAACTGGAAAGAGGATGTTTTTCAAGGTTAAATTGTATATAGTTGGTTAAATACAACACTGTGTGTGGCATTTACAGCACTCAGCCAACTCTTGTAATGGTTTTACTGAGATTACACTTTTAACTCAAGTCCTGGATTCGTGAATCCAAACCATTTACAACAGGCATTTAAAGAAAAAAATCTCTTTTTTTGTCCTGCTAGGAAGTAGAGGCTCCTAAATTCAAAATATAAAAGTTATACATTACAAATCATCAGCCACAAAGGACACTGAATATATTTCCAAGTTTCAGTGTCTTAGAATACCACATGTATGTTTGAGATGTCTGAGTCACCATTCCTTGTAGCCTGGCAAAAGCCTCTGGGGCTGGAACGGACTATGGTGTTTTCACCTTTCAAGGTAGGCTTGCATAAGCGAGTGAGTCACTTACATAAGCAACTTGAGTCATAAGTCATTCGAGTGAGGCTGCAATCAACTGCTCCTCAAGCTGTAGGTCCAAACCCTCAAACCTGAGTGGTCTTGGAAACACTGGCTTAAGTCTATGTAGCTGTCAGCCATACAGGGGTTTCCAGGTGGACTGTTGTAAGCAGTCTTCATGTCACCACACAAAATTTAACTATACAGTTCTCCCAAGGATACGGTCTTGCCATTTCTAAGTTTAGACTGGTAACCTTGTTTTTGGTATCAAATACATTCGGTTTAAGGAAGCAGCTTGGATTTGCTGCTAATAGGTAGTGGGGGCATTTACATCAAATCCTAAGTCTGAGTTTAGCTCTGCAGACATACTAAGTTAATCTCTATAGCCAGCCCACTCCTTCTTATAAGACATATAATTCTTTCCAACATAATTTTCAGTAGATTTAAAACATATGTCTTGACAAGAAGATCAAATAGAAACTCCAAAATACGGTTTCATAATTTAATATCAATGCCAGTTAACCGTATTGCTGAGATTCAAGAATTGTGCTCTTATCGTTTGAGGCAGTTACTAGAACAGAGGTAAAACAACGTGAGAGTTGTGGCACTGTGATCATTTGCATATTGCAGACATTAATGATACCACTCACATTAATTTTGCTTCTGTCAAACCCACATAAAATATTAATAAACATACCGAGTTTTGATCCTCTTGAACATTTTCCTTACGTAGCTCAAAAATCTTTGTGGATAGTTAATAACTTCCACATTTCTTTAAGCTTACAAAAGAGTAATTCTAGAACATAGTGGCTATCAAGAATTCTTAACTGAAGACATGAATTCTAACACTTCAGTCAAGAAAAGAATTAAGAAAAACCCTTCAATAAAATACAGGAAAAAAATATCTAGAGTTCTCCAAAGCTAGTGTAATAAGTACTCCTTTGTACAAAGTAGTTCTTCAGTAGAATTAAATGCAAGAATTGTTTCTGCAGTCTGAAACCAATACTATTTTAATTTAGACTTTGAGAATGTTGACTCCCATCAGTACAATGGATTGTTTTCATTTTCCTTCAATGGGAATAACAAAACAAACCATCTGGAAAAGCAGGATAGGACAACTTCATATTTCATTTAGATAAGATAATTTTTCCTCTTGTAGTCCTTAAACACTGGGTGAAATTAAAAGTACAGAGCATTTTAAAGTCTTGAACTATGATTTTTGGGTAAAATAAAGTAATACTTCTGTACAACTAACATACAAGACTCAGGTGGCCACCTGCTCTCATCAGCTATCTGTTGCACAGATCTCTTAAGTCATTCAACAACCTTAAGTTGCTGAGGCTTTCATTCATGACCAGAATGGAACCAACTAATTTATGTCTCAGTCGTTATGTTCTCCCTTTAAAAACAAGGAAACAGAATTTGTACTAAAAGCCCCAACAAGTCTTTTCTGGCATTTTCACCTGACAAATACTTGTTTCTCCATCAACATCATCCCTGACTGTCCACTTCTGTTCTTTACTAAGTTTCCCTTGGCTATACGAGGCCATACTGAAGGCACCACTTTGCCTCACCCTGCTCTTCATCCATTTGGTATTTGCTGAGCAATTGTTTACGTAAGAGTTTAGCATAATCATGTTTTGCACCTTCATGTCTATGTAACCAGGTACAAGTTAGGGGCTTATGAAGACAGTATCTTATCAGGCATAATGCAGCCTGTGGGGGCCTTACCCTGACATATGAAACTACACGGACGTCAGGAAAACATCGTGTTACACAACTAGCAATTTAAACAAAGAATATTATGATGCTGAACTGACGAGTGAGATAGGGGGATACAAAGCAGGATAATAGAACCATTTTATATGTTCACGTTTTTAAAATATTCCTCCTCATCTAGAGCATTAAACAGCACCAGCAGAAATTCAGAATGAAGCTTGGGATCTTCTTTTTAACTAGATCCACAACACCACAAAGAGACATGGGAGAGAATGAAGAAATACGCAGATAATACCAGTGGCATTGAACCTTCTACAGCTACACGCAGGAAAACAACCAACCCCTAACACGTAGTACCACATTTCTGCACCAGACCAGCCTTCTGCCGCCTGCTCTCGGGGTGGTCAGAGGTGTGTTAGCACTACAGGCCTGCACCCAGCTGCAGAAGCACCTGTTTCTGCCGAAGCCCGTGACCACCCGCTCCAGTTTCTGTGGGCGCCCATGCCCACCTCTCACTGGCTGTCACCATGGCACTGAGCAGCACCCGGTACCCGACAGCAGCCCAAACCCAACCGAGCTCATGGCTAACACCAGGTGTGTACGACGAGCACTACAGCTTTTAGCCATATTAACTTCAAACCATAGAGTTGAGCAAGCGTCATAGAAGGAAAACAAGACGAGTGCTTTCTGTGACATTACAGCCCCACCTGTGCTTCCTAACGCCCCCCTCTCCTCTCCCCAGCTCAGGCTGAAGGGAAGCCCTAAAACTAGCTCGCCGAGCCTGCGTTCAGCTCTTCGTAAGCCTCCCACAGGGTACGAGGACCGGGAGGCTTGCGAAGCTTCCCCCCGCCGGGCGCTCGGAGCTCTGCGGGCACCCCCCCCCCCCCCACCGCGGCTTGGCCCCGTTAGCCCCGCCTGCCCCTTCCAGATTGGCCCCGCCGGGCGCGGCGGAGGCGGGACGAGGAGCGGCGGCGGCTCCCATTGGCTGCCGGCAGCGCCGGGGGCGGGAGGGCCGCGCGGGGAGGCTGCGTAAGGAGCTGTGCCGGGGCCTGTCGCTACCAGCAGCAGCGATGGCCGAGTGGTTAAGGCGTTGGACTTGAAATCCAATGGGGTCTCCCCGCGCAGGTTCGAACCCTGCTCGCTGCGGCCCGATGGGGGTTACGTTTTGCGGTTTAGGCCGTGCCGTTTTTGCTCCCGATGTCTTTTTAAGGGGCTAAACGTGAATCTACAACAAGTAGAGACGTTCCCTAGTATTTATTCTCTCGCACTTCAGTAGGTAGTGCTTCCACGCTGCTCCTCTGCTCTTGTCAAAAAAGTAGTACCAAAGCACCAGCAGGGCCCAGGGCAAGTTTTCAGCATTTCATCTAAAGGATATGTCAAAAAAAAAAAAACATTTGTCAGAGGTTTTGAAGGGTTCGCTGGGGTGAGTGCTCTCCCTGCAGCTCAACACCCTGGTCCACTATGGCCAAAAGAAACACGGCCCAAGTACAAAGCTCAGGCTTAGTCCTGTATGTTACACCCTGTGCTGATCTGCCCAGAAGAATATTCTCCTCCCCCATGTCCTACAGCTGATGCAAAATACATAAACTCTTGCTAGCAGCAGACTACACTGTATTGACTGCACTTCCTCCACCACACTTTCCTTTTCATGAATGAAGTTGAGCTGATTACTTCTGGATCTCCATTAAGGATTTACAGCTTTCTGCGCACATGCTTCTGCAGTTTTCAAAGACTGTGTAAGTTTCAGATATCCATTGAAGAAACATAACTTCTTTTCCGTATGGAGGAATTGATTTTGTTTAATCCATTAAGAATGTAAACACTCTTTTGTTGTTGTTTTTAACTTGAAGATCCCACCCACCCTGCTAATCTGGAACAGATGAGAAAAGCTCTGTTTTGTGAAATGCAGTTTTGGGTAGCATTCCAAATTAATAAAAAATTTTAAAAGAGTCAAAATGCAAAACACAGCAGGCAGGCTTTGCATTAAGTCCATCTTTTTTACTAAAGCACTGAAATTGTTCCCAGTTTTTTACTGACCACTTTAAGTGTTTTGTTTCAAAAAGACATGTTTTGTCACTTTAATAGATCCAAAGACAAAGCACCACCCAATAAATAGTTATTAAGAAGATCTCATCTTCAAGATGTCCTTCCACTGAAACCTTGCTAGAGATGGAAATGTCAAATGACCAACGCCAAAAGATAGGGTTATTTTAAATTTTGCATTGAAAAATAAGAAGTCTGTCAGAATAGCAGCACAAATCTACTTGTCTAACAAAGTATTTACATTTGATGAAACTTTCCTACTTGAAAGTGATTTTCCCTAAAGTTTGCAGTTGAAACAAAAAAACAGCAGCAAACACCCAAGTTATTTCCCACCCTGCCCCTACAGCAAGATTTATAAAAATGTTCCCATCGAGGCACTACAGGGGGGAACCATATGGTTTTAATCGCAGTTATGTTTTTGTAAGGGGTTGGTTTTTTTGTTGTTTTTGTTTTTGGCCTTTTTGTGTTGTTTGTTTGTAATTACACAAAAATTAAGGGCTGCCAAACAGTCTGCTAAAGCTATATGCACATCAGCAGCACTAGAGTCCTAGTCCACTAGGTCTCTCTCCTAGACTCCTGTCACTTTTGATTTCCATTTTGTAGCAGAGAGCTAGAAGTGCTACTGTTCTGGTTTGCTTCCCTTTTTAAACCTCAGCTATAAGAATGAGAAAAAGCAGGGTAGTAAGGAATCTAGAGTCCAGGCCCCAGATGGTACATGTGGGCTCAGCATGATACTGCTCCACATCTGTGCAATTTTCTGCCCCAAATCTGGCTCACAGTACGTCTAGCAGAGGGATGCTTAAGGTTTCCAGACTCCTTTTTATCATCATCTACCCATACTGAAACAATGAGCTTTGTCCTTTGGCAGGTCAAGGATGGACATGGGAGTCCTGGGGAGGACTCAGGTCCTTTGGAAGTGAGGACTACCAGGAGCAGAAAAATACCAAAGGCACCAAGGTGCAAGCAGCTGGAACAGTCTGTTACGCCTCTGAATCTTTCTGCTAATGCTCCTGCCCCACTTCCCACAGGTATAGTGCACACAATGTCGTTGGATCCGAAAGGGGAAGACCTGGCAATCCTACACCCAGCAGAAACCTGGGGCACCATGGAAATTAACTGCTACTAAAGAACCAGCTCTAACAGTCCTGATGGGTAAATCTAGTTTCTGTAAGGACTGACACCCAAGTCAAACTCCATCTCCTTGGAAGAGCTGTAGTAAGTCACTTGTCTTAGCGTCATGTGATGTCTTCACAGAAGCAGTTTGAAAAAGAGGCAAGCAAATCTTTTTGTCCAAAACAGCACTACATTGTACATCCAGGCTGGCAATCTGGACATTAGCAGTGAATCTCATGTTTTAGAAGTAGCCCTTTTCCTTCACTGCCCCACCAAGAGAAAGGAGCAGGAACAAACCACTGTGAAGATGCTGTAGAGAGGGGAAAAGAAATTACCTTTCTGCAACATCCATTGCCTGTGACAGGTTCTGATACACACCAGAGAACTAAGACTTGTAAAGCTTCCCCTTCTCTATATTGTGCAGCACTGTAATCATTCAGATGCTAGCCTTTCAAAGCTGGGACAGAGCGCCTGAAGAGTCTCATCTTCATTAACATGGAAGGCAGAATAGACTAATATAATGAGGGTGGAACACCAAACATGCAGCACCTACGTCAAGGGGGGAGGCTTGGTGACTCTCATAACCGCAGCACAAGCGCACACACTGAGCTGCAATAAAAATACCCAGCATCAACTAACTGATAAGTATCACCCCATCTGACAGGGACAGAGGCTGATGACTTACTGAGTTACTTTATCTTTTGCTGTGTAATTTCACCAGCTTTATAACAGCTTTGCTGCTTACCTTCCCAGCAGTCTTGTCTCATTTCAGGATATGAAAGCGTAAGACAGCAATATTCGTGCTCAGGAAATTAAAGCTAGTCAGTATCTGTTTTAATCATCAGGATACTTCTATTATAGAGCATATAAACTGCCTTTTTTTTTTCCTGTCTCTCCTGAAGAACAAGCATTCAGGAAATGACCTTACCTATCATTCAGCATTACTCAGCCTGAGGTTTTAAGTCCTATACTATTTGTATTCATCATCAACATTTTAATTCTTACATTGCCACCTGAGAAGTGTTAGCAAAACAACTGGTAAAAACATGAAGCTGGTGATGAACTAGAACGTTCTCAGTCTTATATTTTCAGCATTTGCACAAAACCAGGAATACAAAAGGAATTAAGGCTATATTCATTTTATATAATAGAAGACACACCAAGTCAGACCCCTCAGATACCCCCCCAGATTCAGAACCCTTTATTATCAACTTAAACAACTCATAGGGAGTGCTGAAGAGGAAAATAGGATGTTATTCCCCTCCCCTGCAGGTTTTGCAGGTGTCGTCCCTCTTCCCAGCTTGCAGTTCACAGACTCTAACCCTAATGCACTACCTGCAGCTGCTGTTCTTTTGCAGCTGTCTCCATTTTGCAGAGGAAGATGAATCCTTTCTTTGGCTACTAGAAAGCCCCATATATCTGGCTATCATAATCACATCTTTTTTAAAGCTTGAGAGACCCAGCCTGCAGCCCCTGTGGCAATCTGTATTTAAGCATGTCAAGTATGTTAAGTGCAGAGGCCAAGGCCCCACATTATTATTAGTAATGTCATATGGGATGTTTACTGGTCTTCTGATGCTACTGGCAACAAGACTTCCAAAACCACTGTATATATATTAAAAACAAACAAGCTGAACAAAACATCTTCTGCTTGGGGAGGGGTGGGTAACGTCCTGAATCACCTAACACAGGAATTTGTCAGGTGTTTATTGTTTTCCGTATTAAGGTGAGGGAGAACTGGGGTGCCCACTTATTCCAGTTAACTGTTCTTGCTGGTGAGCAGGTCAGGTCCCACCACTACTGTTCCCGGAGCAAAAGAGGCTGCACAGCTTCCTCCTGCATTCCAGTGCTGCTAGGTTTGCTCTGCTAGGAAAGGTTAAATCACCCCCTAGCTGGGAAACACAGAAAATTGGGCCTTTCAAGTTCAAGTGTCTATGCAAGTATAAGAAATGTCTGTATCAGTGTACTACGGCAACTTACTCCTTCCTAGGGCAAATATGAATAAAATTATTGATCTCTAGCAGCCATGCTGCAAAATGCAAGTTTTGCTATCGCTTTTGAGGTGCTAAGAGCCTTCCAAACATCTGCAACAAATATCCACAGGTGCTTTGACAAAACAGCCCAGTTTTAACCATGTGAGACATTAAGGTCTGTTCAAAGCCCTAGTGTATACTCGTCAAGTTAACCACCTGGGTAGGCACTAAATCATCCATCAGAGTACCCCCTTTTACCTTGAGGAGCTAGTGAAATGGGGAGGGAAGACTCAGATGTCATCTGATCCGAGGTAATCCATCTGGTTGCATTTCCATCTTTTGTAAAAGAGAGAAAAATTGTGCCCTGTTACTATGGATCCTTCACATGGACTAGTGTTTTCTCTGTTCCCAGTACTCAACATTAATTACAGTCCTGCTCTGATGAACTGGACTGGAAGTCTTGAGCAGGTGGGTACCTCTCTATAGAGGAAAGCAGCATGTGCACTAGAAGAAAACACGTAATCACATTTGCAGAAATTAGAGGATTATTACTTTTGTGCCTTTAATGTTTTCAGGTGCAAAATATACAAGGGAAAAGCATCTAGAAAGGTTCAAAAGATTTTGGATAAGCAAGTTTATGTGTTGTAAAAATAGCTGTCATGCCTGATGCCATCAAAGGTAGGGTCAATGTGGCTTTTACAACAAACCAGCATTACTCTGAGCTTTTATAAATAGATCTGTGCAAACATAACCAGTATCAGCAAACATAACACTGGTATTGCCCCTGTAAAGAAAACTGGCACCAGAATAATGATACTAATTAAGCTAATAAGATGTACACATTTGCCTGGCAAATCTGGTGGCCTTCTACAGTGGGGTTACAGCATTGATGGGTAGGGGAAGAGCAACCGACATCATCTACCTGGAGTTGTGCAAAGCATTTGACACTGTCCCCCATGACAACCTTGTCTCTGAATTGGAGAGACATGGATTTGATGGATGGACCACTTGGTGGACCACTTGACGTGAGCTGTCAAAATGTGCTTGCAGCCCAGAAAGCTGCGTCCTGGGCTATAGCGAAAGAAATGTAGACAACAGGGAGAGGAAGGTCTCCCTTTCTACCCTGCTCTGGTGAGACTCTACCTGAGTGCTGTGTTCAGCTCTGAAGTCCCCATCAACAGAGGGATGTCGACCTGTTGGAGCACATCCAGAGAAGGGCCATGAGGATGATGAGAGGGCTGGAGCACCTCTGCTGTCAAGAATGGCTGAGGGAGTTGGGGTTGTTCAGCTGGGAGACAAGAAGGCTTCAGGGAGACCTTACAGCAGCCTTCCAGTACCTAAAGGGGGTTACAGGAAAGGGAGGGAGGGACTCTGTCAGGGAGTGTTGGTAGGACAAGGGGGAGCGGTTTAAAACTAAAAAAGAGTAGATTTAGATTAGACATGAAGAAGAAATTCTTCAGAGGGTGGTGAGGCACTGACACAGGCTGCCCAGAGAAGCTGTGGCTGCCCCATCCCTGGGGGTGTTCAAGGCCAGGCTGGATGGGGCTTTGGGCAGCCTGGGCTGCTGGGAGGAGGCCCTGCCCAGGGCAGGGGGTTGGAACTGGGTGGTCTTCAAGGTCCTTTCCAACCCAAAGTGATCCATGATCCTATGATTCTCTGGGTTGCACTGGTAGGTACTTGCTTTACAGTTTGTAGCAACAGACACCAAACAGGAGAAGCATGGTAAGTCAGTCAGCACATCATACCACTGCACAGCAAGGCCAAATGTGTCACTCCAGGAGCAGACAGCTTT
The DNA here is from genome assembly GCA_011076525.1 of Nettapus auritus. Taxonomy (NCBI): domain Eukaryota; kingdom Metazoa; phylum Chordata; class Aves; order Anseriformes; family Anatidae; genus Nettapus; species Nettapus auritus. The sequence continues at coordinate 4,380,940 of CM021770.1, read as the reverse complement.
AATATTGTTTCCATGTTGGGAGAAAAGTGCAATTTTTAAGGTAAAACTTTCCATGGAGATGCCCAGGATTTATAACCAGACTCCCTTAAGCATTTCCACACTGATGGAACAAGTGACAAGAAATTCAAGACAGATCTCTGCGGTGAGTAGAGGATTTCACTTCAAAAAAACGGAATCAACCCATTCTGTATGTATGTAGCTTTATTCATTAGAATTACTGATGGAATTACTTATGTACACAAAGGTACAATGTACTGACATATTAGCCAGGGTTACAAAAAAGGAAGAAAATACAAACCGAACTAGTACAACATAGAACTTTAAAAGTTTGTTCAAAATATCAAAAACTGGACCTGTAAGACTTTAAACATATTAATGCTGACTGGCCTGATTTTTCATTATTTAGCATACAGACCCTGATATGGCCCTACATATGAGGCCACAGCAGGGAGGGTACTTACTGCTAAGCCAAGACAATGCTGGCATACATACAAGGGGTAGCAGATGTCCACCAATAAATCGTAACAAGAAAGTTTCTATCTGAAGTGAGATTCTGGAACTGCCTTCCAAAATGAATACTTGGTGCAGAAAAACCTACTTATTAAGAATGCGGGTGATTTTTAAGAGTGCTTGATCCAGCACAGTGACCTTCTGGATAATAAGAAGGTTCTTGCTGCATTTATATTGTAACTGTCCAACAGGTTATAGTATTGTTATAGTATTGTGCATGCATGCATTACAAATCACTATAGTAAGTACAATGCAATAAAAGAAAATAACCAAAGTACATAGTTCAGAAATAAGCACAGTTTTGTTTGAAGTTCATTGTCATACAGCTTTTGGAAGATCATCACTTAATAGCATAATATTCTGGAGTCTAGCATTGACTTTCGGTTCTACTGAGAGTATATTTTTACCTCACAGTATAGAGAAAAATACTACTTACTACATAACATTTAATAATACAAGAAACAATATATAAGATATTAGATAACTACACAAAATTACTTTATGTTAATACTGAAAAGGGCTTTGCTTATTAAAGCTTGCTTATTAAACAAAACCTTCATCTGTAATGCTCACAGAACGTGTGTTAACAGGTAAGTATTAAGACATCTATTCAAACAACGTTCACATCACAGTGAATGAATACTAAATACAAATAACTTAAAGCTGCTGCAAAACAAACTGAATTGTTGAACAGATGATCTCAAGCTCCTGTATATTTTGCATTTTAAATCTCGTAGTTTCTGAATTTCCTCAGAAGCTCTGATGGGGCATCCCCTGACCAGCGGAAACGTAAGTGCCAGTAATTTGCCTCTGAAAACCCTGAGAAATAAAAAGAAAAAGGCAAGTCAATTATTATAAACTTGTATAAAACTGAGTTGTTGAAAAAAATAATTGGTAATCTTCCCAAAAAAGCAAGTCAAAATTTGGTCATTTCCAGTGCTCTTGACTAGCAGGACAACCTCTGTGTTCTTGACACCATTTGAACAAGAACTCAAGCAAACACCAAACTTCAAGATCTGTATCAGCTAGAAAGAGTCCAAAGGAGAACAGTATGAATAATGAGCAGTATAGAAAACAGAACTTAAAATGTAAGAGTGAAAAACTGCATTTGCTTATTCTAAAGAAGATAGGGTTACAGGATTAATCTCCATGTATGTGAAAGGCAGCAGCACAAAGGGAAGGTGTATTGGTTCTTCTCACACTCAAGGGGGTAGAGTTTTTCAGGCCCTTGCTTATGGTGTTTTTCTGGCCCAGTGCTGTGCTTTTATCATCTATGAGCTGTGAATATGAAAATGTGAACTTCCCATATCAGGAAGCTGAAACCTACTACCAGACTTATCGTTAAAGACTTTATTCAGGTTGAAACAGCTATGTGGAATTGTAGTCTGTAATTCTTACCAACCAGCAGACAGAAAATAAAAATATCTCAATTTAAAAGGAGGATCCAATATAATAAATTTTCCTTGGCAAAAACAAACAAGAATTCATTAACATCCTAACAGCAAGGATGAACATAGATATGCATACTGGCTCTGACAAATAAATGCATTCTAATATTCACATTTATTAACAGTAATTTGCATCCACTGGGTAAATTAAGGAATCATTTAATGTGTTTGACGATTTTCACATTCAAATCTATGAAAAATAAATTAAAACTTAAAAAAATTGTAAGACAGAAGATGCCTGCAGAGCAAGCCAGCTACCACAAGGATTAAGGTGACATTTTCTTTACTTTGAAATTGGATTTCTTTACAAAGGTGACAAAGTTGATTTAATCACCTGAAATACAAAATACTTTAATGTTATAAGGCATAATTTTAAAATATTATTTTTGGTTATGTTTCACCAACATTTGTTTGTAGAACTTTTTACGTATCTTCTGCATTCCACAAACACTTGGGTTTAAACTAGGTTTTGTTCCCCTCCCCCGTTTAGTTTAATTCCCTGTTTGATCAAGCTGAGAAGAAATGATAGGACTTGGTTTAATAACAATTCTCTGATAATATAAACATAAGATTATGAAACTCCTAAAGGATGAGGCAGAACAGAGAGTGTCCTAGCTTTAATTCAGATACACTAACCTAAAATAGACAGGAAATACTAACTAGCCAGGTGACAGCTTTTGAAACACACATTTATTCGGGTGCATGCACTGTTGTTGTTTGTATACATATATATATAATAAATAAACAAAAGAAGCCTTCAAGCCTCAATTTTTAGTCCTCATGAGCTCATCAGGTGCAAACTGTGTGTAAGTATTAAATATTGGATTTTTAAAAATATATGTCTATAATAACTATGCTTTTTTTTGTAATGTGCTTTAAAGTTATTTTGTAAAAAAAATCACTGAAAGTAGTTGATGATTTTTACCCACTTCAGTCTAACAGGAAAACTGCATTTTCCGTTTCAGTTTAGTAACTATTTTCTCCTCTTTTTCCTTTTTGTTTTTACTAGCAAACAAGCAGACAAACAAGGGGTAGAGAGGGAGAAAAGTCTGAAAGCTTCAAAAATAAATAACAACAATCCAAAAACTAAAACAAAACCCCAGCCCAAAACCACATTTTAAAAGCTACCACTTAAATGTGTTGCTTCAGAGAAGAATTTCTCATGACTAAAAGCCTCAGTTTCAGGCCAGTCTGGACACTGCAGTCTTCTGCAACTGCTGGTTTTACTTACTTGGGGAGTCTGGATTCTTTGAAGGCTGTGGTTTCTCATCAGGAATGGCGACATCTTTTTGCTCCCTGTTCCCATCTGACAATCCGTCTTCATCGTTTTCAGATTGCTGGGTCCAAATCTCATTAGTTATGTTGTTGCTATTATTCAAGTCAGGAGCTTCCAGCATTTGGTCTTTCTTATTTTGGACAGCCCAGTGCATTGACTAAAGAAATGCAAAAATAAAAAACAATGAACCAATTCCCATGCTTTAAAAGCTTTTCAGAAGTTTTCTTTCTTATATTATGGTAATTAATGGTTAAAAAAGCACATACTACAGAAGCTTGCATGTCATAGGATAAGGAAAGCATGGTAACATACTGCAAACAGCATTTAAGAGGATAGTTTATGTAAGGCAGACACGAAGAACAACATGTAGGAGTACATCAAATACTTATAATGGTCTTATGTCCAGTTTCTTCCATCATGACTTCAGACACTTTAAGAGGACTGAAGTGACTTCTCTTTCTTTTTTCAAAGGTCTCTTTGACTTCAAGATGCTCTTTGAAAGCAGGAGTATTTTGAAAGCTTTTCTACTAAAGTCTGCAGAATGATTTCTGTTTGGAACCTAACTATGCTGGGTGGGATACTTCCAGCAAACTTTTAAACTCAGGCTTGATGCTTCAGCTGAAGATGCTCTCAAACATCAGTCATAAGTAGAACTGAGGTAAGCAGAATTGGGATGAGAAATATATTTGTTCACGTGTCTTAGTATCTGACCATGTAGATTTTTAACTACCATGCACTCTAACAAGGGAGAAAATAGTCAAACATCATGGAATCGGGACCTACTAGGAACACACCACCAAATGATCACACTAGCAAACTTAGGAAGGAAATTAATCCTCAAAGCATGTGTCTCTAAGCCACTGTGCAAATCAACAGTACTTCCTTACTACAAGAAAATAGTGGTGTTTCCTGTGACAGAAGAAGTTGATCCCACCATTTTTAGATAACCTGCATTTCCGGTTGACTAGTAGGGTCATTTGTGCTTCTCAGACGTTTGTGCTGTTAGTCATCTTAGAACACAGCTGGAGTGCAACTCCAGAGAGTCTGACCGACAATGCAGCATTTCAGGAATTTAGAATATTGTTCAAGGATACTAGTTCTAATTTAACTTTGAAAACAAATAAAAGGTCCCTGCAAAGAAAGGCAAAGAGTGATGAAACATTTGAAAACAGCTTTTAAATTACTGTAATAAATTTGCTGTAAAACTAATAGCCTAAAACCCTTCTACAAACAGGCTTCTGTAGCCCTCCAATTTCATCTGCGTTTCCTTAGAAATTACTCTGCACTATCCCATCTTGAAATCCTACATCTGGAGAAGTGTTGCAACTCACCCTCTCACTCAGTGGAACATTTCTGCTGGGCCAGCCCCACCTCCCCGCTCCTGAATGCCCCAACTTAGACACCACCAACCGTTTTCACAGAGTTGCTCAGGGCCTCCCACTGCTGGAACGGAATGGTAATTTTGCTTCTCCGCCAGTAATCATAGCGTGCTCGACTCTCCTCATTAATAAGAATCTCCTTAGCTTGCTGCAGCTTCTGGAAGTTCTCCACTAGAACACAAACCAAAAAGATGCTAAAGCCAAGACTTGTTTTCAAATAAATTATTTCAGATGTGAAAGGGGAGCTACCAGCAATGCAAGCTAAATTGACAAGCAAAACTGACAAGCATGTAGAAGAACCTAAATATAGTGCAAATTAACTAATTTTTGCGTTTCATTGGATATTTTTTCCATGTATGCTAAAATATTATCTTGGATACCAGCCTGCATGAATGAGAGCCCTTACTTTTCCCTACAGAATAATTTTTCATTAAATAGTTACTACGGATGCAGCTGCACGTTACTGTTTGTAGAAGGGTTATAAAGATTTAGATTTTATCTATGAGTCACCTGCGTTACAGTGATCTATTATTATGACTATTATTATTCATTTATTCCACTTCACAAATTAGATTTATTTTGAAATACACTAAGCCCAAACACTAATCAAAACTGAAAGCCATAAATCAAACAACAGACAGCAGGCTGGGGAGGCAGTTCTCTGAAGTTTCCTTTTTTTAGTGTCACTCATTTTCAACAAATAAAAAGTTATTTTAATTACTCTTTATTGAGCTTTGTTAAACAGATGAAAACAAAAATATAAACTTTCACCGGTTCTGTAAAAAGGCATTTAAAGTAAAGGCAAGAATATCACGTTAAATATAAAATATTTCTTCTTGACAAAGCTGCTCCAACACTGGCACTCAGCCTCCCATTTTGAGTTACTGGCTTTCGGTGAATTTAGAGGGAGCTGCTGCAGGGGTACCATGCAGTGGAGCAGTCTCCTGTTTCCTTGCCATAAGAGCCGGAATTTGCTGCAGACAAACTATTCCACTGTTTCCATTGGTACCTGTGCTACCATTTTCAAAGAATTAAAGACCAGCGATGAGGCTATTGTTAATAGGCGGTAGATTGCCTTTCAAACGCCAAATCTAACGGGGTTCCTCATCAGGGAATATCAGAGGGAAAAATCCCACCTATTCTGCCTTTTAGCCCTGCCTTGTGAACTCACTGGAACTAGACCTGGGTGGCACTTCAAGAGGGAAAGCCAAGCTGGCTGAGGGCTCTGCTTGAGGCAGTGGAGCGGGAGTCGCCTGTAACACCCCCTGCGCTCACAGCTCTGCCGTCCCGGGGGGGTGTGGATGCGGTCAAACTCACAGAAGTGGGTAGCTTGTATTGTTCAGTTTATAGCTAAACTAATAGGAAGGATCCCAGGGGAAAAAACTTAATGCATTAAGCAAAATAAGAAATATATTTAATTATTATACAACTGTTTTTTAGTGAGGACCATGGTTCTGATCAGAACGGCCTTTATTATAAGAATATAAACTATTCAGAGAGAGGTGAGCATCGATGAGAGCTGTCTTTTGGTTACAGCTTGGTGAGACTGTCTCCAAATAACTCAGGTGCTGCTTAGATGTCACAGGCACCGCTTGGATACGAAGAACTGCATGCATGCTTTCATAAACTCAGCTGTTAGCTGATGTTCCACAAACAGATGGCTACTCATGTGGTGCCAGGTTCTCTTTATTTCCAGTCATTAAATTACATTAAAAGAAACTAAAGTACATTTAATATGCTCCTGATGGGCTTGTTCATGGAAGCAAATTAACTAGTTGACGCAAGTGTGGCATTTGAATGCAACTGAGCACGGAAGCAGGCCAACTTCAGAAGTCTAGAAAGGGATACACTCCATAAGCAATTTCTAGATTAGAAGATGTTCTACCATAGGAAAAAAAAATGATATTCCTAGAAATGAAAACACTACAAGTGACTTTCTGCTCTCACCACCTAGGAGGGTGCAAGTTTTCAACAGAATATTAAGGATTGCTAATTAAAGAACACACTCAATACACATGACACTTAAAATGTATTGGGTAAGAGAACAATTCATAAAATGTTAAGGCTGAATGTATTGTCTTAGTCACCTTAGCTATCTTACGAAAGAATAGATTATTTTTAAACAGGGTAGAACACATACCTGCCTTGGGGTTTCCAGGATGTTTGTCAGGATGACATTCAAGGGCTTTAATCTTAAATTCTGCAAGAATTTGTTCAACCTAAACAGAATGGCAAGATTTAAAGTGAGTAAATACATACATCCATTAAAGATTGTCAGATTTGCTCTTTGGAAGGAGTTGGGAGGAACAACAGACAATGTTGATTTTTTTCTATTCATTTTTAGTACAGGCAAAACAGGTAACAGCCATCTGACAGTGACACTGCTTATTTAATTTCAGTGCCTGTGCACTCATCCTTGCTTTTGGTTTTATGAAGCTCAACCACCCAATATAGTGAGCTGGCTTTAAGAAAAATGTGTGAAGTTGATGTGTGCAAAACCCCTTCCTCACTTTTGACCACAGAAGTAAAACACGTCACTTCGGTTGCTCTTCATCTTGTTTAACCAACTGCATCTTTTCACAAAGTCTCAGTGCAGAAGCAAAAGCCTTCTGTATTGCTAAGGATCAGTTTGTGAGTTGGGGTGGCTTTCTCCACATCCTCTGCAAGGAAACTTAGCCAGTGCCACATGGCTTATCTACCTTGGATACCACAAGGCTGGACAAGGAGCAGTTCGCAGTCTTCCTGTCAAGTTCATTTTCTGGGCAAAAGGTTGGCTTGGAATAGAATAAATTTGTAACCAATATTAGAATATTGAAAGGTATTAGTTTATATCATTCACAAGCTCCCACACAGTTTATAGTGTCATAAGTTATTATAAGCTGTGGAGAAGCAGAGACATATTTCACAGCTAACAAAACACAGGAAACCCCTGGAGTTGGGGATAGGCTTAGATTTTCAAACTTTCAGATTTTCAGTGTATCTTGTTTAATTCCACAATTCATATGCCAAATCTGTGAATCATTCTTGTACAGCTAAGTTATTACAACAATTCATCCTACGATATAAACTAGCTATTATTTTTTCCATGCTGGAAAAGCTGTTCAAATGAATTCCTCATCCATCAGCCCCTGATGTCCACATAAAAAGTAAATGAAGTATTTCAAAACTAAGTCAGAAGATCTTTTTTCTTCAAAATAAAATTACTTGTCTCTTAACCAGCTGGCCAAATTATGTGGTCATATGCTGGACAAAATGTGGTCTATAATGGTATTTTAAGAATTCCATACTTTTCACTCTTCTCAGTAGCTTCCTGCAGAGGTACATATGTGAGGTGGTATATTTCCAGTCATAAGACCCTTAAAAATACATGGGTATATTATACAGAGAATTGTTGAAACTGAGTACTGCATAGCTAGCTACTGTCACTAAAACTTACATAAAGGGGAACTTTCAAATATGTGCAGTAGCAGAAGGGTAGCACGGAAGTCTTTAATTTAAATAAATTAAAGAAGAAAATAAAAGTTCATATGAAGTTTATACAAAATACATTAAATTTACATAAAATATTCAATGATATGTTCTACCAATAAAGTTACCCAAAACCCACTAGATATGAATAACATTTTTCTTGGAAGGATGTAGGAAAGGGATCTCTCCTCATCCTCTGAAGTCTGAGGATGAAGTAGTTGTCTATGAGCTCACTTCTTCAAGAAGCCAAGAACGAACACAGGTATTTCCCTGCATACAGAGAAATGCTGTTGAAGAAGCTGAGATTATTTGTGCTCCAATTTAAGCAGGTCAGGTCAATAACAGAATATTCAGTACCTTGCACAAAAATACTGCAGCTGAGAGCGTGTAAGAGTAAATTTGCTTCTGTATATGCCTGAAGAAGAATGCATAGAAACCTGTACCACTACAAAGTTAATGCTTTGATTACTCAAATTAGTGACTGCAAAATATCTGTAATGCTTCAAATTTCTTTTTAAAGCTAGAAGTAATCACGTGCACTATCCTGAGAGAAGGCAATCATGGTGCCCAGTCAAACTGGGATCTCAGTTCATACTCTGAAGTCAAAAATAATGTTGTAACATCTGCTGCTTCTCTCAATAGATAGTGCTTGACAGATTATTTTTCAGGACTCATTAGCAGTTATTTCACCTTTTAAATTTAATTTGAAGCAATCTGACAAATCCTTGTTTTATGTGTTCGAACTATTCATTAATTAATAAACCCATAAGGAATTAATATGAGCCAGAAAATGAGAAATATCATCTGCGAAACAAGCCTAGATAGGAGCTATAATACTGCCCTCTGCTGGGATGGAACATGGAAATTATCTCAGGAAAAGAGAATTTTCTCAGGAAAAATTACCGTCTGCAAAAGAACAAAGATGCTTTCTGATCTGCCTACAGTGATAAAAGAGACAGAGGTGTTATCCCAGCATTTGACCACTAGGACAAAGGAAAGCATCTGATTAAATTTACTGAGCAAAATACAGCTTTTATCCACACTGAATATATAATTAATTACAGCAGAGTAATCAAAGCTCCCTTTCCAAAGTCTGAACCCAATTCCAGTTAACAGAGCAGACAGATTAAAAAATATTAGCACACCCCTAACTCTATAAAAAAAAAATGTTGTATAAACATCTTTAGAAAGAAAATGACTTGCTTACCTGCAGATCATTCAACAATTGCTTACAGAGTTCTCACCCTGAAGTAGGTACCTGCTACCAAAACCAAGTACTAGAACTAGTTTTTGAAGGCAATTTAAATTATCATTTAGAAATTAGTAAAATGAATTTTAAAAATTGTTTTCTTCCCCAACAATTAATAGTATTCTAAAAAATGAAAAAGTGTAAGATAAATACTTGAGCAACTTGATAACATTATCTGTCACCTACAGCTACGAACGTTCAATTAGTTGCATATGCATGGCTTTTTTCATCTTTTAAAACCGTAAAGGTATTCCAAAATGGTATTCGCATGTTGTCAAATTTATGCAGTTGGCTCACGATTCATAACCATATCATATGTTGAACTAATGAAGAAACCCTCGTTTCACTTATATCTGTAATACAATCCTGCTTTACAAGACATTTTTCATCAGAGCTTTCTTCTAGGATCTGAACATAGGCAGACAGATCAGAAAATTGAGCTTTGCAAAGGAAGTTGATAAAAGATAAAAGTGGCTGGAAGGAAGGTTTGCAATGCATTTCAAGTAGTCCTACCTTGGGAGATAAAGGACTTCAAATCCTCCCCGCAGATACACAAGCACACTCAGAGTGTGATTAACCTGGAGGGGAGGCGGGGAAGGCTCTTACCGTAGATAGTTCATCGCATCCTAGCAAGTTGTAGTAATCTTCCAAGTCATCCGCTCTGCAGTTCAAAATTGCATCCATCTGGACTAGTCCAGTGGGCTTTGTCAAGCTGAGGCACAGGGGGTGTAAAATACTTTATTAATACAAAGCTTACAAACAGGTTTAAAAGTAGCCCGGGGAAACAGGCAATTTCCCCACAGGTCCGCAGCTCTCTCCAGCGCTTTTTAATACAGGGAGCTGACACACATGAATTTTCTTGATTTCTCTGCCTGCCATTGGTCCCTGCAGGATGCCAATCGGCTCGCACAAACCTGCTGACAGCAGTGCTCCCTGGGATATGTAGTTGTCCATCTCATTTCAACATTAAACGCCAATTCTTCTCCAGAATGAAAAGAGTTCTGGGTACCACGTAAAATCTAGCTGTATTTATTGGAGATTTAGATCTTGCCATATAGCCAGGTAAAATAGCTAAAGGCTTTCCTGCCCCAGGGTCTGCATATACAAGGAGATATTTTCTGCTTAATTTTTAACTGCAACTGCTGCCTGAGACATTGACAAGGGGATTATAGAGGTAGTTAATGAAAAGAGCAAGAATTGCTTCCAAGATAATGATTACAGGGCTGCACACTTCTGTGAGTGAAGGCCCAGCCTTGCCAAAGCTTCTAGGAGTTCTGCCAGTCCCTCCGCAGAGGGTGGTGAATCTGCAGTCTTTGGAGGCTACCTAGCATGCACCTGCATTATTAGTCAAAAACAAACAAACAGCTTTTGTACAGTTTCCTTTTCTGACAAAATGAGAACTGAAAAGGCAGTGTACTTACTGATACCAAAAGAAAGAGATACTCATGCAAAAGTTACTTCAAATTGTGTCTTGAAGGCCTGTATCGTGTGCACAACACATTCTTGTTAAAACTCACTTGACATTGAAGTGAAGCACCTTTTAATTTGAACTGTAATTAATGATCAAGGCATCAGTCCAACAAAGGCTACATTCATATTTAACTGTGTTCTCCTAGGATCTATTGAATTAAAAAGATATTTCCAACCGCTCGCAGAAGTCTTTCCTCTGGAGCCTGAGGAGCTCTATTTTTTCTTTCCTGTACGAGCTTTGTAACCCAAGGTGTTCAATGTCACTAAACATTGCTGGTTCTTTAAACTAACACACTTAAAAATACATTGCCTGAACATCCCCACAATTTTAGACGCAGTGACCCAGTGGTCTGTGCGGAACAGACGCACGGTGTGGCCAAGGCTATCACAGCTCTGTGTTAATGAGTGAGGGTCTGGTGGCAAAGCGCAATTGTTAATGTAAAACGGAATATGTTGTCTTTGCATTTACAACTTTTTATTATGTTGTTGTTGTTGTTATGTATATTGTTGATCTTCTGAAATTATCTACATATGAGCCTTCTACTGCTTCCTGTTCAAGGCTGCACTGTCCGAGGTTTCCTGTTTTTACTGTGTATTCAGAGAGCCTGTTCAGATTGTAAAATATATAAAGCGTGAAAGGAAGGAGCAATATTATCAAACAGTAAAGTACAAACCTCTGTGAAATTATTTAAAGTGGTTAGAAAACATTATTATCATATCTCTCAGAGTATATGAAACAGATTTTTTTCCAACAAAGAGGGAACAATTACAAACCTCTCCCTCTTCTCCATTCCGAACTTAATAATGAACCACAAAAGTACAATAAAGGAAAGCCTTTTAGCAAGAGATCATGTAAATATTTAAAGAGATTGTACTCTGGGGGAGGATAAAAAACAAACAGCTGTCCCTCCTGCCCAGCAGCACTCCTGACATGCCATTCGTGTCCAAGTATTTCTTGCATATTTGCGTAAGGTGAAAGGGAAGGATCTTTAACCCTTTTACCCTTCAGGTTTCAGGGGCTTTTTTTTTCTTTTTTTTCCTGCAAAGTGCAGATCCAAGAGCAGGATTCAACAGACAAAACCCTGAGACTTACAAGCTTGTTCATGGGGAATTTTCCCATCTATACTCTGCTCAGACTAAATGCACAAGTGCTTTGATCCCAATGGCAGCAGTGAGCATTCTTGTCTTCCTTCCACACAGAGACTTCCAGAGCACAGTCTGAAGGCTCATGTGTGGAAGATGCAAAATACTAATACCGAATTAATATGCAGTCCATTGCTACTCCTTCTGACTTCACTGGGACAACTCCCAGAGCAAGGCATTTTCAAAAAGGAGGGTAAGAGAACCTGCATACAAAAACACAAAGATTACCTTCAGAAGATAAACTTTGAAAGAATCACAACAAGGGAGACTGCACAGCTATGTGTATCCACATGCTTTGGTTAGTGTTGCTCAGAGTGTACAAACAGTACAGAAAGTGAGGAAATCTCCTATTTGTTCTCTGTACCCAACCACGAACAAAATGTTTCTATTCATTCCTAACACGTAATCAACAGCTCTGCTTGCTTAGAGTCAAGAGTGAAACTAACCTGGTTCAGCATAGCATAGGTTTGCTATCAAGGTGCAGAACCCTGAAACGGCCCTTTAAATAGAACAGGAAGATCTGAAATGCGTATTTCAGTTTATTCTCATAAAATTCATTAAATCTTCTAGTACCAGTTCTTCTTAACCAGCTTTAGTTGTTTTGCTTCCCAAGGACAAGAGTACACGTTTTTAGGAAGCTCAAGGAACAACAAATCAAATCAGTTCTGCATTTCATGCCCCATCCTTGGATGCTCATATGCTTAGAGCTGCAAGAACAGAAGAGGACCTGACCACTACCAGACTTTGCAATTCAGGGGCAACTGCTGCAACGTTATCATCACGTGTAAATGCTCACAATGTGACGATCAGCTTCAGGATCCTTGATTCATTTCCTTACCACTAGCTTCACAAAAAGCTTTATACCACACACCTATGTCAGGCACAGGGTGTCTTCCTTAAAATACCATCTTTGCATAAATAAGCACCAAATTATCAACATTAAAACTTACACCTCTCCTTTTCATGCTTAAAAATCTAAATCTTCCTTCAGTTTCAATAAGGAAAAAGAATGCATACAAACTTGCAGAGAACAATGGAATTGTTGTGGCTCACATCTAGAAGTTGTTTCTGAGCTACAGGTAAAGTATATGAAGAATGGTATGTAAATCTTTTGGGGATCGTTAATACTTGAAAGAACCACATTTTTTCCCCTTATAAACACATATACCACATCTAAAGTCACTTATCCATAAGTAATCCCTTTTGAAGCCAAAACCAAGTATCCATAATTTTAGCCAAAAGTATGCACTTTTAAAAAAGCTGATATTATTGAGTTTTGCACAGGAGAAATTCTAGTCTTGGTATTGCCAATAAACTTGGGGCTTTGGTTGTAGTAACTTCTCTAGGACTGTTATGTAAATAGTTGTTGAGATTAAGCTGTAACATTAAATAAAACAGTATTTTAATTTACATCCATTAAGTTTAGATCAAGATTCACGTGCAGGTAGGCAACAAAACCAAAGGAGATGCACAATATGCAACATTCCTCATTTTAAAAAAATCAGTGTTTTTTTTTTTTAAACCAAACTCTTGATTGCTGTCAGTTCAGAATCAGTAAACAAATGAAAGGATGATGTAAAACCAATTCACACCACGCTTCGCAGAGCTGTTTGAGGTCATTTTATTTTTAATTCACCGCTGTATAAGAGAAAATAAACGTATTATACATTTCTGGGCCTAGAAATTACAGCAAGAAATATAAGCAAAAGAAAATAAAGCATTCTCCAATATCTTTCACGTTGGCATTTCCACTGGAACCCTGCAAAGTGCAGTAACAGAAGAGAGCAGCAAGCACAGCTTCTGCAGCCAGTTCCCTCGGCCTTCTTCGTTTCCGTCCTACTTTTTACCGTTATGCAGACACCAACTGACCACCTTTCAACTGTGCCAGTGCAAAACGTTGCTCTCTGAAATTCCATGTTTCAAACAGCCTGCTGAGCCAAGAAGGTCAGAGCCGCACAGCTGCCTGTGCTCTGGTGTGTCCCGCAAGGCGCACCAGCAGAGCTGTGAACGAGAAGCATCGGCCAGCCCCGCTTCTGCGGCACGGAACAAAGCCAAGAGAGGCGCGAGCTGAAGTCGCAGCCACCGCAAAGTGCAACACGTAGCAACGGCGCCCCGCTCACAACCGACTGCCCCGCAGCGCGCCCGAACCCCGCGTGCGGCTGCTCGGCACGGCCGGGACGCCCGGCGGGCACGGGGCACCCGGGCACGGCTCCGGGCAAGCCCCGCTCCCGCCGCGTGCAACCGGGCCTCTCACGAGCAGCGCGGGCTGGGCTCTGACAGCCGCGGCCCGGAGCGGTGCGGGGGGAAAGCAGCCCCGCCGAGCCTCCCGCGGCTGCGGGCGGACGGACCCCGCCGCGCCCCTCCGGCACCGCCTGGGCCGGCCCGGCCCCACGCCGCCATTTGGCAGCAGCGCCCCGCCGGCGGTCACGTGACGGGCAACCGCCATAGCGCGGAGCGGGGGAAGAGGAGGGGGACAGCGCCCCGCCGCGCGAGGGCTGAGCGCGCCCGCGTGTCACGTGACGGCGGCCGCGCACGCCCCCTTCACCGTCACGTGACGCGGTTTGTTGTTGTTGCGGCCTCCGCGGGGCGGGTGCCCGCGTGGGCGGCGGCGCGGTCACGTGTCGGGGTTAAATCGCTCCC